>JAJQQW010000004.1:2305000-2905000 GCA_025583905.1 Ia io | reverse complement strand
GTGAACGGCCCTCCCTTGGCCCAGGAAGAGCTGCCTCCTCACCGACACGTGTCTGGCTCCAACAGGCCACCATCCCTGCACCCCCGCCTCCGACTGTCACCCCCTTGCACCCACCTCCGGGGGAGGAGAGCCACTCTGGGGCATGAGTGGAGGGGGTCAGGACGCATTGGGGATCAGGCAGGCGATGGCTGCATCCCAGCGCGCTGTCTCCCTGGATGAAGGGAGTTGCGCACCAAAACACCCCCACAGGGATGGGCCTCCAGCAGCTGAGCTCAGACCCAGGGGCGCAGGGCAATGGGATGGCGTGGCCTTGGCGGAGCCCGGAGGGCCTGCTCCATGCACCTGGGCTGAGCCTGATGTTGGTGTCCCTGCCCACCCACCCCACCAGCTGGCATGTCCGCCCTCCCTCCACCCTGGCTCAGAGGCCTCTCCACGTTCGACCCAGTGCAGTGGGTAAAAGCCTGCAGGTGCGAGGTCGGGCTCCTTCCGGGAGGTGCTGGGAGCTGGCCTGACGCCCAGCCAGGCGAGCTGCCCTCGCCTGTGGTCAGGAGTCCTGCCCTGGGAGCAGCCCCGGGCAGCATGGCTTCATGGTTGCAAGGTTTGAAAGGTAGCTTGGGCTTAAGAGGCGGCGGGAACCAGGGCTGGTGATCTGTGATCTGTTGCAGGCCTCTGCAGAGGGGGGTTGGGGGGGTTCCAGGAGGTGGGAGCCCAGGGCTCAGGGCACGTTTCTCGGGGAGTGTGAGCGTTTCCGTGGATTGGGTGGGCTTGCCCCTCAGGCCCCGGCGTAGCTTTGCTGGAGTTGGTCTCCCGTCCGGTGAGGAAGGTGTTTGCATTTCCTCGTGCAATGAAGAGAAATGTTTCCTGAGCGGCCATGTCTGTATGTTCTCACCAGAAGAAAGGGTTTGCGGCACTTCACAGATGCCACTGAAGACCTTGCGTTGGCCCGTGGCACCGGTTTTGGGAGGAAGCCTGTGGCCTCCAGGGCTGCTGGCTGGGCCCTGCTGTGTGTGGTCATCGCGGTGGGTTAGACCTCGTGTTCCAGACACCTGCTGGGTGGCCACAGCTCACAGCCAGCCCTTCCTATCCCCCTGGGGTCCTTCCCACTGTGAGGTCAGGCACCGTGGAAGGGCATGTAGGGGTCCGGATCAGAACGAGCCTTCAGACGTGTGCTCCCTGCCCTGGGGGCCCCCTGGCACGGGGTTCAGGCTGGGAAGCCCCCACTACTTGCAGATGAATGTACTGACTTGGGGACAGAGGGCTGGACCAACTCGGGGTGGGACTGCGTGTTGGGGGCACACCCTTTTATCAGTCTCCAAGACAAATTAAGTTATGAGAGCTCGGGATGGTATTTAATGCTGACTCGACATATTCTGTATTTATGACTAGCCACCCGCCCCCATCGGCACCCAGGCCAGCCCCAGAGGGCGGGTGGGTGTGCGTATTTATTGTCTGTTCTGGAGGCAAATATCACTTCCGGAATGCTGTAAGGTTTTAGGGCGCCTTCAATACTTTGAAATAAAAATGTTTCCTATACACTTGGTGTCGTTGCCTTTACTCTGCTGGCACCTTGGGCCAGAGGCCACATGTGTGAGGCGGCTGGTGCTGGGCAAGGGCAGAGTGTGCCATGCCAGGGGCAAAGTTTTCTGGCCCTTTCTCATCTTGAATGACTATAAGGTGTGAAGTGGAGGCAGTGGCCATGAGGTGTGAGGACACAGCTGGCGTGTGTCCAGGTTTGCTGCCTGCCTGTGGGCACTCCACCCTTGCCCTTCCCCCCTTGCCCCTCCCCCAGTCCAGCCTGATCCTCTCTGCAGTGGGTGAACCTGGACCTGGGTGGGGGTGCCCGGGAAGGACTGATTCCTGGGGACCAGAAGCTCAGAAGCACTCACATCTGCTGAAAAGCAGGCCCTTCTGAACCCAAGGAAAAGGCCGGTGCCTGCGCTGCGAAGGGGTGTTTTGAGGCCATAGTTTGCCTTTTTCACTTTCTAGGCAGCTCGTAATCTGGTGTCAGTCATTGCACTTGAGCTCATTACCTGAGCTCCCCAGTGGTCAAGGAGTGAAGATGGGGAGGTGGGTTCCTCAAACCCCAGGAGAACTTTGCATGCTGTGGGGCTGTTTCAGGGACCCTCCAGGAAGGGTCTTTGGGCCTGAAGCAGGCTCGCGGGGTCACGATCATGGTTGGGGGAGGGGGTGTCACGACCATCGCTACCACCTCCCAAATAGCAGCACTCCCCCTGGGGCAGCTGGAGGTGTACAGGCTGACGCCTCCCCAGGGCAGGGGCTAGGCAGAGGCGACCCTGACTTCAGGGCTGGGACGCAGAGGCTGCAGGTTTGGCCTGCTGGACTCTTGCTGGTGCCCCCAGCTGCCAGGCTGAGTGAGCCGTCCTGAGAGCAGCCCCAGGCCCAGGGAAGGTCTTGGGGGTTGCTATCTAGCAGCAATAGCAAAACGGGGGCTCTCTCACTTAATCCCATCTATGAAGCGTGTACTGTTACTAACTCCATAAAAGACTAAATGAATCGGTTAGTAACTTGCCCAGGTCAGCACTAATAATGCCTCCCGCGCCATGATGAGCAGCACCCACTCCTGTCCCCGTGTCACAGGGCAGGGGACCTCTCACCTCTCGGCTGGCCTTGTCTGCGCCCAGGCCTCCTGGACGACCTAACCAGCCTTGGGCCCTTTCCTCTCGGTGTGCGGCCAGCGGGGTCCAGAGCTGCTTAGCCACGAGCCGGCCTCCTCAGGCTCCAGTTATGCTCGGCTGCACACTCCCTGGGCGGGAGGTCATTGGGGGGGTGGGGGGGGCTGACCCCAGGGCTCAGGGAAGTCGGCATGTTCCTGTGGGATCTGTTCCCTGCTCCCTATGCTACAACCAACTGAACGAGGGGTGGGAGACAGATTACTGTCCTGGGCCAGAGGCGTGGCCCCCAAAATTCCCCGCCAGGGTGTCCCCTGCTGAGGTCTGACCAGGTGGGAAGGGCTGGGCTCTGGGGGCTGGGAGAGCACGGCCTGGCCGGACGTGGGACAGACTGCGGGCGGGGCTGAACCGAGCGAGTGCGGAGCCACGTGGTTTATTGGGGCAGGGCCACGGGCGGTGGTGGAGGCTACGAGTCACAGTCCTCGGGAATGGCCGCGGTGATGAGCAGCGAGGGCTCCATGACGCCCGGGAAGCTCTCCTCTGCGCACAGTCTCTGGGCGGGGAGCTGGGGGGCCAGGCCGCCCTGGGCCAGGGACTCCATGATGACCTCGGCCGAGCCCACCTCCAGCTCGGCGGGCGGCTGGAGCGCTACCACCACCACCTTCTCGTCCTCGATGACCAGGTTCCGGAGCTTGCGCTGCCGCGGGTTGTAGTTCTTCACGCGGTCATGGATCTCCATGTGCCTCCGCAGGTGGGCCTGGGGGGAGCGGGGCTCAGGGCTGGGCTGGGAGGCCCGAGGGGGAGGAGGAGGTGATCCAGGCCTACCTGCCGGGTGAACTTGTAGCCGCACTTGGTGCACTCGAACTTCCTCACGCCCTTGTGCCTCCGGACGTGCACACGCAGCTGCTCCACGGCTGACAGGGAAGGGCCCCGGAGAGGCATGAGAAGGGCGAGAAACGGGGAAGTGGCGGGGTCCTGCCTGAGCTGGGAGTCCTCCAGGTTTTCATCCGCTGCTTGGGGCCCTGCCACCTATAGTGCCTCCCAAGGTCACTACTGCACAGGACCCGGGAGCTGCCCCCCCCCCGGCCCCCGGCTGCCCCTACTTGAGACGAGGATTAAATGCGGGAGCCCCGGCTTTGTTATCACTGCTGGATGGCAACCCCCACACCTTCCATGGGGACTGGGAGATCCACCGCCAAGAGGTCCCTGCGGAGGAGGAGCGTGTGGGAGCCACGCCGCCCCGGCCTCTCCGGGTGGAGACCCCCGGCTCCGTGGGCAAGCAATGCAGACACCGGCCCTCTCCTCCGCCAGGGCTTGCGGGAAGGACGGAGGCAGGTACCTTTGAAGGTCTTCCCACAGATCTGGCAGAAGTGGGGGCGGCCCTCCTGGTGGCGGCTGGCCACGTGCCTCAGCAGAGGCCCCTTCTCGGTGAAGCGCTGCTCGCAGAACTCACAGCTGAAGGGCCTCTCGCCAGTGTGGGTGCGGTTGTGCTTGTCCAGGCTGGCTGTGGGACCAGGTGAGTCAGCGCGGGGCCGGGCCGGGCCGGGCCGGGGCCGGGGCCGGAACACCCCCCTCTGGAACGGGGAGGGGAGGCCCGCCTCACCTTGGGTACGGAAGGTCTTGCCACAGAGGTGACACTGGAAGGGCTTCTCGCCCGTGTGCGTGCGCAGGTGCGTGTTGAGATTGGCCTTCTGGGTGAAGGCGTGGCTGCAGAACTCACAGACGTAGGGCCTCTCGTTCCTGTCCGGGTGGGGGACACAGACAGGGCATCACCCAGGGAAGGGGCCCCCTTCACTCCACTGCAGCCGAGAGCCCCCAGGCCTGAGCCAAGGCAACAGCAAGGCCTGAGCCAGCCCGCCGGAGCCACGCTGGAGGGGCTGAGGCTTCGATGAGCAGCCTGGTGGAAGGAGGGCATGGGCAGTGCCAGCAAGGGGACACCAACTCCTGCCCAGGGAGGTACAGAGCCTGACTTAGCCTGGAACCCCCTCCCCCTCTTTGCCTGGCAAACTTGCTCGGCCCTCTGATGCCCCTGCAGGCACCACAGAGGGTGGAGGGTGTAAGCACACTCTGCCTTCCAGGCCACATGCTGGCCTGGAGCCGGCGCAGGGCCAGACCCTGGGGGAAGACGGGTCAACCCCAACCTGTGCTTGGCTTTGGTGTGCATCTGCAGGCCGTTTCGGCTCGAGGCCCGGTGCCCACACTCCTCACACACGAACAGCTTCTCTCCGCGGTGCTTGAAAGCCTCGTGCAGTTGCAGTTCTGTCCGGGACAGGAAGCACTTGGCACAGGTGGGACACTGCAGGGCAGAAGGGACCGGACATAGGGAGCAGGTGAGGGCAGGGCGGGGCTACCCAGGAGCCCGCACCCCCTGGACACCCCGCATGGCAGAAACCGCACAGCCGCCCCCTGGAGCAGCTCCAGTCCCAGCGTCTGCGCGCTGGCCCAGCCCTCGGCCCCGCCGGGCGCTCACAGCATGGGGCTTGGGGGCTCCGTGCAGCCTGATCATGTGGCTCTGCAAGTCCTTCTTCTGCATGAACTGCTGGGAGCAGGAGGAGCACTGGAAGACAGGCCCGCAGGCACCTGAGGCAGCCCGCACCCCAACCCGGCCACCCTGGGCGGTGGGGGGGCAGAGGGCAGGGCACCCAACCCGGCCACCCCTGGGCGGTGGGGGGGCAGAGGGCAGGGCACCCCAACCCGGCCACCCCTGGGCGGTGGGGGGACAGAGGGCAGGGCACCATGACCCAGCCACCCTGGGCGGTGGGGGGACAGAGGGCAGGGCACCCAACCCGGCCACCCCTGGGCGGTGGGGGGACAGAGGGCAGGGCACCCCAACCCGGCCACCCCTGGGCGGTGGGGGGACAGAGGGCAGGGCACCCAACCCGGCCACCCCTGGGCGGTGGGGGGACAGAGGGCAGGGCCCAGCCGGAGACATTAGAAGGCCCCTTGACCTGGGTGACGCCCACGTTGGGAAGGCGCCCCATGCCATACCCGCAGGGATGCTGAGCCTGCCCTCTATGGGAAGAAACAAGGGCCCAAAGAGGCCCAGTGGCCCAGCCTGAAGGTGTGGGGTTCGGGATGGGAAGGGAAGGCAGGGCTCCTTGAAGCTGCAAGGGTTAGGGTTAGGGTTAGGGTTAGGGTTAGGGTTAGGCACCCAGTGGGAGGGTTAGGGTTAGGCACCCAGTGGGAGGGTCCTGGGGACAGGCCGAGCCTGACCTTGTAGGGCATCTCCCCTGTGTGGGACACCATGTGCACCCGCAGCTCCATCCTCCGGCGGAAGGTCTCCTGGCACACGGAGCACGTGAAGACCTGGCAGTGTGAGGGGCAAGCAGGGCCGGCATCAGCGGGGGCCTCTGCCGGCGACGGCGGCCTCTGCCCGGGCTTCCACTCGCTGCGGGGAGGAGTCTGCCCGAGGAGGGGGCCGCTAGGGTGGGAGAGGGAACACGTAATCTGCCTGCCCTGAGCCTGGCTGTTCAAACCCTCCACACCAGGCCCCTCTCAGACCCGGCAGGCTGGGGGCAGGGACCTAGCAGCCTTGCCCGCAATCCCTGACCCTGGCAACAGGCCTCTAGGAAGACAAGGGCAGGATGTGGCTGCCCCACCACATGGCCCGCCAGGGGGGTGAGGGGAGTGGCCAGGTGGCCTTTCCCAGCAGGCAGCCCCCCACCAAGGTACCCCTTCTCCAAAGCCCAGGGGCCTGGCAGGCAAACCCCAAATGCCTCCTGGGCTGTCCCTTCCACGCTTGGGACCTGTGTCCCCACCTGCAATACCAGGCAGCCAACTTGACGGCATCCAGGAACCCTGCGGCTCGCACGTTGACCGTCCCATCTAAGCCTGCGGGGCCCTCCCGAGGGCGGAGGAGAGGCGACATGCCCCGGCCCACAAGCACCTGGGCCAGCCACGCACCTGCTCTGAGCGGTTCATACAATTCCGGGCTTCGTGCTCCAGGAGGTTCTCCTTCCGGAAGTAGCACTTCCCACATTTGGGGCACTCGAAGGGCTTCTCCCCAGTGTGTTTCCTGCCAGAAGCCACAGGGGGGTGGGGTGGGGGGGCGCTGAGCGACTTCCAGCCTCACCCTCACCCAGTGCCCCCTCTGGCTCTCACCACGCGGCTGGTGAACCTGCAGGTGGAGAGGGAAACCTTCCTCCCTCCCAGCTCTGGCCCAGCTCCAGCCCAGGGCCGCGTGGAGCTGTGCCCACCTCTCTGAAGGCGGAAACAATCTCTGGGTCCAGATTCCCTGGAGGAACCACTCAATCTGCCTGGAACTTCCGTGGGCTCCACCTTCAAAACTGTGGCCAGAGCTGACCACTGCGCCTCCCCTCTGGCAACCCCCTAGTGGGGCCATACAGGGCCCTGGGCCTGGCCTGAGCCTCCTGCCTGACCCCCACAGCAGCCTGGGCCCCACAGCAGTCTGGGCCCCACAGCAGCCTCCTGGCAGCTTTACACTCAGCCGGCGGAAGAGCCGTAGGAGGCAGGTCTCAGCGCCGCTCTGCTCAGGATCTCCAATGCCTCATATTTCCCCTGAGAAAAGGCCTGGGGGTACAGCTGCCATGCCCCCTACCTTGCTGGCCTCACTCCCCACCCCATGGCCCCTGCTCTGGCTCTCCTCTCAGCTTGAGCTCTCCCCAGTTTCTGCTTGGTGACCTTCCTCACCTGCTCGGAGCCTGCTCACATCTTCCTTCCAAACTACAAGCTGACCCGTCCCTGGGCTCCCAGGCCTGGCCCGCAGTCCTTTCTTCTCTGGGGCACTTCCCACCGTCCACTTGTGAAGGGCCTTGTCTGGGGGACGGCAGTCTGGGCTGCCCCAGTGGAAGGCCAGGTCCCCACGGCGTCTTCGTTTTGTTCACTAAGGATCCCGAGCACCCGAAACAGTCTCGTCGGCTACTGGCAGGCAACTGCCAATCTCGGAGCCTACGAGCGGCACCCGCAGCTCTTGCAACCTGCCTGCTCCTCTCGTCCTCTGCCACTGCACAGGCTGTCCTTGTCCCCACCCCAAGGACCTCAGGAGGCTATCACCCCCTGCAGCACAAGGGGGCATGGGACAGTGCTTACATGAGAGAGTGGCCAGGCAGATGCGGTCACCCCAGGGTGCCTCCCACACTGGACTTCCCCAAAGACTCCACTGGCAGCAGCTGCCCCAAAGCAGGGGGGTGAGCAGGTCCCTCCCTCCTCCCTCCTCCAACTCTGCCAGTCACCAGTGGCTTCCCAGGGTGTCATACTAAGAAAACCCGTGTGGCCCAATCTGGCCAGCAATTGCACCAGGTGGACCAGTGATGCCTTGGGCTAGCCCAGTGGTCGGCAAACTCATTAGTCAACAGAGCCAAATATCAACAGTACAACGATTGAAATTTCTTTTGAGAGCCAAAAACCGACTTCTGCGCATGGGCCACGAAGTTTCAATCGCACTGTACGTGCACGCCCACACGTGGTATTTTGTGGAAGAGCCACACTCAAGGGGCCAAAGAGCCGCATGTGGATCGCGAGCCGCCGTTTGCCGACCACTGGGCTAGAGAGTGGCGGGGCTGGAAGGCATGTCACCTCGGTGCCACCCCTGGGGCATCTGGAGCAGCGCCCTCCAAGAGAAGCCCCTGCAGCGACGGGCGGGGGCTGGGCGGGGGCTGAGCGCTGAACCGTGGCTGGCACGTCTGAGGGACTGACATCGTTTCACCGTGCTCACTTCCACTTTCCGTTACAACAGCTCCCGTGGCATTCGCTCTCCTTAGCGGACACGACAGCTTCAGCCAAACGGTCTCATGCTCACTGCCACCCGGGCTGGTTTCCCCAGAACTGCAGGCAGCACCAATCCTACCAGGTACCATCCTGGCCCAAAGCCCACGCTGTCAGGCTTCAGAAATACCTAATGTGTGGCCTCATGGGCTTTCCTCATCCCCTTGGCAGAAGCCAGCTGGAGGTCAAGGTTCACAGTGGGCAGAGCTGTTGACAGATGCACACGAACCCTCTCCAACCAGAGGGCCCACAGTAGGAGGGGAGGAAGGGATCCGACCCAAGGCTAGGTTCTCACTCCCTTATTATGTGGGTCTGAGACGGAGCCCCTGGCCCTACATGGCCCAGAAGTGGGGAGCACAGGCCCCCTCCCCCGACATGGGAATGGCAGACAGGAAAAGCAAATAGAAAAACGGAGTGTTTACCTGTTGTGGACTTTGAGGTAATATTTGCTGAGGAACTTTTTATGACACGTGGGGCATTCAACCGGCACCGCTGTACCTTTTCTGTTCGCAGGGGGCTCGGCTGCCAGGGCGCCTGCGCTCAGGGCTGGCTCGGCAGGGCAGGGCTTTCTGAGTACGTTTGATTTCCTCCTGGTCAACACAGTCTCCGTCTCAGAAACACAGTCGCCATTCCCGTCATCCTCAACTTGAACCACCACTTCCCACTAGAGAAGAGGAGGCGTGTCACCGTTAATCAGCAGGGCCCCTGGGGTGGATGCAGCAAGCTCCATCCCAAGGCCCATCCCCAGACCAATCCCCAGGCCTGTGCCTGTTCCCGTCAGGGCCCCCGGGTGGACAGCATCAGAATCTTGCACTCGAGGCCGGGGCTCCATGGTGGGGAACTGGAAGTGGCTGGATTTCACTGCCCTGGGGAAACGCCTGCAACCCTGATGCTGCCCCTCCACGCCAGGAAGCTGGCAACCACGGACAGCTGAGGCGGCAGGACAAAGCCAGCTTCCTGTGTTTGGCAAAAGCCTGTTTTAAACCCACAAAACAGAGGTTCTACCTTGGGGTCCGGCTTATGCCAGAAAAGTGTCCATCTCTTCCCCCTACACCCACTTCCCCCATTTCCAGCACCCTGCATTGCAGTACCTCATCACTCCTGCCCTGCAGCTGGGCACCTTGAGCCTCCAGGGGCCTTGGGGGCGCTTTGCGATCCTCAGGCTCCTTGTCCTCTGGGGGACAAAGCTTCAGGGCCTGCTTGAGTTTCCCACGCAGGGACGGGCTCTCAACCAGAGCAGGGAGGCCAAGCTGGGGCCTCTGAGGGCTGGTGCTGCCGCTGGGCTCCGGATCCCTGGGGACTTGACCCACGGCCCTGGAAGCTTCCTCTTCCTCCATGCCTGCTAGCTCCTTGGGGTGGCTGCTCACATCCCGGGGGGCAGGTGTCTCGAGCCCACTCTGGCCACTTGGTGCCTGTCCCGCCGAGGTCTTGGGGTTGAAGCTCTGGCACAGTTCCACGGCGTCCGGCACACACAGCTCCCTGGCTGCCAGGAGCACCTGATCCCGGTTCCCTGACGTGAGGGCGAGGTGGCCGGTATAGAAAAAGTCCAACAAGAGGCCAAAAATCTCCGCGAAGCCAGCAGGGAGGACAACGCTGCCCCCGGAGCCAACCCCATAGAGGCTCTCAAAGAAGTGGCTGCAGCAGGCGAGGACACTCCAGTGGGCCTTGAACACCAGGTCCCCCACGGCCAGGGTGGCGTCGCAGTACTGGCCCTTCTCCCGCTGCTTGTTGAGCTCCTGCAGGACCCTCACACTGTGCTGGATGAAGGAGCCATCCATGATCTGTCTGGAGGGGAGGAAGGCAGAAGTGACATCCTGGCCAGCACAACCCAGGGGTAAGAGAAAGCCCCTGGATTTGCGAAGTGGGAGAGGGGAGGTGGCTTCCCAAAGTCACATTTAGCACCACGAGGGCTCAGATCGAGACTAGAGTGTGCATGCAGAGACAGGAACAGACTGAAAGCTTCCCGGGGCTTCCCCGGTGAGCAGCCCTTATTAGGGTGGGCCAGAGAGTGGGCGGCGGGGCGCAAGGGGGCTAGGTGGGGGGACGAGGCATGGCTTGGTGGGACACAGGGCAGGGTCGTCAAGGGGCGCTGATGGAAGGGATTGAAGTCTGAGGAAAGGAGCAGCGGATCAGCACGATCTGATCGGCCGGGCACAGCGAGAGGACCCGTAGCAGCGGAGGGCGGCGGCTGCAGACGCGTGAGCGAAGCCCACGCCGCTCCCACGGCTCCCGAGCGGCCGGACCTAAGGCGGCCGCAGCCCTTCCCTCTCTCGCCCGCGCCCCGCCCTTCTCACCCGGGCCGGTCCTCCCTGCGCCGGCCCCACAGATTCCACACGCGTCCACGCCACAGCCCCACCCGCCAACTGCCCGGGCCGGGTGTACCCAGCCCACACTACGGAGCGGAGACGCCGCCGTCGCCACCGCCACCGCCGGACGTGACGTCATGGCGCGCCCGCCGGGGTGGAACACCTGAACGGCGCCGCGTTTAGCGCTAGCATTTGGGGGCGGGGCCTCGAAGAAGACGACCAATGAGATGAGAAAGGGAAGTGGGGCGGGGCCAGGCCCTGGACTTCCGTTACCGGCCGCCTCCCAGAGCTGCCTAGCAACGCGAAGCTGGGCGCCGGGTTTTCCTCCGGTTCTGGCCGAGTCCTGAGGTTCCGGCTGCGGTTTGCCCGCCGCTGCGCTTTCAGGCTTGACGAGGTAGCGCCCCACGCTCGCCCAGCCTGGAAGCGCAACCAAGACGCACATGTGTGTGTTTTTAAATCCTCACCCGAGGATATATTTAATGGTTTCTGCCTCCCTTAGGCGCCCAGACCAGGGTTGGAACCCGCAACCTCTTGGTGCACAGGACGCCAATCCAGCCAGCCTAGCCACCGGGCCAGGGCACATGTCACCTCTTTAATGGTAGCCCGCTGGCCGGCAGGAGCCTTTGAGGTGGCGGCGGAGGCTCAGGAACGCCGGCAGAGGGCGCCCGCCGCTCCCAGGCCGCTTCTTTCCGACGCTCCACGGGCTGAGGGGCGGAGCGATGAGATCTCGCGAGAGTCTCGCGCCGCCAGCGCCGGCGACCAGCATGGCGGACACCCTGCAGCTGCCGAAGCGGAGACCCTTCCGCTCCACGTGGGCGCGATCCCGCAAGGCCCGGCCCCAGCTCATCCTCAGCCGCCGGCCCCGCCGCCGGCTCCGGCTCCTGCGCTGGGGCGGCCGGAGGCTCCTGCGGCGGCGGCTGCTGCAAGCCCAGGCGGCCGGCGCGGACTGGCGGGAGGGCAGCTGGCTGGCGTCGCGCTCGGCGGCTGCCCCGAGGCCCAAGACCGCGGCGCCCAGCCCGGTCCCTAGACCCGTCCCCAGCCCGACCTCCAGCGGGGCTTCCAGCCCGACCTCGGACGAGGACACCGCCCCGAGTTGCCCCGCGAAACTCCCCATCCGCCGCTGCGTCCGGCCGGCCCGGGCCGCGCGTTGCTGCTGCTGCCGCGGGAACAGGTGAGTCGGGCGCCCGGAGAGCCCGGCGGGCGGAGCGGGAGGGCGGAGACGCAGCCCCGGCGGTGGCGGGCCCGGGGAGACCGTGGCCGCTGTGCGAGTCGAGAGGGTCCTCCAGGCGGTGGTGCTGAGCAGAGGGTAAGAAGGACTCTGCTTTGGGTGATGCAGGTCTTCAGAGCTGAAAGGGACTTCCATGGCGATGGTTTTGATAGGAGGTCGCATGTCCTGGGTGCCCAGTAACGTCAGGCTCTGCGTGTCCTGAGTGTCTTGGTTGTATGAACCCTTGTAACACTCCCAGCTCTCCTGGAGTCACTGCCGCCATTGCTGGGAATGTTGACAGGAAGAAACTGAGGGTTAGCTTCGGTAACTTCCCCAAAGGGACACAACACGGTGGTAGGACCCGCAGCCCCGCAGCCTGATTGCAGCTGTTCACGTGGACTCTGGTCGGGGAGGACCCCTCCAATGCAGGAGGGAAATAAAAGCCAGCCACGCAGAACCTGGGCAGGCAGGGAGCCGTGAGGACCGCAGAGCTGGGCTCGTGGGACCCCCTTGTTTTCCTGTGTTCGTGTTCACCAGCTGTCTGTAGCTGCCACGGGATGTAATCTTAGGTCAAAAACATTAAGTACCTGAAAGTCACCCACTACAGTGTCTCCTGTTATTTAGAAATCTGCCACCTTTTGATACGTGACTAGCAATGAAGGTTTTAGAAAATTCAGTCATTAGTAACAGAATCCATAATGTTATTTCTTTTCTTTTTTTCCTTTCCCTGCTAGGTTTTTACTTTTAGCGGGACCTGTCGCGTGACTTGCCTTTACGGCCAGGTGCAGGTGTTTGGATTTACCATTAGCCAAGGCCAGCCTTCCCAAGATGTCTTCTCTACTTACACCCACTCTCGCCTGGCGCTCAGTGCTGTTCATTACTCAGTGCCTGAGAAAAGCAAGAAGGAGATGAAGAGAGAAGCCCGAACTTTGCTCAGAGCTCATCTTAACCGGGGTAATGAGAAGAACCGGATCATCTGCTGAGGGTGTGCTGTGATGGGGCTAATAACTTTTAGATGTGTACTATGGCCTAGATTGCCCACTTTACTAGATCTACTTAAACCCTCACAGCCCTGGCCAGGTGGCTCAGTTTGTTGGATCATCATCCTTTATACCAAAGGATTCCGGGGGGAGGGGTTCCATTCCTGGTCAGGGCACATACTATCTGATGTTTGTTTTTCTCCTTCCCTCCCCCCCTCTCTCTCTTCCTCTCAGCAGTCTAGCTGGTTTTGCTCAGTGGTTAGAGCATCACACCCCAACCCCAACTGAAGAGTCTTGGGCTTGATTCTGGTCAAGGGCACATACCACTGTTGCAGGCTTGATCCCCAGGCAGGTCCAGGGGGCAACCAATTGATGTGTCTCTCTCACATCCATGTGTGTCGTCCCCCCCCCCCCCCCCCCCCCCCCCGCTTCCTTCTCTCTCTCCCTCTTTCACTTCCACTCCCTCTAAAAATCAATGGAAAGAATATCCTCGGGTGAGGATTAATAAAAATAAATAATTAGTTCATTAAATATATCCTCAGATGAGGATAATAAAGATAAACCCTAGCAAAAGTCCTGCGTGACTTTTCACCATGTTTACAGAGGAGAAAAGTTGCCCAAGGCCACACAGCTAGTAGGTACCAAACCTGGACTGACTGCTCAACCCAGGTGTGTTCCTATTATGCAGAAAGGCCCCCTGAAAAAAGGCTCTCAAACGTAATGTCTCCCCTCAAAAAGCTCACAGTTTAGCCGAGGAAATGGTGGTCCTAAAGGGCATAGAGTTTAATGGAGTTACTGTTTATAAGGTAGTTTTATCTTCTCTTTACAGATGACAGGTGTTGGGTGATGAAGAACTTTTCTCCTCTGTGCTCCATTGTGATGCTAGAAACCCTGAAAAACTCCGCTGTGAGCTTCATAACCAGCCATCCAGGCTTATCTTACGTTTTCGAACAAGAGGTAAAACCAGTTTTCATTTCAGAGTTTTGCAAATGACTTTCGCCAAAACAGTCATTTCACGTCACTGTGTAGGGTGCTTCCCTCGGAGGTCAGCCTCTTGTGCTGTGTGTCCTACAGGCTGTGGTGCGTGTGCTCAGTAAAAATAGTCACTAGAAAGGTGTATCCTGAAAAGGGCCCCCCTTCGTTTCATTCCCCAGCAAAAGCTATCCTTTTATATTGTAGTCGGTTAAGTGCTTTTTGGCATTTAAAAAAAAAACGGTCATCTTGTATTTTGACTCATTAACATGAGACAGTGTAAGTACTTACACCTTCTCCCCGCTCTCTTTTCTCACCTGTGTATTTTGCTGGCCCTGTTGATAATTTCCTAAGGTCCAGTTTTTACTTTAATTGCCTCCCATGAGCCAATAAATTGAACCTAACCATAAGATTGTTGGACAGACTGGATGGTGAGATGTGAGGAAGAACCAAGGACTAACCAGGCCTTTGGGGCTAAATGCCTGGGTGCTTGGCGTTCCTATTAACTGAGACGGGGCGTCTACAGGAGCGGGTGTAGACGTGTGGACTTTGAGGTGCCTGTTAGATGTCGAGTCTGGAATTCGGAAAAGAGGTTGGAAATGTAAATTTGGAGCTTTGAGCAGAAGAGGATCCAAAGGCCTCAAGGTGGGAAAACAGCACCGAGGGAGTTAGAAACGGGAAGGTTCCAGGTCTGAGCCCGAGGCACTCCCAAGAACTGGGCTCCATGAGACCGCGACAGCGTGGTCATTGGTGTCCAGACTGAAGGCCTGCTCCCTCGTTTTCTAGAATCCAGAGTTGCTGATAGCAAGCCTTAGGGCCAGGCGGGTTCTCATGCCTTTATGACGCCTTTTCCCTGTGATCCTGGGCTGTCTCTTCCGTGATCCTCTTCCGCGCAGTGGTGTGTTCCGTCCAGGCTCCAGCTGCTTCCGCGGGAGTGGGCTCGTTCCTCGGGTGGCTTTCCCGCGGTTTCCTGGTGCTTCTAGGGTGCCATCGGTCTTCATGGACCCGCCTTCCACGCCCTTTCCGCTCTGTCTGCGTATATGCTGTCTGTTGGCTCTGTTTGGGGTATTGCCTTGACTTCGTTCAAATACCCAGCGGGCTCTTGGCCTGCGGCCTCCAGTTCCCTTTTCCTTCTGGCAATCACTCCCACGCGTGTTTCCTCTTGGATGTGTCCTCAGGGGCGATGGCGGCTGGGAAGTAAGCATAAGCGATGGGAACAGGCGCTGGTGCTTTAGGAGGAGAGTTGGCAAGGGTTGGGTTTGGGGTTGGGAAAAGGGAGGGATCCATTTATCTTTAGCTCGTAGTTGCATGAGGCTTATTAATTCAGAACTGAGGGGAAAGCGTGCATTTGTTTTCACCTTTTCTAAAAGTTGATGTTGTTCATTTCAGAGGACAACTTTCCAGATTAACGCTGAGTATTTCGCCATGAGGTCTGTGGGCATTAAAAAAGAGAAGAAAAAAAACGGCCTTCAGTTAACCGAGAGTGTCCTTTCGGCCCTGGAGGAGCTGGTCAGCGTCGCTTGCGGTGAGCGAGACATTGCTAAGCTTGAGTGCTCCCGCCAGAGCCCGGGCCCCGGGCCAGGAGAGCCCCGGGGCGGGGCTAACTCTGGGGCCGTGTTTGTCTCACCCCCAGAGGAAGCGGACGGCTGCCCCATCGTTCTGGTCTGTGGCTCTCAGGACGTGGGAAAGTCCACGTTTAATAGGTACCTGATTAACCAGCTGCTGAACAGGTGAGCGTGCTCCTGTTTTGACAGGTTGCTGGAATCGGGGCACAAAGTGGGGTTTGGATTTAGGGAACGGGACGGGGATGCCTCTTGACTTCTCAGGAGAGGGTACTTACAACTCTGCCCAGCTGCTCGGCCAAGCGGCGGCTCTGGGTGCTGACTTGCCTGTCAGCGCGCTTTGGGGAGGGTCACTTGGTCTCAGCGTCTGTATCTGTCCACATCGAGATTCAGAGTAGGTCAGCTCCGCCGTCTTTTACAGGTAACGTTTTAGGGAAGATGACGATGTACCATATTACGGACGGACACTGTGACCCGTCACATGTCCTCGTTAGGCATCCCATATGGATTGAGCAGTCCACCCAAAAGCCTGCCTATGGTGGGTCAGAATCATCCTATATAATAAAAAGTCAGCGACCAGAACGACTGATCGACCAGTCGCTATGAGGTGCATTGACCACCTCTCAGTCCCTCCCCCGGCCCGAGGACTCCGATTGCCGGATGGCGAACGGGAACCACGGGGAACTGGGGTGGATGTAGGCGGTGGGGCGGGACTGGGGACTGGCGAGCGGACAGAAGATGGCCCTGATTGCAGGCTAGGCCGGGGGACCCTGCCCATGCGCTGGGCCTCTAGTATGGCACATGAAGTCCTTACGATCCGATTTATCCTTTCCTCATAGTAAAGCTAGTTAAGATTTCCTTTTGAATTTTTAGTATTTCCTGCGTTGACTATTTGGAATGTGACCTGGGACAGACAGAATTTACTCCTCCGGGCTGTATTTCTCTATTTAATATCACAGAACCACTTCTAGGTACGTATTGTAGATTCCTAAATGTTCTGGTGTTATAAAACGTGAGAGTAATGACACTTAACCAAAAAAATCAAAGAATATAAAAGTACGAAATATAGCCGAAACTGGTTTGGCTCAGTGGATAGAGCGTCGGCCTGCGGACTGAAAGGTCCCAGGTTCGATTCCGGTCAAGGGCATGTACCTTGGTTGCGGGCACATCCCCAGTAGGGGGTGTGCAGGAAGCAGCTGTTTCTAACTCTCTATCCCTCTCCCTTCCTCTCTGTAAAAAAATCAATAAAAATATTTAAAAAAAAAAGAAAGAAAAAAAAGTACGAAATATAAATGTGAGCATTCCCCTCCAAAATCATGGCCTTCCCATAACTGTTTGTCCAGCCTCCAAAAATTAAAAAATAAACTATGACACTTTGTGGGATTCCATTTTAGTAAATGGACCTACTGTCGATTTTGTTACAAGTAAGTTAGAAACACAGCTTCCTTTAATATTAACTTCTTATTTAACCTTATACAACGATCTAAACCAGAAAGTTAACATTGATACAATGCTATTAATTAACCTACAGATTTTACCCAAAATTAACAAGTTACCCATTAATATCCTTTTTCTGGTTCAAAATCCAAACCAGAATCCCACATTGCTTTTTTTGTTTGTTTTTGTTATTATTATTTTTTAAAAATATGTCTTTAGAGAGGAAGGGAGAGGGGTAGAGAGATAGAAACATCAATGATGAGAGAGAATCATTGATTGACTGCCTACTGCACACCTCCTACTAGGGATCAAGCCCACAACCTGGGCATGTGCCCTTGGCCGGAATCAAACCTGGGACCCTTCGGTCCGCAGGCCGAAGCTCTTATCCACTGAGCCAAACCAGCTAGAGCTGTTTTTATTGTTTTTTTAATTGATTTTTTTAGGAAAAGTGGGAGGGAGGAAGAAAGAGAGACATCTTTGTGAGAGAGACATATTGACATTGATTGGTTGCCTTCCGTGCACGCCTTGACCAAGGCTGGGAATGGAACCTACAACCCCAGGTATGTGCCCTTGACTAGGAATCAAACCCGAGACCCGTTGGTGCTTGGGCCAACATTCTCACCAATGAGGAACACTGGCCAGGGCATGGATTCATTCCTGTTATCTATTTTCTTAGGACCACCTTTCACCCACCAGAGGACACCACAGAAAATGGTATATTTTGGGAAATCTACTTGTAAAAACAACTATGAGAATTACATTGAGATCATCAAGTATGTGTTCAGCTCCTACAAGAGAGAGTCCCCTCTCATCATCAACACAATGGGCTGGGTGACAGGTAAGGCCACTGAGGCCCACGGGGCAGGGAAGGACCAGTGGGAGTGAGCTCCTGGCTCAGACCTGCGGCTGGAGCCAGTTTTGGGGAGATCCTCCGGCCGAGCGCTGTCTCGGAATGACATGACATTGTTCTGGGACACTGTCGTTGACGTCCTCTCCTTCCCGCAGATCAGGGCCTTTTGCTCCTCGTCGATCTGATCCGTTTGCTGTCCCCCAGCCACGTGGTTCAGTTCAGTTCTGGCCGGAGCAGATTCATGCCGCAACTCACCCCCAGCTACGTCGATGACATGGATGGCTTGTACACAAAGAGCAAGGCCAAGGTCAGAGACCGAGGCTTCTACCTGCCAGAGTTTGCAGACAGTTTGGAATTTGGTGACGAAGAAAAGGAGAGTCCGGTGGCATTTTCAGGACATAAGCTGATGTGCGTCCAGTCGGACTTTGCGTTTAGAAAAACTCCAAGAAATCGGTAAGTAAACCGTTGTGGCTGGAGAATTCCGTTTCCTTCAGTTTAACACGCCTTCTGCCCTCAGTTCCTTCAGAGCGGTAAGTCCTGTATCACTTTCCGTCTCCAGCGCAGTTGTGGGAAGGGGGGGGCAGCAGTCAGGCGTTTTCCCGTGGGAATGTCCAGAGTGGGCTCCCACTAGGAGAGTCTCCCCACTCCGTGTCCCATGGGCTTAGAGAAAGGCAGGGCGTTGGGTTCCAAGGTGCAAATGGATCTACGTAATCACAAATGAGGGGGTGGGCCTGTCAGGGGCCGCTCCTCACCTCCTCCTGGTTTGCTTTTCAGAGAGTCGCATAACAGAGTTCTTCGGGACTTGGCCTTGTTGGGTTACCTTGGCCAGCTGCATCCCCCCGCGCCAAAACCGCTTCATCCCCTGCATAGCCTGACCCCCTATCAGGTACAAGCTGAGCTGGTGGGGGGACCACTGTGGCTTCTGTGTGCGGCGCTCTTCTGTCCGCTTTATAGCTCCTCTCGTAACCCTCAGAACCAGCCCATGGGGTGGGCTCGGTGACTCCCCGTTTTGCAGACGGGAGCTGAGGAATCCAGCGGCAGTGGCAGAGCGGGCATCAGGCTGTGCTGTCCTGGGCACAGCTCTGGTTCTGGGCCAGTGGACATGTCCTCCCTGACCCCAGAGGTGGCCCTGGATTGAACCCAGGCAGTCTGGTTCCAGCGCTCCCGCTTCCGAGCTGTGTGACTCGGTTTGTCGTTGGTAGAGCCGAGGCAGTACCGGCCTGGTGGGATGGCTGTGCGGAGTCCACGGGAGTGCACAGTGGTGCCTGGCCCCCACAGGGCACTCTTAAAGCCTTGCCTGTTATTTATTGTCAACATTAGATTCTAGCACCAGAGTGTGTATCTTGGGATCCAGAATTATTTGGGGGAGAAACCACCTTAATGCTAGAATTCTGGGTGGTGGAAGAATAAAATAGTGACAGGCAGCATTTCCTAAGTGCTTACTCTGCTGTGCTGTGTCCTAAGCCTGTGTTTCCTCCTTTACTCACAATGGCTGTTATAATCCCCATTTTACAGATGATAGGACTGAGGCCAGGGACATTGAGTCAGCTGACCCTAAGGGGCACAGTAAAGGTTTGGGCTGGGCCGCAGGCCATGCAGCCTGACTCCAGAGGCCAGAGTATTCGCCCTCTGCTGGATGCCCTGTCCAATGTTGAGCCCTCACTGTGCTAAGTTCGTTACCAGGAATGGCCTGGTGCCTGCATTCCACTGGGAGGGCGATGCTCGTATCTTCCGTTTCCAGCTTAGCGACCTGGGCACAGTCAGGTGGAGGGGACAAGGCTGAGGCCTCGCAGGCAGGCACGGCGGACCTGCCCGGCAGGGATGTGCCTCAGCCTGACGGCGAGTCTGGCCCTAGGCCTCCAGTCGTCCCCCCTGAGAGTCAGGCAGTTTGTTCACTGGAGCTTTGCTCACTTGGAGAAGCTGTATAACTGAATTTGGAACTTACCTGCCAGTAACCTAACCTGCCTTCTTTTTATTTCAAATTTGTTTTGAAATCTAAATAACGTGTGTAACAGAATACTTTTCTACTTTAAGAAGTTGAAGTTACCCAGAAAGTTACATTAAAGGTGGTTCTTTATCTTGTGCTCCAGGCGTGTGATGCATTTGTCTTAATTCAATATGTTGCATTAGGGAATGAACGGCGGCTCTTCTCACTGAGTGGGTTTGGCTTTTTTACATTAGAGACCTCCGTGACGGGGTCTTCACAGTCTCCCGCGACTGTAACCCCTGTAGGACCTCTACAGACTGTGTCTGCTGTGTCTCTTTAGACAAGAAAGTTCCAGGCATTGGTTTAGATTTCTAGCAAGTGTGGATGGTGCACAGGGACTTGGTGTCAGGTTCTCAGGCTCTCTGTTAAAGCAGTGAAACCGAGCAGATGCTGGCTGGTGTTTCCATACTTTTAGATACTTTTCGGCAGGCAGTTTGGCAGACATAACTTTAGAGAGCTGGCCAGTCAGCTGATACAAATGAAAAGTAGTTTCTCGGAATTAATAGAGGGAGGTGGGGTAGTAAAGGGGAAGGAAGGTCATGTATATGGTGACGGAAGAAGATTGGAGTCTGGGTGGTGAACACATAATGCAATAGACAGATGGTCATGGAAGTGTACGCTTGAAACCCACGTAAGTTTTTTAACCCGGGTCACAAAGAATTTAATAAAGAAGAAAAGAGCTAACGGAGGGAGATGCCCATTGGTTTTGCAGGTCCCTTTCAATGCCGTCGCCCTCCGGGTCATTCACTCTGATGTCGCCCCTACCCATGTCCTGTACGCTGTGAACGCCAGCTGGGTCGGCCTTTGCAAGATCCTGGACGATGTCGGAGGATACACAGAGGGGCCCGTCCTGCTCACGCAGACTCCGATCTGCGATTGTTTGGGCTTTGGTGAGTGAGAGGGAAACGTGTCTATAAACCTCCTGAACCTGACCCACCTCGGCAGCTGTAGATGGCGGTCTTACCTCGGGCTGTCTCGGCTCGGTGGTCAGAGAGCTGCTCTGTCTCCACGCACCGTGGGCCTCGGGCCTCGGGCAGGCAGGAAGCAGGTCTTCCTCTTCTTCTCCTCTGGCCCCTCTCAATCCCGGGTCCCCGAGGCCTGGTGGCGCCTTCTCACCTGGCATGTTTTCTCGAGGCCGTTCGCCCTTCGCGAGGCTCTCAGTCTGTCCCCTGCTGACCTCCCAGAGGGTTCCAAGCCCGTGTTACCGGTGCACTCACTCTGCTCGGATACCTCACGGGCGTCCAGGACTCAGGTCCAAAACTGAGGTCCTGATGGTCCGCAGGCCTGGTGTTCTCCCGGGTCCCTTCCTCTCCACCCCCTGCCACCTCCTGTCCCCGAGGTCCTTCAACGGTCCTTCAGAGATTCACACTGGTGTTTGGGCCCGACCCCGGGGTCCTCCGCCTCGTTCTCCACATCCCACCTGCGCACAGGTCAGGCGGCTTCTGTTCTTGAAATGAGTCAGGCTTCTCCGTGTCATGTCCTCCCGTGCCTGTGTGAGCATCCTCATCCCTGCACTGGACCCCACTCTCGGGAGTGACCTGAGCACAAGCGACGCGGTCACGTCCTGACATCCTGGCGTGTCCACAGCACAAGTCCAGGCCTGGCCACGCAGCACCCGCAGCTCTGGGCCCGTCTCCTCCGAGAGCCCCGGCAGGTGTTGGTCTCTTGGCTCATGAGGTCAATAAACGTCAGTGAATGTTTCTGGAAGGTTGACCCAAAATTAGCCAAGTCCTTAAGTATTGACACGTTTCTGATTTATATAGTACTGTACTTCTCAAAGCGTCTTCAGAGACGTGTCACTCTGTGCAGACCATAGAGAAGGAATGGGTGAAGGGAAAGGTCGAGTCACCCTTGCCCCACTAGACTGTCTCCCCGGGCGCGCTGGCGCCTGCGCCGTCTAGGACTTTGGCGTGAGGACCACTCGGTGCCTCACAGCCGAGCAGGGAGGAGCTACCGTGGCTTCCGGCATTCCCACACTCTGTCTCCCGCCACTTTGTATTTTCAAACAAAACCCAGTTGAAATTGGAACTGTTTTAAAAGCTGCTCTGCAGTGGGCGTGGTGGAGGCCTGGCGCCTTGCGGAGGGTGACTTGCGTGCGCTCTGGGTCTTCCAGGGATCTGCAGAGGGATCGACATGGAGAAGCGGCTTTACCACATCCTCACGCCTGTGCCCCCGGAAGAACTAAGAAATGTGAATTGTCTGCTGGTCGGAGCCATTTCCGTTCCACAGTGTGTCCTCAAGAGCCAGGTGAGCGTGGCCCCGGGACAGCCCAGGAGGGAGCTGGCTGTGTCGTGGTAGAGGGAGAACCTGAAATGGGGAGGAGCCGTGGGCAGGTGATTGTTGGGGAGACGGACACTTGGTTGTAGGGGTGAAGGAAGCCAGGGGAGAGCCACCAGCCTGTGGGAGAGCCATTCCCTTTCCTGAGGCCCATCTTCAGGCGCAGCCCTGGGAAGGTCATGGTGGCCAAGAGCATCTGTGTGGCCCCCAAGCCAAACTGCAGGGCCTGTGGGTAGCCAGGCTGCTCCTCTTCTTACCTGCTTGTTGGAGATGGAAACACCCACACTTACCACTCGCTGTTGGGTGTGCTTGTGGAGTTGACTAGACCAGTGGTCGGCACTGCGGCTCGCGAGCCACATGCGGCTCTTTGGCCCCTTGAGTGTGGCTCTTCCACAAAATACCACGTACAGGGCGATTGAAACTTCGTGGCCCATGCGCAGAAGTCGGTTTTCGGCTCTCAAAAGAAATTTCAATCGTTGTACTGTTGATGTTTGGCTCGTTGACTAATGAGTTTGCCGACCACTGGGCTAGACAGACAGGAGGCGGTCACCTGGCCCCTGCACCAGTGCTGCTTCCGGGCCTTTGGGGAGAGAGCTCAGGAGGGGGCGGGGCTCAGGAGGGGGCGGAGCTCACTCAGACTCCACACTGTCTTCTGGGGGAGGAAGACTGGGCGGACTGGGAGTTTGCATGTTTTCTGTTTCCTTTCAGCATGGGTTCGAGGGGACGATTCCTTACGTTACAACAGATTATGATATTAAACTTCCTGGAGCGTCAGGGAAAATTGGAGCAAGAGAAGCTGAGGAGACGTATAGAAAGAGACAACATCCAAAAGCTAGGTTCTATCGAAAGGCACACTGACGTTTCTAACGAGCGAGGAAGCCTGAGTTTGTCTCCGGCCTGACGGCAGCAGACTGCTGGGCTCTGCGCTGTGAATGTGCCCTGGCGAGCAGCGTTTGCTCCACAGCTCGTGGGAGTCATAGTCACTTAAGTCCCTTCTTAAGCTCCGTGACCTCGCTTTGCCCTAACCTGTGTGTGGTCCATCCGACACGATGCTTTATTTTCTAAAGGGAGGAAGCAGCAGGGAAAAGATACGCCATTGAAACAAAGAACAAAGTTCTTCAAGAATCTGGTTGTTGGAATCTGGGTGAAAATAGGGAGACACGGGCCCCAAAAGATGAACCAAGGAGGAAGGCAGGCTGGCCAGCGGGATCCGAGCGTAACAGGATGTGGGGACGCACCTCCGCCCTTGCCCACCTGTGATGGCCGGCTGGGGTCGGGACCCGCTGGTGGGTCATTCCCATCCTCCGATCACGTGATTCCCATCCTCTTCCATTCCTGTGGGTCAAGTATTGAAGATCGTGTTTCATCTTAAAATGTAATCAAGGTTTAACAGATGGAGGTTTGGACTCAAGAAGCCTTTTGATTTTTTTAATCCACTGGTTTTATGCTGAAGAAAAGCTTGCTCTCAAATCCAGGCGCCTCTCGGTTTTGCCCTGATTGGCTTCTCCGAGACCGAGCCTGGGCAGAGCGGTCTGGGAGAGGCCTGGTAGGGCAGCTCTGAGAAGGGCCCATTCCTGCCATTGGCGGCTGGACCTGAACTTGAACATGCGGACAGCTCTGGGCTGTTGAGCTCCTGAGTGCGGGAGCTGGTGATGGTGCCATTCTCCCAGGGGAAGTCTGTCCTCTTCTCCCTGGTGCTCACGAGTCCTTACCCCCGAGGTGGGTGGTTTTGGGGGGCAGAGAGGAGCCATCTGGGTCACACCATTTCTGCGCTGAGGAGAGCGGGACACGGAACTGAGGCAGCATTTCAAACTTACTGTGAACGTCCGCTCCCTGGTGGAGCATGTTGAAGGAGGTCCCAGGATTCCAGGTTTACCATCTTCTCCGTTGAAATCGTTGCTGATAGCTGTCTTGAAGCTCTCGGAGACCCTCAGCATGCGCATTCCCCCAGGAGCCTTGTCCCTCCGGGTGAATTTTAGGGTTCTGGAGACCATTTAAGGTCTAACTTCTTCATTGCCTCTTATTTATACTTAAGTTTACCATGGACACATTTTTCTATTTTGACTTTGCAAGTAATTGTGAGACAATCCACCACCGTCAGCTTGTTGCCTCCTTCCCCAGCCCTGCATCTCGGTGACAGTCACTGCCGGTCTGTACGGCGCTAGCAGCAGGTCACACTGCCTTTTCAGGACTCCAGGCCTGCCTTCAGCCTCCCCTCTGGCTGGCAATTAAGGACGCGGTCCTTCTCCAGGCCCCTCTGTAAAGAAGGCAGAGAGGGCCACTAGAGGGAGTTTTCAGCCATGGTCAGAGGGCCAGACCCTCCAGGTCCCTGGCTCTGGTCAGGCCGGCTATAGATGTCCATTTGCTTACCAATGTCGGTGGTTTGGGCTTGTTATTTCTAGTCGGTTGTGGTTCAGGGTGTGTAGGAATGAGTCTGCATTGAGTTATTCTTAATCATCGGTGTGTGATTTCCAAAGTAGTACATGCTTATTCTAGGGTTTATTTTATTTTATAAACAAAGACAGCTCAGTGTTCCCTCCTGACCCTGCTAGTCCTGGGGGTAGGAGTCCGTGTACGCCCAGGCCCCGGTCTGAAAACGAGATTAGAGTGGGGGAGGGACAGCGGCACGCCCTTCAGGTGCCTTGGATTAGGATTTTCCAGAGATCGCACTCTGGAAGTGGCTTGTGGGGGAGGACAGCGGGGGTGGGGAGGTCCCAGGTAGAGCAGAGGCCCTGCCTCCTCCACTGGGTCCTTTGACAGGTGGTATCCCCTGCTGGACACTCGGCTGTCTGCCTGACGGTGTGGGGCGAGGCCACGTGGATACAGGGCTCCTTTTATACCAAGTACTGAGTTTTTTAAAATGGATTGGTAGAGGCTTTTTAGATCTGGATGTGGCAGTGTCGTGGGTAAGACAGCAGGCTGTGATGGTAGAGCTCCGGGTTCAAACCCTGGCTGGACCGCTGGCTCCATGAGGTTGTGAGGGAGACATTCACTGGAGCCCGTTCCCCCTTTAGGATGGGAGGGAAGCTCTTCCCTGGGGTCCCTGCCTGCACAGCGCTGAGGCCGGGCCCTCAGAGGCGAGCAGTGACTGCGTGCGGCCGTCTGGAAGGCAGGGACCAAGACCGGATTGTTCGCAGTCACACTGGGACGAAGCAGAAACTCAGTTGGAATCAGAAACCTCTTACCTGGCCCCCCTCCAGCAGGTTCACCTTAAAACCGTTCTTCCGGCCACATGTCCCGCTAAAGAGCTCCCGCGAAGGACCCCCTTCCTGGGAGTTTTTCCTAAACCTCCGTTTAGTGCTTTTGAACTTGGATGAACAGTTCACGCATTTAGAACATGCTCCAGTCCACTGCACGGAGAATCACTGTTGGTGCCATGATGCTGTCTCGTCTGGCATCTTCTAAATTGTGTTTGGCGTTTTTACCCCGTTGGTGTCCTGTATGTGTGGTTTTCTATCCAGCTCTTTCCACTTAGGTCTCTTTTGTATCATTAAATATTTTTGAGGACATGAATTGGTGTAATTCCTTACATACGTAGACCATTTTGTTCCAGGAAATTACTTCAGTGATTAGGAGCAATGATGGCAGAAACACCAGGTAAAATAAGACCTAGGGAGGGGAGTGGGCTGGGGGCCGGGCCAGGGCGGGACGCAGGGAGCCCGGCAAATGCCGGCAGCTTTCCCCGCAGTATTGAATGCGGTGGCAGTTTAATTTTTCTGTTTGGGTCCAGGTATGTGAGTTGAGAGAGGGTGCTAGCTCCTGTCTGGCTGTCTTGGAGAGTGTATTAGAAGGAGAAAGAAAGTTTTGCTCCCAGAAAAGCTCCAATTAAGGAAAGAGAAGCCCGGGTCTGGACCTGTAACTGCCTCTGGACAGTGCAAGCAGCTCCACTCCCCGCTCCCTGCTCCCCTCCCAGGGCTGGGCCTGCCCCGGAGAAGCTGGCTGACAGGCTGAGCCTGAACAGTGGCTGAAATAAATGTGGGGCCATCTGTGCCGAGAAGGGGAAGGAGCCACGTGATGCTCGGGCCTCTGTGGAACGAACAGCTTTGCTAAGCTAAAGATTTCCAGGGTTTTGCCAGGAAAAGGGTAGAGAGGGCTGGGCGGGCACAGTGAACGGAGCCGCACTTGGAGTCCAGTTGGGGCAGCAGGTCCCCTGGAAGTGCCGGAGCTGAGTAAGCAAACAGCTGAGCCAGCAGACACTGTTGGGCTGGGGAGCCCAGGGTTGCCATGGTGACTGATGCTCAGCAGACTGTGGCTTGGGCTTTCCTAACGCTTTGGAACTGACTTGCTCTCCCGGGTGAACGGCTGCCGGGCAGGGAGAAGCCACCGAACTTGCAGGCCTGCCTCCTCGCCAAGGCGCCTAGCGAGGCTGCTGCTGGGACTGAGAAAGCAGGGTCCCGGTGCTGCTCTTCTGGGAAGGAAGGAACACGAGGCGGCCAGCAGCCTGAGGAGCCCGTTCCAGGGGCGAATGGGTACCTGGGAATGGGAAATCCAAGGGGAGAAAACCACCAGCGGGGAAACGCAGTGCAAACCGCGGCCAGGAAGCCCGTCCGTTAGAATATACAGCGCCCCGGGGGCCCGCGTCGGAGGGCAGCGGTTTGGCCGGGCTGAGGGCTCCGTGGCTGTCTGTGCAGCCGGACTCCGCTGGAGGAGCTAGGACGGGGGCTGAGGCTGGGAGAAGCCCTCCGCTGTGGGGGCTGCAGCCGGGCAGACAGGGACACAGACCTGGGGGCCTGGCACGTGGCTTGAGGGCCGGGCGAGGCGCCACCAGAGGTCAAGCATGAATTCGGTCCTCACAAAGTACGGGTCTCCGCCTCGCGGCTGGCTGAGCCTTCGTCTGGGGAGCAGTGAGTATGTTTTCTTCCTCTCTTGTCCAGAAAGGGGCGCCGACGGCTCTGAGCCAGGAGAGGAGCCGGGGGAGGGGGGACTTGGAGGGCCACTGGGTCCCACACCTGCTGACTCGGTCTGGACGCTTTAAGAAGCCCCCCTACAGGCTGCGCTGGGTTTGTCCTCACTGATCTGGGGGTTCGTGAAAGTGGGGAAGGCAGGGTGGCCCAGCCCGGGAGGGTCAGCCCTCAGCCTGACCCCATCGCTAGGATGGCGCAGGTGACACCGTCTTCTGAGCAGGCCGAGCAGGGGGGCTCTCCGTGTCGGCCTCCCCACCCCCCTGGAAAGAAGAAAGAGCTAGATCTCTGCTGAGGAGCTGTCTGCTGGCAGGCGGAGGGCGCAGTGGGCAAGTGCCCGAGACCCTTCACACGGCCACGTTCTGTGCATCACAGCCCTGTCCCGTCGCGAGGGTGTTTTGAGTAGGTTCTCAACTTGGCCTTTGTAGCTATTTGTAAAAGCGCCGTGAGCCCTGGCTGGTGTGCTGAATGGTTAGATCATCCGCCCACACACCAAAGGGTCATGGGTTTGATGCCCGGTCAAGGGCACGTACCCGGTTTGATCCTTGCCCCCAAAATCGGGGTGCGTGCGCAAGGCAGCTGATCAATGTGTCTGTCTTATATCGATGTTTCTCTTTCCCCTCTCTACCTCCCTTGTGCTCTCTAAAACCAATGGAAAAAATAACCTCGGGTGAGGGTTAACAGCAACAAAGAAAGGGGCCGGGAGATTCCCCCTAAGCCGTAGATGTTGTTGGCGCCATGATGCATTTGGGAGTGTGAGATCAGGACTAGTGTTTATGGGATCAAAGAGCCTTCCAGCGCCCCAGAATCGGAGCCCTGGCCCCAGACACCCCATCCCTGACTGCAGAGCAATGACCTGGCCACGTTGGCCACTGACCTCTTCGTGCTCAAATAAGCACCCCCATTCCCGTCATTATCTACACCCCACTTGTGGCTGGCCCAACACAGACCTATGAAGCCGGCAGTGAGTCGCGGAGAATTCTCCCAGCGCCCACACAGGCCCCCCTTGCAGGGGTGCCCCCCCGCCCCCAGGAAGGGGTGTGCGCTGCCGACTTCCTTCCTCACCCCACAAGCAACTTACTGTGCCGCTGGGCTCCCCCGGGAGCGGCCAGAGAGCGGGAAGGTGCCGAGGACCCTCGAGGATTGGTGACATTCATCTCTGAGCCCCAGTGACGACGGCCGGTTAACTGAAGGCCCAGCACAGCTCACTCACTGAGCTGGGAGGGGTGTGTGTGTGTGTGTGTGTGTTCCCAGTGGAGTGTCCCCCAAGCCATACCTGCCACGTGAGTGGCGGAAAACGGCCACCTACTCTGCTTTGGCTTGATTGTGTCTGTAAGCCATTTATTTATTGGACAAATGTGAATGTGTCATAGTTATTTAATCACTTAACAAATATTTATTGAGCACTTTTTTTGTTGCTAATCTTCACCCGAGGGTATTTTTCCCATTGATTTTTAGAGAGGGTGGGAGGGGGGAGAGAGAGAGAAACATCGATGTGAGAGAGACATATCTGCTGGTTGCCTCCTGCATGGGCCCTGGCCGGGGATCAAACCTGCAGCCCAGGTACTTGTCCGGGAATCGAGCTCTGGCCTCCAGTGTGGGGCTGGCGTATTGAGCAGTTACTGTCAGGCATTGTAGGGGCTGGGAGACGCTGGTGAACAAGGTAAATGCCTGTCTTAGAAGCTCAGTGACTAATGAGAGATAAGGCTTGTAAACAGGAATTGAGAAGTAGTTTGCGTGTAAAACACAGTGATTGTGGGGTGATGAGTTCATAGCTGAATGATAACCCTCTTAGGACACCAGTCGTAGGGGTTTTCTGGGCAGTAACATCACCTACAGGGCAAATCGAAGTTGGGCGGGGGGGGCGCAGGGAGGGGTCAAAGGCACTTCAGGGAGAGAGAATGACAGGCAGGGGGTTTGTGCAGTGGGACGGGGCTGTCCATGGGCTGGCATTCCAAGGACGGATGGGGGGGCTGTGGGGAGCGGGCAGAGATGGGTGGTGGAGAGGTTGGGGGAGCACGCTGGCGGCAATGAGAACTGAAGAGTTTTCGCAGGGTAGGTAGCATGGTCTGCTTGCCTTTTAGGAAACTCTTTTTTGGTAGCAGTTTGGCGAGTGGACTCGGGACGTTTGGGGAGGAGAGTCTGGCAAATAAAGAGCTGAAGAGTCAGGAGCCGTTGCGGTAATGCAGGTGCAAGGTGGTCGTGTGCGCCCTTTGTTAGCATATAGACCAGCGGTCGCCAGCCTTTCGGACCTCACGGACCACCAGTGGCGACCACTGATCTAGACAAATGAAATACACACACACACACACACACACACACACACACACACACGCACACACGCACACGCGCGCGCACGCTCTCGCTTCTGCTTCTCCGACTGATGCATTTTCGTTATAAGAGGTTCAAACAGTACCTAAAGAAGGAAGCCACGAGTCCTCCGGTTTTCTGTTAGTTCTTGTATTTCAGAGTTTTCCCCATGAATATCATACACACATGCTACATATGTGTGTGTGTGTGTGTGTAAAATTTTTGAACTAGTAGAAAGTATGCAGTTTTACAATTGCTGTTTTCAATTAACCTTTTGCACTCGGATGTCGAGTGTGACTCGACACGGTTAGCATCGGTAGCAGCTCGTATGTCGAATTGTATTGAATGTATCAATAATTTGAAATATAAAAAAATCCAAATAAATAAGTTTGTATGAAAAGAAACTCCAGTTTTTTATTCTACTGCCGCGCTTTGTAAAATCTGGGGTATTTAAAAAATTAAATCCTGAGTAGAATAAAGGAATCGAGAAAAAAGCAAGCGAGTGCAAAGGGTTAATACTCTGTTTTAGACATTTAAAAAAGGCCAGTACATAAAAACCTACCTCATTTTGTTAACGGCTTTGTGAGATGGGGATGTGCCTTACTTTTCCCACCGGCCCTCTGCGAGTGGACAGCCGGTTCCGGGTTGTCACTCCTGTGAACGGCCACAGGGAGCACCCTCACCCCTCCCTTCGCGCCCCTGTGAGGCAGCACTCAGAGAACCAGTTCCCGGAAGGGGAGCTGTGGGGTGGGAAGGTGCGAGCACCTTGCATTGTAACCGACAGCCCCAGGCCGTCACCAAGAAGCCTCTATTTCCCCATCAGCCCATATTCTGGCCCTTCATGTGCTCTGTCTGGTCATCACCTCCCGTGGGCCTGTCCCCGACATAAGAGGGTGGGTGGCTGGGCAGGTGTCCCCTGACATGGTCCCCAGGCATTCCTCTTCTCTGTCACTCCCATTCCTGAAACGCTGTGGCTCTCGGTCGAGGTGCAAGAGCAGCTGCAGGCTCTGACATCAGGCCTCCAGGACTTTCGAGGTAGAGGGCGTGCAGGGCGGGGGGCGTGCAGGGCGGAGGGCGTGCAGGGCGGGGGGCGTGCAGGGTGGGGGGCGCGCAGGGGGGGGGCGTGCAGGGCGGGGGGGCGTGCAGGGCAATGCCTGGCATAGGTCACAGCGGCACCAGGCCCGAGCTGCATCACAGCTCTCCTACTCACTGGCTGTGGGGCCTTAGACAAATCACTAGCTTGCTGGGCTTCCATTTCATTATCTCGAAAGGAGATAATAGTAGTGTCTACCGCTCAGGGTCATTGTGAGGGGTAGCTGAGTTTGTGTGATAATTCCAGGATCTCCTCTGTGTGGGTGTGTTTCTGTCGGCTTTCAGTCACGGGGTGGTGTTATCTACTTGTGTGCCTAGTTATCTTTGACTGTGTGCTGGACATTGTATTTTTAAAATTATTTGCAAGAACCATTTGAGGCCTGGGATGCTAGAGGATTTGCATGTGCTTGTGCCGTATGCCTGGAGACCCTACCCGTCTGTGAAGACCTTGATCCAACTCAAGCCTGAGGCTCCAGGGACTTTCAACTCCTTTCCCTGTAAGGCCAGGAAAACTGGAATTACAGTTTTAAAACCAGGAGGGGTTGGTTACCCTATTGAGGGGACCTCAAGGAGGCCAGTGTGGCTGAAGCAGGGTCAACGGAGGTGGGGAGGCAGCGGGGGGGCGTGGGGAGAGGAGGTCAGGCAGGTGACAGCGCATCAGGACCCACTCTTCCTTCAGGACGGAAGATCCCGGGAAGGCAAAACCATCAGCAGAACCTCCTGGGCCCCTCTTCTGCCTTCTGATTGGTTTGATGTTTGTAAGATTTTGGAGAATGTTTTTCATTCAGCGCTTTTTCCCAAGTTGGAAGGTGGGTCTCATTTGCCCAGCCCACCCTGCAGGGGGCAGTCCCCGCCGAAGCCGCACTGTCTCTCTGTGGCTGGAGACTCAATGATGTGGGACAGGGGCTTCCCGTGGCAGCTAAGCCACAGAGGGTCAGGACGTCCCCAGGACGCCCTTTGCGTCCCCCTGTTCCACAGTCACTTCTGTGATCGCAGCCTTTCAACAACCAAGTCAGATCACACCCCTTCTCTGCAGAAGCCTCCAGTGGCTCCCATATCAGAATGAAAGCCTGAGTCCTCACAGGCCCCTCTGGGCCCTGATGCGCTGTCACCTGCCTGACTTCCTCTCCCCAGCCCCCCGCCCGCCCCCCCCCCCCCCCCACCATTGACCCTGCTCCAGCCACACTGGCCTCCTTGAGGTCCCCTCAATAGGGTAACCAACCCCTCCTGGTTTTAAAACTGTAATTCCAGCCCTGGGCGGTGTGGCTCAGCAATTAGACCATCGGCCCGTGCACTGAAGGGTCGTGGTTTCATTCCCAATCAAGAGCACATACCTGGGTTGCAGGTTCAATCCCTGGCCCTGGTCGGGGCACATGGGGGAGGCAATCAATCCATGTGTCTCTCTCACTTAGATGTTTCTCTCTTCCCCTCTTTTCCAGTCTGTCTGGAAAATTAGTGGGAAAAATACTCTTGGTGAGGGTTAACAAGCAAATAAAAACAGAAATGACATCCCAGTGTGCGGGGAAGCCTCTCTGTCTGGGGCAAAATGGAACAGCTGGTCCCTTTAACATGAACACAGGCTGGGCCCCAGGGCCCCAGGGCCTTTGCACTTGCTGCCTGAGATGCTGTTCTTCCCAGACAACAGCCCCGCCTCACGTCATTCCCGCCTCTGCTCATCATCTTCCTCATGGACCATCCAAAGCCATGTGCACGTGCAGACACACACACACAGTCGCTCTCTGCCCTTCGCCCGCTTGGTTTTTCTGAAGATGCAAATGAAGAGGACCCAGTCAGTACCTGTCCAGGACCTCGAGGACCCGCCTTCGCTACAGCACCCAGTCAGGCTGAGACCCAGCAGCTGCCCTGCCCAGAAGCTGCCTCCCTCGGCTGGGGCGCCTCCTGGGCTGGAGGGCGGGGGTCCTCTCTGGGCGGCCTGGGCCTCTGCGGGGGTGTCCCAGGGGCGGTGACGATCGTTCCTGAGCATCGGGACTCGTGCTCCCGCGATGAGCTGGCCGTTTGGAGCTCAGCTGTCCTGTGTGTCTGGCCTGTCTCCCCTGCGGTCAGGGGCCTGGCCCAGAAGCCTTTGTTCCTCGGACAGACTTGGCCCTGGAGGAGGCCCAGCCTCTCAGTCTGTCTGGCCAGGTTTAAAAGGCGGCGGCGGCGGCGGCGGCCGGCGGGGAGGCTGGACCGTGGCCATTGTGCCGCAGCCACAGACAGTGCTGGGGAAGCAGGCCTCCGCTCCCCCTCTCCCCACCCAGGCCGGGGAGCGCTGGCAGCCGGCTGGCGGAGCGCCGGGTCAAGCCCGGGTCTCGGCTCCTCCTGGGGGTGGGGGGGTAGATCTGACCCCAAGCTTGGCGTCCAGGCCTGTGGGCTGCCTCTGAGCGGGTCCTCCTTGGAGGCAGGGAGCCCTGCCACCTTGGCCTTGGCGGTTGCGGTGGGCCCGGCTGGACCACGCCTTCAGGTATTGGGAAGTCAGCCCTGGCGAGAAACAGTGGATGGAGGATTGATCCAAGTTCAAGTCCACAAGCATTCCTCTGGCTCCTGCCTGGGCCAGCTGGGCCTAGGCCTGCATTCGGGGGAGAATGAAGCCAGCAGCTGCCTTCAAGGGGCTCCCAGTCCAGACGGAGCTGAGACCCCACTGTTCCAGGGTGTCACCTGCAGCAGAACGAGGGCCCAAGGGCGGGTTCTACACCATTGACCGGCCAGGAGCTGTGGCTGGGCTGGGCCCTAGGGGGTCTGAGCGGCCATGCCAGGGCGGGTGGCAGGTGTTCAGCCCAAGCAGCGACTTTCAGGTTTGCATGTTTGCTGTGACTGGAGGACGCTGACCTTGGTGCCCGCGCCCGAGCAAACCTGAGGGTGAGGCTGCTGCTGTAGTCAGCTCAGCAGACCCCACAGCAACCCTGTGAGGTCGCTGCTGGGCAGGTGAGGGCACGGAGGCCCAGAGAGGCTAAGCAACTTGCCCAAGGTGACACAGCTGGCAGGGGCTGCGCTGGGATCTGAACCCAGGTGCCAAGCTGCATTTTGGAGGCTGACTTGGCAGGGGCGAGTGTGGCAAGGCGGGTCCCCAGACAGGATGGTGGTGGCCGGGGCCGGGGCCGGGGCGTTCTAGAGGCAGAGCTGAGAATGGCGTGGGCAGCTGCTCTGCGGCCAGCCCGGCCCAGGCTGCACCTGCCCCGGGCTGTGGTGGGTGAACGGGCAGGTGACAATGGTCAGGCCCGATGCTGAACAGTGACTGGACCTCCCACCCCATCGTTGCCTAGGTCTGAGGGGCCTGTTGTCTGGCTGTCCCCCACATTCAGGGGAGCCCAGGGAGGCACCCACTTTCCTGAGACCTGTGGCCAGTGGGCTTAAAGGTCAGGGAGATTGTCCCAGCTGGAAGGGCTCCCAGAGTGACCCTGGGGGAGGGAGGAGCTCCGGACTCAAGGTCAGGGTGCTGCCGGCTGTGGGCAGGAGGTGACACGGAGCATGTGGGGAGACTGCAGCCCCACCCGCCTCCTGCCTGACCCCCAGCTTCCTGCGCTGTAAGATGGGGGTGATCCCACCCTGGCCTGTCTGGCTCAGTCGGTGGAGCGTTGTCCTGTGCACTAGAGGGTTGCACATTCGACTCGGAGTCAGAGTGCGTGCAGGGGGAGGGGCAACCAACTGGTGTCTCTCTAGTCAATGTTTCTCTCTCTCTCCCTCTCGGTCTCCCTTCCTCCCTCTCTAGAATAAAATAAAATAAAAAAACATGGCGACAAGGGCCTGGCACACAGGGGGGCCGGCAATGTCAGTGTCCCTAGTGTGTCCCCACCAGGAGCCAGAGCCAGAGACAGCACTGAGACAGGGCCCCTGGCCCAGCCGGAACCTCTACGCCGGAGGGGATGAGAGCAGTGCGGGCTTCCCTGCCCTGGCCGCAGGGCCCAGGCCATGGTGCTGGGTCACACACATTCACACCCTGAGGGCTGGGGGGCCTCAGACCAGAGCCTGCAGGAGCCACTCGGGGGACAGAGCAGAAACCACAGGCCTGAGCCCTGCTGTGCGTGGACATAGTCCCAGCTCCAGGGAAGATGGAATCCTATCTAATAAAGAGGGGATATGCTAATTGACCTCACACCCTCACAAAGATGGTGGCGCCCACAGCCAATAAGGAGGGAATATGCCAATTGACTGCCATGCCCTCAAAGATGGTGGTGCCCACAGCCACAAGATGGCAGCGCCCAGTCCCCTCAGTCCCGCCAGGGTGGCAGGCACACGGCATGGCTGGGCCCGCCCCCAGGCCTGTCCAGCTGCTCCGAATGCCTGCCTCCAGAGTTGCCCACTCCCCTCAGCCCCCCAGCTGCCCAGGGCCAGCCCGAGGAGCAGGTAACCAGGGCCGGCCGAGGCTTGTGCTGCCAGCAGTGGCAGCAGCAGAGGTGTGATGGGCGCGTCGTCTTCCCCTGATCGCTGGGTCGCCTCCTGCCCCTGAGGGCTCCCGGACTGTGAGGGGGGGCAGGCTGGGCTGAGGGACCCCCCCCTCCAGTGCATGAATTTTCATGTACCGGGCCTCTAATTGAAAATAAGGCCATGTGGGCAGCACAGGACTGCGGGGTCGCCTCAGCCCCCCTGCCTGGGAGTACAGCCGGTCTGGTGGGCAGGGGGCCACGGTAGCCTGGGCTGGGGGTGGGGGTTGTGGGGAGACGGCCCGGACTGGCTGATGCTCAGGGGTCGGGCTGGCTTGAGGCCAGGTGGCTGTGCCCAGATTCCCACCTGCACCTTCCACATGGACGGGCCCACAGGTGGCCGAGGCTTCGGCCCATGTTTCCAGTCTCTGGAATGGTTTGCTCTGCAAGGAAGGGTCTGTGCCACCCACACCAGGCCCACTGTTTACCCTCCTACCAGTGCCAGCCTGGGCACACACACTGCCTGCTGGCCGGGCACTGGCCTCACCCCCCAGGGCCACCACCAGGCTGTGGTCCTGGAGGGTCCTTGGCCAGCACCCCTGGCAGGTGGGGACAGAGTCTTCTCATTCCCCGGAGCAGGGTAGGGTGGGGGGTGGTCAGGGACCCGTCCTCTCGGGCTTGGCCAGTGGCAGAGGCTGGCGGCGGGGGGCTGGTTACATAATGGGCCTCAGCTGGCTGGCGTCGGCGTCTGCAGCCCCACCTGGGAACGCTTAACACGGCCCAGCCGCGAGGCTGCTTCTCACGCGAGCTGGCGGCTGGCACTGGGCACTGCCTGTCAGCGCCAGCTCTGTTCCCAGCCCCCCCACACACACAGCTGGCACTCTGGCTGCCCTGGGGGTCCACACAGGCCTCCCCAAATGCCAGGAGGAGGAAAGGATGTGGTCGCCAGCTTCTGGGGGGCTCAGGGGACCACAGGGGGTCACGGTGGACCTTGCCTGGGAGAGCGAGTGAGAGGGGCAGGCCCCATTTTCAGACTGCACGGACCACCCCCCAAGTCTGCGTCCCCTGCTCTCTGCCAGGCCCCTGCCTAGCCCCGTGAGCAGGATCTCCGGAGCCGCACAGTGGGGGCTCCTCCTTAACCCACGCACAGATGCCAGCCAGTGAGGCCAGGGAGGACCCACCCCTTTGGGAGCTGCCCTCAGGGAAGGGGTCTCCAGGGCGGGTTGCAGGAGGCGTCTGGGGCTCAGCCAGGTCCCTGATGGCCGTGGCGTGGCTTGCTGAGAGACACCGGCGGGGGGAGGGATGTGGGGGGGCTGAGGGCGGTTCAGGCCACCTGTTCCCCTTCCAGCCCCTCACTCAGCTGCCTGTGGGGCCCCTCCAGCCTCAGGCACTTCGCCCTCAAGGAAATAGCTGACTTGCCAAGCGGCTCGCCGCTCCTCTCGCCCAAGGCGCTTGCCAGGCCTTGGATTAAGCAGCCCCAACACTCCAGGTCTTGTCCCTCTGTCTGTCCTGGTCCCAGCCAGTGGCCTCCTGGCTCTGCTGAGAGGAGGCAGGAGGAGGGGGCAGGAGAGCGGGCCTGGGCCGGGAGGCTGGGCTCCCAGCTTGGACCCCCCTGGCTAACTCAGGCCTCGGGCTGCTCACCGGCAGTGCCTGTGTCTTCGAGGCCAGGCCGTGTAGCTTGTGCCTTGCACCCTGGGCAAGTGACCCCCACCCTCCGCCCCGCCTCAGCTTCTGCACCCCGGTCCTGGGGTGACAGTCCCGCCTGCCTCATGGGCTGATGTGAGGATTAAAGGAGAGAACATATGAGCCACGCTCAGCACGGCCTCTGGCCCGAGTCAGCGTAGCTGTCATCACTCTGCGGGGTCGGGGGCGGGGGTGGACTGGGGACAGAGCAGCGCGCAGGTCAGCCATGCCCACCCGCCGTCTCAGCCTCGAGGAAGGGACCCCACGTCTGAGCTGCATCGCCAGCCGCCAGCCCTCTGGTTTCCTGGCTCCCCCAGCCCAGTGCAGGGCTGCAGGCCTCCCTCGTGCACGGGAGGAAGGAGGGAGGCGGGGCTGGGGACCTGCAGCCTGGACAGAGGAGAGTGGGCGACTCTGTGGGCGCCGAGGGGACATCAGGCGGAGGACTGGCAGTAGCCGAGGCGGGGAGGTGGGAAGCAGGAGGCGCATTTGGGGACAGAGAGAAGCTGGGCATGGGGAGCGTGCGTCCTGCGAGCGGGGAGCGGGGGCACCGCTGGCCTCTGTAGTTGGGTGTGTGCAGGGGCAGGGCTCCTGTGTTCACCCCAGAGCTGAGGGTAGGGAGGAATCATTGCTACTACCCCCCCACCCCACCCCACACCTGAGGCTGCGTCGGGGCTGGCTGTTCTGATGCCGTAACCCAGAGCGCCCACCAGGTCCGGCACAGGGGCGTCGGGGCTGGGTCACTGCCCCGGGACCACCCCCAGCTCTGCAGCCCTGGCCTCAGGTGGGTGGGCACCGAGATGGGGCCGTGGCTGCCGGGGACACATTGTCTCACTCCCCAAGCTCGGCCTGACACCCCCACACTGGCCACTTGCCCGTGAACACGAGGGGGGCATCCCCAGCCTCTTATGGGCTCAAGCCCAGGCCACGTGGGCACAGGGATCGAGGACCAAGGAGCCTGCGTTTGTCCATCCCTGGCTCCGCGCCTGGGAGGAGGGTAGGCGGGCATCTGGTTTGAATTACTCCGCTGCCTCTTGGCATCTTAGCCCTCAGCGAGGGGTGTGCAGGCTGCCCAGACAGCCACCCACCCCCTCCCACCCCGCAGCCCTGGGCGACCCTCCGGAGGGCAGAGCCATCTGCTGCCAGCTCTCCCCGCCTGGACCTCGTGCCTCCCTGTCGCCAGGCGCCTGGAAGGTGGGGTGCTCTCCTCTGCCCCGACTCAGCCCCCAATGCCAGGCCAGCTCCTCGGGGCCCTGGCAGGCTGGGGGGCACAGAGCGTCAGACAGAGGCGGCTCAGCAACATGGCATTTCCGGGTCTTCATGAGGCCAGGCCTCTGCCCTCTGACCACCCAGCCTCCTCCCCGAGGTGGCTGCCCAGGCCCCCGAGTTGGCTTTGAAGCCAGACGCTCCTAGGTTCAGATCCAAGTTCCGCAGCTCATTCCCTGAGCCCTTTCCTCATCTGCGCCGCGGGACAGTCCTCCGCCGTGGGGGACCCGGGGGAGTGGCAGGCCCGGCCTTCCTGAGTACCAGGGCAGAGGTCTCGCCCCAGGGCAGCCATCAGTCCTCATTTTTAGTTTCTAACTAGATACAAGTGTGCAGTGTTTACAAGGCTTTGGAATAACCTGACTGGTAACTTTCATGTTTTGCATAGCTGGACTTTTTATTCTTCTTACGGTTCTTTTTTGGGTGGCTTGTACCGCCCCATCTGCCAGCCCTTCCGACCTTCCTGCCCCCACCCCACCCTCCATTCCCACCCTCCGCCCACAGTGCAGGGGGCAACGAAGCTCCTTCCTGACGAGGCCAGAGGCTGTTTGCACGAGTTCCTGCCCCGGGCTCCCTGCGTGGCCCTGCCCTTGGTGTGGGTGACACAGTGCAAGGAGGGAGACAGGTGGGTGGGCAGCCCGGTGACGTGTGGCCAGCCTAGGGAGGGGAGAGGCCCTTGACCAGAGCCCAGAGGGCAGATTCGGGGCTCACTGGCAGCCCGAGGGCAAGGCCTCTGACCCCCGAGGCCTCCTCCAGGCCTTTGCTCCGCGGAGCTGGGACACACGCCTTGAGCTTCCCGGGGAGGGTGCCTGATGGGACAGCTGAAGACAGCTCTGGGGTCACTCCCTGGCACCCTCATGGTGCTTCTTCTCCTCATTGAGGAACCCCGTAGTGCCCAGCCAGGGCTGGGGCTGGGTCAGAGGTCAGGGCCAGGGGGCTGGGATTGCTCCTGGGGCAGCACATTTTTCTCCTCTGAAAACTTATCTTAGCAAAGAGGCCGCTGAACAATCGCACTCTTTTCCGGGCCTCTGCGTCCCCGACGCCGGCCCATCCCCGCCGTGGGGGCTCTGAGGGGGCCGGGAAGTGGAAATTTGTGAAATGCTGTAGGAGGGGAAGAAAGGCGCTTTGTGTGGGGCCGGCCCTGGCCATTGGTCAGCTCCGGGCCCCCAGTCGCTCCCAGCACGCTCCCTCCCCGGGGAGGCTGAGCCCCAGGCCAGCCCCAGGGTCCCTGCAGCCCCTCTGCAGCCCTGTGCCCACGGCGTCCAGGCCTCGGGGACCCAGGTCCCCGGGGCCGCCCCGCCTCTGAGGGCACGGGCCTGGTGGGGAGGCCTCCCTGGGCCTCGGCATGTTTCTCTACTGGAAGAAGCGGGGTGCCTATGAGCTGGAGGCGCTGCCCAGCGCCCTGGCCGGGCTGGAGCTGGGGGCCGTGGAGCGTTTCTCCTGGAGCTCCACCCTGGACATCATCGAGGACCTCGGGGGTAGGTGTGGGCCCCTTCCCAGGGGGGCTGTCAGGGGGCTCCCACCTGGTTTCCCTGGCCGCCTCCCTTTGGTCACAGGCTCCGGCACCTGCACATGCCACTGTCAGTCACTCGCTCAGCCCCCCCCCCCCCCAGAGCTGCTGCTGGCGGAGGCGGGGGCCCCAGCATGAGCACCCCGAGGGCCTCGGCAGCCGGTGGGCCGGGCAGTGGGGGCCCCGGCGGCTGGGCTTGAGCAGGGCAGCCAGGGCGCCGGGCTTCAGGCCGGGCCTCTGCCTCTGCCTCCATCTCCAGGCAACGGGACGAGGTCTGGGCCGTTTATGTCCGAGGCCCAGACACGGTCATTTCCCCGTCAGGCCCTTGCAGACAGCGAGGTGGAGGCCCTGGAAGGGCAGGGCAGGTCGTGGGGATGCTGAGGCACACAGACCGCATGCGGGTGCCGACCTGGCCTTCTCCCCGCCGTGAGGGGTTGGGAAAGCCGCGCAAACGATGCCAGCGGCGTCCTGGGTGGGGAGAGGACTCGCTGGGGTGACGCAGAGCAGGCACAGTCCCTGCGGGATGTTATTATTGCCAACCCACCAGCGGCCCAGCAGGGCACGTGGCGACCCCAGCAGCCAGGTCTGGCCCGCAGTGGCCGGCTGGGGTGGTCCGGGCCTCGGTCTCTCCCCCTCGGGGGCCCCAGCCGGGAGGAGCGGGAGCCTCTCCCCGTGCAGCGTCCCCCGGCGGGTGGGCCCTCCTGACCCTCCCTGCGGACAAGGGGCAGAGAGTGATGAGTAGGCCTGGGGTCCCCCACGGAAGGGGACCGCGTGGGGCATGGGTTCCACAAAGCACAGGGAGAAACGCGGCTCCCAGAGGGAGACTGAGGTGTCCCCTGTGTGACGAGCCCCCTCTGCTTCCCGTATTGCGGCTGCAGTGGGCTGAGAGGGCAGGACTGTGAGGAGGAGCCGTGGTGCTGGGCAGGGCATGGAGGAGGGGCAGGCGGGGGTGGCCGGCCAGGCTGCGGCAAGCTCCCTCAGGAGCAGAGGTGGGGGAGGGCAGTGTGCCTGGGGGCCGGCTGTGCGCATCTTTCCTGGGGCCAGAGAAACGGTGCACACAGTTCCTGCCCCCAGGCCTGGAGCCGGCCGCTTCCTCTGACTGTGGGCACCTGCCCGTTGTCCTGTTTGTCCTGCTTCCCCTGGCAGGTTCCCATCTGCCCGAGGCAGGTAAGGTGGCCGAGGTCCTCACAGGCCAGGGATTGGCCTGAGGTCCTTTAGCCGGTCCCGGCCACAAGCCCGGGAGGCCCCTCCTCAGATTGTGCCCCTGCTCTCCTCGTCTCCCTCCATCTCTCATCCAGAGAAGCCAGGCTCTGCTCCTGCTGGGCCTCTGCCCGGGGTGTCCCACCACTCAGGTGGCTCCTGCGTTCCCAGGCAGGACGGTCCCTGCGCCCTCGGAGCCCCCACGGCGAGCATTTAGAGGGGGCTTGTCCTGTGCCAGACTTTTGAAAGCCTTGGCTCCTGGCATCTTCATGCCCACCCTGGGGGTGGGGATAATTCGTTTTTTGGGTTTTTTTACACAGTCCCCCACAACCACAAACTGCAGTCGCGTTTCCCCCATTTGGGGAAATATGGGGACAATTCTTCGTGTCCTCTCAGCAGGGTGGTGAGTGAGGCCCTCAGCCTCAGAGCCACCTGCTCACCGTGTGTCCCCGTGCCCACTCCACCCACTGGGAGAGAGCCCCCAGCACGCAGTTGGTGGTGGGTACGTGGCGCATGAGCAGCCGGGGGAGCTGAGGCAGGCTGGGGGTGAGCCAGGCACACAGCTGTCTGTGTGGGCTCTGTCCTCTGCAGCCAGCCGGTCCCTGGCCTGGGCCCATCAAGGGTGGGTGGTGAGCCCTGGTGCCAGCTCGTCCCGTGATGGGGGTGGGGCTCATGCCCAGAGAGTGACTGTCCTGACTTGGAATCTCACACCAGGGTTCTGCAGCCCCGGCTCCTGTTCCCCTCGGCCACTCTCGGTTCCTCTGAGGGGCCTGGGGAGGGAGCCCGTGGTGGACAAAGGGCAGGTGCCCACGGCAGCCTCAGCCAGAGGAAGTGGTCGCTGGCTCCAGGCCTGGGGGCAGGAACGGGTGGACAGTATCTCTGGCCCCAGGAAGGAATTCTGAATGTGTCCACCCACCTCTCCTCACTGAGCCGAGGGCTGTGGGCGGCAGGGCAATAGTTGGAGTCTCCAGGCCTCAGGGGGACGATGCCAGCAATGGCTCTGGTCTCCACTCAGGGAAGCGTCAGAGGCCATGGTCCGTGCCCCCTTCTGCCCACCTGATAGTCCTGCCCCAAGAGGCCCCGGGGGCTTGGGAAGGGGACCACATTTCTTTCCCAGGCCACCTATGTCGCTCTGCCCAGTGCCAGAGTGGGGAGGGGCGGATGGTTCCGGGGCCAGTGACAGTTGTCCAGAACAGGCCCTTCTGGCTTTTGGCCAGATGTGGCCAAATCTTGCCCTGGTGAGGGGTCCTGTCCTGGCACAGCCTGCAGCAGCTGCGCAGCAGGCAGAGGCTCCCAGAGGGCTGGGCTGGCGTGGGAGGGGGCACTCAAGGCCACAGCTGCTTCCTGGGAGCGGCACCCTTTGCGTAGCCAGGCCTGGGGCTGGGAGGTGGTGGGCAGGGAGCTTCTGCTTTCTTCGATTTGTTGTTCCACTTATTTATACATTCATTGGCTGATTCTTTTTATTTTTAACTAGAGGCCCTGTGCATGAAAATTCATGCACTGAAGCGGGGGGAGGGGTGTCCCTCAGCCCATCCTGCCCCCTCTCACAGTCCGGGAACCCTCAGGGGCGGGAGGTGACTCAGCGATCAGGGGAAGGCAATGCCCCCATCACAACTCTGCTGCTGCCACTGCCGGCAGCACAAGCCTCGGCCGGCCCTAGTTACCCGAGTCTCGGGCGGCCTGGGCGGCTGGGTAGCTGCCATTCCATTCAAGGCTTGCCTGCACCTCGGGCCAGCCCTGGATGGCTGGGGGGCTGAGGGGACTGGGGGACTCCGGAGGCAGGCGCACGGAGTGGCCGGACCCGCCTCGGGGCGGGCTCAGCCTTGTTGCGTGCCTGCCGCCCCAGCGGGGCTGAGAGGACTGGGCGCCTGCCATCTTGTGGCTGTGGGTGCCACCATCTTTGAGGGCATAGCAGTCAATTAGCATATTCCCTCCTTATTGGCTGTGGGCACTGCCATCTTTGTGAGGGTGTGACAGTCACTTAGCATATTCCCTCTTTATTAGATAGTATTTGTAAAAACTGATTTGAGAGAGAGAGGAAGGGAGAGAGAGAGGACAGAGAGAAACACTGATTTGTTGTTCCACCTATTTTATTAATTCATTGGTTGATTCTTTTTAAAAAAATATTTTTTTATTGATTTCAGAGAGGAAGAGAGAGGGAGAAAGAGCTAGAGCATCAATGATGAGAGAGAACCAATGATGAGAGAGAACCTCTTGCATGCCCCACAATGGGGATCGAATCCACAACCTGAGCATGTGCCCTGACCAGGAATCAAACCGTGACCTCCTGGTTCATAGGTCTGGTGCTCAACCACTGAGCCACGCTGGCCGGGCTGATTCTTCTTTTTTAAATTGATTTTAGGGAGAGAGAAACATCCTTCGGTTCCTCCCATCCTTGCCCTGACTGGGGATCAAACCCACAACCTAGGTATGTGCCCTGACTGGGAATGGAACTGCAGCATTTTGGTGTGTGGGACGATGTGCCAATCAGCTGAGCCACCAGCCAGGGCTACATTCTTTCCTTTCCTTTTCTTTTTTTCCTTTTTGCACTCAGTCTTGAAAATCCAGTGTGTATACAGCACGCAGTGTGAAGCCGCCTCACTGCCCATGCTCAGCAGCTACAGGGCCAGTGGCTGCGATCTGGGGTTAGACCTGCTGCAGAGGGTCAGGCGGTGAGCTGAGACCAAGCATGGAAGCCAGAGGGCCCTGCAGGTGTGAGTTATGGCAGAGTTATGGTAGTGGCAGCATTCCTGGAGCAACCTGGTAGGGAAGATAGGTCAAAAGTCATAGGGTAGCCCAGCCAGCTTGGCTCAGTGGATAGAGCATTGGCCTGAGGGCTGAGGGTCTTGAGTTCAATTCCAGTCAAAGGCACATACCTTGGTTGCAGGTTCGATCCCTGGCCCAGGCCGGGCAAGTGTGGGAGGCAACAAGCAATATCTTTCTCACATTGATGTTTCTCTCTGTCTCTCCCTCTTCCTTTCACTCTAAAGAAAAAATAAATGGAAAAATATCCTAGGGTGAGGATAAACAACAACAATGAAAGTAATAGGTCAAATCACAGGGCCGCCCGGGGCAGTGGGCTGAGGAGGGAGAGGCTGGTCTGGGGGGTGATTATGCTGAGGCAGACGGGCCTTCCTGGAGCCTGCGTTCTCCGAGTTTGACTTGGGCCTTGGAGGCGGGCAGGATGTCAGTGGCCGGTGGTGTGGAGGATGCGGCAGGGGGCAGGGGACAGAACCAGGAAGGGCTGGGCCAAGGTCAGAGCTCAGTTCCTTCCCGGGAGAGGCAGTGAGGAACCTGCTGAGGGGCTCCGGGAGGGAGTGGTGGGGGCCGCGGAGGGTGCAGGGTATGTGTCAGCCGGAGGCAGCTGAGGCAGACACAGCTCAGAACCCGGAGCCATCACAAACATGGGTCGGGGCTGCCAGGCTCCTCTGGTTTGTCCAGAGAAGCCAGAAATCTGGATTTTTATGTGAAATCTGACTTTTCAGAGTTGGCAACCCATTCAAATTCTTTTGAAGCGCCGTGCTCAGCCAAACCAAACATGTCTGCAGGCGGCATCTGCCCAGGCGCCCGGTCGCCAGTTGTGGGGGAGATCATGTTGAGGGGCAGGCATCCTGTGACCAAGATGGGGGAGGGGGAGGGCAGAGCTGGCGAGGGGCTTGTCTGCCCGGCTGGGGGGCTTGGCTTTCCCTGGGACCATGGGGGCTGGAGGAGCCGGGAGGGCAGCTGGGCTGTTTCAGACCCAGACCCAGGGAGACAGCTTCTGGCACCCTGCGGGTGGGGCAAGTTCAGGGTTGCAGGCCTGCCTGGGGCTTGGCTAAGGACAAGTGGCCAGACACCTGCTCAGGTTGACTCAAGTCAAAGGAGGCACCCCGGCCTGTGAGGCTCAGTGGTTGAGTGTCGACCTATGAACCAGGAGGTCAGGGTTCAATTCCCGGTCAGGGCACATGCCTGGGTTGTGGGCTTGATCCCCTGTGTGGGGTGTGCAGGAGGCAGCCGATCAATGATTTTCTCTCATCATTGATGTTTCTATCTCTCTCTTCCTCTCCCTTCCTCTCTGAAATCAGTAAAAAAAAACATTTTAAAAAATCAGAGGGGCGGAGCTGGGGGGAAGCAAGGGCAGGCACAGAGCTGCCTTCTCCACCCCCCTCTAGGGCCCTCTCCATTGACCAGCTGTTTCTGTGGGTCCCCTCATTTTTGCTCCCCAACAATTGCAGGGTTCTGTATCCACTCAGACTGACTTTCCATGATCTCAGGGTTCCAGAGCCCAGAAGTCGTCTGTCTCAATTCAAGTTCCCAAGACAGTGAATCTAATTGGCTGGACGAGGCCAGGCGGCTACCTTGGACCCAAGCGACTCTGTCCAAGGCGTGCCATCCCCTGGTACAACATGTCCTCCTAACCAGGCCCACCCGCTCTGCAGGGCTGGCGGTGAGCAGCTCGCCAGAGGGCGGCTCCCCGCAGGCTTTGGTGGGGAAGACCCGTTCCTGTGCCTGAGCCTCCCCAGTCCCCACAGGCCCCTTTCCTGCCCGGGGGGCCGCCAGGGTCCTCACCGTTTTCCGGTGTTTGGCGTCTCTGGGAAGCTCAGCTACAGGCCCCAGGAGGCTGATGCTCGGCTCAGAGCACACGGAAGGCTGGGTCCCAGGGGAGCTGGGAGCTGGGACCAGCGTCTGGGCGGGAGGGTGTAGAAAGCAGGCTGAGCGCCTGGAGGGGCTGAAACCAAGTTAGAGGCCAGAGGTCAGCTGGGTAGAGCCCCGGTGTCTGGAAGAACGTCTGAACCCCACACATGAACGACCCGGGCGGCTGTGGGGTGGCCGTGGTGTCCAGCCCTGCAGTGGCTGTCATGGCGGGACCCAGAGAGCGGGGAAGGCAGTTCCAGACCCCGTGGGGGAGGAAGTAGCCTGGAGCCCACAGAATTTAGAGCCAGAACCCCAAACTCTTGGGGCATAGGGCGTATGACCTTGACTTCATGCCCAGCGTTTCCAGAACCCAGGGATCTGGAGTCAAAAGATCCAGATCTTGTCTGGTGGCGTTTGATAGGCCCCAAGCAGGGTGCGTGGGGAAACCACCCCCCTACCCCCCGCCGCAAAGCTGACCGAGGGGCCCAGTTCTCCATGGGAACCCAGATGGTGGAGGGGGCTGCTGGAGTTGTGGTGGAGAATGCTGAAAAAAAACCCAAAAAACAAACAAACAAACAAAAAAGGACACTGCCCCCTCCCTTAACCAGCCTTAACCAGCTACCTCCTGCAGGCGACCTGGGTAGGGCCAGCAGGACCACTGACCCAGGGACCCTTCAGGGCCCGCCCCGGGCTTGGCACATGTGTGTTTGCCGAGTGAATCCAAAACCCAGAAGCTGTGGGCCCCACACAGTTCCTTCTGCCGAAAGTCCTGAGGGCAGGCCTGGGTTTGGGCCCCCTGGGAGTCCCCAGGGCTGACCGTGTGGGGCAGGCACCCTGCTCTGGCTGAGAGGTCCGCGGAGAAGGGAGCCTTGGGGCGAGGGACCCAGGTGCCACAGGCCACTGGACCGCCCATGCCTGGGCCTCTGGCGACAACCTGGGGTGGGAGGGGGTCTGGGGATGCCCAGCCTCCCGACGGGCTGCTGGCTGCGTTGTGAGCACGTGTGTGCCAAGCTGTGCTCCTGTTGGCTGCGCTTCTGTACATGTTGGTACTCCCATGAAGTTTTCAATGCCAGCCAGCGCGGAGGTGGCAGCACTCGGGCGGGAGCCACCAAGCCCACTCCGGCTCATGGGGCTGACCATCCCGGACCCACTTCTAAGGGCGGTGTCTCCGGGGGGTGGGCGTGAGGCGCAGGGAGCTGTCCTGACCTGCACCCACGCAGGCGCCCCTCTGGACCAGGAGAAACAGCCAGTAGAATGCCGATCCCCTCCCCGGACACGGAAAACGTCTCCACCATCCAAACGGGGGGGTCGGCTCCACGTGCGGGGCCGGGGGCGAGGGGGACGGAGGGACAGCCTTCGGCCACACCCGCCACGTTTCCAAGGGGGTCGCGGTGGGGAGCGCGGCGCGCTGGCCGAGGACGCCCCGCGGGGGCGGGGGCGCCGGGAGGGGCGGGGCCAGCGCGGGCTCCGAGCCCCGCCCCCGGAGGCGGGGCCACGCGTCCAGCCCCTCCCGCCGCCCACCTGCCCCGCCCCGCCTCCCGCCGCCGAGGGCCCCGCGGCCGCGGCGCTCCGGCCTCTCCCCGCCCCGCCGCCCCCGCCCCCGGGCCGGCCCGCTGCGCCCCCCGCCTGCCCGCGCCCGCGCCCGCGCCCGCGCCCGCGCCATGGGTGAGTGCGGGGCCCCTGGCCGCGCCCGCCGTGCAGGCCCGCGCCTCCGCGCCAGCTCGGGGCAGGGGGGCAGGGGCGCCGCGGTGGGGGGCGGGGAGCGGGGGGACCTGGCCCGTCCCCTCCGCTCCGCGGTGGGGCGCTCGGTCGCCCCCTCCTCTGGGGAAGGCCTGCTGGAGGTGGGAGGTGGACGCCGGCCTCGGGGTCGGGGCGGCGGGGTCCAAACCCTGCCCCCGTGTTGGGGTTCGCGTCAGCAGCACCTCTCCCCAGCCCTGCCCGCTGTCTGGGGTGCCAGCCCCCTGCCCCCTCCGCCCTTGCACCCCAGCTCTCTTAGGAAAGGCAGCTTGGAGGGGGCCCAGTTCTGGGTCAGAGGTGGACAGTGGGTAAGGGGGACCCGCTGGGCCTTTGAGGGGCGTCCATGCCGAGTGACGTGGAGGGCAGGGGTAGGAATGGCTGTTGGTCCCCTGGGGTCCCCCTCCCCCCCAGCCGCCCTGCAGGACCCCCCAGGAAGTCAGGGGCCCCACCAGGTCTGGGAGCGGCGCCCCTCCCCCGCACCCCCAGACCTGGGGGGGAGGGCGGCGCAGCTCGCCCCGTGGAATCTGGACAGCTTCCCCGGAGCGGCCGGGGAGAGGGCTGCAGATCCCCGAGCAGATAAGCTGGCTTGAAAAGCAGAGGGACACCGACCTCCTCTGGCGGCCCCACCCGTCCTCCGCTGGGGAGGTGCTGGGGCCCCGGGGGAGCCTGGGTGCCCGGCCTGGGGTGCACCCTTCCCTGGGCCCCACCCCACTGATAACCTCCTGCTCTCTCCCCTGCAGATGCCGGGAGCCTGGCTGAGGAGAAGGGCCTGCGCTGTCAGAACCCCGACTGCATGGACAAGGGGCGGGCGGCCAAGGTAGGGAGCTGGGGGGCGGGGGGCCGCAGAGGGGCGGGGGGCCGCAGAGGGGCGGGGGGCCGCAGAGGGGCGGGGCGCTCACCGGCCTCACTGTCCAGGCCCCCGCAAGGGCGCACCGGGGTCGCCGCAGTGCGCCGGGGCTCAGGAGTGGGTAGGGACCTGGGGGCTGGTTTGGGAGGCAGAGGGGTGCCCCAGAGCCCTTTTCTGTACTGCAGTTCGTGCAGCAGCCCTGGGGTGACGGGAGCCGTGGCCCCATGTCACAGAGGAGGAAGCTGAGACTCTGTAGGGGGGAGCCCCCCTCCCCAGGTTCTGTTCCAGTGCCAGTTGGCACCCTCCCTGCAATATCAGGCCACTCTTCAGGCCTGGGCACGGGTCAGGGACGCTTTGGGACAGTGGCGGTGGCCCTGGGACTGACAAAGGGGAGGGACGGGTTGGTCCTGGAGTGCCAGGCCTCCGGAGCTGGGAATGAGGCGGAACCGGGGGATCATGGTCAACAGGACGCCGCGCTTCTGCCCCTGACTTCTGCCCCTGACGTGCCGGGCGCTGTGCCACTGGGGGAGCCCTGCTGGGAAGGCATCGTGGCCCCGTTTCCCCGATGAAGATACTAAGGCTCAGAGAGGGCCTGTGACTTGGCCGAGGCCCTGCAGCTCAAGAGAGACCGAGCCAGGGTTTGAGCCCACGTCGCGCTCCTCCCAGCACGCATCTGAGCGACAGGTGGTAACTGCCGCTGCTTCCTGCGTGGGGCTCGGGCTCAGAGGACTCAGTGTCACTTCCTTCTGGCCGAGATCTGTCCTGTCGTTTGCCAATGGGGAAACTGAGGCTCAGGGAGGTAGTGGCTCACCCAAGGACGTGTTGCTGGGATGTGGTGGAGCTGGGATTTGAACCCAGAGCCCAGATCTGTGTAATGCCAGAGCCCAGGGTAGCTCGGCTAACCACGGTGTAGCGCGGCTCTGCCAGCTGCAGGAAATTAAAAATGCCACTCCCCCAGGTCCCTTGCCTCCCCCCACCCCCCCGCACGCAGACCCACAGCGTACATGCTGCACAGGAGGGCCACGGCTAGAAGGAACCGTCAGAAGGAACGCGGGGGACTGTTCTCGGGTGGGAGCGGAGGGGGAGGCTTCCAGTTGCCGTAGTCACCAGGCAAGGGGGTGTCTGTGATTCAGACAATCTGTTGGCACGGATGGTGCCTGGCATTGGCGCTTTGGTTTTGGCAGGTTGCCTCTCTCCCAGATGGGGGCTCCTGGCAACAGATTGGCCTCATTACCCCACTGTCCAACCTGCCAGGGGCCTGCACAGCCTTGGGGCCACACTGTCCTGGCCCCTCTGGTGGGCAGCTGCCGCTGGGGCAGATCCTGGAGCAGGGGCAGGGGTGGGAGGGCCTGGACTGTGCAGAGGTGAGGCCTGTGGATGAGGGCTGGTTTCAGAGCAAGTGGGGGGCAGCCACAGGTCCTAACTGAAGCCCAGCCTGGGCCTCCTGGAACTTGGCAGTGCTGACCGTGGCATCCGCAGCCAGAGGGCTGCCCAGCCTGCAGGGGGAAGAGCTGAAGCACTGTCATTGGTGGGACCCACTTTGGGACAAATGGCACAGACTCGCCTCAGGGACCTGAGTGATCAGAGGGAGGAGGGCTAGTCAGGGAGGACATCCTGGAGGAGGTGGCCTCTGGTGAAAGTAAAAACATCCATAGGCAAGCAGGAAGGGGGAACTGCCACAGGCAGGAGTACAGAGGCAGTTCTTGCCAAGCAGATGAGGTGGCTGGAGGAGAGGCTGAGAGGAGGAGCCAAGACTATCCTATTGTTGATGATAATAATAACCACCACTGACTGAACACGTGTATGTGCCTGGTGGGCGTCAGGCCCTCACTGAACCCTTGTGAGAACTTCAGGAGGAAAGCATTATGATTCCCTCATGACACGTGAGGAAACTGAGGCTCAGAGAGGTGAAAGGACTTGCCCACACCACACAGCTTGGTTGGCAAAGCTTGGCCTGGAGTGAGATCAAGAGCCTCCTCTCTGGCTGTTCTAGGAACGGCTGGCAGGATATATGAGCTCTTTGAAGGAGATGACATCATTCATTCATTCACCAAATCAGCTTTGAGCATCAGCCGGTTCTAGACCCTGGAGGTGTCCAGGAAACAAAGGTCCTGCCCTCCTGGAGCTGACATCCTGTCCCCCTGGGAGGAGGACGGAAGTGAGGACTCCGCTTTGCCAAACTGGCCCCCCGGCTGCCCTGGGCCAGGGCCATCTTTCAACCGGGTTGGACTCTTCCGCTCTGGGCCCACCCTGGAGGTTTGGTTTGAATCTCTCCTGGGTGCTGAGGCTTCTGAGATGAATCAGCTGCCCCACCTCAACCTCCTCCCCCTGGAGTTCATGCCGAGGGCTGGCATCCTGAGGAATGCGGAGCTATGAGCTGGAGGAAAGCTGAGTGAGCTGGCGGGACGTTGGGGCTGTGAAGGAGTGAGCAGGGCCCGGGGGATGGGGAGAGGGAGGCAGAGCTGGGTGGGAGCACCGTGAGGGACCGTCTGCCTTGGGGACCTCGGATGAAGATGTGTAGCCCGGCCAGAGAGGCTCAGTTGGTTGAGCATCATCCTATGCATGACACTCAGAATCAGGGCACAGACCTAGCTTATGGTTTGACCCCCTGGTCGGCATGTCCTCAGGTGAGGGTTTTTTTTAAAGATGTGTAGAGTAGCCCACATCTGTGACCTCCAGAGTCACAGCCCACTCCTTCCCAGCTGCATGACCCCGGGCAGTCACTCCATCTCTCTCCACCTCGGTTTCCAGATGAGTTGTGCTGAGGACGGAAAGGGCGTGCACGTGTAGTGCTTGGCACAGACTGGCGCGCTGCGGGTGTTCAAGAGAATGCCAGCAGCGACCGCGTGCTCACCCTCCACCGAGGAGAGAGACCCCCAGGCCTCAGGCGCACTTTCCTTCTCCTCCCTAAGACCTGAGACACCCGGGGTGCCACCCAGACCCTGGCCAGTCCCGCCCCGTGGACACAGGTTTGCGTTATGTCTGTCCTGTTCCAAGGGCAAGTGGAGCTCAGAGTCTGGGAGCTGGGGAAGTGCTCTCTTCCTCCCTCCCTCATGGAGGGCCAGTGTGGATGGGATGGGGGTCCCCGTTCTCCAGCAAGGGCCCCGCCAGCCGGACAGGGTCTGGCCCCCTGAGCTGGGCTCTTCGGTCAGAGTCTGCTGAAGGAGACCTGGAAGAGGGGTGACGCTGGCCCTGGAGACACTGGGCTGACACATCTGAGGGGGCAGAAGCTTGGGATGCCTGGAGTGGCCCCCGGCGTCATCCTCAGACAAAGACATTGGCTCCTCGGCCACCATTTACTCAGCGGGGGGCCTGTGTCCAGCTTCACCAGGGGACCCCAGCTGGTCCTCACACCCCTGCCTTGCAGTGGGCCCCACCCCACCTCCATCAGACAGGACACGGGGAAGCAGGGGGTGAAGTGACTAACCGGGGCAGGTCCAGCGAGTCTTTCCTCCGCCTCCCATTGCTAAGGCGCTGTCGGGAGGAAAGGGAGGCTTGTTTTTCCACGTGGCTCCCAAGGGCCCGGGCAGGGAGGTAAGTTTGGGTTCAGTAGAGGCCAGAGTTTGCAGCAACTGAAGCTGTTCCCCGACAGATAGGTAGTGAGCACCCCCTGCCTACAAGTATTCAAGCGGGGAGAGTGGGAGCTGGATTTGCTGAACAATGGGCCACACGGTGGCAGGGATGAGGGGGTGTGTGCGCGCCAAGGGGAGGGGCGGCCAGATGAAGACCGGTGGACACAGGGCAGAGGAAGGGGTGGGTCTGAGGTCCCTGTGGAGGAAGAGTGAGCAGGATGTAGTGAATAATGGGAGAGGTGTCACCTACTCTCCCGTGCAGCACTCTTGGGGATAAGAGGTGGAGGTCAGGGTGCCCTTGACAGTGGCCGGATTCTGGGGTTCCGTGGAAGTAACTGGTCTTTTTAGATGCTGGTCAGGTGTAGAAGGTGGCAGTCCAGTCTGTACCCAAAGGGGTAGGACCAGAGAAGCAATGCCAGTGGAACTCCTGGGCTTTGGCTAAGTAATTGGGGGGGGGGGGCGGGCACACAGGTGAAGGCCTGGGGTACTTGGCCGAAGAGAGAGACAGAGGACCCAGTCCATGTGACTGGGCTAAGATCAGCTGCCCTGGTGTGGACCCAGCCCCCAGGAAGGCAGCCCCTGCCAGGAGGGGGCTCCAGGCGGGCTTGGTGAGGGCTGAGGGGTGTGGTCTGTGGTTGGGGAAAATGCAGGGGGGGGGGGGGCCCAGGATCTGCCCTGGGCCGAGGTCACTGCACCCACCTCAAGGGAAGGAGGAAGGTGTGCTTGGGGCAAGGCTGCTGCCCCCCAGCGGTGCCCTGTCTCCCTATGCACCGCCTGCACCCCAAGTTCCTCGCAGAGAGGGAACCACCAAAGGGCGGAATGGCCCCCTTTGCAGCCATGCGTGAGCCAGGAAAAAAGAGGGGGGACACAGAGACGGCCAGACGGGTTTCGCAGGCGCCGTAGAGGCGCAGTTCCGAATCCAGCCGTTTATAATGGGGAGGAAGCGCGCCTGGCTTGGGGCGATTCCCGGGGCGGGCTCTGCCTGGACCCCCGGGGCCCCTCTCGCCGGCCAAGGCAGCTTCCTGCCACAGGGCCTCCCGGATGGGCGAGCTCCTGTCTTCCAGCCCAGGTTCAAGACTAGGGACTTAGAACTTCCCGGAGATCTGTAAAGGGCCAGCCCCCTTGGGGACAGTGACAACCGCCCCCCCCCCCTTCCGCTCCCTGCAGCCCGGACCCTAGATCACCCCCCGAGCGCCAGCGGGGCTTCCTGCCATCCCCTGGGCCGAGTCAGGTCTGCCACCTGGGCCTGGCACTCCCCCATCCCCGCCGGGGTGCATGATGGTACTTCCCGCCCCGCCCAGGTGGTAGCGCCGGGGCCGTCTACCGTAATTCCCTTATGTGTGGCGCCCCAAGCCGGCACAGATCCTCTGAGCCCGCCCTGCCCCACGGCTCCGGTACCCCTCGCCCTGTGTGCCCAAGGGAATTGGACAGTCCTGGCCTGAGTTCCAGTCATAGGGGAGGAGACCCATGTCCCTCGGTGAGTCTCACAGGGAAGCTGGGGTCCGGACGGGGTAAGTTCGGGTGCCAAGTCTCCCCCTAAATCAACGAACAGACCCGGAGTGGCAAGTCCCCTGCAGTCCCAGGCCTGCAGGTGGGTGTCCGTGGGCGCCACTGACTCTACCTCTGAGGGTGGAATGAATGGGCCCCAGGGCCTGCCCCTGCCCCAGTGGCGCTAGGGGGTGATCTGCTCCGAGATACGGCCCGGAGGTCGGGCCTTGAGGAGCCTGCGGAGTCCCAGCCCACGGATGAAGTTCGTTGCTAGGGGGGCCTTGTGGGGTGGCTGGAGGGCTCTGTGGACCCTACCTGGGGATCAGTGGTCCCAGGCAGAAAGTCAACTGGCGGCCAGCAGGGGGCGAGAGAGGCACCTCAGTCAGTGGGGTGGCTGCGGGGAGAGGGGGGGGAGAGGAGAAGGGAACCCTGGCGAGGCCCTGCCGCCTTAACCAAGGCTGGGAAATGGCAGCCAGGGGTCCCTGGGCCCCCAGATTCCCCAGTCACTTTCCCAGGTTTGGGCGGCTCTCGGCAGATTGTACAATTCCTCTGCCCCTCAGCTGGGGTCCAGCCCCACATTAGGGCCCAGCAGCCATCCTAGACGGAAAATTCCTAAGAACTGACCAGCGCCTGCTTGGCACAGCTGGGCAAGGGCAGTGGTAACCCTCCCCCCCAGCACAGGTCTTCACAGCCCCGCACGTGTCCTCTCCCCCTTCCTTCCCGAGGAGCCTTCTGTCTGGGGCCGGAGAAGGTGCCAGGGGAAGGCGCTGGCTGCCATGCTCGGATCCAGGCTCCAGGCTCAGGCACATCTGAGCAGGGACAGGGCAGGAGTTCAGGACCACAGCCTCTGCCTGTCTCCCTGGCGCTGGACCCCAGCCAGACTGCTCTCTGGGGAGGAAGGGCCTCGCTGGTTCCAGAGGCCTGGCCTGTGGACGGGTTCTCTGCCCCCTGCCCTCTGCCCAGCACAGCCCAGGGCCCAGGGCCCAGAGGACAAGGGGTGAGGGGCAGGCCTAGGGGAAGGGAGGAGCTGGCTGGCCGTTGGGAGTGGGGAGAGCAGCCTGGCAGAACAGGCCCAGCCCTGGCTGACCTGCCCACGCACGCAGCCTCCACCCCTGGATCTCGAAGGTGCCAGATGGGGCCTTGGGGCTGGTAGATTCCCAGGGGAGCTTAGCCCCAGTGGGAAGCCCTTGGGCAGGGGTGTCCCTCCAGCCAGGGAGCCCCAACTCCTGATCCCAGGCTCATCTGCTGTGGGCAGAGCACAGACCTTGCCCCAGATAGAGATCTCCCTCTCCCACTGCCGACAGGAGGGGCCCCCGGCCATTGTGGGGGTGGGGATGCCCACAGGCCTCTCTTTTTCTGGGGCTGGGGAGGTGGTGCTAGGGGGGAGTGAGAAGGGGGCTCCTGCCTCGGAGACTCCATTATTCATCAGCCCCAGCATCTGGTTTCTGGGTATCAGTTTCAACAAGCCGGTCCTGACTCATGAGCCTGGAGCTGGGGCTGGGCTGGGAGGGCCCCTCCCCAGCGAGCAGAGGCTGGGACCTCTTGGGCCTGCGCTCAGGCTGGACTGTTTCAGCTCCATCTTGTGGAGAGAGGTGGGGACCAGGAACCCGCGAGGGCCACCCCCTCCTGGTGCAGAGCGGCCTCCTCTCCCACCTCTGCAGGCTCCTTAACCCGCACCCGTGGCGGGGGGCAGCCCCTTCCCTGGCTGGAGCATGACCCGGCATGGCCGGGGCCTGGCCACTCGGGTGACTTCCGGTGGCCTGCCCTGGTGGTCTCCATTTGATCCGACTTGGTTACCCCAGGCCAGTGGGTTCCCCTAAGCTGGCTTTGGAATCTGCCCTGTCCCCAAGGGGGTGGACCTCAAGGCACTGCTGCCCAGCCCCCACTTAGCCAGCCTTGAAGCACCTCATGCCGCCCCGTGCCTGAGACAGACAGTGGTCCAAGCACAGGCATCCGTTTTCCCATTTACTAGCTGGTGACTTTAGGGAAAGTTACTTCACTTTTCCCTTAGTTTCTCTGTCTGTTAAATGGGGATAGTAACAGTATCTCCTCCTTAGGGTCTTGGAGAAGAGTGAACAGGGCTGGCTGCCCCAAACTCCTGGCACAGGCCTTGCACTTGGGAGGGCTCCGCTGCTGGCCTGTGGGGTGGTAGCAGGGGCAGCAGGCCTGGCAGCACCACCAGGATTTGAGGTGGAAACTGACCTGTCCAGGCCCACGGTCATGGATGCCAGGAGGAAGCAGAGCAGCTGTGGTCAGGCAGCGGGGAGGGCTTTGTGGACTTCCCGCGGCAGTGGCCTTCTCGGGCATGAAGACCCAGCTCTGCCTCATTCATCCAGCCATCCAGTCTGCACTGAGCACCTACTGTGTGCCAGGACTGGGGAGAGCTGAGGATGCGGGTGGGCCGAGAGCCTCTGGCCTCTGTACCGGGCGCTCCCGCAGGAAACGGGGCCAAAGAAGAAGAAACACTTCAGGTGGCAGTCCGTGCTGGGGGGGCTTGGGGATGGCAGTGAGGGGCTCTTTCTTTCGAGAGGAGGGTGGAGGCCTCCCCGGGGAGGTGGCCTTTAGGTTGGGGCGCAGTGCCAGCCGTTGCAAAGTCAGGGGCACATGCTGTTCCAGACAGAGAACGCAGACGTGTGGCGCTGAGCTGGGTGAGCTGGAGGGAGGGAGGGAGGAGGCCGCATGGCGGACCACCGTGCGGGACTCGCCCGGAGGCGAGGCGGGTGTCAGGCCATGTGGGGGGTTCTGTCCTAAGCCACTGGAGAATTTTAAGTGGGGGGGGGGCATGATCAGGCTTCAGTGTTCAGGAGGTCTGCCTGTTGCGGACAGGGCGTGAGGAGGCTCTGGGCGTGACTGAGGCAGCCCCTGGGGCCTCCCGGGGCCATGCTCAGAGGCCAGCCCTCCTCACCCCCATCGGGTGGGACAGATGGAGGGGAGCTGTCTGAGGGGTGGTGGGCGGTGATGGCATGTTCCCCTCGCCCCACGGGGGCCGAGGCAGCCCCTGGGGCCTCCCGGGGCCATGCTCGGAGGCCAGCCCTCCTCACCCCCATCGGGTGGGACAGATGGAGGGGAGCTGTCTGAGGGGTGGTGGGCGGTGATGGCATGTTCCCCTCGCCCCACGGGGGCCGAGGCAGCCCCTGGGGCCTCCCGGGGCCATGCTCAGAGGCCAGCCCTCCTCACCCCCATCGGGTGGGACAGATGGAGGGGAGCTGTCTGAGGGGTGGTGGGCGGTGATGGCATGTTCCCCTCGCCCCACGGGGGCCGAGGAGTGCCATTCCAGAACCCCCGTCAGAAACCTCATTCCGGTCCCGCCTGTGGACTCAGGCCCCTGTGAACCCACACTCTGGATGGAGGCCGCAGTGCCCGCCCCCACCTCCCGGGGAGGAGAGGGAACGCTTTGACACCCTGCCTGGGGACCCCCGCACCACACCCCATCCCGGTGGCCGCTTCTCGGGCTCCCTGTGCGCCCCCTGGCGGCGGGGCACGTGGGTGCACCCCGCTGGAGCCGCAGGGGCCTCGGGGAAAGTCGCGTTGGGCCTGGGGTTTTCCTGACCCGTCTCCCTCCCGGGCTCCCCCCACCCCCCGCTTCCTCCCTCCGCCGCGGCACCTGCGGTCCCGGCCGCCGCCGCTTCGCCCGGGCAGAGGGAGCGGCCGCCGCCGGCCCGGACGTGGCTGGGAAGCTGGAGGTCAGAGCAGAGCGGGGTGTCCCGGGGCCGAGCCCCGGGGGATGTGCCCTGTCCCGGCCCCCTCCTCTGCCACCAGCATTCGGGGAGCTCCCCGGGGAGAAGCGGGTCCTAGGGGGTCACCGAGCCGAGGACCTGGCTCCGGGGTGGGGGCCGGGGCCAGCGCGGGGCGGGGCCGGACGCGGCGGGCGGTGCTCCCGGCGCCCCCACCCCGGCCCCCGCTGACCCGGGCGGTGCTCCCGGCCCCCCGCTGACCCCGGCCCCCCGCTGACCCCGGCCCCCCGCTGACCCCGGGCGGTGCTCCCGGCGCCCCCACCCCGGCCCCCGCTGACCCCGGGCGGTGCTCCCGGCCCCCCCACCCCGGCCCCCGCTGACCCGGGCGGTGCTCCCGGCGCCCCCACCCCGGCCCCCGCTGACCCCGGGTCCCAGCGCTCGGCGGGCGGGCGCGGCCGCACAATGGCAGGAAGCGGGGCTCCGCGCTTTGTCCGGCCGGCGGCGCACCCCGCCGCTGCCTGCGGCCGCCATGGGGACCGGGCCCGGCGTCTCCGGGCGCCGCGCGGCCTCCAGGCCCGGCCCCGGGGTGCCCTCCCGGGACTCGGCGCCCTGCGGGGCCGGGGGTCTCGCCCGCCCCCGGGAAGGCCAGGTAGGGGCGCGGGGGGCGGGGCGGGGCGGGCACCGGCTCCAGGGCGGGCGGCGCACGCAGCCGCCGAGCCCCCTCCCCAGGCGCTCACCTGGGAAGGGGGGCCGGGGCCCCAGGAGTGTGCCCCTCCCGTCATCGCCATCGCGGGGGCTGGAGGCGGAGGTGGACCGCCCAGCCTGGTCTTTTGTGTCTGGGCTGCCTCCGGGCACCCCTCCCCGACCCTCCCCTGCCCGGCCCTGCCCCGCGCACCCCTCCCCGACCCTCCCCTGCCCCGCGCACCCCTCCCCGACCCTCCCCTGCCCGGCCCTGCCCCGCGCACCCCTCCCCGACCCTCCCTGCCCCGGCCCTGCCCCGCGCACCCCTCCCCGACCCTCCCCTGCCCGGCCCTGCCCCGCGCACCCCGCCCCGACCCTCCCCTGCCCCGCGTCCCCTCCCCGACCCTCCCCTGCCCGGGCCCTGCCCCGCGCACCCTCCCCGACCCTCCCCTGCCCGGCCCTGCCCCGCGCGCACCCCTCCCCGACCCTCCCCTGCCCCGGCCCTGCCCCGCGCACCCCTCCCCGACCCTCCCCTGCCCGGCCCTGCCCCTGCCCCGCGCACCCCTCCCCGACCCTCCCCTGCCCGGCCCCTGCCCCGCGCACCCCTCCCCGACCCTCCCCTGCCCCGGCCCTGCCCCGCGCACCCCCCCCCGACCCTCCCCTGCCCGGGCCCTGCCCCGCGCACCCCTCAGTCCTGCCGCGGCCCCGCCCCCCCGCGGGTGAGGAGGGAGGGCACTTCCGGCGCCCCCTCCCCACGGAGCGGCCTTGACCTGCTTCCCCAAGGGCCCCTCTGCGTTGGTGAAGTTCTGGTCCATCCGCCAGTGGAGGGGCAGGGGCCTCCGGGGCTCCCCCTCTGGACTGAGTCCTGGGAGCTTTGGTCCCTGGACCCTGCTGCCCCTCCCCCTGCCCTCAGAGGGTGGGGTGGTGGGCAGAGGAAGGGGGCCCTGGGCACCTGGTCTGAGGGAAGGGGAAGGGGCTGCCCCACTTTCGCTCTGGGGAGACCCTGCCCCTGGAGCGAGCTGTGGGAGACCCTGTGGTTTGGTGATGGGGCGGGGGCAGGCCTGGCACCAGCAAATGGAGCTGTCAGGGAAATAGAGGGGCCCCTGTGCCAGGCTGGACTCAGAGGGCGAGAGGGCTGCCCAGCTGGCTGTGGGCCTCCTCGGGAGAAGGGCTAAAGCAGGGCAGGTGCCTTCCCCGGATTCTTTGGGGCAAAGCCAGACACCCTGTTAGCGCACCCTGCGGGCCCCGAGGTGGCAGGCAGACCCCGAGGTGGGCAGGTGGATCCCGAGGTGACAGGCGGGCCCCGAGGTGACAGGCGGGCCCCTAGGTGGGCAGGCGGATCCCGAGGTGACAGGCGGGCCACTAGGTGGGCAGGCGGATCCCGAGGTGACAGGCGGGCCCCTAGGTGGGCAGGCGGATCCCGAGGTGACAGGCGGGCCCCGAGGTGACAGGCGGGCCCCGAGGTGACAGGCGGACCCCGAGGTGGGCAGGTGGATCCCGAGGTGGGCAGGCGAATCCCGAGGTGGCAGGCAGATCCCGAGGTGACAGGCGGGCCCCGAGGTGACAGGCGGGCCCCGAGGTGACAGGCGGACCCCGAGGTGACAGGCGGGCCACTAGGTGGGCAGGCGGATCCCGAGGTGACAGGCGGGCCCCTAGGTGGGCAGGCGGGCCCCTAGGTGACAGGCGGGCCCCAAGGTGACAGGCGGGCCCCGAGGTGACAGGCGGGCCCCGAGGTGACAGGCGGACCCCGAGGTGACAGGCGGGCCCCGAGGTGGGCAGGTGGATCCCGAGGTGACAGGCGGGCCCCGAGGTGACAGGCGGACCCCGAAGTGGGCAGGTGGATCCCGAGGTGACAGGCGGGCCCTGAGGTGGGCAGGCGGGCCCCGAGGTGGGCAGACAGGCCCCGAGGTGACAGGCGGGCCCTGAGGTGGGCAGGCGGGCCCCGAGGTGGGCAGGCGGGCCCCGAGGTGACAGGTGGATCCCGAGGTGACAGGTGGATCCCAAGGTGACAGGCGGGCCCTGAGGTGACAGGCGGGCCCCGAGGTGGGCAGACGGGCCCCGAGGTGGCAGGCGGGATGGAGGCGGAGGCCGGTGGCTCTCCCCCTTCCTGTAGAGGAAGTAGATAGAACAGCTGCTGTGGTTGAAGGGAGCCCTCAGCCCGACCTCAGAACCCGAGAGGGGCTGAAGGCTGCCGTCGGGATCTGGGCCAGAATGGCCACAGCCGCCTGCCTGGGGCCAGAGCCCTGAGAGCAAGCATCCTGCCAGCCACGCCTCGTCCAGGGGAGGAGTGAGGGACGCAGGAACCAAAGCAGCGACTTCCTCTTGTCTCCGTGGCCCGGCTGACCCAGGCCCGCCTCCCCCTCCACGCTCCCTCTCAGGCACCAGGCGGTGGCGGTGGCGGGAGTGTGGTGGAAACCTGGGATCTGGAGCCATGAGCCCTGGCCGGGGTGGCTCAGTGGTTGGAGTGTCATCTGTGCACCAAAAGGTTGCCCCTCGGCGATTTGCCTGGAAGACAGCGTGGCCGCAGCGCACCCACGTGCCAGGTCACTTGGGGACCTTGCTGTCCTCTGTAAAGTCACCTGAGGGGCTCCCTGCTCGGCCACTTCAAAAATCTGTGTGGCCCTGGCCAGTTCGGCTCAATGGATAGAGCATCGGCCTGTGGACTGAAGGGTACCAGGTTCGATCGGTCAAGGGCATGTACCTCACTTGCAGGCTGGATCACCGGCCCTGGTTGGGGCTCAGGAGAGAGGCAGTCTGTGTGCCTCACATCAATGTTTCTTTCTGTCTGTCTCTCCCCATCCCGTCCAGTCTCTATAAAACCGATGGAAAGTACCCTCCGGTGAGGTGAGAGTAACAAAACAAAACACACCTGTGTCACAAAGACCCCCCCCCCCCCCAGGCAAGAAAAAGTATCGGGTACTTCTTCTCTAAAGACAGTTTTTAAAACCCTCACTGAGGGCCTGCTTCTTTGTTTATTTTTGTTTTTAGAGAGAAGGGAAGGGAGAGAGACAGAGAGAAAGAAGCCTCCATGTGAGAGAGAAACAGCGATGGTTGCCTCCTCTACGGGTCCCCCTGGGGACCGACCCCCAACCTAGGTGTGTGCCCTGACCGGGAATCGAACCTGCAACCTTCTGGTGTATAGGACTGAGCCAGCTGAGCCACCCGGCCAGGACAGGGGCATTTATTCTGAAAGGAACAACCAAACCACCAAATGCATGCCCAAACCCTGATTGGCTCCTGTACGGGGAAGCGCCCATTTAGACGGCTGGGGAGGTGCAGATGTGGCCTGGCTGTCACTAAGCAACTGCATGGACCCCTCATGGGCACCAACGCCGACACCTGTCCCTGATGCCTCCATACCCCTTCCCTCCTGACTTAGGAGTCGGGCAGGCTCTGCGGTTCAGGACCAGCGAGGCCGTCGAACCGAGGGCAGAGGCTCCGAGGGGGAGGCGGGGGCCTTCTGGTTCAGACACGGCGCTGCCAAACCGAACGGCAGCCTGAGCTTCGTCTCTGGGTGTCCTTCCTGCCTGCGCCCCAGGAAGAGGCCCTGGCTGCCCCGCCTTCTGGGTACTTACTCCAAGTCTGCCCCTGGGCACTGCGTTGCTGGGCAGGGCATGGGGTTTCCCTGCATCCCTCAGAGTGGCACAGAGTAAGTGCTTGAGAAACGTTTGTTGAGTGAATTCCCGAGCACCAGGCACCCGTGGGGAAAGGATGGCTGGAAATGAAGGGCAGTGCCTGAGGGGCCAGGAGGCCCCCCTGGGCCCAGCCGAGGTCTGGCCACAGCCCACCTCCCATCCTCGCCCACAGGTATGCCACCACGCCGACTGCCAGCAGCTGCACCGCCGGGGACCCCTCAACCTCTGCCAAGCCTGTGACAGCAAGTTCCACAGCGCCATGCATTATGACGGGCACGTCCGCTTCGACCTGCCCCCGCAAGGTGAGTACGGATCGAGGTGCCCAGCCTGGCCCTGGAGTTCCCAGGGTTGCCCCACATCCCCTTTCTGGGGGCACCGTGTCTTGGTACCTGGGGGAACCATGACAGAGCCGTCAGAAGGACAAGAGTTGACTGTAAATTATGAAATGCAAGTATGTTTCAGTCCCTTTTGTTCCACAAGTTTTTTGTTTTTTATTAAAATATGTTTTTATTGATTTCAGAGAGAGGAAGGGAGAGATAGAAACCTCAATGATGAGAGAGAATACTTGATCGACCGCCTCCTGCAGGCCCCACACTGGGGATCGAGCCCACAACCTGGGCATGTGCCCTGAACAGGAATCGAACCCTGACCTACTGGTTTATAGGTCAACACTCAACCACTGAGCCACACCGGCCTGGCTCTGCAAGTTTTTTGAACAAGAGAAAGGGCTCGGGGTTGTGCCCCATCTCGGGAGCAGACCTGTCTCTGCCAGGGGCTGGGTCTGCAACTCGATGGCTGCCCTGCGCCTGGACGGGGGCCAGTGAGGAGACGGCCCCTTTCTTCTTGTCCTCGGGCAGGGGACTTCTGGGCAAATCTTCCAGCGGCGGGGTGGGAGTGGGGGGGCAGGTCAGAGGAACTTGTAGCCGGAAACAAGAAACCCTTCCTGCTGAATAGGGACCTGGCCCGGGCCCACTGCCAGCTGGCTGTGCTGGGGTGCAGCCCTTTGTCTCCTCCTCAGCTGGTCAGAGGCACAAAAAGACTCTGCCCTTCTGCCAGGCCTCCTGGGACTTGGGGTTTGGCCGCGGGGTGGGGGCGGGGAGGCCTGAGAGAAAGAGCCCTGGACCTTGGGCCCTTCCTGCAGTAATCCCAGAGGCTGGCTTCCTCATCCTGATTTCATAGAAGGGTAAACGGAGGCCGCAGATGGATTTGTATGGAGAGCGGGGAATCCCCTGCAGTGTCCTCTCGGGGCCCTTGTGTCTTTTTGAATCTGGGGGTGACGGTGCTAAGCAGTGACTGAGCACCTCTCCTCACAGAACCGAGGGGCCCTAGCTAGTTGGGGGGCGGGCCACAGGGTCAGCGGTGGCAGTGCTGGAAGGCTAGGGAGGGGGCCAGCGAGGGAGCAGGCACAACCCACGCCGTTTTGTTTTTGTTTTGCTTTTTAAATATATTTTTTTATTGATTTCAGAGAGGAAGGGAGAGGGGGAGAGAGATTGAAACATCAATGATGAGAATCATTGATTGGCTGCCTCCTGCACGCCCCCCACTGGGGACCGAGCCCGCAACCCAGGCATGTGCCCTTGACCGGAATCGAACCTGGGACCCTTCAGTCCCCAGGTCTACGCTCTATCCACTGAGCCAAACCAGCCAGGGCACAAGCCACTCCGTTTTACCCTAAAGGCTCTGTCCTGGCCCGGAACGTGTCCACGCGGTCATGCCCCCCACGCACCAGCCCTGCAGTGGACCTGGAGGAGGAGGAGGAAAGCGCAGTGGATGGCAAAGGGTAGGTGAGGGGAAGGTGGGCGAGAAGACACTGCGGGGTCCCAAGGCTGGGTCTGAGATCAAAGATCCAGGAACGGCTTCGGGCTTCCGAGGGGCTGACTGGAGACCCCTCCCTGTCTCTGCGACTGCCTGATTCCTGGAGGAGGCCACCTAGCCTGGGCCAGCCTCCAGGCTTCACCTGGCTAGGTGCCCCTGGGTGTGATTCCTGTGGTGGCCACCAGAGGGCGCAAGCCCCTCTCGGGCCCTAGCCGGCCTGAGGGCACCTGAGTTACTTGGTCACTTGGGGTGTTTGTTGGAGGTGTGGGCAGGCAGCCAGGTCCCAACACATCCCGGTGAGGACCCACTGTGCTTCCAACCTCTGTCCTCCCTGGCTTCCCTGCAGGGACCGGAAGAGCACAGGCCTGAAACTCTCCAAGAAGAAAGCCAGGAGGAGACACACCGATGTAAGGAGCCCCCGCTGGCAGAAGGGCCCGGCAGGCTCTGCCTCGTCCCCGAGCCTGGGCCTGTCTGCTCTGAGCTCCGGGACCAGGGGTGGGCCCAGTGTGTCCCTCCCTCGCCACCTGCCTTGTGGCCCACTGCGGCCCACCTTAGCCAGGTGGGGGATGCTGTAGGAGCGCCTCCCTCGTGTCTCGGGGACATTGGCGGCCTCCCTGGGACACAGGTGGCTGGGGACTCCCTGTAGTCACTCCCCTGTTGGGGGTCCCCTTCTAGACCCCGGGGTGGGGAGGGCAGGAAGAGGGGGCACAGAAGCTGAGACCCATGTCCTCTCAGGACCCAAGCAAGGAGTGCTTCACCCTGAAATTTGACCTGAACGTAGACATCGAGACGGAGATTGTGCCGGCCATGAAGAAGAAGTCCCTGGGGTGGGGCCTGGCGGGAAGTGGGCTGGGGGCAGGGGCAGGCTCCTGCACAGATGACTGTGTGTGTCTGTGTGGTGGCCTGTGAGCATGTCCCTCACCTGTGGGAGGACCCACCCCTGTGGGGTGACAGGCCTGTGCACCTGTGTGAGCAGTCCTACCCTGTGTGCCTGGCCCAGGCCCTGGGAGTGGACGGGCCTGGGGCAGTGTCGGCTCTTATGTGCAGGACACACCTCTGTGGTGTGTGGGGGTGTGCGCATGCACCTGTGTGTCCGTGTGCTTGTGTGTGACTCCGTGGGTGCTCCCTTTTCCACTGGGAAGGCGGGTGGAGCCGGGGCCCTGGGTAGGGTGGGGGGTGTGACTGCCCCCTAACAGACACAGCTCCCGACTGCGGCAGGGAGGTGCTGCTGCCCATATTTGAAAGGAAGGGCATCGCACTGGGCAAAGTGGACATCTACCTGGACCAGTCCAACACACCCCTGTCCCTCACCTTCGAGGCCTACAGGTTCGGGGGACACTACCTGCGGGTCAAAGGTGAGCAGCTGGCCGGGTGGAGAGTGGCTGGGGCCTGGCTGGGCCTCCTGGAGATGAGCCCTTCTCCCAGGCTCAGGTTCCCATTGGCAACGGCCCTGAGCAGCTCATTACCATACAGGTGTCTGCTGGGCGGTGCAGGGCGGGGCCTCGGGGAGGGCAGCTCGGCCTTAGTTTGGATCCTTGGGGGAGAGAGGACCCGAGCCCCCCTCTCCCAGCAGCCCTGGGTGTTGAGGACCTCTCCTTGCCCCCCAATGCCGCCCCAGCCAAGCCAGGGGACGAGGGGAAGGTGGAGCAGGGAGTGAAGGACTCCAAGTCCCTGAGTCTGCCCATCCTGCGGCCAGCTGGAGCTGGGCCCCCGGGCCTGGAGCGCGCGGACCCCCAGAGCCGCCGGGAGAGCCTGGACATCCTGGTGAGGAGGAGGAGGGTGGGGAAGGGCCTCCGAGGTCGGCTGGGCCCTCACTGCTCCTTCTTGGGCCTTGAATGTCCCCTTTGGAAAACGGGGCTGGCTCTGCGAATAGGGGGCCCTTTTTGGATCTAAGGTGGTAGGCCTGTCTCTGAGTCTGCCTGTGCCCAGCGAGTGTGTGTGCGTGTGTGTGCGTGTGTGTGTGTGATGGATCCCCTGGAGCTGTGCTCCCAAGTGCACTGAGTGTGACTCGTTTCCCCCCGCCGGCTCTGCGCTGTGGCTGGGAGGCTGGGAGGGGTCCAGGTGCATCTGTGTCTGGATCTTCCCGCCCCCAGAGCACGTGTGGGTCCTGGGAGCAGTGGCACTCCAGGACCCAAACGTCTTGCAGAGACCCTCCCCCGTCACAGCCTGGCCCGAGGTCCTGGAAACCCCCCATGGGGCGGGGCTGTGGGGACCAGGGCAGGGCTGGCCTTGACCCCCCTCCCCGGCCAGGCCCCTGGCCGCCGCCGCAAGAACATGTCGGAGTTCCTGGGAGAGGCGAGCATCCCTGGGCAGGAGCCCCCCGCGCCCTCCAGCTGCTCGCTGCCCAGCGGCAGCGGCGGCGGCAGTGACAGCTGGAAGAACCGGGCCGCCAGTCGCTTCAGCGGCTTCTTCAGCTCGGGCCCCAGTGCCAGCGTCTTCGGCCGGGTATGTGGGCCCGTGGGCCCCGGGGCAGGGCAGCGGCTGGCCCTGACCCCTGACCCTGACCCTGAGCTGGTCTCCTTCCAGGAGGTGGACAAGATGGAGCAGCTGGAGGGCAAGCTGCACGCCTACGGCCTCTTTGGGCTGCCCAGGCTGCCCCGGAGGCTGCGCTTCGACCATGACTCGTGGGAGGAGGAGGGGGACGAGGAAGAGGATGAGGATGACGCCTGCCTGTGGCTGGAGGACAGCTGGCGGGACCTCATCGATGGGCATGAGGTGGGTGCCACCCACAGCCGCCTCCTCCCTCTTCTGGGGAAGGACAACATGATCCCCCCACTTCGCGGGGCCCTTCTGAGCACCCAGTGACAGGATGTTCCCAGGACAGCCCTGTTAAGCTGTTGTCATCACTAACCCACTTTGGGGAAACTGAGGCAAAGTGAAATTACAGTGTGCCATTTAGATGCCTTAGTGGTAGAGGAGGGCCCAGAACTTGGGGGACCCCTGGGTGTCTACCGGGGGCGCGGAAAGGAGGTTACAATGTAGGCTGCTCCCCTCCCCCCTCCCTGGCCGTCCCTGCACCCAGCTCCTGGCTGACCCTGCCTTTCCCACAGAAGCTGACCCGGAGGCAGTGCCACCAGCAGGAAGCGGTGTGGGAGCTCCTGCACACGGAGGTTTCCTACATTAAGAAACTGCGGGTGATCACTAACGTGAGTGGGGCTCACGGCCCAGAGCCTACCCCATCTGCTTCCTCTGGGTTTCCCCCCCCCCCAGCAGAGTTAGGGCCTTTGAGAAGGACCAGTTGCCAGGCCACAAAGTGGGAGGAAGGCAAGAAGGGCTGCACCTGGAGGGCCTCCACAGGTTAGTGGGCTGAGTGAACAAACACAGGCCTCATGCTCTGATTCACTCCTTCAACGGCTGTTCCTGAACACCTGCTGCGCCAGGTGCCCAGCAACCCACACCCTAGCCTTGGAGACAGAGTGGGTAGGCACTGGGGAATGTGTATGTAGGGACTTTGATCTGGGGGGGAGCACCTGGCCTGGGCTTGGGGGTTCAGGAAGGCCCCCTCTGAGCTGAGACTCAGAGGCTGAGCCAGGGCAGAGTGGAGGACAGCTTCCTTCCAGGTGGGGCCTGGGCAGGGCGACCCTCCAGCGGGCCATGGGGTTTGGGCGTTTTCTGAAAAGGTGAACCCTCTCAGTCCCTGGGTGCCTCAGAGCCTCCTGGGAAGCGTGAGGGGTAGAGGGGAGCCTAAGAATCTGGGTGGGGAGTCCGGACTGGGACCCCCAAGCTGCAGCGCCCCGTACCCCCACAGCTGTTCCTGTGCTGCCTCCTGAACCTGCAAGAGGCGGGGCTGCTGTGTGAGGTACGGCTCGGCCTGGGGGAGGGGATTGGGATGGGGCAGTGGGGGCGGGGCTTGAGCAGGGGTGGAGACGGGTGGGGCGGGGCTGGGAGAGGGTAGGACCTACGAGTGGAGAAGGTGAGGCGTGGGCGTGGCTTCAGAAGGCGGGGATGGAGGGGGGTGAAGAAAGGAAGAGGAGGAGCCGAGGCGGGAGGGGCGGGGCTCAAGGGGCGGGCTCACGGGGCTGGGGGGGGCGGGGCTCAGGGGGCTGAGAGGGGCGGGGCTCGCGGAGCTGAGAGGGGCGGGGCTCACGGGGCTGGGGGCGGGGCTCAAGGGGCTGAGAGGGGCGGGGCTCGCGGGGCTGGAGGGGCGGGGCTCACGGGGCGGGCTCACGGGGCTGGGGCGGGGCTCAACGGGGCGGGAGGGGCGGGGCTCACGGGGCTGGGAGGGGAGGGGCGGGGGGCGGGCTCACGGGGCTCGGGGGAGGCTAGGGGCGGGGCTCACGGGGCTGGAGGGGCGGGGCTCACGGGGCTGGAGGGGCGGGGCTCACGGGGCTGGAGGGGCGGGGCTCACGGGACGGGGCTCAAGGGGCTGGGAGGCTAGGGGCGGGGCTCACGGGGCTGGGAGGGGCGGGGCTCACGGGGCTGAGGGGCGGGGCTCACGGGGCGGGAGGGGCGGGGCTCACGGGGCGGGAGGGGCGGGGCTCACGGGGCGGGGAGGGGCGGGGCTCATGGGGCTGGAGGGGCGGGGCTCAGGGGCTGGGAGGCTAGGGGCGGGGCCGAGCGCACCTCCCCCCCCAGGTGGAGGCGGAGCGCCTGTTCAGCAACGTCCCCGAGATCGCGCGCCTGCACCGCGGGCTGTGGGGCAGCGTGATGGCGCCGATGGTGGAGAAGGCGCGGCGCACGCGGGCGCTGCTGCAGCCCGGCGACCTCCTCAAAGGCTTCAAGATGGTACGGACCCAGCCCGCCCCGGGCGGCGTGACGCGGCGGCAGGGCTGGGGCGCCGCTCTCATCTGCTCATCACCCCACCTCCCTGGGAGTAGGGCCCCCGCCCGACTCCTGGTGGTCAGAGGCGAGGAATTCCCAGTCGGTCGCCCGGGTTTGACCCCACCTGGCCGTCTGCCCTTGCTGCCTGGCCGAGGGGGTCACGCCCGCCGAGGGGCTGTTTTCTCGTCTGGGAAAGGCGGATGACAGGCTTGTCGCCTGCGGGTGGTCGCGGAAGAGCCGTAAGGGAGCTTGTGCAGGGGCGTCAGGTAACCGGTGTGTGTTCCTCCCGGCGCCAGTTCGGCTCCCTCTTCAAGCCCTACATCCGGTACTGCGTGGAGGAGGAGGGCTGCATGGAGTACATGCGCAGCCTGCTGCGCGACAGCGACCTCTTCCGGGCCTACGTGACGGTGAGGGCCCGGGCTGGCTGGGGCAGGGGTGCAGGTGGCCCACCCGGGCTGCGGGTGCGCAGGAGCTGGCAGGGGCGGGGCCTGGGCGCCGGGGCGGGGCCTGGGCGCCGGGGCGGGGCCTGCCCTGAGCCCCGCCCCCTCCCGCCCAGTGGGCCGAGAAGCACCGGCAGTGCCAGCGGCTGAAGCTGAGCGACATGCTGGCCAAGCCCCACCAGCGGCTCACCAAGTACCCGCTGCTGCTCAAGTCCGTGCTGCGGAAGACCGACGAGCCGCGCGCCAAGGAGGCCGTCATCTCCATGGTAACCGGGGCGGCGAGGTTCCCTCTGCGGCTGGGCCTCTCCCTGGGCCTGGGCCTGGGCCTGAGCCGGCACTGTGCACCCCCAGATCAGCTCCGTGGAGCGCTTCATCCACCACGTGAACGCGTGCATGCGGCAGCGGCAGGAGCGGCAGCGGCTGGCGGCCGTGGTGAGCCGCATCGACGCCTACGAGGCGGTGGAGGGTAGCAACGACGAGGTGGACAAGGTGGGCGGCCTGGCCTGGCTGGGAGGGAGGAGCGGCCAGACTGGCAGAAGGGCTGTGCTGGAGTGAGCCTCCCGTGGGGACTCCTGGCTGAGCTGGGAGGCCAGCCCTGACCCTCTCCCCTGCGCCCTCCCCGCTCCCCTGCGCCCTCCCCCGCAGCTCCTGAAGGAGTTCCTGCACCTGGACCTGACGGCGCCCATCCCCGGTGCTTCCCCTGAGGAGACGCGGCAGCTGCTGTTGGAGGGCAGCCTGCGGATGAAGGAGGGAAAGGACAGCAAGGTGACTCGAGGGGCCACCCCGTGGGCAGGGCCCCTGCCCCGCCCCCGCTTGCCCTGCAGGTTTGGAGCACCCCTTCCTGGGCACCTCCTGGGTGGAGCCAGTGGCTCCCCGCTGCCCAGTCAGTTGGGCAGTGATTCAAGAGCTAGTGACCTTGTGGTCTCTGAGGGATGATTGTCTGCCTGCAGTTTACGCCTTACCAATCCAGCAGCATGGCCCCAGCCCGTGGGTGCCTGACTTGCCCACTTGATGCCATGTGGTTTCTGGTGGGAGGGAGGGGCACACTCCATTAGCAGGCCAGGAACAGACCCTTGCACTGAGCTAGTAATCCGTCATGCGTCATGTAGCCAGAGCCTGCAAGTCAGGATTTTAAAGTTACCTCCCAGTGGATAGAATGTCGGCCTGTGTACTGAAGGATTCCGGGTCGACTCTGGTCAAGGGCACATGCAGGCTCGATCCCCAGTAGAGGGCGTGCAGGAGGCAGCCAAGCAGTGGTTCGCTCTCATTGATGTTTCTCTCTCTCTCTCTCTCTCCCTCTCCCTCTCCCTTCCTCTCTGAAATCAATAAAAATAAAATAAAATTTACCTCCCTTTCCTCTTTAATATCAAGTTTTAATTTAAATAAGTCACAAGTCTATAGCTCAATGAAAGAAAATCATCTTGTTCTTTTTTTTTTTTATTGACTTCAGAGAGGAAGGGAGAGAGAGAGAGATAGAAACATCAATGATGAGAGAGAATCAGCAATGGACTGCCCCCTGCATGCCCCCCACTGGGGACCGAGCCCACAACCTGGGCACGTGCTCTTGGCCAGAATCGAACCCGGGACCTTTCAGTCTGCAGACTCAATCTGTATCCACTGGGCCAAACCAGCTAGGGCAGTGGTCGGCAAACCACGGCTTGAGAGCCACATGCGGCTCGCGAGCCGCGGTTTGCCGTTCTGTTAACTAATGAGTTTGCCGACCACGGTCATATACTACCCTTTACCTCTTTGCACACAATATGCCACAATTGCCTAATCCTCACAGCTTCCAACTACACGGTAAACATTTAGTCTAGTCCAGTGATCGGCAAACTCATTAGTCAACAGAGCGGCAAACTGCGGCTCGCGAGCCACATGTGGCTCGCGAGCCGTGGTTTGCCGATCACTGAGCTAGGGCTTGCTCTTCCTTTTAATTCTGCTCTCACGTTCATGGCCGTCGGGGCAGGGAAGGTGTTTGACAAATCTGAGTGCCCCCAGGAGAGGGCGCTGCAGCGCACAGGCCGAGGGTCCCTGCCTGAGGCCCCAGGACCCTGGCTCTGACCCCTGGCCTCTCCTGCTCCCCCTGCCCTCCAGATGGATGTGTACTGCTTCCTCTTCACGGACCTGCTCTTGGTGACCAAGGCAGTGAAGAAGGCCGAGAGGACCAAGGTCATCAGGCCGCCGCTGCTGGTGGACAAAATTGTGTGCCGGGAGCTGCGGGACCCTGGTGAGGAGCCCGCCCCCTGCCCCTGGGCCAGGGCTGTGATGGGCAGGGGCAGGCAGTGGTCTTGGCTGACACTGACTCGAGCCCTTCCTAAGCAGGCTCCTTCCTCCTCATCTACCTGAACGAGTTCCACAGCGCCGTGGGGGCCTACACGTTCCAGGCCAGCGGGCAGGCTCTGTGCCGGGGCTGGGTGGACTCCATTTACAATGCCCAGGTGAGAGAATGCTGGGCTGAGGGCGGGTGGCCTGGTGGGGGCTGTGGCTCACAGCCCACCTGCCCCTGTGGACGCTGTCCCCGCCTGCAGAACCAGTTGCAGCAGCTGCGTGCGCAGGAGCATGCGGGCAGCCAGCAGCACCTGCAGAGCCTGGAGGAGGAGGAGGAGGAGGATGAGCAGGAGGACGAGGAGGAAGACGAGGAGGAAGAGGAGGGTGGGGAGAGTAGCACTTCCGCCGCCAGCTCCCCCACCATCCTGCGCAAAAGCAGCAACAGCCTGGACTCCCAGCACTGGTACGCGTGCCCAGGACCCCCAGCAGGCCCGGGCAGGGCAGGCACTGCAGCCTGGGGCTCCCGACCCCCAGACCACAGACACTGCGCAGGGCCCGGCTCCAATCCCTTTCTCTGAAAGGCTTCATGTTGTGAACCCAGCCGGGAGCGGGTGTGGGTTCCAGTGTGGGAGCGTGGGTGCCACAGCCACAGGCGGGGTTGGCAAAGGGTTTTCAACTTGACCGCCAACTCTGCTTCATTAGTAGCTGCCGGGAGCGAGCTGAGGGCTCTCAGGCCGTGTCCCACAGGAGAGAGTCCATGATGGGGACGGATGCCACGCTGGTGTCCACTGTGGGCACAGGAGCTGGGGGGTCTGGGCCCGTGCCGTGTTTGCCATCTCTGAGCCTCAAGCGGGCAGGGCCGAGGCTGTGCCAGCCGGGGCTGACTCCCTTCCCGGCCCGCAGCGCCTCGGACGGCTCCACAGAGACCCTGGCCATGGTGGTGGTGGAGCCCGGGAGCCGCTGTCCTCTCCCGAGTTCGAGGGCGGCCCCTTCAGCTCCCAGTCGGACGAGATGTCTCTCAGCACCACCGCCTCATCCGTCACGCCGACCAGCGAGCTGCTGGCCCTGGGCCCCGGGGACGGCCGCTCCTGCTCCATGGACTCCGCCTACGGCACCCTCTCCCCCACCTCCTTGCAAGACTTTGCGCCCCCAGCCCCTGCAGCAGAGCCAGTGCCCCGGCCCCTAGATTCACCACAAGCCCCTTCACCCCCACCCTCGCCCCGCCTCCGCCGCCGCACCCCTGTCCAGCTGCTGCCCCGCCTGCCCCACCTGCTCAAGTCCAAATCTGAGGCCAGCCTCCTCCAGCTGCTGGCAGGGGCCACCGCCCAGGGGGCGCCCCCAGCCCCCAGCCGCAGCCTGTCAGAACTCTGCTTGGCTGCCACAGCCACGGGCACTAGGACTCGGGGCTCCCCTCACGAAGTTGGGCCCCGCTGGCATTGCGGGGGCGCACCAAGCCCTGGCAGTGGCTCCCAGCCATCAGAGATGGAGGGCAGGACCACCTGCCTGGCGGGGGAGCCTGAAGGGCCCGCCAGGAGGAGCAGAGAGCTGCCCTCAGGGGCCGCCCCCAGGGCCCAGCCTGAGCCGCCCCCCGGGATCTCTGCCCAGCACAGGAAGCTGACGCTGGCCCAGCTCTACCGCATCAGGACCACCCTGCTGCTCAACTCCACGCTCACTGCCTCGTGAGTGGCCTGGCCTGGGGCAGTGAGGACAGGTGGCCCAGCGTGCAGGCACTGGGGGCACTGAGCCCTGGGGGTGGGTAGGGGCACTGTTATGGCTGGAGCAGGTGGCACCCAGGGCTATGGAGGAAGAGGGAGCCCGGGGCCTGCCCCAGAGTTTGGCTGAGGGTGTCTTCAGTGAGCAGTGGTGAGGGGTCAGAGGTCAGAATTATAGCAGGGAGGAGAGGGTGGCTGGAGCCCCTCTGAGTGGCATCAGCAAAGGAAGGACTATCTCTCCCCTCCCCGCCCCTGCAGGGAGGTCTGAGCAGAGGGAGGCCCCCAAGGGTGCCACTGACCACGGACAGCAGCCAGCAGGCCTCGGGGGTGCGTGGCCCCCGCTCCAGCTGCTGCCTGTGTGCGCACAAGCCGAGTGCCGGGCAGGACCCCTGCTGCCGCTGGGCCGTTTGCACTTGGCCAGACTGGATGGAGATGGAGGAGGGTTCGGCAGAGGCCCAGGCTCAGGATGGCCCCCACAGTCCCACCGTCACTAACCGGCCCGCCGCTCCCCACCCCCACCTGCCCAGCAGGATTCCTCATCCTTCCCCGAAGTCACCAGCTTCCACTGCGCTGGACTCCAGGGCCACCCCCCTCTCCTCTCCTCTGGCCCCGAGTGGGACCGTCCCTTGCCCTCGCCTCCCTCCCCCTCCCAGGCCCACGGGGCTCGCTGTAAAGTTGCATATTTATTGAGCTTTTGATTCTTTTATAAAGACTTGTACATACGCCACTGGGAGGAGGCCTTTGCTTTGGAACCCACCCCTTTCAGGACTCAGGGCAACTGAGCTCTTGTCCCCCATCTGTGGTGGGGCACCGGGGGAGACCGTGGGGAGCAGCAGTGAATTAGGGGGCAGAGGCCACCAGACCAACACCCCAAAACCAACCCATGCCCTGACACAGCCATGAGGCCCACCATTACAGCCCCAGGTGGTGCCTGCCCTGGGCTGCCCCATGAGCTCATGCCAGGGTGGGCCACCTGGCTTGGGCTCCTCTCCAGGGGAGGGCCCCTGCACTCACACCTTATGGTATCTGGAGGGGCCTGGCCCTGAAACCCCGTGGAGGAAGTTCCTTCACCCTGGGGTGGTGGTCTCAGGGCTGAGGCCGGAAGCCAGGCGTGGGGAGCAGGGCAGCCCTGCCCTCTGTGCACCTTGCTGCCCGCAGGCCATGAGCTCCGCTGTGCTGGGGACCGCCTCCCCAGGCCAGGGCTCCACTTCCAGGGCCCCTGGGGCTGTTCCCCGACCCCCGCCCCCGAGGCGGGCTCCCAAGGGGCGGGCCCTGCGGCTGGGTGCTGGGCCGGAACTGCGGTGGGCAGGGCGGGCAGAGTGGGGAAGCCCCCGCAGGCACACGCCTGGCCTGCCCGTTCCAGTCCCGCTTGAGGGCCCAGAGCGGCGCGGCGCCGGGCCATGGACCAGCAGCCCCGGTGCTGGGCGGCAGTGGTGGCTGCAGTGAGTGGGGGCCCGGGGGTGGGGGGGGGGTGGGGTGGGGGTGGGGTGGGGGGCGGCCTCACGTCTCTGGGCCTGGATCTGCGCGGGGAGGAAGGGGTCCCGCGAATAGTGAATATCTGAATCTTGCTCCCAGACTCGCTGGGGGTTGGGCAGGCCCTCCCCTCTGACCTAGTTAGAGGCTCAGCCAGGGCGGGCCCTTCCTGAGAGGAAACACCCTGCTAGGGTCCCAGAGGTCTGGAGGCCCTGGGGGGGGGGGGGCTGCCTGATTCCGCTGGTGGAGGGGCCCTGTGAGGGGCTGGGGGAGCCCTCCGCTTGCCCAGCCTGGCCTGTCTCCCTGTCTCATCCCCAACCCATGGGCACCCCTTCTGCTCAAGAACCTGAGAAGTGGGCTCTCTGAGGGCAAAATCTTGGGGCCTCTGAAGGTGGGCAGGGAGAGGCCCCGCGTGGGGAAGCCATGCCCACGCAGGAGCCAGCAGCCCCCGTCTCCCAGGCCCTCCTCCTGCTCCTGCCGGGCGCCCGGGGCCGGGGCGGCACTCCCAGCCCCCGGTGTGACTGTGCCCGCGGCTTTCTGAAGAGGACGGGCCCGCTCTGCTGCAGGGGCTGCCCGGCAGGTGAGTGGCTGCGGGTGGGGGAGGGGAGGCTGGGAGAGAAGTAGGGAGCACAGGGAGGGAGGGCGGGAGGGAAGGCGGGGGCCCCTCTGACTCTGACCCAGCCTGGGCTCCACAGGGCAATACCTGGCGGCCCGCTGCACAGAGCCTTGTGGCAATGCCACCTGCGTCCCGTGCGCCCAGGGCACCTTCCTGGCCCGGGAGCACCACCACGAGACCAGCTGTGCCCGCTGCCAGGCCTGCGACGAGCAGGGTGAGGAGCTGCTGCGTCTGGTGGGGCCCCGAGGACAGGCTGTGCCCGCCTCCTTCTGAAGGAAGTGGCTGGTTTGGGCCACGTAGGGTGCGAGGGCCTGTGGTCACCCCCTCAGGCCCCTCTCCCCGACCCTGCCTCGGGGCACCATTGCGCCCTTTCCCTCTGGCGACCGGCGACCGTCCTGTCTGCACACCTCAGGCCTGGCCTGCGGGGTGTGCGCTGCCCGTTCTCGTGGGGTGGCCCTGTCTGGTTTATCCCGCCTCTGTTCTTCTGGGGATCTGTCCCACCTCTGGGGGGGGGGTCTCTGCCCCTAACTGCCTCTGCTCCCCCGTCTCCCTGCACCCCCACCAGCCTCCCAGGTGGCCCTGGAGAACTGCTCGGCAGTGGCTGACACCAGGTGTGGCTGTCCGCCAGGCTGGTTTGTGGAGTGCCTGGTCCCACACTGCATCGGCGGCTCGCCCTTCCTCTGCCACCCGTGCCTAGACTGCGGGGCCCTGCACCGCCACACGCGGGTGCCCTGTGAGTACCCACAACACGGGCTATTGACCCCCCCACCTCCCTCTCTCCCACCTTGACCCCCCCCGCCTCCCTCTCTCCCATATTTACCCCCCCTCCGCCTCCCTCTCTCCCACCTTGACCCCCCCCCCCCGTCTCCCTCTCTCCCACCTTGACCCACCCCGTCTCTTGGTGTGCAGGTTCCAGCAGAGACACTGAATGTGGCGCCTGCCTGCCTGGCTTCTATGAACATGGCAACAGCTGTGTGTCCTGCCCCACGTAACTTCCTGGCTGCCCTGGGCAGGGGGAGGGGAGCGGGGAGCAGAGCGGGGCCAGGGGCAGGGAGGAGGGGGCTTGGCCCTGTGGTGGGTGGGCCCCCTCCAGGCAAACAGGTAAAGGGAGACGTGGATGCACCTGTGCCAGGCAGATAAGGACGCTGCAGTAGTGAGGAAGAGGCTTTGGCGCGTACAGAGGGGCACTGGTGGTTCCCAAGCCTGGGCTGAGATTCAGGACCCGCCCCTTGTTCCCTGTGGAGGATGCTGGGCAAGCGACTGCACTCCCATGTGTGGCTTCCCCATCTGAACACGGGGACGTTAGTGGGTCCCCCCAGAGCACCTGCCATCTCCAGACACCCTTCCAGGTGCTGGGGATACGGCAGGGAGACCACAGGCCGGTCCTGGTCCATATGGAGCTGATATGCTAGTGGCCCTCAATCGGGTCTAGAAGCAGCTCGATAAATCCTGGTTGTTGATCTAGTTACTGGGGACACGGGGCATTTCAGCAGTACTTCGGGAACATTCTTGGGTAGAGCGAGGCTCCCAGGGACGAGGCCTGGCAGGGAAGGGCCCTCAGGATGGAGATGTCAGGCAGCCCGGACAGCCCGCCGTGCAGGCCCTCACTCCCCGCCCCCTGCAGGAGCACCCTCTGGAGCTGTCCTGAGCCCTGCGCGGCTGCCTGCGGCTGGAGGCAGAGTAGGTGGCGTGCTGGGGACACGGCGGGAGAGCTGGGAAGGGCCCAGGGGAGCTTGGGGGTGGCTACACCCAGCACCCACCAACTGCTCTTTCAGTGTTCTGGGTCCAGGTGCTCCTGGCAGGCCTGGTGGTTCCACTTGTGCTCGGTGCCACCCTGACCTACACATACCGCCGCTGCCAGCCCTGCAAGCCCATGGTTCCTGGTAAGTGCATGCACATTTGCACGCACACATGTGCATGCCCACACATGTGCATGTGTGCACACATACATGCACACACAGGCACATACACGTGTGTGCGTATCTCACACATGTGCACACGACACACATGCATACCCACATATGCGTGCATACCCACAATGTGCATACGCATGCACACGTGCATACGCATACATGCACACACTCCTAGGAACCTGGGGTGAGGATGGGTAGCCGGAGCCCACTCAGCCCTGATGCGGAGGGAACTGAGGGAGGGCTGGTGTGTGTGTAGGGAACCCCAGCGCAGCTGGACCAGCATCAGGTCCAGGAGCCCTGCCTGATTGCTGGTCAGACTCTCTTGTCTCTCAGCAGATGGAGCTGGGATGGAGGCCCTGACCACCCTGCAGGTGAGAATCATGTTCTGGACGTGGGTGAGCAAGTACCCAGGCCTCAGCCTTCCGGAGCTCAGAGGTCGGGCCTTATTAGAACTCCGGCGCCCAGGGCGTGGCTGGCATGGAGTGGACCTAACAAACACGTGTGCCAAGTTATCAGGGAATGAGGGCAGCCCGGGGCCTGTCCTCGGGCGGTGGCTCTCAGGAGGCTGCGGGCCTCAGGTTAACAGAGCTAACCGTTCAGGGGGATGATGCCACCATGGCAAGGGCAGGGGCTGGGCCTCCAGCAGAGGACACAGGTCTCCCACGGGGCGGGTGAGAGCACACCGCCCGCCCCGAGGCGGCCCTGGGGGAGCTTGCTGGCCAGGCTCCAGCAGAGGGGCCTGCTAGGTAAGCAGGGCTGACCTGGGGCCTCTCCTGGCTTCCAGACCACCCACCTCTTACCCCCTGAGAGCGCCCACATCCTTTTGGTGCCACCCAGCGGCAGTGAGAAAGTCTGCCCCGGCCAGCTGGTAGGCAGCAGCTGGACCCCTGGCTGCGCCCAGACCCAGGAAGCGCCCGGCGTGGAGGTGCCATGGTCCTGGGACCGGCTGCGCAGCGGAGCTCTGGGTAAGGGCCTTCACACCATCCGCCAGGTCCCAGGTGAAAGCGGCGGTTGCCTGGGGCGCCACTTGCCCTCTTCCCGACCCCTAACTAACTGGGAGGACCGCCCCGCCCCTGCCGCAGACCGCGTTCCCAGGGCCTCTCTGGTCTGTCCCCAGGCCCGCCGCCGCTGTCGCCAGCGCCCCCTGCAGGCTCGGCGGCCGCCACGCTGCAGCTGGGCCCGCAGCTCTACGACGTGATGGACGCGGTGCCCGCGCGGCGCTGGAAGGAGTTCGTGCGGACTCTGGGGCTGCGCGAGGCCGAGATCGAGGCCGTGGAGGTGGAGGTGGGCCGCTTCCGCGACCAGCAGTACGAGATGCTCAAGCGCTGGCGCCAGCAGCAGCCCGCGGGCCTGGGCGCCGTCTACGCAGCCCTGGAGCGCATGGGGCTGGACGGCTGCGCCGAGGACCTGCGCGGCCGCCTGCAGCGCGGCCCGTGACGCGGGGCCCACCCGCCAGCCGGGGCCCTGAGGGCCCTTGCACAAGCCCTAAGTACTGTTACTTATGCGTGTAGACATTTTATGTCACTTATTCTGTATGCCTCTGGCACGGCCCAGCGTGGCAGCGCCAGCCGGCCTCGCCCTGCCCGCCCCGGGGGCCGCTTAAGGCAAAGGCGCAGCGGGGAACGAGGTGGGGTAGGCAGTGCTCGGCTGGCGCTCAGCCCGAGGGGGCCGAGGCTGTGGTATTAAACCTATCCAGAAAAGCTGCAGATTGGTGTTTCCACGGGGCTGGGGATGAAGTGGCCCAGGCTTGGTTTCCTGGGGCGTCGGAAGGGCGGAAGTCTTGCCAGCCAGAGTCTGGGGCGCACGGTGGGAACCAGAGGGGCCCTTGCGCCCAAGCCCGCCCCTCCCGCTCCGCTGCGGTGGTTGCCCCGTTACCCCGGGAGGGGGAGGGCGTCGGCGATGGGGAGCGAGAGTGAACGTGAGCGAGGCCGGGCGTCTGAGAGCTTTAATGGAACGGGGTGCGAGCCGGCGGGGGCGCGGGGCCGGGAGGCAGCAGTCAGGGGCGGGTTCAGGGCCCCTCGTCCTCCAGGCACCCCACCACTGCAGCGAAAGGGGCGAGGGCTTCACAGGAGGCAGGCGGGGCCCGGGAGCCGCAACTCCGTCGGGGGGCAGCTCTTGTCGTTTCTGGTAAACAAGTGACTGAGAGGAAGCCCTCGGCGGGGATGGGAAGCGGCCCGGCGGGCCGGGCGCAGATCTAGGTCAGGGTGGCAGGAAAACCCCTTCCCTTCCCGAGCCCGGTCGGCCTCCGCCCAGGATGTGCCGGCGACGCGGGTTCCGGGGTGCGGGGGAGGGGGCTGCAGCCGGTACGGGTCCCGCAGGAAAACAAAGTCACCACCCACGGGGCTGGGAAGAGCTCTGCACACGTTGACATTCAACGAACATGCAAATATATGTAAATAGCCATGCAAATAAGCAGCATCTTTTGCATCAACAACTTGGGCACTTTTTCTGGGCGACTGTGGCGGGCGGGCGGGCGCGCTCCTGCATCTTCCGGGGCTGGGGATGCGAGGGCGGGGGTCAGGGGAGGGGGTGCCGAGCCGAGCGGGGGTGGCATGGCTCCCAGCGGGTCCGTCGGGGCTGGGGAGGCTGGGGCAGGGGCCGCCTCCTCCCCGCCCACCCCGCCGCAGCTCCCGAGGAGCGGGAGGAGGCAGCACCTAGTACTTAGCGATGTCCCCCTTCTTCAGGATGATCTGTCGCTGCCAGGGCGCCAGCTTGGTCTCGTCGTAGCCCAGCGTTCGCAGCTTCTCCGACTGCTCCTTTTCCCGCTGCAGCTCCTCCTGCTTCTGTCGCTCCTCCTCTTTTCTAGACCAGGGGTCGGGGCAGAACCGCGGCCAGGGTGAGAGGGGGCCGGCGCCTCCAGGGCTCAGTGGTGGCAAGGGCTGCGCCACTGAGGGCAGAGGGACTGATGAGTGGGAGGGTGGGCAGTGGCTTCTAGGGGCAGAGGTGCTGGGGGACTGGAGACAGGGCCTGGGTTAGGAGGCAGGCAGAGGGGATTGCTGGGGACAGATTGGGATTATTGGGGCGCTCCTAGGAGCTGGGTGAGCAAGAGGCTGTGGCTGGGGGGGTTACTGGAACAGGTGCTGACCACAGTGTGGCTGAGGGTGAGGAGGGGTGGTTATGGGGGCGGGGGATGAGATTATTGGGGTGAGGACCTGAGTTACTGGGGCTTGAGGATGGACTCTGGGGAGCAGAGGGAACCACATTATTGGGAGACAGGGGCTGGGTAATTATGGACAAATTGTTAAAATGTGGGCAATGGGGGAATTTGGGGGACGTCTGTGATACTTTCAACAATAAAGATAAATTTAGAAAAACAAAGCACTTCTTTCGTTTTCCAGGAAAAACAACAACACAAAAGTGTGGGGGCTAGGTCTGCACTGCTGACAAGGTAGCCACTGAGCAAATGGGGCTGCTGAGGGTTCGAAATGTTAGGATTGAGGAGTGTTGCAGCCATAAATGCTCTTGGCATCACACTTAGATTTGAGAGTGTAGGGCTTGTCATTAATAATTTTATATTGACTATATATTGAAATACCTAACTTCAATTAACGTTATAATCACTGAAGTATATAAATGAATTTTGATGTGTCGAGTTATATAAAATATACTGTAGCCCAGCTTGGTGGTTGGGCACCCACCTGTGAGCCAGGAGGTCACGGTTTGATTCCCCGTCAGGGCACATACCTGGGTTGCAGGCTAGATCCCCAGTGGGGGGCATGCAGGAGGCAGCTGATCAATGCTTCTCTCTCATCATTGATGTTTTTCTCTCTCTCTCTCTCCCTTCCTCTCTGAAATCAATAAAAATATATTTAAAATATACTGTGAAAATTAAGTTCACCTGTATCTTTTTTTTTTTAACTGAGCAGAAAGGCTAGGTTAATAAGAGAGAGGGGCTGGGTAATTGGGGACATGGTCATTACAGCATAAGAGCTAGACTCTGGGGACCGGCTCTAGTTTATAGGGGGGGGGGGGAGGGCTGGTGGCATTACTGGGAGCAGAGAGGCTGTGCTACAGGGCCGAGTGACAAGGGGATGAGCTCCAGATGGGACTAGATGAAGGGGCAAAGGAGGGGAGGCAGGTTGGGACCTGCCCCTCACTCACCGCTTCTGCTCCCTAGAAGGAAAAGGAGACAGCATTAGTTGGTGCCACCACTTCAGGGACACGATCCAGACACCCTGCCAGATCCCAGCTCACCTCTCCTCTTCTAGCTTCTTCCGAAGAAGGTCCCGCCTCCAAGCAGGCATGTTGGCCAGCCGGGCCTCCTCCTCCTCCTCCTGAAACACACACAAAGCTTCAGGGTAGCACTGGCTGGGAGGTACGGGCAAGAGGGCATGCATCCCCAACTGGGGGGCCTGCAGGCGTTAGGGGCAACAGGACACAAACGGAGTTCCAGGAAGACCCTCTGATACCTTTCTATGGGGCAAATGGATGGAGGAGCCTGGCCACACCCCCCTTGCAAGAGGCAGGAGGTCCCTCTCTCCCTGTAACTCAGGCCTGTGTCCTAGAGGCGGCGCCAGAATGGTCAGAGCCGAGTGCAGGCGGTGAGAGCAGGGAATGAGATTCCCCATGCAGGCAGGTAGACCGATGGCCCCACGGCTGTGACGCACAACCTTCAGGCAGACCCATACCTGGGCCCCCGCAGACCCTGCCAACTCCGAGAGGCTCAGGCTGGGCCCTGGTTCCACCGTGAAGGCCCTTCCCAAATGGAGTAGACATGAACTCTGCAACCGAGAGTGGGGGGGCATCCAACACAGGCAGCTCAGAGCGGAGAGTTTTATTACTCGCACGTTACAGAGAACACGTCACACGGAACACTGCACACCTGGCTCCCCCGACCTTAACCAAAGAGGTAGCTGCGAACCCCAGTGAAATCCAGAGAGAGGTGGAGAGCCACCCGGCCCCAAGGGGACCCACAGTCCCTGGCTCAGAGGGGCTGCTCCTTCCACCTGGCTCCACAAGGAGCCAGGTCAAGGCTGCAGGGCCAGAGGGGACTCCTGGTTTGCCCTGTGCCACGCTGGCCTATCCGGCCAACTCCCCACAGCCGGCCATGATGGGACCTCAGTGGCCAGGCAGCCTGGTCCTGCGCTTCCTGGATTTTCCAAGGCCACGCTCCAGGGTTCTTGGATCGCTTCTGGCTTCAGAGCGCACCATCCAGGCATCCAGGCAGATATCCGGGCCCAGGCTAAGATGCTTGAGGGGAAATTCTGAATTCTGCTGCTCAGATGTCAAAAAGCTCCGCCTCTTTCTCCTTCCAGAAGGAGAAGCTGCGGTCGATGTAGCGGCAGATGTCCTCGTTGCTGAACTCGCCCATATCCGACAACAGCTCCAGGGGGTCTTCAGCGGGGGCTTCGGAAATAGGAGGGTCCAAGGACGGGGGAGGCTCGGCTGGCGGGGGCGGGGGCTGCGGCGCGGGGGGCGGGGGCTGCGGGGCGGGGGCCCGGGCGTCCGGCTGCCCCTCTGGCCAGTCTGTCTGAGCTGGAGCAGCTTCTTGGGCCTGCTCCCTCTCCTCCTCCTCCTCCTCCTCCTCCTCCACCTCCTCTTCTTCTTTCTCCTCCTCCTGCTCCTTCTCGGCCTCTTCCTCCCAAGGCCGCTGAGCGTCCGGGCCGTCTCCAAAGAACTGTTGCCTGAGATCCTCAAAGCCGTCGCTCCAGCCCCGCCGGCCGGCCTCCACCTCCTCCAGCACCGCGCGGTGGAAGCGGCGGATGAGCTCCCACGGGTGGCTGCCCAGCCGGTCGAACATCTCGTAGCACAGCAGGTGGCGGAACTTGCGCTCCTCGCGGCTCAGGCCCATCTCCAGCAGCTGGAAGTAGCCGAGCATGAAGAGGTCCAGGGTGAGGCTGTCGTAGCGCGGGGGCGCGCCGCCGTCCAGGGGCGGCAGGAAGTGCTGCGGCCAATACAGGCCGTGCGCCAGGACGGGGCCGCGGGGCTGGCGCGGGGGCACCCGCCGCAGGAGGCTCCGCCAGCGGCCCAGCAGCTTCCCCACCACCTGCCGCTGCTTCAGCAGGCGCTGCAGCCGCTCGTCGGGGCCCTCGCCGGCCGGTGGCGGAGGGGCTTCGGCGACCTCGGGGGCGGGGCCGGCGCCCGCGGCCACCACGCGGGGGAGCAGCCTGCGAAGGCGCGCCTGGGCCTGGCGCCCGGGGCCGCCGAAGGTCCACTTGCGCCAGTGCTCCAGGAAGAGGTAGACGATGCGCTCCTTGCGCAGGTCGATGTAGTCCTGGACGCCGCCCAGCGCGGTGGGCAGCGGCGGCCTGCGCGCCAGCAGCTCGGGCTCGGGCAGCGCCGCCTGGCGGCCCGGCGCCTCGGGCGGGTCCTCGTAGCCCCGCGGCTCCCGGGCTGGCGGCGGCAGGCTGTGGGCGGCGGCGGCGCTCGGCTCGCCGGGGCTGGCCGCCAGGTAGTCCTCCTCGAGAATGGGTTCTCGGCCCGGGGCGCCGGGGCACGGCGAGAACTTGCGGCGCGGGCCGCGCGGGGGCGCGGAGCCCTGGGCGCGCAGCTCGTAGGCGGCGCGGAGGTGCCGCACGGAGACGCCGCACTCGAGGATCTCGCGCGCCACGGCCTCGCGGCACCAGCTGAGCGAGTGCGAGCGGCCCAGGCAGAGCGGGCCCGGCCGCCAGGGCGCGTCGGGCAGCGGCGCCAGCGGCTGGCCCGTGTCGGCGGCCAGCAGTTCGGCCAGGTGCGTGGGCCGGCCGCCGAGCGCGGCCAGCAGCGTGGCCATGCTCTTGAGCAGCGCGGAGATCTTGCTGCACCAGGCGGGCAGGCTGGCGGCGCGGCCGTGCATGCGGCGCGGGTCGACGGTGAAGCGCGGCGCCGACAGAGCGGCCGAGATGGGCAGCAGCTGCTCCAGCTCCAGCTCCAGCTGCTTCAGGCGCGCCTCCAGCTTCTGCGCCTTGTGCAGCACCTGCAGGTTCTCGATTTGCTGCTCGATGCGGAGGACGTCGGCCTCGGTCATGAGCTCGCCGAAGGGCCCGAGGATGCCGTTGTACTCGCGGGAGTACCTCCAGCCCTCGCGGGGGTAGCAGCACGAGCTGGCGGCTGTCAGCTAAGGCGGGGAAGACAAGAGAGGGGAGGGAGGCGGGTCTCCCTCTGGCCCAGCTCCCGCAGCGGCCGCCGGGGGGCGCCCTTTGCATGTCCCAGGTGGTGTAATGGCTCCGCGGGGCTGAGTCTGCAGGGACGAGCCGCGCCTGGCGGGCGGGCGGGCGATTACGTTGGGTGAGGCTTCAGCCCAGGCCGCCGCTCCGGGCGCTGGGCAGTGTCCACTGTGGTCGCTGGCGGGGACACAGCCGGTCGCTGGGTGCTGCTGCAGGGGCGGGGCGGGCAGACGGCTCCGTGCCTGGCTGGGTTGCTCATTACACCACCGAAGAACATGCAAAAGGCATTGCAGCTGCGACGCAAGGCGGCCCTCCCACCTCATCCAAGCTCTGAGGTTTTGAGGCCAAATCCCAAAGAGGCCTCTCCTCGCCCCACACGGATGACCCCTTCTCATCCTGTGGCCCAAGCCCTCTCAGTCCACGATGTCAGTTTTAGTCCCAACGACAGGCTCTTAAAGGAGGCTGGCCCTAGCTGGTGTGGCTCAGTGCATAGAGCGTCAGGCTGCCGACTGAAAGGTCCCGGTTGGATAACAGTCAGGGCACAGGCCTGGGTTGCGGGCTCAATCCCCAGTAGGGGGCGTGCAGGAGGCAGCCCATCAATGATTCTCATCATTGACGTTTCTATATCTCTCTCCCTCTCCCTTCCTCTCTGAAATCAATTATATATATATATATATTTTTTTAAAGAGGCTGAAGCTGTGGCTATTCCCACCCCTGCTCATCCCATTAATAATACAGTTGATAGAGCCAGGCTTGCCAGGCTGTTCTTACATTTTTCCCTCGCCTTTCTTCACCTCTAGGCTGCAACTCTAGTGCCAGGCTTTTCCAGCCTGGAGGGTGGAGGGTGGAGGGTGGAGGGCGGCCCTCACCTCTTCACAGCCCTCCCGGTTCATCCTGACCCACCACAGTCCCCACAGACAAACCCAGTGATGCCACTTCCCAGCCTTACCCTCCCAGACTACACACTGCTGCAGGTGAAAGTCCGTTTTCTTCCAGAACCCGCCCCCCGCCCCAGCTCTACCCCTTTCCTCCCATAGCACAGTCCCTGAGCCACGCCCATGGACTCCCAGCCCTCCCCTCCCGCCTCCTTGCTCTTTGCCCCACGCTTTCCATCCAGCACTTTCTCATCTCCAAGTCTACCTTAGACCTCACTGTCTCCTTCCGTACCACCACCCCCAGCCCAAACAGGACGGGGGGCTTAGGACTGCCCCCGCCCTCTGCATGCTCCACCACAGCGATGCCCATATTGAGACAACCAGTTATTTGGGGGCACTTATCACTCCACTAAGGTGCTGTGTTTGCTTGCTGGTTGACCCCTCTGCCCCACTCCTGCAGCCCCCTCAAGAGCAGACCTTGATCTAGTCCACGAATCCCAAGAGACTACAGTAGGTGTGGCACACAGACGACGCCCAGGGAGCATGTTCAATGGGTCGATGGCAAACCATCCTGCCAGCCAGTGGTGAGCAACCCATCTGACAGATGAGGAAACTGAGGCTGGATGAGGCTGGAAGGTGGAAATGCAGGGAAGGAGCCCAGGCCAGTCTATGACCAAGAGCCGCTTGGCTACTCAGAGTGTGGTCCCTGGACAGCATGGCCAGCCTCCCCCGAGGCTGTTGCAGAATTTCAGCCCCACCAGAGCTCCTGAACCGGAGGAGCATGTTTACAAGGTCCCAGGCTGCCTTCCCCCAAAGGTCACGGGAGCTGCCTGAGGCTGCAGGGCCCTGCAGGCTGGGGTGCTGGGGGGAGGGGCGGTGGGCCCAGGTGCAGACCCCAGGGCCCTGTGGGAAGCCCCACCCAGCCCACCTTCCGCCTCTGCTCCTCCTCCTCTTGCATCTTCAGCTGCATCTTGCGGACCATCACCTGGCGCTTCCACTCGGGGATGGGCCGGCCCTGCTCGTCGTGCGTGGGGATGAGCGCTTCCACGTCAAGCTGCACCCCTGGCGCGGGGGTGGCGGGCGGCGCCGGCGCCAAGCTGCCATTGAGCAGCGGCTGGGGCCCTGCGGCTGGCGGGGTGGGGCTCCGGGGCCGGGATGGTGCTGGTGACACTGGCGGCAGCTGCGCGTCAGGCTGTGGGGAGAAGGGGGGTGGGGCTGAGCACGGGCAGGGGCGCGGGGAGCCGGGGGCGGGGAGCCAGCGCTGGGCCTTTGCGGACCTCCTACCTACCTGGGAAGCCGGCTGCCCGCTGCCGGAGAACACGGTGGTCAGACCCTTGCTCTGTGGCGTGGGCTTCAGACTCTTGCCAGCCTTGATCTCAGCCAGCAGCTCGGCGTTGTCACCGGTCGGGGTCATCATGTTGAAAGACTTGGTGCCTGGGGGAGGCAGGAGAGGAGGCGCTAGCAAGGGGTGAGGTGGGGGGCCGGTGGGGACCTGCCCTTCTGCTGTCCCCTCCCCAAGTCAGGAGGCGATCGGAGCCTTCCCTTGGGCCCAGAGGGCAGCATTCCAGATGCCAAGTCTGGCGGGTGGCTCGGCTCTTGGGGACCCCAGAGCCAGGTCCTTCGCTGGAAGTCGTGCACCCCCACCATGCTCCCAGCTCTACTCACGCCGGGGCGTGGGGCCCCCACCTGGAGGCCCCTGAGAGTCCATGATGGCTCGTGGGCTGGCTCTGGGGACTCTAGTGACCGTCTCCACCCCGCGCACTGACTGCTTAGCTCCAAAACACGACCTGGGACCAGCCCCCCGACCTTTGTCCCCCGGTTCCCTGGCTCCACTGGCCAGGGCGGAGTCTGCCTCTGGCCCTCTCGCATCAGCAAAGCCCAGTGACCCTTGGACTGAGTCGCCTGAGCCTCTCTGGCCATTCGGACTGGGAACTCTGATACCACCACCCAGCCAGCCCCGCCCCCAAACCCACAGACAGACGCGCAGACACACTGGTTGCAAGCCCGGAGCACACGTATGGCAAAGCGCTTCGGCTCTCTCAGCTCTGGGGCCCCGGGACAGCGCGCCCTTCCTGAGGACATGGAGGTGCCCCCTGGCCCGGAAGGGGGCCAGGCGGGGGCATGCAAATGCCCGATGGGAGTTTGCATGTTTCACGGCCAGCACAGGTGACTGGGGGTTTGGGGAGGGCTGACTTCAGAGCCCAAGGATGGGGTCGGGGCTGGGTGGGGAGAACAGGCCAGCAGCTCCTGGCTTCCCTTGGCTGTGGGCCCCAGAGCACAGTGTCGGGAGGAGGAAAAAGGGGAAGGGATGGGGCCAGCCCCATCAGCTAGGCCGAGAATTTGTACATGTGGGTGTGGTGGGTGGGGGTTGGAGGAGGTGGAGGGCAGAGGCCCCCCACTGTGGCATTGAGGGCCCTCGCCGGCCACCGGCCCCTGGCTCTGCCCCTGCCTCAGGTCCCCCGTCCCTTGGGCCTCGCTTTCCCTGAGCGTTTGCTTTGTCCCCCACCCCGCGCCTCAGCTGGAGCGTGAACGCAGCTACTCACTCTTCCTGTGCCTCAGGACTCTCACTTCTAGAGACCGAGAGGAGAGAAGTGACAGCGGAGTTAGAAGAGGGAGGGGCTGGGGTGAGGCTGGGAGAGCAGGGACACGAGAGAGGGATGGGCGGGCAGGAGCGGGGAAGGGAGATGTGCAGAGGAGGGGGGAGGGGAGGAGAACTTTCAAGCCCATCGGACCCTGGCTCGGGCTGCCCTGGGGTCCACAAGGGTGGTCTGCTCAGCTGCCAGCTTTGCTGCTGCCCCGAGGGCTGGACGTGGCTGCCACAGCCCTGGTCCCCTAGCAAGGGCCTCCGTCTTGGCACTGGGCGGGAGTAGGGTCTGTCCTCTCTTCCTAGCCGCAGGCCTGCTCCAGGCTGCAGATGGGGGAACTGCCCTTGAGCTGGGGTCTGCAGGGGCTGGGGCTCCCTAGGAACCCCAGGCAATACAAGGGGACCCTCCTGTGCCCTTGCATGCTAGTCAGGGAGAGGAAGCTTTGGACGGTGCCTAATGGTCCCTGCCCCAGTGGCTGAGCGAGGAAGGCACCTGCCAGGCTGGGCTGGGACCGCCTCTGGGCCTCCAGCAGCCCCCTGAGCAGGAGACTGCCCCACACGGCAGAACAGAAACTCAGGAGTACTGGCCACCCGCCGGTCTGGCTCTTACAAAAGGAGGCCAGGCAGTCACCAGCAGGGACAGGCATGCTGGGTCTTGGCCTTGTCCCCGTAGCCAGGCCTCCTGGCTGGGGCCCCGGGGAGGTCTGGCTGGGAAGAGTCTGTGATGCCCTGGGGAGGGCTCAGGGCTGTAGCTAGCTGGGGGGACCCCGAGAACGGGCTAGGAGAGACTCAGGACGGACGGAGGCGGGGAGGGGGGCCGCAGCCCTGCCTCCTTGAAGTCGGTTCTGCTTCTCAGAGCTCCCCTCTAGCTCCCGCTCAGCGGAGGCAGCCTCCCCACTGGATGGGAGGCAGGCCCAGAGAGGGACGGAGACTTGCCCCGGTCACACAGCCAGGCCTGCCACGGCAGAGCCTCCCCCTGGGGGAGGGGCTGCAGGAAGAACAGTAGGAAAAGAAGGGGCGCTGGGGCAGTCCCAGCAGGGAGGGGGCGTTGTCTAGGTCTCCCCCCCCCTCCGCCTTCCGGGGTAGCGGGCCGCCCACCTCCCCACCTGCCCCTACTCACTGCCGGTGGAAGAGGAGGAGCGGCGCTGCCCGCAGCCGGGGCCGGCGCCCTCGAAGGGCAGGGGCGGAGCGGGCGGCGGCGAGCCCAGGCCCTCGGGCAGGGGCGGCGGCGGGGGCGGCGGCGGCAGCTCCCTGGACGGCTTGGGCTCCGCGGCGCAGCCGTTGTGCACGTGACTCCCGGGGAGCAGCGCCGCCTGCGGGGGGGCGGAGGGGCCAGCGAGTGAGGAGCGGGGCGCCCGGGCGGGTCCGAGGCGGCCGGCGGGTGCGGGCTGGCGGGCACGCACCTCCTCGCTGTGCGCCATGCCCGGGCGTGCGGCCGGCTCGCGGGGGCAGCGGCCCAGCTGGCGGTAGTAGTCCCCCGTGCTGGGCTGCTTGCTGAAGGCGCGGGGCTTGCGGCCGGAGTCCTGCCTCCGCAGCCCGTCGTGGCCGGCGCGGGAGCCCAGCTGCGGAGAGACGGGCGTGGGCTCCTGCCGGGTCCCCGTGCTCCCGCCCCTCTGCTCCTCCCCGGGGGGCACGGCCCGCGGCTGTCAGGTGCAGCCGGCCGCCTTCCTGGACCCTCCTGTTCTCAGAGCGCGGATGGGGCGAGGGCCCGGGCCCGGTGGAAGGGCAGGCCGGCTGGCCCTGCAGGGAGGTGGTGTTCTGGGCACCGGCCAAGGCGCGCAGGGGCCCCACTGAGGCTAGAAGGGGCGGGCCCAGGGGCGGGGCGGCCCAGCCCAGACGCCAGGGGGAGCCGGAGAAGGGCAGCTCCCCGCTGAGCCGGCGCTGAAGCCTCGGCCGCGCCCCCGTCCCCGCGCCCTCGCCGGCCCGCCCAGCCCCGTCTCCGCCGAACCCTCTCGCGGGGATCCGCCCCGAGGGAGCCCTCTCTGGAACCCGAGTCCTAGGAGGCTGCTGCTTGCCCAGGGCCCCGCTGCCCAGCCCGAGGCCGGGGCTGCGCCTACCTCTGCCGGTGCCGGTGGCCCCGCTGTGCACCTGGCGGCGGGGGCGGAAGGACCCGACACCTGCGCCACCTGATCCTCCCTCTCGGGTTACCGCCCAGCCCGCGGCCGAGCGCCGGGAGCTCGGTCGTCCTGACATCACCCAGGCCCGCCGATCCTCGGGGTGGGGGATGCAACGGGGGCGCCCACGGCTCGCCACACCTGGCCGGCTCCGCACACCTGGCCGCCGCACCCCGCCCGCCCGCGGGCCAGATGTGACCCCGCCCCTGCGCCTCTCTCCTCCGCTAGGTGCTGCCGAGCGCCCGGCCTCCCTCCCTCCGCTCCACCCTCCGCTCCACCCTCCCCTCCGTCCTCCGCTCCGTCCTCCCCTCCATCCTCCGAATCCATCCTCCGCTCAGTCCTCCCCTCCATCCTCCGAATCCATCCTCCCCTCCATCCTCCGAATCCATCCTCCCCTCCGTCCTCCGCTCCGTCCTCCCCTCCATCCTCCCCTCCGTCCTCCGAATCCATCCTCCCCTCCGTCCTCCCTTCCGTCCTCCCCTCCATCCTCCCCTCCTGTCCTCCCCTCCATCCTCCGAATCCATCCTCCCCTCCATCCTCCGAATCCATCCTCCCCTCCATCCTCCCCTCCGTCCTCCGCTCCGTCCTCCCCTCCGTCCTCCCCTCCATCCTCCGAATCCGTCCTCCCCTCCGTCCTCCCCTCCATCCTCCCCTCCGTCCTCCCCTCCGTCCTCCTCCTCCGTCCCTCCGCTCCGTCCTCCCATCCGTCCTCCCCTCCGTCCTCCCCTCCGTCCTCCGCTCCGTCCTCCCATCCGTCCTCCGCTCCGTCCTCCGCTCCGTCCTCCCCTCCATCCTCCGCTCCGTCCTCCCCTCCATCCTCCCCTCCATCCTCCCCTCCGTCCTCCGAATCCATCCTCCCCTCCATCCTCCCCTCCATCCTCCCCTCCGTCCTCCGCTCCGTCCTCCGAATCCATCCTCCGCTCCGTCCTCCGAATCCATCCTCCCCTCCATCCTCCCCTCCGTCCTCCCCTCCATCCTCCCCTCCGTCCTCCCCTCCATCCTCCCCTCCATCCTCCGAATCCATCCTCCCCTCCATCCTCCCCTCCATCCTCCGCTCCGTCCTCCGCTCCGTCCTCCGAATCCATCCTCCGCTCCGTCCTCCGAATCCATCCTCCCCTCCATCCTCCCCTCCGTCCTCCGCTCCGTCCTCCCCTCCATCCTCCCCTCCGTCCTCCCCTCCATCCTCCCCTCCATCCTCCCCTCCATCCTCCCCTCCGTCCTCCGCTCCATCCTCCCCTCCATCCTCCCTCCATCCTCCCCTCCATCCTCCGAATCCATCCTCCCCTCCGTCCTCCGAAACAATACCCAGGCCGCCCTGCGGACAGCGAGCCCCTCCCCCAGTTAGCCCCCTGGGTTGGGGTCACGCCCCCGCCCTTCCAGGCCGCATCTGGAAACCATCGCCATCCGCGTAAGCGACACCGACACCCTCGCCCCAGCCTCGGGTTTCAGGGGCCGCGAGGCGGCTCGGGTGACAGCTAGCGCCCGCCCCGTCGCAGCTGCCCCCCACTAAGCCCCGCTCTGAAAGGACGGGAGGCAGTGGGGCCGAAGGCCGAGTCCGCGGGCGGGGGCTGCCCCCTCCGCCTCCCAGCCCCTGTCCCTGCGGTGGCCGGGACCCTCCGCCCCGCCTGACCCGGCTCACGTTGCAGGAAACGGGACACCGCAGGATTTGTTTCCCGGGCGGCCCGCCCCTCGCGCCCCTGCAGCCCTAGGCGCAGAGCCGCGACCCTGCTCCGCGCGGTCAGGCAGCCAGGCCGGGCCGGGGGCCCGCGGGCACAAAGGGCCCTTTGTGGAGCAGCCTGGAGCCTGCGGCCTGGCACGCACACGCCGGGAGGGGGAACGGACGGGAGGTCCGGGCGCTCTGGCTCAGGGAGGGGAGCGGGCAGAGGCCAGCCACCTGTCCTGTGGCTTTGGGCAGGGCCCACAAGCCGGTCGGGAAAGTCCTGGGCCCGCACCCCCTGGGGATGAAAGGGGAACCCGACTGGGAGCTTGGTCTGCGGTGGCACGAGAGGGGCGGTGCAGCCACTGTGCAGGCCTGCCTCTCCTCCCCCCACCCCCCCACAGTGGCCTGTGACCGGGTCACCTGTGCAAACCGGTTACTTAGCTTCGTCCTGGAGTGGCCTGCCTGGGGCTTAGAGAGAACTGCCTGCAAGGTCAGGACCCTCCGGGGCCTCCGCCCCACACGCCACCACCTGAGGGCTCAGGCCGCCGCTGCCCTCCTCCAGAGCAGCTGTGCTCTGTCCCCTGGGCCTGTAGGCAGGGCCCCTCTGGGCCTCCCAGCCCAGGACTCTGACCCCCAGCCCAGCCCTCTGACCCCCAGCCCCACTCTGGAGCCTCAGCCAGGACCCCAGAGGCCCTGCCATCCCCAGCACCTGGCACTCAACACGCCCACACGGGACTCCTCCCCTTCTCCCCAGGACTCATCTCAGGCCTGGCCCCGCCACCTCACTCACCTCACCTCACTGCCCAGCCTCAAGCCCCAAACCGGGGGTCAGCCCCGCCTGAGTGCCACTCCATGACTACCCTGCCATTCTGTGCGAGGGGTGGCGGGGACCCAGCCCCGGGAGGCCCCTCTGTCTGGGTGTATGTCCTAGTCCCTTCTCTGCCCCCCAGTTCTGCAGAGGGCAGCGGCTTGGTCTTACCCATCCCTCTGTCCCCAGTGTCCAGCCCTGAGTCCCCACGGGGCTGCCAGGAATATGGACTCTCGAACAGGCCACTGGCCCAGGGAGCCCTGTCGGGTGCCCAGGAGCGGGCAGTCCTTGGCCTCCACGACCCCCACCAGCCCGGACGCCGAGAGGCAGGTGGTGGGCGGTGGGCGAAGGCTCACTACCTCCTTTCGAAAGCCTGTGGTCTCCACGTGGCGGAGCTTGCTCTTGGTCTGCATGTAGATGTCAGCGGCCTGCAGCCCTGCGGGGGGCTTGGGGGCTGGGTAGCCGGGTGGGGGAGGGGGCAGCTGGGCGCCCGGGGGGGGGGGTGGCGGCGGGAAGCTGGGTGGCGGTGGTGCTGTGGTCTTCTCCATCTTGCCCTGGGCCAGGGTCAGCTCCGGGCTCAGCATGTCCATGTAGCTCTGTATCTCTGCAGCTCTGGCTCTGGGAAGCCCTGGGGGGGGTTGAGGGGGGGAGAGGCTGGGTTTACAAGTTGGCAGAGGGGCTGTCCGCAGGGCTGAGACCCTCTACTGTCCACAAGCAACTTGCCAAGTGGGTAGTGGACCTCAGGGGTGCAGCCCAGCGTGGCCCCGCCCTGGTCCTGGCCCTGCCCTCCCATAGCCCTGCACCTGCCGGGGAAAGGCCACACCTCATGGACCTCACCCGGGTTTGGGGTGGGAGCCCCGGGGCTTTGGGCTCCAGCTGTGCCCGTGGACTGAGCCACCTGGAGGGGGAGGGCTGCTTTCCAGGCAGATCTGGCAGGGCAGGTGGCAGGGATATGGATGCCACACCCAGTCTTTTCAGGGTGCCCGCCATCTCTGCAGCCACCACCTGGTGGCACGAAGCAGGCATGGCAAGTGGAGGTCCCCGTGCTCAGGGTGTGGTCAGCGTGTGTGCTTGCGCGTCTGGCTTCTGCGTGAGCGTTTGTGCATGTTGTGTGACAGTGTGTGAGTCACAGGCTTTGTGTTTATGAATGTGCTGTGTTAGGCTGTGGACGTGGGGGGTGTGTGAGCACATCTAGGGTATAGAATGGAGAGCTGTGTGCCTGTGTGTAGTGTAGGCGTGTGTGTATATCTGCGCAGCTCAATATGTGGTTGTGCACTCATATCTGTATGTTATGTGCACACACGTACAAGTGTGCACTCTTAAAAAATATATATTTTATTGATTTCAGAGAGACAGGGAGAGAGGGAAACATCAATGAGGAGAGAATCATTGATTGGCCGCCTCCTGCATGCCCCCGACAGGGGATCAAGTCCGCAACCCGGGCCTGTGCCCTTGATTGGAATCGAGCCCGGGACCCTTCAGTCCGCAGGCCGACACTCTATTCACTGAGCCACACCAGCTAGGGCACAAGGTGCACTCCTGAGTGTGTAAGTTCTGGGGACAGTTTGTGCACGTGTGAGTAAGGATATTATATCGTGTGCGAGGTGCATGTGCAAATGTGTGGATATACATGTATGTTGTGATGGGGACACACAAACACGAGTGTCTGTCGTTCACCAGAACCAGCACCCTCTCCTGGTGGCCTGGGCCGCCTCCAATTAGCTGTGGGCAGAGTTGGCCCAGGGCTGCTCCCCCTCCTCCCTCCTCCCATTGGTCCACTCACCGCGCGGGGGGCGCCGGCCCTTGATGCTGGACTGGCTGGATGAGCAGGAATCGTAGTTGGACAGGGTGCTGGTGGGCGAGCTGAGGTCGAAGTTCAGCGGCTGGACCGACGCGGTGGTGTTGGGCGAGGACATGCCCGAGTCGGGCTGCTTGGCCTCCAGCTCGGCGGAGGGGTCCCGGGACAGCACGCGGTGCTCCACACTCTGCGCCGAGGGGCGGAGGCGTGAGGGCAGCCAGCCCCGAGGCCAGGAGCTCGGGGCAGGGTCTGCTCAGAGCCCTTGCTGTGTGACCTTGGCTAAGCCACTGCCCTTTCTGGGCTAAGATTCAAGCCCCGCCCCCAGCGGCAGGACCCTGGGCTCCTGGGGAACTCCTACTCCTGGCCCCTTCCTGCTCAGGAGGGTTGAGAGGCTGAGGGAAGGGGGGCCCTTGGTGTACCCCAAGGGGAGAGCCACAGGGCAGCCGCCTTCTTCCTCCTCAGTGGGCAGAGGGCCTGGGCTCCAGTGCATCTTCGGGGCGGGCCCAGGCGCTGCAGCTGGTGAGAGTGCTGGCAGCAGCTGGGGGCAGGGGAGGGGTTCGAGGCCCCACAGCTTGCAGGGAGGACTGATCCCCCATTACCTGGCCAGCAAGCCCTGTCTCCTGGCCCAACTAGGCAAATCCCAGCACCAGTCCCTGTCTCCAGACAGGGCCCTCGGGGAAAGAGAGGGGTATGGGGTGGCCCATTTGAGCTAGGTGGGCATCTGAAGCTGAGGCTTCCAAGCCAGCCACCCCCCACCCCTGTCCGTGCTCTGCCTCCACCTGCCCCTCCTGGCACGGGCGTGGGCTGGGGTGGGGGCCCTGCTTACGTTGCCCATGCTGCTCTGCTGCCGGTAAGCCTGCTCGCTCGCTCGCTCTCTCGCTGCTTCTGCCCAGGCCTGCGCCTCCCTGCCCCTCGCCCCGCCTGCCTGAGAAGTGTCACAGCCCCCCGGGAGTGGAGGCCGGCCGGCACCAGGTAACGGCTCTGCAGCCGCGCTCATTGGCCTGTAATAAGGGGCTCTGGGGCCTGTTGGCCTTTTCTGGGCCAGCGTCCTCCGGGCTGGGATCTGCCACCGCCATCACTGGGCCCACCTGAGTGAGGGCCCGGGCCCCACACCCCACACACTTCGGGGCGCATCCCTGCTGCCTACCCCGGGAGCCAAGGGGAACCAGAGGAGCTGAACGGGGCGTTTTGTTGGCTGATAGCAGTGGGCACTGGGAGCGCCAGGCCTGACCCCACGACAACAGGTTCGGGCCACGGGCTCTGCGGCCTGGGGTGCTCACTTCAAATGTCACCTCGTCCACTTACTAGCTGCTGACTCGGGGCAAGTAACGTCTCTCTCCTTGAGCCGAGTTCCTCCATCTGGAAACGGGAAACAGTACTGCCTGCCCGTTAGGTTGTAAAATGATGTTAAGAGTGAGTGACGTGCCGGGGCACGGTGGCCAGTAAGTGCCACGCATCAACTGTTAGTCTACCATGGGGACTGCCTGGGGTTACCCCCGCAGCACCGGGCAGGGGCCCTCCGGCGTCAGGTGCGAGGAGCGGTCCCGGGTGCTCACGGAGCAGCTGCTGTCGGGAGGGGAGGGACATGGGGTTCTGCCAGCCAGACTCTCAGTGGGAGGAATTCACTGGCCCCAAAGGCCACCGTGTTTGCCCTGCTTAGCTGCCCGGCGCAGGGAGCACTGCACGCCGACCCGCTCTCCCTCTGCGCGGCCCTTTCCGGGGGAGACTCCTCCTCAGGTCCAGTTCAGCTCTGATCCTGGGCCTTGCGGTGCTCCCGAGTCCCCAGGACCAAGTGGCCCCAAGAAAGGGCAGTGGCTTAGCCAAGGTCACACAGGTAGGGGGCCACCCCCCTCTCTCCGGCAGCCCCTCCCGGGCCAGGCTGCCCTGGGAGCTGGTCAGTGCCCTTGTGATGGCCCCTCTTTCCTCCCTCCTGTCCCAAAGCAGGCATGGCACCGGCTGACACAGAAGCCACCACAGGGCGCCCAGGTCCCGGTGGGTTACTTGACGGCCGTGTAACCAGGCTAAAGTAATTTAAAAAGAACAGCACAGGCTGGTAGCTCCGAAGCAGCTCACTGTGAGCGAGCATGCAGTGGAGTGGTCAGGAGGTGGCTCTCGGCCCGGCCACTGGGCTCACCACTTAACACTGGGTGAGCTTGGGCCTCCCCGAGACTCAGCTTACCCTGAAATGGGCACACGAACACTCCCTGCCTCAGAGGACGGTGGCGAGAGTGAAATGAGCTATCCATGCGGGCTGTGGCCAGCTGAATGAACTGAACTGCCCCACTCGAATGTGTCCTGTGATTTCTCCCAGCCTTCGCCCGTGTCGGGACGACCCCGGTCCTCCTCCTCTTGACCTTCGTGCCTCCACGCCCCACTCCTCAATGACCAGTGGTCCCGGCGGGGAAGTCACGCGGGGAAATGGAGGGGGCCCTGACTCCCCGTGTGGCCTCAGGCCAGGGCCTTCTTGTCCTGCACTCCAGCTTCCTCGGTGCTCACAGGGTTCACAAACCTACCGGTAGGGGGCGCGAGGGGGCGGGGTGAGATACCGGGGAGCAGCGCCAGGCGTACCAGGTTCTCCACGGTGCGCAGGTAGCGGGTGCAGTGGCTGTGGCCATGGTAGTCGGAGAGGTCAGCGGGCGTGTATCCGTCGCGGTCGCGGACGTCCAGCTCCGCGCCGTTCACTACCAGGATCTGGCAGCACTGCAGGGGCACGCAGGGGGCACCCCCGCCGCTAGCCCGCGCCCGCGCCGGCCGGGGCTGTGCTGAGCGCGCGGCGCCGGCAGAGGGCGCCCCCCTCCCGCCCCGGCCCGCCCCGGCCCCGGCCTCACCTCCAGCTCCCCGTTCTCGGCGGCGTCGTGCAGCGGGGTCCCGCCCCACAGGTCGGCCGAGATCTCGCCGCCGTGCAGCAGGAGCCAGCTGAGCACCTTGGCGTGGCCGCGGCTCGCCGCGAAGTGCATGGCCGTGGCGCCGTCCTTGTCCTGCTCCGACAGGCTCACGTCGGTGCAGCTCACCTGGGCGGGAGGGGCGGGGGCAGAGGGGCGGGGCTGGGCGCAGGCCTGACTGGTCCCGCCCCGCCCCCGCAGGCCCCGCCCCCAATGCCCCGCCCCTTTCCCGGGCCCCGCTCCGCCCACAGGCCCCGCCCTCCAAGGCCCCGCCCCTTTCCCGGCCCCCGCCCCGCCCCCAGGCCCCGCCCTCCAAGGCCCGCCCCTTTCCCGGGCCCCGCCCTCCAAGGCCCCGCCCCTTTCCCGGGCCCGCCCCGCCCACAGGCCCCCCCCCACAAGGCCCCGCCCCTTTCCCGGGCCCCGCCCCCAGGCCCCGCCCGGGCCCGGAGCTCACCAGCCACACGATGACCGGGCTGTGGCCCATCTGTGCCGCCGCGTGCAGCGGGGTCATGCCGTCGTGGGCGCTCGTGTGCGGGTCCGCGCCGCACTCCTGCACCAGGTACTGCGTCACCTCCAGGTGGCCCTCCTGGCACGCCAGGTACAGGGGCGTGGCACCGTTCTTGGTTTGGGCGTTCACTCCCCTGCGAACCGGAAGCACCCACGGAGGCTCTCAGCACCCGCCCCCTGCGAGGCCTCCTCAAGACCCTCGTCCCTTCCGGGGACCCTGGGGGGCTGGGAGGGTGGGTCGACAGGGGCCTAGTCACTAGGCCCCGCTGTTCCTGGCTCCCTCTGGACTCAGACCTGTGCCAGCCGCCCTCGGGGGCCCCTCGGGCTTGCCCCTCCTCCCCCAGCCCTTCCTTCCTATAATACACCTGGGACTGAGCTCGGCCCTGCCCTCGGCGAATAGCCCACCCCTTACCCAGGCCTGACCGGGCCCTCCCTCCCTTCCAGCCCACCCACTGTCCCTGTAAGCCCCATACCTACTGCCTGCTCTCTCCCTCCCTTGCCAGCCACTCTGACCCACTGTCCCTGTAAGCCCCATACCTACTGCCTGCTCTCTCCCTCCCTTCCAGCCCACTGACCCACTGTCCCTGTAAGCCCCATACCTACTGCCTGCTCTCTCCCTCCCTTCCAGCCACACTGACCACTGTCCCTGTAAGCCCCATACCTACTGCCTGCTCTCTCCCTCCAGCCCTCCCTGTCCCAGCCCCACACTGAGCCCACTGTCCCTGTAAGCCCCATACCTACTGCCTGCTCTCTCCCTCCCTGCCAGCCACCCACTGTCCCTGTAAGCCCCATACCTACTGCCTGCTCTCTCCCTCCCTTCCAGCCCACCCACTGTCCCTGTAAGCCCCATACCTACTGCCTGCTCTCTCCCTCCCTTCTAGCCCACCCACTGTCCCTGTAAGCCCCATACCTACTGCCTGCTCTCTCCCTCCCTTCCAGCCCACCCACTGTCCCTGTAAGCCCCATACCTACTGCCTGCTCTCTCCCTCCCTGCCAGCCACACTGACCCACTGTCCCTGTAAGCCCCATACCTACTGCCTGCTCTCTCCCTCCCTGCCAGCCACACCCACTGTCCCTGTAAGCCCCATACCTACTGCCTGCTCTCTTCCTCCCTGCCAGCCCACCCACTGTCCCTGTAAGCCCCATACCTACTGCCTGCTCTCTCCCTCCCTGCCAGCCACACTGACCCACTGTCCCTGTAAGCCCCATATCTACTGCCTGCTCTCTTCCTCCCTGCCAGCCACACTGACCCACTGTCCCTGTAAGCCCCATACCTACTGCCTGCTCTCTCCCTCCCTGCCAGCCACACTGACCCACTGTCCCTGTAAGCCCCATACCTACCATCTGCTCTCTCCCTACAGAATGTCCTTTCCTCCTCCTTGCCCTTTAAGACTCAGGACAAATCCCTCCTCCATGAGGCCTGCCTTGATTCTCCCAGGCAGGGCAGACCGTTCTCACCCCTGTGCCCCATACTGCCCTGGCCCCGCTCCGTGGACACCTGTCTTGCCTGGTTGAATGTAACTGATTTTGGTCCCTGCCTCCCGCAGCAGGTTGAGTTCCCAGAGAACAGAAAGGTAGGGTTGCCAGGTAAAACACAGAATGCCTAGTTAGGTCTGAATATCAGATAAACAACAAATCAGATATATATATAAACAACATAATATATATTTATATATATATATATATATATATGGCCCTGGTTGGTTTGACTCAGTGGATAGAGTGTCCACCTGTGGAGTGAAGGGTCCCGGGTTCAATTTTGGTCAAGGGCCACATGCCTGGGTTGTGGGCTCGATCCCCAGTAGGGGGCGTGCAGGAGGCAGCCGATCGATGATTCTCTCTCATCATTGATGTTTCTATCTCTCTCTCCCTCTCTGAAATCAATAAAAAAATATTTAAAAATAAAAATTATAAGTGTATCCAAAATATTGTATGAGGTATACTTATACTAAAACTTGGTTTGTTGTTCATCTGAAACGAACATTCGTTTGGATATCCTGGTGGTTAACCTGGCAACCCTCTGGATGGCCCCGACCACTGAGCACTTCCGGGGCGCTGTGCTATGAAGTCAGCAGGCAGGCTCTCACGGAACGCCCTGAGGGCTGATGCGTTCCCACCGGCAGAGGGGCAGCGGAGGCTCAGAGGCTGTGACAGGCCTGAGGTCACACAGCTGTACGTGGCGTGTGAGTGAGTGCACATCTGTCTGTGCGATGCGGGAGTGGAGAGAGGGCATTCCCTGGGGCCTTGCCTGTACCTGTCTCTGCCCCTCAGCTCCCACAGAGGGTCCTTACTGGGGGACAGGGAACTCGCCCCACGAGCTGGAGTGCTTCTGGGAACAGGGGAGCCGGCAGGGCCACTGGCTGATCCTCAGTTTTTCTGAGTTCTCAGTGAGTCATGGACAGCCCAGGGTGCAGTTACCGGAGTTGGGCACTAGGTGGAACCACAATCTAGGCCCAGACCCAGGAGCTGCCCACCAACAGCCCCAGTGATTCTCAGCTCAGGGTAGGTGCTGTGCCCTAGTATGCTGTGCCCCAGGAAGGGCAGTTCTCCCCCCATCTGTCCACTCACTTCATCAAACCCATGCCCCCCACTCCCTTCCATCCACGCCCTCCCTGCCCCGTCCAATCCCCAGCCCCTCTGCCCGTTAGCACAGGCACCAGGCCACCCGCTCCTCTTCCATCGGCCCACTCCCTCCCCCTCCTGTCGCCGCCAACATGGCTTGGCCCCTCCCTCTCACTCCGCCCACCAAAGCCCAGCCGATGTCTTCCTCCCTGTCCCTAACACCCTGCCTCTGTCTATTTCCCTGACCCCTGACCCCAGGGCGCTCCTTCCTCCTGGTGTGGGCTGTCCGCCCTAGACACAGAGCTGCCACTGGCTGGGGCTGATGCTGAGCCAGCACTTCACACATTTGGGGAGGAGCAGGGACCAGGCCTGGCTGCCCTCCGTCACCCCACAGCGTCAGGGGTCGAGCGGTGCCCACGAGCCGACACGGCACACACGGCGACAGAGACCCATGCCTCGCCTCGGCGACACACTGGCCCGAGGCCACTGTCCTCCACGCCCCAGTGCCAGCATCGCCCCCACACACACATTCACATGCTGGTGCGTCAGTAACAGCCCGTTTAATATTTCATGACCGACACTCAGTGGCCTGAATTATTCACCCCGTCACCAAGGCACAGCGAGTGCTGGGGTCCTGGGCATGGAAGGCTGCAGGGGGCCCCCACCCAGGGCCCACGGACTCTCCCTGGGGATGCCTGAGGCACATACACAGCTCGGGGCACCAGACCTGCCAGGAGCCCTGCCCTCCCAGCAACCCCCGCTTGGCAGGTATCCATGACCCGGGGGTGCCCAGCCGGCCCGAGAAGGCCTGAGAAGCTGGCACGGAGCAGGACCCAGGCAGGAGGGGGCGGTCGTGCCCTCGGCCTCCTGCCTGGCCACTGGCTGGCGCTCTCAGCCGGAGTCCCGGGCGCACAGTGAGTGCTCAGTAAACGCTCGACGCGTCACCGTTGCTGTTAGCCCTTCAGCCTCTGCGCTCAGGGTCCCCGCTCGGGAGGCACAGCTCCAGCTTGGGAGACCCCAGCACACAGGGCAGGTTCGCTGCTGGGCCAGGGTGGCCGAGGGGGTCCTAGCCTTGTTACCCTCTTCTACCTCAGCCCGCAGGCCAGAAGGATGGGCCCCCTCGTGCTATAAAAATCTGCATGAGCGTAAGGAGATAAAGGATGAATTGAGATGGAGAGATGGATTTCTAATGGGAGGAGCAATGATCATCATTGATAACAGTGGTAGCAGGTACCGTTTATTGAGTGATTTCTCTGTTCCAAGCACTGTGATGAGCATGACACACACTCTCTCATCTTGTCCTTGTAAAGTGACCTCAGGAGGTAGGTGTTAGCATTGTTCCCCTTTTACAGATGGGGAAAGTGAGGCTAAGGGCACTCAATGGGAGAGAGGTGGAGAAGGACCTGGGTGTGGGAGGGACCTGGCTGAGCCCTCCAGGCTGTGCCAAGGTCTGGACTCTTGTGTGTTGGCTTCTCAAAGCCATCGTGCTGTGGAGGCGGCATCCAACCCATCCAACCGGGAGCCCTCAGCACCCGCCTGGTGCCATGTTGCATTTTAGGCCCCGCCTCCCTGTGTCCCTGGGGGGTGTGCTGCTGGCTGGGGGCATCCAGGCCTCACCAAGCAGGAGTCACTGCCTAGAGGGGTGGGGCGGGGTCTCAGGGGACACCCTGATCCAGCCCATCAAGTTCTAGCCTCAGGGACAACCTGCTGCGGGGATCCCCCTCCCAGCCCCTGCCCTTTGCCCTGGCCTCTGCTCACCCCCTGACTCTGCAACTCACTGCACAGGGCCCGTGAGTTCTTTACCCTCTGAGCCTCAGTTTCCACATATGGCAAGTAGGTGTGATAACTGTCTGGCCTCTCCATGCCTCTTGTGAGAGAACAGAAGAGCAAGCTTTGCAACGTTGTGTTTCCTGAGGGGAGGGTGACCTGCCATCCCCTCGCCCGCCCGCTGGGCCACGCTACCAAGCCTGGAGGTGTTCCCATTCTCACGTGACGTGGCCACTGCCTAACGGTGCCCCTCCCCCAACACCTGCCTGCGCTGGGTCCTCAGCCTCAGCCTGCCCCACCTCCAAATGTCGGGGTGCCCCAGGGCCTCCTTTCTAAGTGCACTCTCTCCCTGGTGAGGCCATCTACTTCCCAGGCTCCAAGGCAGCTGGGTGGGCACTGGCCCCGAGGTGCGTCTCTCTCCAGCTGGCACCTGGAGTCTGCACCCTCCCCACCTCTGCCCACTCCTGGGCCTGTGCATGGGCCAGGCGGCTTGACCTCCACATGCTGAGAGCCGGACGACAGCTGGATGCCAGACTCCTTACCCAGGTAACAAAAACGCACAGTGTCAGGCACTGGCACACAGGGTGGGGAGACGAGGTCTGCTCCCATTGGCAGGAGGCAGACACGGGGGCGCACACGGGCGCACAATGCAATGCCAGGCCAGGGAGGGTGCGGGGAGTGAGGCGGGAAGACACAAGACGGAAGACGGGGAGGGAGTGTGTGTCCTGGGGCGCGTTACAGTTTGAAGGTGCTCAAGGCAGGCCTTACTGAGAGGGAGAGGAGGAGAGGCCTGAGGAGGGCGGGGCGCTGTGGGGAAGAGCTCTGAGTGGAGGGAACAGCCAGGGCGAAGGCCGCAGGGTGCTGGCCTGTGGGAGCAGAGCAGGTGATGGGAGAGCAGCTGGCGGGGAGGGTGGACCAGAGTGAGGGTCGCTGGGCCGAGTAAGGAAGCGGCTTCCCTGTCAGTGATGGGGAGACTGATGGGTCCCCAAAGGTGTGCTGAGCTGGGCAGGAAGAGGGCAGGGCCAGGGCAGGGCGAGCCGCCGGGCTCCAGATCTGACGGCTTGGACCAGGCGTTGCTGGTGGAGGTGGAGGCTGTCCCCACTGAGAGGGGTCCCCCTATTTCACCAGGTCCCTCCTTTCTCAGAGCCTCCAGCTGGGTCAGGGTCCCCAACGTGGATGTGCCAGCCCAGGCTCCACCCAGGCCCTGCTGCCCAGGGACCTCAGCAAGCACCCACCCGGGTAGACCTGGGCGTGGTAACAGAATATACGAACTCTCACTGCCTGCGGCAGACACAGGCCCAGGCAGAGCCTCTACCTTCGAGGGGGGAGCAAGACAGTCCCTGGGGTCCTTGAGGGGTGAGCAGCTTGGCTCCCTGCTCAAGATGGGGGGCTGCCTGAACCCCTCCAGCGGGGCTGTGGAAGCAGCCAGGAGTCCCCGGGAGACAAAACAGAGGGGTGGCCAGGGCCAGCCAGTGAGCCAGGGGACCTCAACAGGCAGCTGGCCACGAGACGCCCTTTCTGTACCTGTCACTCCGCGAGGCACTTAGAAGTGTCCCTGGCACTTAAACTCCCGCCTAGCACAGGGTGGATGAGCCCATTTGTAAAATGGGCCGATTACAGGGCCCCTGCCTGGGGTGGTTGTAAGGCTCAGACTGGTGCTTGGTGCCAGCTTCTGGGAGACACTAGCCCATCCTGGCTCCTGGCCAGGGCACTTCCAATCTCTGACCTGGGCCCAGAGCCCACCCCCCAAGGTCCCAGCCTTGAAGTTCAGGTGGGGTGAGGGGGCCTGGCTGAGCCCGGTGGCTCCTGGGCCCCAGGACCCTCCCGGCAGGTGGTCAGGCGCCCTGAGGGCCCTGCTCCTCCCACTTCCCAGTCTGTCCCCACTGGTTCCCACCACCAGCCACTCATGCTCCTGGCCAGGAGGGACGACCCAGCCAGCTCCTGTCAGCCTCTGTGCCTCCAGCGTAGGGACCCCCTTTTTGCAGAGGGCTCAGAGGGAGGGTCCCCAGGACAGCAGACACCAAGATCGCTGGGGCCATTCCTTGGCCTCTGGGAGAATTTGACCAATGGACTGGGATAGACTGGAGGAGGGGTGGGGGCGGGGGTGCAGGGTGTTCCTGGGTTCTCCAGCCCTTTCTGATGCCCCCTAATGTGGCCTGGCACTGGCTGGGCCCTCCCCGGACCCCTCCAGCCCTCCTGCTCCTCCGAAGCTCATCACTGCCATGGCCCCAGGCACGCAGCTCCCTGGATGGGATCAAGTTTCTCTCCAGGAGGGCTGGGAGCCCGTCCACCCTCCCCCGCAGGGAGAGCTGAGCCCTCGTGAATAATTCACAGGCTCCACAGCAGCCAGGCTCACGGGTGGGCGGGCGCTGGGCCTCCAGCCGGCTGCCTGGGCCCCTGATTGTGCCCTGCAGCCTAGAGCAGTCCCAGCCTCTCCCTCCCCCCGCCCCCCCCTCCCTGCTGGGCCCCCCAGGCTGGGGGAGCAGGAGTCTCCATCCCCATAGGCTGCTGGGTGGGCACTGGTCTACACCTCCTATCCTGGCAGTGCCCACCCAATTCCCAGCCACCCCTCCTGCCTTGAGCCCTGTCCAGGTGACCACACAAAAGACAAAAGCACCTCCTTATCAGTCAGGACACATGCTGGAGGGCAGGATAGAGCTGAGCCCTCTGTCACCTCCCTGAGATTCACGGTGGCCTGGGGGCTGGCAGCCATCAGTCCAGGCCACCTGGACGGAGCCGGCACCTGCCAGTCCCGGCCACACCTGTAGGGCCCGGGAGGGGTCAGTGTCCCCAAGGCTCCCAGCCCCCAGACTGTCCCATGACACAGCCAGAGCCTCCCCCAGGCTCCTGGTGAGGAGGGGCTCAGCCTGGGGCTCCCCGACCAGGTCCTCCTCAGCACTCCCAGGGGCAGGCAGGGCCCTCCCAGTTCACTGCTGGGCTAGGTTGGCATCACCGCCAGCCTGGCTTTTGGGGCCCGTTATGTGCGAGGGGGAGGCTGGTGGGTGCAGGAGGGTGGCCATAGCTGTCCCTCCCCTCACAGGACCTCTGTGTCCTCTTTGTTACTCGGGGGCGAGGGGAAGAAGCATCGGAGTCGCCTAGATGGGGGCCATGTCGCAGGGCTGGTCCCCGCCCCCCCCCCCCCCGGCCCCCCCGCCCGCCGGGTGCTGACGGTGCCAGGCCAGGAGCCGTTCTCATGAGTCTCTGGGGCCTCCTGCTCTAAATCCCACCGCCTTCGACTTGGCCCGGACCCCAGCTTGTCCAGAAGCAGAGTTCACGCGACAGTGGTGCGGACCCGTGCCCACGTGGCCCCTGGTCCGAGGGCACACCTGCTGGTCCCCCACTGACCAGACCAGGGAACCTCCTGCTTGGCCATGTCACTGCACCTGGCCGGGCCTGAGGGCGCCCACACCAACGCCACTGTGCTTGGGCCCGAGGCTGCTGCTGCAGCCACCCTGCTCCCTGGTGGCCGGCGGCCCTGCGGGTGCCTCAGGAGTGAGCCGGGGATGACCCTCTCGCCTGGTGGCTGTCCTTAGGCGGGGCCCTCCGAGGCCGCTCACATCCTAGGCGCCCACTTGGACTGACAGAGTTCACCCCACCTGTCAGGGCCCAGGCCACTGGTGCCCCCCTCAGACCGTGTCTGGGTGGCTTTCCCCCAGGGCTCCTGTCTCCCCCAGTTGCTGAAGACCTGGCCCCCTTCCTCCCTAGGACCGCCCCCACCTCCCCTGCTGTGCATTGAGCCCCATTCTTCTTCCTGCCCCACCCCGCCCCCGGGAGTCAGGGGCTCCTCAGCCCAGCCACTCAGCAGAGGCCCCTGGGGTGTGGCACCCCAGCGCCTCAGTGTCGGGATTGGGCTGAGGGGCCACAGGAAATGAGCAGCTGCTCTGTGGATGGCCTGGCGAGGGGGCTGTGGGACTGTGGGCCTGAGGGGTGGAGTCTGGGTGGGCAGCCCTCTCCCTCCACCTCTGGGTAAGTGCCATGGCTCCTCCCCCATCACCTTCCTGACTGGGGGTTTAGGAGATGCTCTTACCCCGCCCCCCATTTACAACAGCCTTGCAAATGAGCACAGCAGCAAATAAGGCTGGGGCTGGAGGGAGCACCCTGCAGGCTGGGAGCACCCCGGGGAGCAGTGACCTTGGGCTGGATGCCCGGGCCTTGCAGGTCCTGGGGCACGTGGCAGGGAGCCTGCCAGGAGCGGGGACATCCTGGCTGGGCAGGAGCTGCCTCTGGCCTGGCCCTCGGGCCCCAGGCGCGGCCACGCCCCCAGATGCCGGAGGGGATGGCAAACTTCAAGCACCCGAGCCCCAGCGGCCCCACCCGAGACCCGGGAGGGGTGTCCTTACTCAGGGTAGTGCCCGATGAGAAGCCTCAGGGAGGGAAAGTCTCCTTTGGCGGCGGCGTAGTGGACGGGCAGGGCGCCGGTGTCTGTGGCTGCGGTGGGATCCCCACCGCCGTGACGCAGCAGCCAGTCCACCACCTCGGGGTGGCCGAAGCGGGCAGCCAGGTGCAGGACTGTGGCACCAGAATTGTCTTTGTCCTGTGGAAGGAGGGCCTGTTAGTCCCACAGTCTTTTTAAAAAATATATATGTTTTATTGATTTCAGAGAGGAAGGAAGAGAGAGAGAAAAAGAGAGAGAGAGAGAGAGAGAAGAAGGAAGAGGGGGAGAGAGAGAGAGGAAGGAAGAGGGAGAGAGAGAGAGGAAGGAAGAGGGAGAGATAGAAACATCCATGATGAGAGAGAATCATGGTTGCCTCCTGCAAGTCTCCACTGGGGATCGAGCCCACACCCCGGGCATGTGTCCTTGACCAGAATCGAATCTGGGACCTTTCAGTTCGCAGGCCAATGCTCTATCCACTGAGCCACACCGGCCAGGGCAGTCTCACAGTCTTGTCCTGCCCCATGTCTGGCTCAGGCCCTTCCCGCATCCCTCTGGCCATGGGGCAGCTCTGTCCTCGGGCACCTAGCGGTCCAGAGTGGTGCCACGAAGCCATGACCAGGGGCTTTCTGAGAGCTGCGGGCCATGACAGATGCCCGCATGGCGCAGGCTTTCAGGACGTGGCACCCTTGTCCCCGCAGGTGCTCCAGGGTCTGGCCGAGACCCGTGCCTGGCACCCAGGTGCTCAGGAACACGTGGGTGAGGGAGCGAGAGTTGCTGGGCCAGGGAGGTAGGCTGTTGGGGCTGCACCAGGTTGGCATCGGGATCAGGGGCACCTTCTGCATCCAACGCTTGCCCCCCCCCCCCAGGTGTCACATGGGAAGGCTCTCCAGTTGGTGCCCCTCTAACAGCCCAATGTCAGCGGAGAGAACGGCCCGCCTCCCAGCCCAGGCCACGCCCTGCTCCCAGGCTGCCTTCTTGCCCTGTGGGGCAGTGGGCAGGGGCTGGGCAGTCAGCCGATGGTGGTAGCCCTCTCCCAGGCACCCTGAGGGAGTGGGGCAATGGTCAGAAGTGCCCGTGTGTCCTTGTGAACATCCAGGTGTGTGCCTGCGTGGGACGGGGTGGCAGGTGCTGCGCACGTGACTGGGTGAGGAGGACAATCCCTGAGACGCAGGGGCTGGCTGGCGGCTGGGAGGGTGCACATGGGCTCTGGAACGGAGCGCGCTCCTAGCGCCAAGCACGTGGGATGACGGAGGGGAGAGGGCGCTGGGCTGGGCAGTAGTGAGCCGTGGGCACGGTTTACTAGAATCGGGGAGGCGGGGCCCCTCTGCCCAGGTGTGGGCACAGGTGGGCACAGGCGTGACTGAGGCAGCGGGCGGAGAGGCTCCTGAGAAAAAGGTGAACAGCAGCGAGGGGCTGGCGGGCATGGAGCCCAGGCTGGCTGGTAGTCCCGAGGCTGAGGGGCAGGCGCAGGTGGACTGGCTGTGGCCGGGAGGGGGTGGGCAGTGAGGAAGGCAGAGGGGGCAGGAGTGAACCCCAGGAGTGGAGGGTGACGCTGAGACCCTCTGTGTGCTGGATGCCCAGGCGGGACCAGTCTGGCTCAGTGTGTCCCTGGAGCCCAGGGGACAGGGCTGGCTAGAGGTGACCCAGGCAGGACCACGGTGACGTATGTGCCGAGCCCAGCTCTCGAGAAAGGCCCTCGGCTCCTCCTGGCCTTGGGGGCTGGGGGCCTGCTGCTCCAGGGGGTCCTGTTGCCTCTGGCCTCTGGGGGGGGGGTAGCAGTAAGAAGTGGACCCAGGCTTAGGGGTGTGGCCTGTCCCTGGAGCTCCGGCCTCGTGTGCTGTGGCCAGCACCCTAAATCTGCTTATCTCTGGGCTGAGCAGGGCCGGGATGGAGGTCGTCCTCCCCCACACTTCCGCCCCCGGGGGCTGGAGGGCGGGAGCCCAGATAAGCCGGGCACAAGGCCACCTGCTCTTCTGCCTCCCCTGCAGAGGCGAGGCAGGCTTCCGGCCAGGGCTGGACACCACGGCCAGGGCGGCACGCCACCTCCCCAAAGAGTGGGCAGGGACTGTGTGCCAGGAACTCTGATAACAGAGCCGGAGATAAGGCCGGGCCATCTCCCAGGAAGGGCGGAAGTGGGGGGGTGCCGTCCTGAGGGCAAAAGGGGGGCAGGGGTCTGGCCACCCCCAGGGCACAGCCCGCCAGCTCAGTGGCTTCTGCCTCTTCTTCCATGTCCAGGGGACCCAGTGGACTTGCCCAAAGGTCTGGTTCCTCCCTCCAGCGGTCCCAGCGGCCGGAACATCTTCCAGGCTCCTGACTCCAGCCTGAGACCCTCTGGGCCCTGGTGGCCTCTCCACCCTCACCCCCTCCCGACACTGGCCTTCCCGCTGCTCCTCCCCAGGACGGGACGTGTGAGCCGCGGAGCTGGGCACTTTCTGTTCCTTGTGCTGGGTGGGAGCTGTCTGACCATCACCTGGCCATTCCTCCTCCTCAGTCACTCCTCAGAGGGGCCTTCCCGGCCACCTCGCCAAACAGCTCCCCGAGGCGCTCCATCGCGTGGCCCTGCAGTGCCTGGTTGACGTTTTAGCCTGTGGGTTTGCTGTGTGTTGCCCCGTAGACTGGCAGCTCCAGGGGGTCGGGAGCGCCCCTGAGCCCCTGGCCTCGTACCTGTTGGTGCTCTATGGCCAGCAGGAGAGTCACACCAGGGCCTGAGCGGCCTCCTCCCCCAGCTCAGAAGGAGCCAGGCTCCCACCAGCTGGGGACCAGAGACCAGGTGGGGCCTCGGGGCAGGAAGACGCCCTAGCCTTGGGGACACCCGCCTCTCAGCCTGGAGTGGGCTGTAAGACGTGGCCCACCCCTCCAGACCTGATGGGGGGCCCACCTGGGCTTATGATTCTGTGTCCAGGCCCTCGTACCCCTCCCACCCTCCTGGCCCCCCTGAGTCATTGGTTTGCCCCAGCCCCTCTGGTTCCCCACCACCTGGGTGCTCACCCCGCAGCAGCCAAGACCTGACGGGCACCTGCCCTGGTGCTTCCTAAACCCAGGAGCCACCTCACCCTGGCCCTGGGGAGGAGCTGGACACAGGTTCTGTGGGGAGGTGCCAGCCCCACCCCCACTTGAGCCTAGGGGGGCTCCGGGCCAGACTCTTTGGGGGAGGAAGCCTGGGCAGCCCGGGGCGCGAGCACCCACCTGCACCCTGCAGCCGCCCTGCGAGAGCAGCCACTGCAGGCAGGCGAGGTGGCCGGTGGCGGCGGCGTCGTGGGCCGGGGTGGCGCCGTTCCGCGCGCGGGCCGCGGCGGGCAGGGCGGCCTCCTCCACCAGGAAGCGCAGGCAGTGCAGCTTGCCGGCGCGGGCCGCGTGGTGCACGGGCAGGGCGTCCAGCGGGTCCCGCAGCGAGGGCCCCAGGCGGCCGGCGGCGTGCAGGGCCTTCAGCACGTCCAGCTCGCCCTGCCGCGCCGCCTGCAGCGCCTGCTCCAGGGCCATCGCGCCGCCCGCAGCGCCGCGCCCCGCGCTCAGCGCGCTCCCCGGGGCGCCATGCGCCTGTCCTGGGGCGCCGGGAGAGGCCGTGGCGCGGCCGTCGGGGGCCCAGCGGGTGGGAGGCGGAGCGGCTGCCGGCCCGACTCAGCTCCGCAGTCCCCCGCTCGCTCCGCTCCGCCTCCGCGGCGCTCTGGGTCCCGGCCCCCGCGGCCCCGGCTTAAGCCTGGGGCCCGCCCCCCGCCCCGCCCCCCCCGCCCCCCCCCCCACCTGCCCCGCGCACTGCCCCGCGCACCGCCCCGCGGCTGGCTGGCCTGGCGGAGGAGACGGGCGCAGGGACTGGACTCCTAAAGGTCCACCTGAGGAGTGTCCTGGGCTGGGTTTGGGGGGACAGGGGTGTCCAGGCAGGGGGACCACAAGGGCAGAGGCCGAGGCAGGAGCAGGCCCCAATTCCCCGCGCTCTGGGCCCAGGCCCCAGTGGGTGCAACTGGTGCTGGGCCCTCAGCCCTCCAGACCCCAAGAGCTGCTCTCCGAGCCGGCGGCGGGGCGGGACCGGGCCTGGTGCGCTCTGGGTTCTGACCTAGAGGGTGGGTTCAGGGAGCACCAGGGGCTGCTGTCTGGGTGGGGAGTTAACCCAGAGCTGGAGGGCCCGCGGCTGCCACGTGGAGAGAAGGGAAAGCGGGGATGCAGGGGCGGAGGGCGTGGGGAGGCGCACGGAGCAGTCACCAGGAGAGGGGGCAGGACCCCTCGCAGAGGGCGCAGGAAGCGCCAGGAGGGCAGCTGGCAGGGCAGCACGTGGACCGAACCATCCCGCCTGCGTGGCCAGAAGCCCTGCCTGGAGCGGGCGGGCGGCACAGCCGGCTGGACACGCGGAAGAGCTCCAGAAGGCGGGGGCTGCGCAGCCGTGGGAGTGAGCCGGCACATCCTGTGACTTTGAAACAGTCTGTGCCCTGCCTTCGCCTCCCCGCCTCCTCCCTGCCGCCCCGAGGGGCCTGGCCCGGGCTGTTCCCCGCAGCGCCTCGCCAGCGGCTCCGGTCAGCGCTCAAGTGCAGACCCAACTGCTTTCGGGAACCGCGAGTCCCAGCGTGGGATTCTGTGGCGGCCACGCGCACATTCCCGGGGCCGCCACCTGGCGGCGCTGTGCGAGGACTTCGGAGCGCCGAGGAGCCCAGTACCCCAGGGGCGCTGTGCCCGCGTGGGGATGGGCTTCCAGGGACGCCCACCTGGCCAGACCGGCCTGCTCCCCGCATGGGACCTGTGGCCACGCTCGTTTGTGGACAAGGGAAGCCAGGAGTCTTTTTATTTTTTAATGTTGGCACATTTTATAATTTTTTTTTCTTAGAACAGGTTGCTACATTGTGCTTTTATTTTAGTTTATTTTTGAGTCGGATGGCTTGCCTTTGTTTTTTATTAAATCTACTAGAGGCCCGATGCATGACATGCGTGCAAGAGTAGGCCTAGGCCTTCCTTCCCCCCTCTGCCAGGACCAGCTTGCCTCTGGCACCCTGGACCCAGGCTTTCCTCCCAGCCCTGGCTTCATCCGGAAGGTCGCCTGGAAGGACGTCCAGTCTAATTAGCATATTACACTTTTATTATTATAGATTGGGGTGGCAGCCTATATAATATGCAAATTGCCCCCTTGACTGGGAGTTCGACCAGGGGGCAGGGCTGGCCTCCCAACCGCCTGAGGTCCCTTCTCCTGGGTCCCGATTGGGGTGGGCTGGCTGGACCCCACCTCTGCACGATTTCATGCACCGGGCCTCTAGTTGGTTAATAAAATAAATAGGTTTCAAGTGTACATTTATTTTCTTTCTTTCTTTTTTAAAAAAATATATTATATTAATTTTTTTACAGGGAGGAAGGGAAAGGGATAGAGAGTTAAACATCAATCAGCTACCTCCTGCACACTCCCCACCAGGGATGTGCCCGCAACCAAGTACATGCCCTTGACTGGAATCAAATCCAGGACCCCTTAGTCCACAGGCCGGTGTTCTATCCACTGAACCAAACTGGTTAGGGTTTCTCTCTTTCTTTTTTAATCTTTATTGTTGAAAGTATTACATATGTCTTCTTATCCCCCTCATTGACCTCTCCCAGGTCCCCCCACCCCCACCCCACCGCCATCCCAGGCCTTCATCACCCTATTGTCTGTGTCCATGGGTTATGCAAATATGTGTACAAGTTCATTGCTTGATCTCTTCCCACCCACCCACCCACCCTCCTCTGCTGGGAAGGGAGGAGTCTTATCTTGGCAACCTCCGTGCTTGGCTGGTTCATGTGCCCATGGGGCTGCCCTCCTCCAGCTCACCCAGTGACAGACACACCCTGAGGCCTGAGACTGGCAGGGGTGCTGCAGGGACAAGGAGCTGAAATGACTCATCTTGGGCACCCCCCACCCCCACTCCATGCCTCCTCCATGACTGAAAGCGTGTGCTGCAATTCAAGTCCTTCACTCCCAAGGTGGCTTTCCTGGCCCTGGACACCCCCATCTATCACATGGTTTTGTCATTTTGGGAGCCACCCAAAATGTGTTCGGCAAAGCAAGATGTCCTGGAACCCCTCCCCCACCAAGAGGAACGTCTCCATAGAAGTCACGTGTGTCTATGTGTGTGTGTGTGTGTGTGTGTGTCTGTGTGTGTGTGTGTGTGTTTACCCATCCTCGCTGAACATCTTCTTCGCCTCCTTTCTTAGGCTCACCGCTCAGACTTGGGCTGAGATCCAGACCTTCCTGTCCTCCCAGCAGCCCTAGAGAGAGCCCACACCAGCGAGAACGTGTTTATGGAAGTCCTGCCACTTACCGGGCACTATGCCAATCTTCACTGGCACCTTTATTCCCCACAGGGATGCCATGCGGCAGGTACAGCCACTATTCCAATGTCACAGCTGGAGAAACCGAGGCACAGGGAGGTTAGTTTGTTTGTTTTGAACGTATCTTGTCTGAGGTGACACAAATGGGAAGGGACAGAGCTCACACTGGCGGCTGCTGCTGTGCCTTCTTCCCTCTGCACCGGACGTTCCCTCTGCCTATTTCCTGCCCACTCTCCCCTCCAGATGTCTACTTATGGACCCCCCCCCCCCAGCCAGCAGGCCTCCTCTCATCCCTCCACGGGGCTCAGGCCACCCACCTGTCCTGTGGAAAGTGCATGTTCAGACCTCTGCCCGAACCCAAGGGCAAGGGCCAGGGGTGGAGTGTGTACCCACTGGGCCCTAGGTGGCCCCAACTTCCCTAACGCCTGAACCCACACACGCTGCACACTCAGTTGACTTAGCTAAGTTCTGGTTATAAATGACTTTCCTCCAGGTTTGTGTTGCAACCCCCTCCCCCTGCCCCCCAAGATCCTCGGTGGAAGCAATGGTGCATGAGCTGGTCACAGTCCTGCACGGCAGTCGGGGAGTGGAGGGAGAGTGGGGTAACGCACTGGAAAGGGCGTTTGCTCCCCCCACAGGTCCTCAAATGGTGGCCCACAGGCATGGAGGGAGTGTTCTAGAAAGAACCTTCCCCCCAAGCTGCTTCCCCCAGGAGCCAGTATCAGGGACTCCCAGCAAGAATGTAGGGGTTGGTGCAGGGCGGGCTTGTGGGCACAGAACTGCCTGAGCCAGTGTGGCTGGGGTGGGGGAGGGTGACATGTGGACATCAGCGAGGGACCCACAGTCCTTTTCTGATCCCTGGGCTCAAGAATGCAAGGGGGACAGGGGCTCAGGCACCCCCAGGCCCTGCCGGGCCAAATATATTGAATTATTTGTTCTCCTAATCAGGGCTGTAATGGGGGTTAATGGACGCGAGGGCCAAAAAGCGCCTGGCCCTGTGCCCGGCACGCAGGACGTCCTCCATAAGGGATGGCCCTTTGCGAGCCAGACAGGCACAGGTGGCCCGAGGGCCCTCTCGCCCAGGCTGCTTGCACCCCCTTTCTGATGGACGCGCTGGCCTCCTCGGGCCCGGCTGGGGGAGCTCGAGGCAGGAGGGTTTGGGGCGAGTGACAGGAATGGGGCCCGAGATGGGCCCGGCGCAGCGGGTGGGGCAGTCAGCACCCCGGACAGCGCCGGCTTGGCTCCGCCCCAGGTGCCTCCTCCCGGCCGGGCGGGGTGGGTGCGCCCTCACGCCCCCGGGGCGGGGCGGGGCGGGGCGGGGCGGTCCGCAGAGCCGTTCGCCGGGCGCCGTTGCCCCGCCAGCCGGCGCGGGGTGGGCGGCCGAGCAGATGGGCGGGGGACGCCCAGCCAGTTTGCCGCACCAACCGCCGCGCGGCGAGGGGGCGGGCCCGGCGGCCGCGGGGGCCGAAGCGCCGGGACCTCCGCGCCTGCCCGCCACGTGGGCCCGCCTGTCCCGCGGGTGGGGACGGAGCCGGCGCCGTGAAAGAAGACGGGCTCTGAGGGCCCCCGGGCTTCCCGGTCTCCTCCGGGCCTCAGTTTACCATGCAGATCCGAGGGCGGGAACCAGGTGGCCTCCAACTCGGAGAGCTCCGAGGCGTCCACGGAGCCGGGCGTCCACGGCGGGGCCTCCACCCGCCCTCGCCAGCTCCCGGCGGCCGGGCGTGGGCAAGCCGAGACCCCTCTCCCGGCCGCTCGGACCCGCGTCCGCAGAGCAACTTGGGGGGCGGGGCGAGTCCCTCCCGGAGGAGAAACCGGCCTGGGAGCTCCCTGAGGAGGAGGCGCTGAACCCGGGGGAACGAGTGAATGAACGCAGAGGGCGGAGCTGGACCCGGTGCTCGGCAGCCCGGGCGGGGCGGGGCGGGAGGTGGGGCCCGCGGGCGGGGCGGGGCGGGCGGGGCGGGAGGTGGGGCCCGCGGGCGGGGCGGGGCGGGAGGTGGGGCCCGCGGGCGGGGCGGGGCGGGAGGTGGGGCCCGCGGGCGGGGCGGGCGGCTCCGCCTCCTTAAAGCCCGTGGCGCTGGGGCTGCGCAGTCGGGCACCTCCTTCCGCGTCTAGGGCCACGCGGGCGCCGGTCTCCCGAGCGCCGGCCCGCAGCGAGGCTGCCTCCCCGTCGAGCATGGGGCTGCCTCGGCGGGCGCGACAGCCGACGGAGCTGCGTAAGGTAGGAGCCGGGCCCGGGGCCGGGGGCGTGCTGTGCGCGGTGCTGTGCGCCGCCTAACCGCGGTCTCCGCACCCCGCAGAGCCTGAAGCCGCTGCTGGAGAAGCGCCGCCGCGCGCGCATCAACGAGAGCCTGCGGCAGCTCCGGGCGCTCATCCTGCCGCTGCTCGGCCTGGAGGTGAGCGCCAGGCCTGGGGCCGGTGGGGAGCGCCAGGCTTGGGGCCGGGGGGGAGCGGGGCCTGGGGCCGGGGGGGAGCGGGGCCTGGGGCCGGTGGGGAGCGGGGCCTGGGGCCGGTGGGGAGCGGGGCCTGGGGCCGGTGGGGAGCGGGGCCTGGGGCCGGTGGGGAGCGGGGCCTGGGGCCTGGGGGGCCTGGGGCCGGGTGGGGCCTGCGCGCGGAGCGAGGAGGGCGGGAGCGCTGGTCGCCTCGACCCCAGGAACCTGCGAGGGGGCTCCGCCCGGCGCCAGGGCCGGCCGAGCGCAGGTGGGACTAGTCCCGGGCAGTCGGCCCCTCCGCGGGCCGTGGTGCGCGCGCCCAGCTGCTGGCCGGAGCGGGTTGGGGGTGTGGGGGGGACCCAGGCAGCCGGCCGGCCGGAGGGGGATCTGTCCTGACTGTCCGTCTCTCCGTCCCTCTCCCTGGTGGCCGGTCGCAGAGCTCCGGCTGCTCGAAGCTGGAGAAGGCGGTTATCCTGGAAATGACGGTGCGCTTCCTGCAGGAGCTGCCTGCGTCCCCCTGCCTGGCGGCAGCCCCCAGTAAGTGACCCCGCCCAGCCTGCCCGCACCCCGCGCCTCTCCCCGCCCAGCCTGCCCGCACCCCGCGCCTCACGCGCCTCTCGTCCGCAGCGCCCTCCGACGGCTACCGCGAGGGCTACGGCGCCTGCCTGGCGCGCCTGACCCGCGCGCTGCCCGCCTGTGGCGCCCTGGAGCCTGCGCTGGGCGCTCGGCTGCTGGAGCACCTGCGGCGGAGAGTGTCCGGCGCCTCCCCCGACGGCGGGCGCCCTGAGGACTCCTGTGGGTCACGCCCGCCCGCAGCGCCGCCCAGCCCCGCGCCCTCGCCGCCTGCGTCTCCCCGCGGCCCTGGCCTCTGGCGGCCCTGGTAGCCCCTGGCGAGTCCACGGACGCCGCTGACGGCGCGGGGACTGAGGAAGCTCTTGGCGGCAGCTCCTTTCCCACCAGGAGGGAGCAGCCCGCAGCCCGCAGCCCGCGTGTTTGTGATCTGAGCGGCAGCCTGCAGGCCGCGGGGGACTCAGCTGGAAGAAATAAGGGGAGAAGCCCGCCTCACCCCCAACTTGAGGGTGTCTGGGCCACTGGAGAAGGGGCGCATGGCTGCAGGGAGGAGGAAGCCCCCACTCCTGCTGGTGGACGTGGCTGTAGGCCTGGACCAGCCCCAGCCGCCCAGGCAGCGGACACACCTGTCCGGGCACTGGCCCCAATCCAAGGGCTGGGCCCGAGCTCACCGGAGCCAGGTGCAGCCATCTGCTCCAGCTCGTTGCTGCCCTCCTGGCCCTTCTTGGGCCGCCTCCTTGCCAGCTCTCCTGGGCAGCCTCTGGGCAGACAGAAGCAGTGACCTGAGGGCTCTGCAGGCCGGGGAGCCATCCCCTCCCCTCCTGGGCCCTCCTGGGCCCTCCTGTCCAAAGCCTCAGTGGCAGGGCCTGGAGGCAGCCAGGCTCAGTGCTGGCAGGGCTGGGGGCATAGCTGGGTGGGCAGGGGGAGGACTTACTCCCCGAGCATTAGTCTAACCTGGTTTGTGTGCCAGGTGTGCGGAAGGGGTGGGCAAGAATGCGGGTGCCCTGCGGCCCCAAGGAGCCCAGCACAGAGGCAGTGCCCGGGCGGTGAGCCGAACCGTCCCCGCAGCAGAGAGGCAGCGGGTGAAGGGCCAGGAGGCACCTTCCCTCATTTTCTCTGGACGCCTGCTCCCGGCTGCTCTCAGGGCTGGTCACTGGGAGTGACTTGTTCTTCAGACTTTGCTGTCCTCCCCGTGGAAGTCGGGGGAGCCTGCGAAAACTCAGGGCGGGGCCGTGGGGCCCAGGACTGGGTGCCCAAGATGCAGCGGGAGCCCCACTTGGTCCTGTTCCCACCATTTCCTGAGGGTCCGCTGAGCATCCCCATGAAGAAGGGAGTCCTTCCCCCAGTGCCTATTCCCACAGCCTGTGGAGGGACAGGGCACTGGGGGCAGAAGACGGAGCTGATGGAGTGGGAGGGGTCACCAAACTCGGGATGACGTTGCCACCGATGACGTGGGAAGCTGTGGGTGTTATTGGAGAAGTCACTGCTGCCTGGCCATTGTTGCTCAGTGGTTTGGCACCACGCCAGCAGCAAGAGGTTGCCGGTTCCGTTCCTGGTCAGGGCACATGCCTGGGTTGTGGGCTCGATCCCCGGTAGGGTGTGTGCAGGAGGCAGCTGATCAATGTTTCTCTCTCATCATTGATGTTTCTATCTCTCCTTTTCCCTTCCTCTCTTTCTAAAAAACAATAAAAACATTTTAAAGAGGTCACTGCTAAGACAGCAGGGTGAGCCCCCAGCAGCGTGTCCTGTCCTACCCGCTCTGTGGGTTCAGCCGACTGGTCTGGAAGCTTCTGGAGGGCAGGGCCAGGGCTGAGTGCACCTCTGACCCCAAGGCACTGGGCACACGGGCAGCTTAGTAAACACGGGGGGCTAACGAACAGGTGATGTGACCAGACCAGGAGGTACTGAACCCTGGACAGCCTGGCCTTTGCCCCGACTCCCACCCGGGGCCCCTCACATCACTTAGAATATCTGCTCCGCAGGCCTGGGCTCCCAGGACAGCAGCGGGGGAGGGTGTGGAGAGCGGGCGCCCCGAGGCTGGGACTGCTTTGCGGAGCTGCCAGGAGGGGGGCAGGTACCTACGGGCCCACACCCCCCAGGTGGGTGCAGTTGCTCCTGGAAATGTCCAGCGTGCACTGCAGCTCCTTGTCCCTCAGGAAGAGCTTTCCCTCCGGGCGCAGCGTCTGAGAACTGGCCATCCAGAGGCCCCTCTCCTTCCGGCGGCACCTGCCACGTCCCGCTCTGAGCTCCGCCCGGGTCCCGGCTCTGTGACTCTCGGTGACCTGACCTCAGCCAGGCTGTGCTGCGAGCAGGCAGGGCGGAGGTGTGTAGACAGGCCAGTGACTCGGGCCAGGCGTTCCGGGCACTGAGCTGGGCAGCCAGCCCACCCTGGCGGGAGCGGAGGCAGGCCCAGGTGAGTGAGGCTCTGGGCCCCGACAAGAAGCCGGCTTCCCAGCAGGGAGGGGCACCAGCTGCCCAGGCGGCCTCGCTGGCACTCAGGCTGGGCTTGTGACACGGGAAGCCAACCTCCTCCACCCGCACCTGCGCACGCCTGCCTCCTGGCAGCTCCCCTGCTGTTCCCGGAGCCTGTGTGGCGCCCCAGGTGGGCACAGGGCCAGGCAGGCCTTTCTGGTGCGGGAAGGAGGCCCCCCTGACTCAGGAGCACCCCATGACTCTTAGCAAGGCCCACGTGGTGCCCAGTTGGTGGCCCTTTCTGTGATGGCCCCAGGACTGACTGGCTGTCACGCTTGGTTGCAGGAAAGGGCCTGGGTTCTTACAAACCAGGGGGTGACAGCCAGCGCCTGGAGCCACCTGGGAGCCTCAGGCTGGGGCCGCCCCCGCCCCCTGGGGTCAAGTCTCCTGTCCATGATCAGTGATAAAGGCGGGTTGCCAAGGAGACCGCTCTAGGAAACATCTACAAACCACGAAGCCCAGACTCCGCTGAGCCTCCCCCTGGTTCGCCTGGAGCAGGAGCCGAAAGAGCTGGGTCTGGGAAAGCCCGTGGCCCAGCAGAACCCTCCCACCATGCCTCAGGGCGACCCCGTGAAGCCGGTGGCGGGACCCAGGGCCCTCCCCCATCCCGTGCAGCCACCCCCCCTCCCAACGTCGAGGCCAGATTTACTTTTTAGGAACAGGCCAGGCCGCTCTGGCCGGTCCAGTGGTTATCGCCGTGGCTTTACTTCTGTCTGGGCCCCTTCCCAGTGCGGCCCTGCCTCTGGGCGCCGCATGTGCGTGCCTGTGTGTGTTCCTGTGCCCGGGTCCCTTGCGGCCCTGCAGAGAGCGGCCCTGGCGTGTAAAGGGGGGAGAAGGCAGCCGCCTACTGCGGGTTCCAAGTGAGCAACTGGTTTTGCTCTGGGATTTGGGAGGCCCTGGCAAAGCCCAGGCGTGGAAAGCATCTATCATAAAGCTTTGAGGGCACGCCGTGTGTGTGTGTGTGTGTGTGTGTGTGTGTGTGTGTGTGTGTGTGGTGTCGTGTCACTCGATATCCACTGTGTGTGTGTGTGTGTGTGTGTGTGTGTGTGTGTGTGTGTGTGGTGTCGTGTCACTCGAGATCCACTGGAGGGCAGCAAAGAGCAGGGTCGGGCGGCTGCTCACAGGACCCACCTGTGAAAAAGGGAGACTCCCGGCTGAACGGGTGCCGCGCTGCTGGTCTGCCTTGGTGTTCAGGATGCTAAAACCCGAAGTCTGCAGAGAACGAGGAGCTGTTCTAGACCCCAGAAACCAGGGCAGGCCGGGTGCCGGGGGCTGCATTTGGAGACCCTCTGTAAGAAAACTAACACAAAAGTATGTATTAGACTTAGTGTGAAAAGGAACCCTTACTTAGAACAGAAAAGTGTAAATCACAGCAAACCAGGGCTGTTTGCAGCGTGGCGATCCCAGTCCAGACACCCAGAAATGCTTTTTTTAAAAAAACATATCTTTATTGATTCCAGAGAGGAAGAGAGAAGGAGAGAGAAACATCAATGATGAGAATCATTGATTGGCTGCCTCTTGCACACGTCCTATTGGAGATCGAGCCCGCAACCCAGGCATATGCCCTGACTGGGAATTGAGAATCGAACTGTGACCTCCTAGTTCATAGGTCGACCCTCAACCACTGAGCACACCCGCCAGGCCAGAGATGCTTCTTGGTGACAACCCAGCTCCCGCTGTGCTGCCAGAACATTCTGGGGCTCTGTCCTTGCTCAGTAAGCAGCCCCAAGCTTAGTTCTCATCGGCCTCACAGAAAACCCATGTGCACAGACTGGACAGAATCTGCTTGAACGACAAGATACGTGCCTTCCGTCCTCTTCATCCCTTCCCTACGGGCTGTATGTGAGAAAGGACATGTTTACACACGCATCGCTGTCATCGCCCGCAAGCTTCCCCAGCACGCCCATCTGGGGAGCTGGTGAAATGCGATGTCCAGGCCCCACCTCTGGGGGTTCTGATCCCCTGTGTCTGTGGGTGGCCTCAGCCCGCACCCCTGAGGCCAGGCTAAGCTGCTCCAGCAAAGCCCCCGCATCAGAGAATGGTGGTGCCAGTGCCCAGGCCGGGGCTGGGTAGGTGGGGAGTGACTGTTCAATGGGGACAGAGCTCCCCTGTCACAAGATCAGAAGGTTCTGGAGAGGAGGGTGGGGAGGGTGGCCGGGCAGTGTGAATGCGGTTGATACCACTGAACTGTACGCTTAGGATGGGTAGGATGGTAAACGTTACGTGCATTTTACCACCAAAAACCAGTAAATAAAAAGACGCCATCTCTGTGACCGAGGCCGGTGCTGCCGGCTGTCCCCGGGCCGTCTGGCCTTCACAGGAGCTGGGCTGTCAGTTACGTGAGGCTGCGCTGCGCCCGGCGGTCTTCCATGGGCCCCGTCCGCTCTCGCCATCTGGGGATCCAGACCGTTCCCACTTCCCGTCATGGGGGGACAACTTCAAGGTTTGTACTTTTAAAAACACACAGTTTGTCAGTAACGTTAACTTTAGCAGCTTATTAATACGCACACTTCATTGAAAACATCTTTATTGTTGAAAGTATTACATATGTCCCCCTCTTCTCCCTATTGACCCCCTCCAGCCTGCCCCGCCCCCCATACTGTTCATTTGGATGCTCATTATCCTTCCCTAACAAGAGGAACATTTGTTTTTTAAAAATTGCGACAACAGACACGCGTGACAGGGCTTCCCGTCTAAACGAAGCGGCGTGAGAAGGAGTAAATGAACCTGTTTCCCCCGGCTCTCATTCGCTTTCCTTGCGCCTGTTTGACCTACCTTTGCTTTTTCTTTATATACATCGTCTGAGCAGATTCTGTCCAGTCTGGGCACGTGGGTTTTCTATGAGGCTGATGAGAACATATCTACACTAATAAAAGAGAAATATGCAAATTGACCATACCTCCATGATGCCCACCAGCCAATCAGGAGTGAGTGTGCAAATTAGCCCAACAAAGATGGTGGGTTAATTTGCATATGCAGGCACGGAGCAAAGACTGAAGGCTCCGGCCTGAGCGAAGACTGAAGACTGAAGACAACTGAAGACTGAAGACAAAAGGCTTGGCTTCTCTGCTGTGGCTGGAGCGAAGGCCTGGGTCCTGGGTGCCGGAGGAAAACTAGTATATATACTAGTAGCCCTGCGCACGAATCCATGTGCCAATAGGTCACTGCTGCCCTCCTGTAGCTCTCCACTCACTGCCCCGCCCTCCTGTAGCTCCCCCCGCCTTCCCTCTCATAACTTGCTGCCCTGCTCCCTCCTGTAGCTCTCCACCTCCTGCTTGTAGTTCGCTGCCCCACCCTCCTGCAGATCTGTGATCAGGTCTTTAGGTGGTTGGTCATTATGCCTCAGGGCATAACAGATAATTAGCATATTCCTCTCTCATTATATGGGATAATTGATTTCAGAGAGGAAGGGAGAGGGAGAAGGAGAGAGAGAGAAACATCAATGATGAGAGAGAAACATTGATGGGCTGCTCCTGCACGCCCCACACTGGGGGTTGAGCCCACAACCCGGGCATGTGCCCTGACCAGAATTGAACCTGGGACCCTTCAACCCTCAGGCTGACGCTCTATCCACTGAGCCACCCCAGGTAGGGAAGAGTGGCATTATTTTATAGCTTTGCACATCTCCTTGCTGTCTGCATCCCCAGAAGCACCTGGGCTCTCAGATCTGCCTCTGCACTCAGTGTGTTGTGATATGTTGTTTTGGTTGAAGTATGTGAAGGAAATCTGGCCTCATCTATACTAATAAAAGAGTAATAAGCTGCCGAAACTGGTTTGGCTCAGTGGATAGAGCGTTGGCCTGAGGACTGAAGGGTCCTGGGTTCGATTCCGGTCAAGGGCATGTACCTTGGTTGCGGGCACATCCCCAGTGGGGGGTGTGCAGGAGGCAGCTGATCGATGTTTCTCTCTCATCGATGTTTCTAACTCCCTATCCCTCTCCCTTCCTCTCTGTACAAAATCAATAAAATATATTAAAAAAAAAAAAGAGTAATAAGCTAATTAGACCGGGAGACCTTCCAGACATTCTTCCGGACGTCCTTCTGTACAAAACCAGGGGCTTGGCTGGCCTGCAAACTGCCCCCAAATGGCCCTCAGCCTCTTGCCCAGGCTGGCCACGCCCCCCAACAGGGACTCCCACCCCGATGGGGTTGTGGCTGGCCTGCAAACTGCCCCAGGCTCCTCGCCCAGGGCAGCCCTGACCCCCAAAGGGACCCCCACCCTGATCCGGAACCCCATTCAGGGCAGACCAGCCGGCCCCTACCCGTGCACCAGGCCTCTATACTAATAAAAGGGTAATATGCTAATTAGACTGGAAGACTTCCGGGAGACTTTCCGGATGTCCTTCCGGACAAAGCCATGGAGGCGGGGCAGAGGCAGAGGCGGTTAGGGGCGATCAGGCCAGGAGGGGAGGGCAGTTGGGGGTGATCAGGCTGGCAGGGGGGGCAATTGGGGGTGAGCAGGCCGGCAGGAGGGGCAGTTGGAGGTGATCAGGCCTGCAGGAGGGGTTGGGGGCAGGCTGGCAGGCAGAGTGGTTAGGGGCGATCAAGCAGGCAGGCAGGTGAGCTGTTAGGAGCCAGCGGTCCCGGATTGCGAGAGGGATGTCCGACCATCCCACACACAGGGATGGGGCCTAAAACGGCAGTGGGACATCCCCCAAGGGGTCCCAGATTGGAGAGGATGCAGGCCGGGCTGAGGGACACCCCCCTCTGGGGGCAGCGAGCCCCCTTCCTCCCCCCCCCGTTGCCCCACAGATTGGCCCTGATCGCCGGCCAGGCCTAGGGACCCTACCCATGCATGAATTTCATGCACTGGGCCTCTAGTAAAAATATATAGTTGGAGTCCAGCCAGTGTGGCTCAGTGGTCGAACATCAACCTATGAACCAGGAGGTCATGGTTTGACTCCTGGTCAGGGCACATGCTAGGGTTGCTGGCTTCATCACCAGTGTGGGGCAACTGATCAATAATTCTCTCTCATCATTGATGTTTTTCTCTCTCTCTCTCTCTCTCTCTCTCTCTCTCTCTCTCTCCCCCCCTTCCTCTCTCTGGAATTAATAAAAATATATTTTAAAAAATACATAGTTCACCCTAGCCGGTTTGGCTCAGTAGATAGAGCATCAGCCTGAGGACTGAAGGTTTCAGGTTCCCTGGCCCTGGTCGGGGTGTGTGCAGGAGGCAACCGATCAATGTGTCTCTCTCACATTGATGTTTCTCTCTGCCTCTCCCTCTCCCTTCCACTCTCTCTAAAAACCAGTGGAAAAATATCCTCGGGTGAGGATGAACAACAACAACAAAAATACACAGTTGGAAAGGGAGGGTTTGGAAAACAAACCACCTTTCCAGAAAGCTGTGGATGGTGTTCTTTGGAATTGCACCTCAACCCAACACGCGGCGGTGTCTCCGAGCGGGCTGCCGTGGGAACCCGAAGCCACCTCATGTACTTCTTCCTGCTGCTTCACTAGCCCGCGCGGACCTCGCTGGCATTTTGAACGACTCTCTTACCCCGTGTGGTTATGGAACAGCGTGTTTAGTCATCTGACAAATATCAGTCCCTGAGTTACGCGGATGCTCCAAATAGTGACTCATCACAGTGTCATCTCCGCCATGTCGCTTCTGGAAAAGCACTGTATGTTTGTGAAAGAATGACAATGACGAATGCAAATCAGCCCTGACCGGTGTGGCTCAGTGGATAGAGCGTCGGCCTGCGAACTGAAAGGTCCCAAGTTCAATTCCGTTCAAGGGCACACGCCCGGGGCTGCGGGCTCGATCCCCAGTGGGGGGCTTGCAGCAGGCAGCCGATCCATAATTCTCTCTCATTATGGATGTTTCTATCTCTCTCTCCCTCTTCCTTCCTCTCTGAAATCAATAAAAATATATTTATTAAAAAAACCCACAAATGTATAAACAAAGAAAAATGCAAATCACACTTTGGTATAATTGTGAAATAGGTGTTTTTTTTTTGTGTCCTCCTCCCCCCCCGCCCCGTAAGGGTCTCGGGGACCTACCTCAGGGGTCCGCGGAGCACACGCTGGAACTGCTGGCAGAGCACAGGCAGGTGAAGAAGCAGATGTGGGGATGGACGATGAGGAATCACGTGGAAATCCGTAGGAGGCCAGGAGGAGAGGGAAGAGGAGTAAGGGACAGAGGGAACACGTAGAAAAACAAATGGCAAACTTTAGACCTAACCCAAGCACACCGACCATCTCATTAGGCCGGAACGGTCTGCCTCTCCAAGCCAGAGCGGAGGGTGGCGGGCTGCACAGCACGGCCAGGCCCCGCTCTGCCGCTCTGCAGAAGCACGCTTACTTCCTCTGCGGGCCCCGGCCCCTCCGCCCCAGCCCACTGCTCCTTTTTCCTTTTTGTAGTGGTTGTCATGTTTGGATTTGGTTAGCGCAGCTCTGAAGGGTCTGGAGTGAGACCACGAGAGTCTGACTGGAGCGGTAAAGGTGACAGTGGAGAAGAAAGTAGGAAGCTAAACGTCAATGAGGAGGAATCCGGTTAAGTCTGAGCATTGACCCATTCACCAAGTGGTCACCGGTTCGATACCCGGTCAGGGCACATGCCTGGGTTTCTGGGCTCGATCCCCAGTGGGGGGCGTGCAGGAGGCAGCTGATCATGTTTCTCTCTCATCATTGATGTGTCTATCTCTCTCTCTCCCTCTCCCTTCCTCCCTCTCTCTAAAAAACCAATGAAAACATATTTTTAAAAAAGATATGGAAGAAGAAACCAAACATGCCTAGGGATGATCGGAGGATTTGGAGAACGAACCACCTTCACTGATTTCTTGAAACTCTCCTCTCCCCTGACTTGTAAGGGTAAGTAACCCCAGTGTGAGTTGGTGAAGAAACACACTTTATTTTTTATTGATGACACTATTACAGGTGTGCCCCGCTTCTCCCCTCTGCCCACCTCCACCCAGCCCCCGGCTCTGGCCTTCACCACACTGTTGTGTGTCCATGGGCTATGCATGCATGTTCTCTAGCTAATCTCTGCACCTCCGTTCATCCAGGTCCCCCCACCCCTCCCTCTGAGGTTTGCCCGTCTGTTCCAGGTATTCATCCCTCCAGGTCCTATTGTGCTCATCAGTTTATTTTGTTCATTAGAGTCCACATGTGAGGGAGATCATGTGATACTTGTCTTTCTCTGCCTGGCTTACTTCACTCCGCATGATACTCTCCAGGTCCCTCCACGCTGTCGCCAGGGTGAGAGCTCCTTCTTTTTTGTGCCGCACAGTGTCCATCGTGTAAATGTCCCCCAGCTTTTTAATCCACTCGTCTACTGGGGGTCGCTTGGGCTGTTTCCAGAGCCTGGCTATTGTAAGTAATGCTGCTGTGAACATAGGGGTGCACATGTGCTTTCTGATTGGCATTTTGGGGTTCTTAGGGTATATCCCCAGAGGTGGGAGCGCAGGGTTGAAAGGCAGTTCCATTTTTAATTTTTTTGAGGAAACGCCATACTGTTTTCCAGGTGGCTGCACCAATCTGCATTCCCACCAGCAGTGCACGAGGGTTTCCACGAAACACATTTTAAATACAGACAGAAAGGTTAAAGTAGAAAGACAGAAGATGTGGTTAGTTTCATGTGCCAACTTGGCCACAGGGCGCCCAGATTAAACATTATGTCTGGGTGTGTCTGTGAGGGTGTTTCCCAGTGAGGTCAGCACTCGAGTTCATGGACTCAGTAAATCCCCAGTGTGGAGTGCATTCGCCCGGTGTGGGGGTGCATTCACCCGGGGCTCCCCTGGTCGCAGGCTCTGGGACTTAGATGGAACCACACCACCAACCTTCCCGGGTCTCCAGCTTAGAGACAGCAGAACACGGGACATCTCAGCCTCCATAATCATCATGTCAGCCACTTCCTCATAATCTCGTAACCAATATCATCTATCTGTCTGTCTATCCATCCATCTATCTAAATATAGACTGATTTTTAGAGAGAGAGGAAGGGAGAGGGAGAGAGAGAAACATTGATGTGAGAACAGAACATGGATTGGCTGCCTCCTGCACGCCCCCCACTGGGGATCAGGCCTGAAACCCAGGCATGTGCCCTGACCCGAAATCCAACCGCAACCTTTTGGCACGGGATGACACCCAGCTAATTGGTTTTGTCTCCCTGGAGAGCCCTGATTAATAAAATAATAATAATATTAACATTAATAAAAAAGCTGGAGTAGCCACTTTAATATCAAACAAAGAGATTTCACACATGAAATGTTATCAACGATAAAGTGGGACAGTTCCTAATGATACGTCACTTCATCCAGAAGACAGAAATCCTAATTGCACGTGGGCTTAGCGATCGGGCTTCAAACGATAGACAAAGTAAAAACTGACCGTGGAAAGACCATAGTCAAATCCATCATTATAGACAGCAACTCAACACTCCTATCAGAGTAATGGATAAAGCAAGTGACAGGACATCGATAAGCTAGAGAAGACTTGAGTAATGCTCTCCGAAGGTAGGAGGAAAATGTGCTGGCACAGAGAGGGCAAGGAACTTACCTGAGGCCACACAGGGGGAAGTGCCTGGAAGAGGCTTCCCCACACTCCTGGCCAGGCAGGGCTGGTTAGAAAGCAGCCCTTTCTCGGGGTGCCTGCTCCCGGCAGAGGCTGCGGTGATGGGGCTCCCTCCCCGAAGCATCTCCAGCTAATAAGGGCCTGGGGCTCCTCCCACGGCAATTACTTGAGGCATGAAACCAGCACCGTTTTTCTCCAGGGCCCGTGAGAACTGTAATTATCCCCAGTATTTTATTACCGGTGTGTGAGAAAGCTAGAGTCACCTGCCTCTGCGTGGCTGGTGGTGTCATCAGGGGGTTCCCGGCACAGATGTGAACAAAGGGACGTTCCCATGGGTGTTTAGTAACATCTGGGGCAGGTGGGAGCGGGCGGGGGCAGGGAGGGCAGGAAGTGCCTCCAGGAAGTTGCCGGGCCCCTGGGTGGAGCCACCAGCTTGGGGCTCAGGGTCAGGCGCCAGGTGGCGCCCGCAGGGGCACCTCACTCACCCACCGAGTGCCCGCACTGGGCGTGGCTGTCCTTCCGGCCGCCGGGAGTGGCAGAGCTGACTGTAAGGGCTTTTCTGGGAAGAATCTCTGTCTGCCCTAAACCCCAGGCTGTTTCTCTTCTCCGTGGGACGACCCATTTGTCCTTAGCTGACGGTCTGCTTTTCAAAGGGGACGCCTATTGAGGATCAGTTTTAGGGTTCCTTTTTGTCGTTCATTCTGGGGTCACAGCCTCAGGGCTTGGTGTTTCCTAAATCCTCACCTGAGGACACGTTTTTTTAAATTGATATTTATTTATTTATTATTTTAAAAAAATATATATTTTATTGATTTTTAGAGAGAGAGGAAGGGAGAGGGATAGAGAGCTAGAAACATCGATGAGAGAGAAACGTCGATCAGCTGCCTCCTGCACACCCCCTACTGGGGATGTGCCTGCAACCAAGGTACATGCGCTTGACTGGAATCGAACCCGGGACCCTTTAGTCCGAAGGCCGACGCTCTATCCACTGAGCCAAACCGGTTTCGGCATAAATAATATATTTAAGTTTTTAAAATGACAGTTTGTGGATACTATTTCTAGTCCAAAGAGAGTTTGCAAATTAAATACCTGCTGCTGTTAAATAGATCGCTGTTGGAAGCCCCCTCATGGGCCGGTCATTTGTATTTATTGAGCACCGATTATGGGCTAAGCACTTTTCTAGGAACTTGGGATACGGCAGTGAACAACATAGTAAAAACTCATGCCCGCATGGAACACACATTCCCGTTGGGGGAGATACAATGAATAGGTGAGTAAAATATATACTAAATGCTATTAAGTGCTAGGAGGAAAATAAACCAGGGAAGAGGATAAGGCAGTGTTAAGGAATTGTAATTAAAAAATGTTTTTATTATTATTATTTTTTTTTTTAGAGAGAGAAGGGAAAGGGAGAGAAAGAAACATGGATGAGAGAGAAATATCCATCAGCTGCCTCCTGCACGCCCCCTACTGGGGATGGAGCCAGCAGCCAGGGCATGTGACCTGACCCGGGAATCAAACCAGTGACCTCTTGGTATGTGGGATGGTGCACAATCCACTGAGCCACACCAGCCAGGCAGTGAATTGTAATTTTAGAGGAAAGCACTGAGGTGTGAGGGGGTGAGCTATGTGGGTCCCTGGGGAGGAGGGGTCCCAGCATATTGAAGGACAACCAGGGAGGTCAGAGCGGCTGGAGCTCAGTGACCAGCGGGGACAGTGGTAGAGGCCAGATGTATGGAGGCAGGTGTGGGCAGATTTCTGAATGCCACGGGGAGACGTCACCCCATGCTAGGCTTACATGGAATGCACAACCAGCAGGTGACCCCCTACTGATTCAATTCTTTGGGATCAGTGTGAGAGGGACAGGGGTGTCCAGAATGACTCTGGGGTGAGCTCGAGCTCTTGGAAGGATTTGTAACCCGCCGAGCCGGGAAGACTGTGAGCAGCACACGTTCCGGGGAGTGTGAGGCCTTTAACCCTGCACACACCCTGACCCTAACCCTAACCCTAACCCTAACCCTGCACACACCCTGACCCTAACCCTAACCTTAACCCTGCACACACCCTGACCTTAACCCTAACCCTAACCCTGCACACACCCTGACCCTAACCCTAACCCTAACCCTGCACACACCCTGACCCTAACCCTAACCCTAACCTTAACCCTGCACACACCCTGACCCTGACCCTAACCCTAACCCTGCACACACCCGAGGGAGCTGCGGCCTAGGCCTAGGCGAGAGCACCGGAGTCTGGGGCTTCGGGCCGGGGCCGCAGGTGTGGGGCAGGTATCCCATAGATGGGATCCAAAGCCACGAGACAGGGGGGACCGCGAGTGCAAGCGCTGCCGCCTCTCTCCAGAGAGAGGACCGCAGGGAAGGCTGAGCGCGGGGCCGGGAACCCAGGAGTGTGTGGTGCCCGGGACGCAAAGGAGGGACGTTTGGGACGAAGAGGGCTGGGGGTGCTGGCGCTGGTGGAGGTGACGGAGATGGCTTCTGACCTGCACTGTCGGATTTAGCCCCTCGGAAGGGAGCCGGGATCTCGATGACTGAATTCAACCCCAGAAGGGGGTGGGCTCCTGAGCGCGCTGGGCGGGGCGGGGGAGAGGGGCCTGTCTGAACAGCGGCGCCAGACGTTTTGCGGGGAGGGATAGAAATGGCCCAGTCGGCTGAGAAAGTAGGAAAAAAACCCAAAAATGGGAAGGAGAGAGACTGTAAGGAGAGGGATCCTGTGAACCCACCAGCACGAGGGCCAGAACTCAGGACGAGTTTGCTGAGGGACTGGCCCCCCATTCCCAACAACGGGCGGCCATCCAGGAGCCTCCTGCTCCGCAGCCTCCTGCTCCGCAGCCTCCAGGGCCCGTCACACCGTCACACCGGGCTGGGCGGCTCGGCCCCTGGCCCCCGCCCCCCCGCCTGTTCGCAGCGGCCGCGCAGACAGACCGGCTCCCCGCGTCTCCCCAGCCCGACCCCGCGCAGCGCGGCGCGGAGCGGCGGCCGCGGGGCACGCGCTGGGCCCGGGACCTGCCTCCCGGCCGGTGCGGCCACGAGCCTCCCGGCAGGACCCGCACAGCAGCCCGGCCCTGCGCGCCCGAGTACGGAAGCCGCCTCCCACTTCCTCTCGGGGCGCATTTTATCTTATTTACTGTTTCTTTTCGGGGCGCCTTTTAGCCCGCAGGCCCCGGACGAACACGCGCGCCGTGAGACCGAGCGGCCGGGCCGCCGCGGCCGGAAGCCCCGCACAGACACGCGCCGCGCGGCCCCACGCGGCCCCACGCGGCCCCACCCCGCCGGCGCCGCCCAACCGCCGCCGAACCTTCTGGAAGCGGCGCCCCGCTGCCGGAACGGGACGCCCGGGAGGCCGGGGAGGCCGGGCGCGCGGGGCGGGGCCTGAGCAGGAGGCCGCGTCTGATTCGCCGCCGGCGCACAGCCCCGCCCCCCGGCGCCAGGGCCCGGCCCCCTCCCGCCCTCTCCATGGCGCGACCCGGGCTCATTCATTCCCCGCGGGGCCTGCCGGACACCTGCGCTCTCCCCGAAGCCGCCCGCCGCCGCCGCCAGCATGTCGGGCCCCACCGGAGAGGCGCCGTCCGCCATCCAGATCTGCCGGTAAGAGGGGCGCGCGGCCGGGGCGCCGGGACCGCGCCCGGGCCTGCCCCGCGCCCGTCGCGGCCTCCCCGGCCGCCACCTCCGGCCCCTCGCCCGCCGCCGCCGCCGCCGCCCGCCCACACCTCCCGCCCCCGCGGCCGGGGGCGCCTCGGGTGCCACAGAGCCGGCGGCCTCCCCGCCGGCCCCCGGCACATCCCCGGGGCGGCGCCGCGGTCGCGCAGGCCGTTTGCGGGACCATCGGCGCGGCGCCTCTTCCGGGCGGGGGTCGGAGTGCCGCCCCCGCGCCCCGCCCGCCGGCGCTCGGGCAGCCGTCGTCCCCCTGAGCTCCCGAGCTCTGGGTGGTCCTCTGGGCGGCCGTTCAAAGCCAAGCGGGTGCCCGAATGTGGGGCGCTGGTGGCCCGCTCGCCGGTCGGCGTCCGGAGCTCGGCGAGCCCTTCGATGGGCGCCCGGGTGGGCGGAGGCTGCGGGTGCCCAGTCCCTCCGGGCACCTGCTGGGGCCTGGGGAGAGCCAGCGCTCACCGGAGGAACAGAAAATGCCTTCCGCTCGAGCAGCTAAGGAGCGGGAATGGCCCAGGAGCCCGCAGCATCTTACACAACGGGGCGCAGTTCTCCGCCGACCCCTGCCCCGCCTTCCCTCAGGGCGCCCGGTGCGGCACCGGGTGCGGCACCGGGCGCGGGGAGGCCCCCGAGGAAGCGGGGAGCGGGGAGTTGGCTCCTTGCCGCCGGACGGAGGGCGGCCTCAAGGTTACTCCCACCCCTGGGGCAGCAGCGGGGGCAGGCCCGCTGGTGCGTGGGCCTGAGCTCAGGGTGGGCACGGCTCTGGGACGGCCTCGGGCGCCCGGCCTGCAACAGGCCCGGCCTGCGCAGGCACCACGGGCAGTGAGCGCGCCTTCCTGCCGGGCGTGGGTTCTACCCATTCGGACGCGGCTGTCACACTGGCCGTGGGTCCAGCCCAAATTAGCTTCCTGTGGATGCTGACATCTGCCGGGAAGAGTAAGCGCTGGGTCAGTGGGGCGCGCTGACCGCAAACCTGGCCCAGCCCGAGGCCTTTGCTGACCTCAAGGGCAGGCTTGACCCTTCCAGGGGGAGGGAATCTTTGGGGGAGCCTTGCTCCATCCGCTTTGTTCCTGGCCGTGTGTCTGTCTCGGCCCCACCCACTCCAAGTTCCAGGGGCAGAAACAATAGGAATAACTGGTATTTGGAGACAGGCCCTCCTACGGGCTGGGTGACCTTGGGTCCGGTGTGTGCACAGGGCCTGCATAGCTCTCGCCTCCCTTGGCTTGCCCACCTTCCCTGGGAGGGAGGCAGGGTCTCACCACTCGGCTGCGTGCGGGAGGAGGTTGAGCTCGGGAGACCCAGTGCCTCTGTAGGTCATCCAACCCCGACAGCCGGAGGACAGCTCCTACCTGGGCTTGTGCCTCCAGCACGGTTCTTTCCACTGCACTCCCCCCAAGAGAAGGTCTCATTTCAGTCTGCGTGGAACGCCAGGCTTTTATCCACTTCTGCAGGATGATCAATAGCAGTTCTTTTTTTTTTTTTTAATCCTCACCTGGGAATATTTTTCCATTGATTTTAGAGAGAGTGGAAGAGAGAGGGAAAGACAGAGAGAAACATCAGTGTGAGAGAAACACATCAATTGGTTGCCTCCAGCAGGTGCCCTGACCAGGCCTGGGCCAGGGAGGAGCCTGCAGCCAAGGTACGTGCTCTTGACCGGAATCCAGCCTGAGACCCTTGAGACCGCAGACCAACGCTCTGTCCACTGAGCCAAACCCACCAGGGCATGAACAGCAGTTCTGTACATACTCGTCTTTTTAAAAACCAGCTTCTTACTTGAAATTTACATAAGGCTCTTAACCAATGTTACCCCAATAAATTTAATTTAATGTGAATAATTAGCCCTGGCCGGTATGGTTCAGTTGGTTAGAGCGTCGTCCTGTACCACAAAGGGTGGGTTTGATCCCGGTTGGGGCGAATGCGGGAGGCAGCCAACCAATGTTTCTCTCTCTCCCTTCCTCTCGGTAAAATTAATAAAAAATAAAATAAAGCAAAATATTCTTTAAAATATTAAATATAAAATGAAAGTACACCTGAAGTTTATATAATGTTTTTAATCAATGTTACCTCAATACATTTCATGTAAAAAACAATTATTTAAAAAACAACCCAGCTTCAACAGGTACTAGATTTTTGGAGAGCTTCAGACTCTCCGTGTGCGCACAGCCCGCTCACACCATGCTCTCCGCTGCCACCCGCAGTCACAGTTCACATTGTCTCTGGGCGAGTTGGCTGTGGGATGCCGGGCAGGACACCTGGCTGAGGTGAGCTCACGTGCCCAGAACAACTGCCAAAGGTGGAGGGCCGTGGTCACGAGGACTTGGCCTGGAGAAACCCCAGGACACGGGGAGAGTGGCCACATCAGGGTGGGGAGCCCTTTAAGGACATCTGAGCTGACACCCTGTTTTGAAAGAGGAGCCTCCAGACAGGACAGCCACGCCCATGAATTTAATGAGTTTCACTGGACTCCAAGGAGCAGAGTGCCCCGGGGAGGGACAGGGACCTGGAAACTGTGGCCCCTGCCTTAGGGGGTTCCCAGCTCAGCAGGGAGAGAACGCCCGAGCCCCACCATCCTGCACCATTAAGAGTGGTTAAAGCTCTGGGTCCTGAAGGAGGTGTGGAAGGGACAGGGGCTCTAAAGGCTGGCGAGGGCAGTGGTTAGAGCCAGCTTTGCAGTCCCAGGCCTGGGTGTGCGTCCACCCTCTGCCCCGTGGCTGCCCAGCCCCGCTCTGCCCCGTTTCTCACGGGTGGTTCTGGGTGCTAAAGAGAAGAAAGTGCATCCGTGCCTGGCAGGACGACTGGCTCGTGGAAAGTAAATGGCAGCTCTTTTTGTGGGAAAAGTGGGACGCAGGCTCAGGAGGCCAGTGTCCTGGGTTCGAATCCCAGCTCTGCCTCTGTGGGTGTGCACCTTCAGGGCGTTCCTTAACCTTGCCGGGCCTCCGTGTTCTAAGCTGTGAAATGGAGATCATCACCGTGCCCTTCTCAGGGCGGCCGCGAGGATGAACCTTTGGCACAGAGCCCAGCATTACACACGTGAGCGAGGCTCACAGAGGGAACCCCGACTTCTGAGGGCCGAGCTTTGGGTGGCCAGGCCGCTGTGGGGCGCTGCCCCTCCTCCTCCTGGTCCCGCCCTACAGATGCAGGTTTGGGGACAGCATTTAAACTCACAGAAGAGCATTTTTCCTTTGCTTTATTTTGAGTAATCATAATTGACGTTTAGTTAGCAAATTGCATTTCTCCTGGTCGCACTCAGTGTTGTAGAGTGTTAGCCCGGCTCCGGCACTTACCACGGGCCAGTGCGGCCCTCGGAGCTCAGACTGGGCTGAGGAGACCGCCTGAGGCACCCGGAGGATGCCCTCTGCCAGGTGACCTGACGTCCCGTCTTTGACGGCTCACCCCCGCGCAGGTCCACCGCGTGTCGTGCGGCGTAGTCACGGCATCAGTGGCCCCCGAGCGCCTGTGGAAGTCCAGCTGAGGGGTGACCTGTGGCAGGTGCTGGGGGTGTGGGCGAGCAGCGTGGCTCCCTCAAGGACAGTGCAGTCTGTAGAAGAACCTAAAAACGGGGCGTCTGGGGGGCTCTTGGGGACTGCAGCCAGCTTGTAAATGGAGGTGGGCCGTGGCGCGGCCCAGCCGGCACCGGGAGCCCTCCGATGGTAGGCTGTGTGCAGGCTGCAAGGTCATTGCTGCTCGCCTGCCTTTAGATGCAGGGGCAGGAGGGTGCGCCTGTTGGCGAGGGGCTGCTGGGCCAGGACCCTGGGAAGGGCCGCCCTCAGCAGACGTGCCGGTGATGCCGGTGGCGTGGGCCGGAGGGGAGTACGCCGTGGGGTTGGAGTTCCCCGCTTGGGCTCTGTCTTTGGGTTTACAGTGGAATTAATGGAAACAAACCTGATTTACAGAAACCACATTCGGAGGTAGGATTCTGGAACGTTCCATAAAACCATCGGCGCCTGGGTGAGGCTTGGCCTTTGCAGCCGGAGAGCCTGTGGCTGGGGGCTGTGCTCATCCCTCCCCCGGCTCCTGTAAGTGGGCCAGGCGGCCGCACCACCTGACCGGCTCCCGGGTCTCCAGGGGGCCACGAGCGCTTTCTCGGGGGGCAGGGCTCCGCCAGAGCGGCCGGCCTGGTGACCACCCTGACACCTGCTGTCCACGTGGCTTCTTTCACTCTGAGGGGGTCCGGGGGGTCACTCTGCCCTTGATCCTGGCCTCCTTACAGCTGAGTCACTCAGGAAGCTCTCACATGCAGATGGTCTGCCTGCAGATTAGACTTCAGGGGAACCACCAGCATGCAGGTTTAAAAACGTGCCTGAGGCATTTGGGGAAACTTGAATAGTCCCTTGATGGTTAATGATATTAAGGGATTCATACTGTATTTTAGGTGAGATAATTGTTTTTCGGTTCTGTTTATAAAAGGAGTCTAGCTTTTATTTATTTATTTTAAACACACACACACACACACACACACACACACATATATATATTTTATTTTTTATTTTTTTTCTTGCAAAGGAAGGGAGAGGAAGAGAGGGATAAATTCATCAATGATGAGAGAGAGTCATTGACCAGCTGCCTCCTGCACGTCCCGAACTGGAGATCGAGCCCACAACCCCGGCCTGTGTCCTGACCGGGAATTGAACCATGACCTCCTGGTTGACAGGTCAATGCTCAGCCACTGAGCTACGCTGGCCAGGCAGGCGTCTTTATCTTTAGAGGGAGTGTGAGATGTTATGGATGCTCAGCTGTGATGTCTGACGTTTTCTCAAACGCTGAGGAACGGGGAGTGGGGGCAGAGAGGAACCAGAGTTGATTGTTTGGAGCTATTTGGTGAGGCGGGGAGTCATTTCCTTTTGCTCCACTCACACAACCCTTTGATGTTTTCCACAATTAAAGAGTAAAAAGGAGAACGGGCCTGCTGGGAGCTGAGAGCCACTCCTGATGCGGGGACTGTGGGTGTGTCTCCGTTCCTCCACCCCCTGCAGCCCAGGACCCAGTGCAGGGCTGCCCCCCCCCCCCCCCCCCCCCAGCCGCTGCGGGGCCCTCCAACCCAGGGGTCTGGCTGCTCCTACCCAGGGGCCTGGTGGCTCCTGTTCTCTCAGCCTATCAGGAGGGACCAGTGTTGCGACTGGCTCTTGGGGTTGCCAAAATGTCATTCAGTGATAACCATCAGGGAACTTTGAAAGTTATTACTCACAGGATCTGGAAATGCACAGCAAGCCGCAGTGAGGTCAGGGGGTGGGAGGGACGGGGAGCGAGCAAGCTAGGGGGCCAGCTTGAGCGTGAGGTGAGGCTGTGCCCAGTTCTGCTTTTATCGTGTTTCCTGTGGTGGATGATGAGGTAAGAGGGAGAACTTGAAGTCCGGAGAGAAAAAAACAAGTGGCTCAGATGGTCATTGTGTGAAATCAGCCAAGATCTCCCAAACAAAGGAGCCTGGCGGGCGAGGCCGGCTTCTCCTGCAGCCACCCAGCCCGCTGGCATCGAGTTGGAGGCGGGTGCCTCCTGGAAGTGGTGCCCTGGCTGGCAAAGCCCCCACCGGGCGCTGGCATTACCCACAGTACAGACCCCGTCACCTCGTCTGTCTGATCGTTGCCTCTGGCCTGTTGGCGCGGCTGCTGCCTGGGCCTGGCTTGGGCCTGGCACCGCGTTCTTGGTGGGTGTTGCCACAGCCCCACCTATTTCCTTCCCACTGGCGGCCTGGCCCTGCTTTCTGCCTCATTTGCTTGGCTGTGTGGACTTCAGGCTGAGTCATGAGCTCCTCTTGCATCACTGGCTGCTGGGAGCACCCCGCTGGCCTGCGGCCGGAGGGGAGGGCGGCCCCGGGAGGCCTCTGGAGACCCGCCGCTCCTGTAGGCAGGCCGCGGGAGACCGGAGGGGGCCGCTGAGCCTCGTGCTGGGACCTGGGAACGGCCCGCTGGCAGGATGAGGCTGCTGGCCTGGGCGCTGCGCCTCCGCCTCCGCGGGCTCACGGCCGGGCGGCCACCTGCCTGGGAGGGTCCGGGGCCCAGGAGCTCCGCGGGGCTGCGGCCGCGATGCTGGGCCTCGGTCCGGGCTTTTGGGAGCAAGACTGGACCCTCTGCCTCTGGAAGGTAGGATGACGGGTTCACTGCGGTGCCCGGTGACGCCGGCTCCAGCAAATTATCCTCCCTGAGGAGGGGGTGGGGCCCCGGATCTACGCCCGTTTGGCCCAGTGGTTAGAGCGTTGGCCCACGGACTGAAGGGTCCCAAGTTCGATTCCGGTCAAGTTGTAGCCAGCACATACCCTGTTGAGCGTTTGTGGAGGCAACCAATAGATGTGTGTCTCTCACACTGATGTCTCTCTCTGTCCCTCCCCCCTCCCTTCCACTCTCTCTAAAAATCAATGGGAAAATAGCCTCGGATGAGGATTAACAAAAATAAACAAGTAAGTACAGCCACATCATCAGAAGCACCGGTGCTCCAGGACCTGTGCCTGGCGTCCAGGGTGGGGGTAGTCTTGTGTGACTAAGCCCTTCAACGTGGAGTCTGTGCTAACTCTGGTTCCTCCATGTCAAACTGCATTGAATTGTGGGACACCAGCTGGTGGCTTAGAGGCTTGGCTGATGTGAAGGGGGATAGTGAGCACAAACAGGAATGGAACTGCTGGGTCAGATGGTAATTCTGTGTCGAAGTAATAGACATTCAAACCTGTAGAGAAGTTTTTTAGTTTATTTGAGCCAAACTGATGGCATATGTCAGGGAGGCAGTTTTTGTTTTTGTTTTTTCTAATATATTTTTATTGATTTCAGAGAGGAAAGGAGGGGGAGAGAGAGATAGAAACATCAATGATGAGAGAGAATCATTGACCGGCGGTCTCTTGCACCTCCCACACTGGGGATGGAGCCCGCAACCTGGGCATCTGGCCTGACTGGGAATCGAACTGTAACCTCCTGGTCCACAGGTCGATGCTCAGCCACTGAGCCACGCCGGCCGGGCTACAGTTTCTTTTATGTGTTTAAATTAAGGAGGGAACATAGGAAGATTCCATGAAGGGGGGAAAGCAAGGCAGGAATTGGAGTTCAGGGTAGTTAACAAGATGAGTGCTCCCTAGAAGGTTTATATTCTCTCCAGGGACATTGTTTCCGCATTTCAGAGGTGTGTGAGCCTAGAAGCACAGAACAAGGAGTTACAGGCCTGAGGTGGACAGCCACCAGGACCTGCCCAGTTGGACATTTAGGATAAGATCACCGGAGGTTACTTTTCATAGAACCTGTTCCTTCACCCCGTCTGTGTTCAGCCTTTTGGGGACCTGCCAGCTGTTTGCCAGAGGCGGCTCTCCTCCACGCTGCCACCAGCAGTCTCAGAGCTCGCCAGGGCCCCACGCTCTCGCCAGCACTCGTTGCTGTCCGTCTTTTTGATCCTCGCCACCCTAGTGGCGGGGAAGTGGCGTCTCATTGTGGTTGGGTCTGAGCTTCCCTGATGACTAACGATATTGCGTACCTTTTTGTGAGCTCAGGGGCCGTTTGTCCGTCTTTGGAGAAATGTCTGTTCACACCCACCTGTCCTCACTTGGCTTATTTGTCCTTTGGTTACCGGGAAACCCCGGGTGGGCTCGGGCTGCCTGTCGCAATGTCCGATAACGGAGGCAGGGTGGAATCATATGAGGCGCTGATTGAGAAGGCCAGCCAACCAAGAAGACAGGGCGCTCACAAGCATCAAATCCTGTCCTCCAGCAGGTGGGGGGGCCAGGGTTACGTTGGGGAGTGGGCTAGGGGAGGCTGGGAACGGAATGCGATTACAAGCTGTCCTGGGGCCAGCAGAACCCCACCATTGTTCCTGGTCGCCAGGTGATGAGACGGCGTGGCTCCTGGTGGGGTCGGCCTGACCGTGCTTAGCGGTTCTGCCCGCGTGCTGGGCAGTGTCCATTGTCCACAGCCGAGTCACCTCCTCCACCACTTTGCTCGGGATCACAGGGAGCGTGCAGGCGCCCCGGCCTGGGAAAGGACGCGCAGAAAGCTCAGCCCCTGTTCCGGAAGAGTCTGTATTCTAGGACTTAAAGTCCATAGGCTTATTTTCAGATGAGTCAGGTGCTCTATCAGATTATAAGTCCCCCATCACTTTTATTTTTGAGTTGAAGAATTCCTTCTAGATAGTCTACGGGATGCAAGTTTCTTCTCAGATGTATGATGGGCAAAGATTTTCTCCCGTTCAGTGGGCTGTCTTTTCACCTAAAATTTTTAAATTTATTTCAGAGAGGAAGGGAGAGGGAGAGAGATAGAAACTCTACTCAACATCTGTTACCACACATAGTTACACATTTTTTTCTCTCGTGATGAGAACTTTTATTCTCTTCGCGACTTTCAAATATGCGCTCCAGTATTCCTGACTGTGGTCGCCACGATGTACCTTACAGCCTCGTGGCTCCGTCATCTTCCTTCTGGAAGTTTGTGGGCCTGACCCGTTCCCCTCAGCCAGCCACCCCGTGTCCCCCCCCCCCCCCCCCCCCCCCCCCGCCTCTGGCAGCACCAGTCTGCTCTCTACGAGCTTGTTAGGTTTTAGTTGTGTGTTTTTTTTAAGATTCCACATGTAAGTGCAAACATAGGGTGTCTGTTAATGGGGGGAGAGGCTTCATCCCCCCCCCCCGGTTGCTAGTGGGGGTGAATTTCTTGCAATGTCCTGAGGAAAGGAATGTCTGAGCCTCGCATGGGAGGATGCGATTTGGTAGAAAGCTCTGTTTCCCTGGAATTACACCCTGGGTTTCTGAAGTCCCATTTCCCGTGTCCCGTCCGAGCCCGTGTCCGCAGGTTCCTCTCCGTGGTGGAGCCGGGCCCAGGCCAGCGCAGCTCGGCTTGGGTTCCCACCGCAATTCCTGGTCCGTGGCGAGTGCGGTCTGCATGGCTGCGGCCCAGGAAGCAGGAACAGAGCCCCAGTCAGGCGTCACCGGAGCCAAGAGCGAGCGAGAGAGAGAGAGAGAGAGAGAGAGAGAGAGCGCTGCTTTGTTCCCATGATGTCTTCCCAACGCCTCACACCCTTGCAGTGGCCACGCCCGTTCTGGCCAGTGGTTTCTGTTCCCGTCCCAGGTGTAACTGACGGAGAAGCACCTTCCCACCCTGGCCGGTGTGGCTCGGTGGCTAGAGCGTCGGCCTGCGGACTGAAGGGTCCCGGGTTCGATTCCGGTCAGGGCACATGCCCGGGTTGCGGGCTTGATTCCCCAGTGGGGGGCGTGCAGGAGGCAGCCGATCAATGGTTCTCCCTCATCGTTGATGTTTCTATCTCTCTCTTGCTCCCTTCCTCTCCGAAATCAATAAAAAAATATTTTTTTTAAAAAAAGAAAGAAAAGCACTTCCCTAGGCCACCCTAACGTGACTGGGCATGTGTCTGTCTTCCCTTGGTGGGCTCCCTCCCCGCAGTGTGCTGCAGGGAATAGCCGGTGGGTCCCCAGGGCGGGCAGAGCTGCCGCCTCCTGGGGACGCTGCCCACATGACATGCCCACAACGCCTGCTCCTTTCCCTGCCCCTTTGCTGGGATTGATGATGAGCGAATCTGGGCAGTGCCATTTTCTGACCGCACAATGCCCTCTAGTTTCACTTATGTTGTAGCAAATGGCAAGAAGTCATTCTTCTTTTTTTTTAAGCGAACATTTATCACCCTAGCTGGTTTGGCTCAGTGGATAGAGCGTCAGCCTGCGGACTGAAGGGCCCCAGGTTCGATTCTGGCCAAGGGCACATGCCTGGGTTTCGGGCTGGATCCTCGGTAGGGGGCGTGCAGGAGGCATCTGATCAATGATTCTCTCTCATCATTGATATTAATTGATATTGATATTCTCTCTCATCATTGATATTGCGTGTGTTTAGAGCTTTTGCCCGTTTTCCTACTGGCCTCTCTTTCCCTCTCCTTTCCTTTCTGAAATCAATGAAAATATATTTTTTTAAAAGGAGAGAGAACATTTATCTATGACGTCACAGATACGGAAGAAGTAATTGGTAGAAGACGTGGGCTTAGGAAGCAAGTTATAGAGGCAAAGGAAGGGCCCCTGGAGCTTAGAAGTGAGGAAGGTGAAGGTGACGGCCGGAGAGGTGCGGGGGGGGGGGGGCAAGGCGTGAGCTGCTCCCGGGAGGGAGGGCCCGGATGCCACTCTCTCTTCCCCGGGCGGCATGATATTCCTCCGTGTACGTGACCGCATCTATCTGCCCTTTAACCCCGATGGACACCCAGGCTGCTCCCAGGTCTTGGCTATTCTGAGTAGCACTGCCGTGAACATGGGTCATATATCTTTTTTAGTTAATGCCTTTTCTTCAGATAAATACTCAGAAGTAGGGCCTGGCTGGGTGGCTCGGTTGGTACGAGCATCGTCCCGTACACCAAAAGGTGGCAGGTTCAGCTCCTGGTCAGGGCATGTACCTGGGTTGTGGGTTCAACCCCCAGTCGGTACACCTGAGGGAGGCATCCTATCGATGTTTCTCTCTCACATGGATTTTTTTAAAATCTCTTTCTCTCCCTCCCTCTTTCTCTAAAAGTGAATGGGAACATATTCTCAGGTGAGGATTAAAAAAACAACTCAGTCCTGCCGGTGTTGCTCAATGGTTAGAGCGTCGGCCCACGCACCAAAGGGTCGAGGGTTCGATTCTCGGTCAAGGGCATACACTTGGATTGTGGTTTGCTCCCCACCCCTGGTCAGGGAGCGTGGGGGAGGCAACGAGTCGATGTGTCTCTCTCACATTGATGTTTCTCTCTCTCTCTCTCTTACCCTCCCCCAACCTCCACTCTCTGAAAAGCAGTGGAAAAAAATGTCCTCGGTGAGGATTAACAAAACCCCCACCAAGTCAGAAGCGGTATTGCCACCGGAAGGGACTGGCCCGGAGCCAGTCTGCCTCTGACTTCGTGTAGGAAAGATTTCACAACACGAGTCCGAGCGACTGCGTGTTTGCTGAAGCCGGGACAGGAACAAGGACGGGCTTGGGGCGGAAAGGCCAGGAGAGCCGGCTGGCTGCCTTGGCCCCGGGGAGCATGGGAAAGCGCGGGCCGCAGGCTGCGTGGGCTCCCCGAGAAGCGGTCACAGGAAGGCAGCGAGCCAAGGCGGGCTGGGGAGCTCCCTGGAAAGTCAGAGAAAAGGGGCTTGGGGACTGGATCGGGTTAGCCTGGAGGAGCTGCCACCGCCTGCTGCTCCCCCGCGGCAAGTGTCGGGGGGACCCTTGGAGTTTGGGAGAGAAAAGCTGACGCACGCCTGGGCGGAAGAGAGGCCTGAGCCCGCGCTGAGAGCCGCCGGGGTCGCACCTGTTTTCCAAAGGTGGGATTTTAGGGGGGTCTGGGGGTCGATAGACTAGTCGTCGGCTTTGTGCCGATGAGCCAGATGAGACGTGTTTCCCTGACTCCATCCGTCCTTGGGTGTGGTCGGCAAAGGGCACCAAGTGGGTTCCTGTTATCTGCTTCCCTGATGGGTGATGTAAGCTGTTGACCCGGGGCGGGCGGAGAAGTGGGACATTCACTCCTAAGTGTCCTTGGGAGGGAAGACGAGAGTTTGCCATGTGCTCCGTGGCGGGAAACGGCGTGGCCTGGAACTGTCGGCCTCGGGCGCCCTGTGCCACATGCCAGGCTTCCTGACGTCTCCTGTGGCACCTGGCTGCCTTGTGGGAGCCCCAGGCTGTGGCCGCAGAGGCTGCACCAGCTACCGTCCCCCACAGGCCGCTCCTTTCCTCACCCAGCACCTGGGCGCTGCCTTCTCATGGCAGCCATTCGGACGGGCCTGAGCGAGCCTCACTGTGGTTTGGGTTCTTTTCACTTCGATGCGGTCTTTTGAAGCACAAAAGTCTGTAAATTTCAAGGTCCGATGCCTCTATTTTTTTTGGTTGCTTGTACTTTTATTGTCGTATTAAGAAACCGTTGTCACCCTAACCAGTTTGGCTCAGTGGATAGAGCGTTGACCTGCGGACTCAAGGGTCCAGGTTCAGTTCCGGTCAAGGGCATGTACCTTGGTTGTGGGCACATCCCCAGTGGGGGCGGTGCAGGAGGCAGCTGATCGATGTTTCTCTCCCATCCATGTTTCTAACTCTCTATCCCTCTCCCTTCCTCTCTGTGAAAAATCAATAAAATATATATTAAAAAAAAAAAAAAAAAAAAGAAACCATTGTCAAATCCAAGGTCACAAAGATTTACCCCCATGTTTCCTACAGAACGTGGCGTGTGGCCGTCTAAGACGTGTTAGAATCACGAGAGTTGGGAGGTTGCATGCAGTGGTCACGTGCTGAGCTTGCGCCGTGGCCTGCAGGCACCTTGCATTGGGCGTCAGAAACGTCAGGAAAAGGGAATTCCAATCCACACTGGGAGGTGGCTCGCAGACTGGGAGTTAAAGAAGTGGCAGAGAGAATTGCTTTTGCAAAACCAGTTTCCCCACTGCCGCGATGTGTGCGAGAGGAGCATCCCGACAGCTGTGGGGAGAAGCCCTGGGCCCGCTCCCACCGCGTCCTGCACCCTCACGCTCACTTAGGCAGCTCTCAGCCTGGGGGCGCGGGATCACCTTTGTGTTACAGATGGGGAAACTGAGGGCAGAGTGGCTTGCCCAAGGTCAGCACAGTGGGCACTAGAACCCAGGTCTCTCCTCTGTGCCCCATCGCATGCCCTGACCGAGGGCAAATGCTGCGTAAGGGAGGGTGGTGATGGAGACCGTGCCAGCTGCCCGCTGCCTGGAAGCGGCCGTGGCTTGCTTGGGTTTTGGAAGGCGGAGGGGGGTGAAAGTCTGGGGTGCGGTGTGTCTCCCAAACTTGGCTTGAGGCTGAGTGCTTCTCTGAGCGAGGGTGCCCGGAGGAGCGTGCCAGGTGCCACCAATGCTGGGCTCATGCCCATAGCCTACCCGGGTCTCGGAGGAGGCCTTGCGGCGACTACCCCACAGGACTGTCTGGCAGGAGGGGGCTGGGAGCACGTGGGCATGGTTTCTGGTCCCTACCCCTCTGTCCTGGCCGCCCAGCCCGCCCGGCCCTGGCAGGGGGCATGCCGGATGCTCGAGGTACGCCTGCCTGCCTGCCTGCCTGCCTGCCGAAAGGAGGCTTCGCGTCCCAGCCCCCTCCTGAGCCGCTGGGATGTTTCTCTCTCATCGATGAGCTCGGTATTCCGTTGCCTGTGGGCGCCCCGCGCGTGGAAACCGGAGCCTGAGGCCGATCGGGTAGCGAGGTGCTGCCTGGTTCCCAGCCAGTGGCACCCTCCCCTGTGCCCCTCTAAGCCGGGGCTGCGCTCGCTCCGTGTGGCCCTGGGAGCCCAGAGCTCTGACCGCCCAGTGCCTCGGGGCCTCGCCTCCCAGGAAGCGGGTCTGTTTGATGGCCCTTCTGCGCTTCCTTTCGTGACAGGCGCCCCCTGCCCTGTGCCCCCTGCCCTGTGCCCCCTGCCCTGTGCCCCTGCCCTGTGCTCCCTGCCCTGTGCTCCCTGCCCTGCGCCCCCTGCCCTGCGCCCCCTGCCCTGCGCCCCCTGCCCTGCGCCCCCTGCCCTGTGCCCCCTGCCCTGCGCCCCCTGTCCCCTGCCCTGTGCCCCCTGCCCTGTGCCGCCTGTCCCCTGTCCCCTGCCCTGTGCCCCCTGCCCTGCCCCCTGCCCTGTGCCCCTGCCCTGTGCCCTGTGCCTGCCCTGTGTCCCCTGCCCTGTGCCCCCTGCCCTGTGCCGCCTGTCCTGTGTCCCCTGCCCTGTGCCCCCTGCCCTGTGCCCCCTGCCCTGTGCTCCCTGCCCTGTGTGCCCCTGCCCTGTGCCCCCTGCCCTGTGCCCCCTGCCCTGTGCTCCCTGCCCTGTGCCCCCTGCCCTGTGCTCCCTGCCCTGTGCCCCCTGCCCTGTGCCCCCTGCCCTGTGCCCCCTGCCCTGTGCTCCCTGCCCTGTGCCCCCTGCCCTGTGCCCCCTGCCCTGCCCCTGCCCTGTGCTCCCTGCCCTGCGCCCCCTGCCCTGTGCCGCCTGTCCTGTGCTCCCTGCCCTGTGCCCCCTGCCCTGTGCCCCCTGCCCTGTGCCGCCTGCCCTGAGCCCCCTGCCCTGTGCCGCCTGCCCTGTGCCCCCTGCCCTGTGCCCCCTGCCCTGTGCCGCCTGCCCTGTGCCCCCTGCCCTGTGCCGCCTGCCCTGTGCCCCCTGCCCTGTGCCCCCTGCCCTGTGCCGCCTGCCCTGTGCCCCCTGCCCTGTGCCGCCCGAAACCAGCCCTCGGAGGCGGCGACACGCACAGCCTGGGATGCCTGCCTGACCCGTTCTCCGGAACACGGCCCGCTGCCCTTCCAGCCGGAGCCAGATAACGGTTTTTCTTGAGTCGGTGGGGCTTTTGTCCATGATGATTTTTTGACTTGATTTTGCTTTAATTGCTTCCATGTACCTACTAAATTTTTACATTTATTTTAATATAATTAATGGGCTGTAGAATGCAATATAGGTAATTAGGAGGATGTTCAGTTTGGTAGGAAATTACCAGGCTGCCTTCCAAAGTGGCGGCCGTGTCATGGGTCCCTGGTGAGTTCCTGCCGCTCTGCGTCCTCAGGGCCTCGGTGTGGAGTCTGGCCCGCAGGTGCGCAGGGTTTCAATTTGCCATTCGCTAATGACCTTGTGATGCTGAGCATCTCATGCTGCTTTGCCATCTGAGTGTCTTCTTTTCTTTTTCTTTTTAAAATATCATTTTTATTGATTTCAGAGAGGAAGGGAGGGGGAGAGAGAGACAGAAACATCAATGATGAGAGAGAATCATTGATTAGCTGCCTCCTGCACGTCCCACACTGGGGATCGAGCCTGCAACCCGGACCTGTGCCCTGACCGGGAATCAAACCCTGACCTCCTGGTTCATAGGTTGATGCTCAACCATTGAGCCCTGCTGGCCGGGCAAGAATAGCCTTTTATCTTTTATTTTATTTTATTTTATTTATTCTTAATTTTATTTTGTCTTTAAGAATAGCCTTTTAAAAGAACATACTTTCATTTCTTATATTTTAACATGATACATTTTGATTTTTCATCACAAGAGTAAGGAAAGGACTTTAAACTAATAGAAATAACATATACTAATTATAAATAAACTGTCTCATTAAAGTGAGTTTGAAGGAAACCTATTTTATCTGCTATTTAAATTTTTTAATTTATTAACTTGAGAGAAAGAGAAACAGCAATTTATTGCTCCACCATTTATGCACTCAGTGGTTGATTCTTGCATGTGCCCTGACCAGGGATCAAACCTGCAGCCTCAGAGTATTGGAACAGCGCTCTACCAGCTGAGCTACTTGGCTGGGGCTTAGTATTTAAATCCTTGAAAAGCTTCTGCCTTATTGCAGAATTACCACTTAGAAAATACCGGCAGTGATAACAAACTCACAATGTGTACAAAAGGCAGCTATGTCGTCTATGTACTGAACAAGTTAAATATTTGCATTTCTCAATTTAATCTCCTGAGGAGCTGCCTCCCATCCCAGTGTTAAGGAATTCTTTAATTTTATCATAGAGAGCACGCCCTGCACCGCGCAAACACGCATCGACTCCCTCCTGCTCCTGCCTCTCCTGCATCTCCACAGAGCAGCTGGCCACGCGCCCCTCCGTCCCTAGCGGTGCCGCAGGGCAGAGGGCGTCCCAGAGCCTGCGGCCCCCCCCGCAGCGAGGCAGGAGGCCGCAGTGGCCTTCCTCCGGTTGGGTAACAAGCCCTTCACTGTGTCGTAAACTCCCAAACAAGACGAGACCACAGTGCCCTGCACTGGCGCCTCGAACCCTGGTAGAAGCCAACAGTCCACCCGGTTCTGCTGCTTCCATATCACAGCCCCTAACCCCCCACCGTCGCCCTCCGGGACCTCTTCCAGGACCCGGGTTCGGGCAGGACCCAGCGGGCATGCTGCACGAGGGTGTGGCCCAGCCCCCGCCAGCGCCGCCTCCGAGCAGTCCCCGCGGCTTCCTTTCCCCGCGGCTTCCTCTGCAGACGCCTGGCCGGGGGCTTCTGTCCAGCTGCTCTCCAGCTGTTGCCCAGGCTGACCGCTCGCCATCTGAGCTGCCGCTCCTGTTGGTCCTGGGAGGAGGTGCGTGCAGCTTCCCCCTGCCCGCGGCGTTTGGACCCTCCCCCGGTGCTTCTCCACGTGCGTGTTCAGAGCTTTTGCCCGTTTTCCTACTGGGTTGCTCGTTACTGTTGAGTTTTAGGAGCTCTCCGTGCATTTTGAATACAAGTTGTTGTTTTTAAATCAGCCATGTGTTGTGTAAGCCTTTCCTCCCTGCCTGTGGCTCGCCTGGATTCTCTTAGCAGTGTCACGGCTGCTCCCTTGAACGGGCGGCCAGGAGCTCAGCCGCGGGGGCTTTGCTGGGTCTGGGGGCGTAGGAGACAAGGTCAGGTGGTGGCCCCCGGGCTCTCGGCTCTGCGTCAGCCTCCTTGTTCCAGGCGAAGAAACTGAGCACCTTGGGGGCACGTGGCAGGTGTGGCAGAACCTCGACCAGGACCCAGACTTCAGACCTTGTCTCCTGGGCCAGCTGGCCCTGGCATACCCACACCACAGCCCCCCCCCCGGGCATCGCCACGTGGCCTGGGGCGATGCCCGGCAGAGTGGGCAGCTTCATGCCCAGGATGCTGGGAGGGGCCGAGAGGCTGAGAGGGTCACGCTTCCTCTCTCCCTGGCCCTTCAGAGTTGAGGGCGACTTCTTCCCAGTGTCATGAGGCCCAGTGTCCTCAGGGGTGCCTTCAGGGTGTCTTCCTTACCCTCAGGGAGTCTGGGCGCCCTTCCAGGTGATCCTGCTATGGCGGGTAGACCTTGGGCCTGCAGCTCTCTGCACACCAGGGGCCTCGCTGCCAGTCCCGGGGGGTGAGAGCCCTTTGCTGACGCTGCCTGGCTGCTGGGCAGGGAGGGCTCCGGTGAGGGTGCCTGAGCTCGCCCCAGAGGGCAGTCTGCTGCCTCCCTCCTGACTTCCCTGCCCTCGGGCACAATGCTGGTGGCTGGGCAGTTGGGGCACCAGCTCCGCTGGCTCCGGGGGGCGCTGTGGTTACCTCTTGGGGCAATGGGCTGGGTCCCAGTGAAGTGTCCTCATGCCAGCGGCTAACGGAGGAGCCCAAAGCATTTGCCAACTACACGGGTTCTCTGCGAGCGTCAGCCGGGGTGGGAGGGTATTTAGTTACCCAAACCGCTTTACTGAGGTGTCATTTCTATAACTGCTCACATCTAAGTGAGTAACTAGATAATCTTGACACATGTCTACACCTGTGCAGCCATCACCACAATTAAGTCACGAGCACGCCCCTCGGGTGAGAGTCCCTCCCTCCCGCCTCCCCAGCCCGGCAGCCACGAGCCCCTTTCTGTGGCTATAGAGCAGCTTAATGACATGGAAGCCCCAGAATGTGTTCCTTTCGGGGCTGGTCCATGCTGCCACTTGAACGGCTAGTCCATCCCTCTCTTGTGCTGAGCAGTGCTCCCTGGGGGGAGGAGGGTGGGGGGTGGACCTCTGTCCCTTCGCCTGTGTGTGGGCATGGGAGCTGGTTCCAGTTTGGGCTGTTACAGGGAGCACTGCTCTGAACGAAAGTCTAGTGCTTTCATTTGTTTTTTTAAATCCTCACCTGAGGATATTGTTTCCATAGACTTTTATAGAAATTAGGAGGGAGGGAGGAGGAGGGGGAGAGAGAGAGAGAATCATCGATGAGAGAGACACATCAATTGGTTGCCTCCTGCTCGCAGGGCGAGGATGAACCTGCAACCAAGGTATGTGCCCTCGGCCAGGAATTGAACCCTCAACCCTTCAGTCTGTGGGCCACCGTTCTAACCACTGAACCAAATGGCTGGGGCTCAGCTAGTGTTTTCAATCTGCTGTTGGGCCAACAAGTTACATATGGATTTTCTTTCTTTTTCAAAAAATCTTTATTGTTGAGAGTATTACATATGTCCCCCCTTTTACCCTCATTGTCCCCCTCCACCCAGTTCCTGCCCCACCCCAGGCCTTCACCACCCTGTTGTCTGTGTCCATAGGTAATGCATACATGCACATAAGATCTTAGGTTAATCTTTTCCAACCCCACCCCTCTTCCCTCTGAGATTCGTCAGTCTATTCCATGCCTCTGATTCTATTTTATTCATTAGTTTATTTTGTTCATTAGATTTCTTGTTTTATTTTGATTTTTAGATTTAATTGTTGATAGATATGTATTTATTGCCATTTTATTGTTCATATTTTTTATCTTTTTTCCTCCTCCTTCTTCTCTTGCTTGTCCTCCTCTCCTCTTCTTCCTCCTCCTCTTTCTTAGAGAATGCCCTTCAACATTTCATGTAATACTGGTTTGGTGGTGATGAACTCCCTTAGCTTTTTCTTGTCTGTGAAGTTCTTTCTCTGACCTTCAATCCTAAGTGATAGCTTTGCTGGGTAGAGTAATCTTGGTTGTAGGTTCTTGCTACTCATCACTTTGAGTATTTCTTGCCACTCCCTTCTGGCCTGCAAAGATTCTGTTGAGAAATCAGCTGACAGTCGTATGGGTACTTCCATGTAGGTAACTAACTGCTTTCCTCTTGCTGCTTTTAGGATTCTCTCTTTGTCTTTAACACTTGGCATTTTAATAATGATGCCTCTTTGGGTTCCTCTTGTTTGGGACTCTCTGTGCTTCCTGGACTTGTAAGTCTGTTTCTTTCACCAGGAAGGGGAAGTTTTCTGTCATTATTTCTTCAAATAGGTTTTCAATGTCTTGCTCTCCCTCTTCTCTGGTTGGTGTTTTGATAGCAAGGACAGTATGTCTCTTTATTATTATTATTGTTATTATTATTATGAGTTCAGAGAGGAAGGGAGAGGGCGAGAGAGATAGAAACATCAATGATGAGAGAGAATCATGGATCGGCTGCCTTCTGTATGGCCCCCACTGCAACCCGGGCATGTGCCCTGACTGGGGATCCAACCGTGACTTCCTGGTTCATAGGTCGATGCTCAACCACTGAGCCCCGCCGGTCGGGCAGGGCGGTGTGTCTATGGGCAGGGAGGGTGCTTCTCCCTCGGCAGGGCTTCTTCCTGACCCAGCTCCGGTGTGTGCCCTTTGTCATCCCACCTAACCTCGGGCTGGGCCAGGCCTCCTTACTGCACAGTCCCGCTTTCCTCACAGGTAGAAGTTGGGACTCAAACCAGCTAATTTCCAAGATCTCTTTCAACTCCTATTTCCTGTGATTTTTTTTCTTTTTTTTTTGCATTTATATATTTAGAGCATTTCACCCCAAAGCAGCAGAATATGCATTCTGGACAGATGAAGACAAAATGCCCTCTAAAGTTAGGGGCAGTGTCTGCCTCACCTGTTTTCCTAATGACCACATGGAACAAAAAGATAAATCAACAGCCGAAACCGGTTTGGCTCAGTGGGTAGAACATCAGCCTGTGGACTGGAGGGTCCCGGGTTCGATTCAGGTCAAGGGCACATACCTTGGTTGAGGGCACATTCCCAATAGGGGGTGTGCAAGGAGGCAGCTGATCGATGTTTCTCTCTCATCGATGTTTCTAACTCTCTATCCCTCTCCCTTCCTCTCTGTAAAAAATCAATAAAATATATATATTTTTAAAAAAGATAAATCAACGGATGTATGATTTGCATCAGTACCCCCTCTCACCTTTCCTCACCAGAGTGCCAGGAAGTGACACGACTCCCACTCAGCTGAGGTTCATTCCCACGAGTGTCTCAGGCCCAGTACTTTGGCCTGTAACAGAACCAAAACCTTGGAGCCGCAGGTCCAGGTCGTGAGTCCTGGACACAGTGTCGCAGGTGCCGGAGACAGGAGCGCTGCCTAAGTGAGCGCATGGCTCTGTGGGAAGCGAAGGGGAAGTGCCCAGCGTCAGTTTCTGGATGGTTGTGCTCCCTGGGTTGTCAGTGTCTGGATGGTTGTGTTCCCTGGGATGGTAAAGGTCAGGCACGCGGGGTGTGTGGCGGGATGGTGCGGCACGTCCTCTGGGGTGGGATGTGTGCCGGGCATGCCGAGAGGAGAAGCCAGGGTTGCTTAGGCACGGCGTCCACACAGCAGGGAGGGGCAAGTCCAAAGGGCACCGCTTTGGGATGGGGCCTCTCCAGCCCCGTCTGGCTGTGGCTGTGGCTTCGGGAGGGACCGGGAGACAGACGGCGGAGACCATGCTCACGCTCATGCTTCGGCGCGGCTTGTCCCTGAAGGTGCTCAGGAGGCGAGTCGACGAGGTCTTTCCCAGGGAGAAGACCCAGCCGTGAGTTGGGGGGCTGCGAGAAAACTCTGGGGTGGCCAAGGTGGGTGTGGGGGAGACCCTGGTTGGTTCACCAGGTTGGGAAGAGCTCAGTATGTAGACACTCGACTCTGGGGTGCCCCGAGGCCTTGGGGGCCTTTTCTCTGCCCGAGGGAATCCCTGGACTTGACCAGACCCAGCACGCGGCCTCCTGGGGGCACTGAGCCCCCTGCTGGGAGCAGCACTGCAGGCCTCTGAGCTCAGGGGAGGGGCGGGCAGGGGGGCGGCAGGAAGAAGGGGCGGCTGCTGCCCTGGGCAGGCCAGGCACACAGGGTCCTGAGCACCCAGCTGACTTGAGGGGACTCAGGGACGGGGGTGCATGAGGGTGGGGAAGGCTTTTTGGCGAGGTTTTCCGCCCTGACTTCCCCAGGTAGACACGTTGGGTGGTCGGCAGCTCCGTACCCGGTAGAGTTGGCCGCCCTGCCTGGCTTCCGGCTTGAGCATCCTTGCTGGCACAGTCCAGGGCAGCCTGGCCACTTCCTCCCTGGCCGGCAGCACCGGCTCTGGGTTCGGGTTGGGGCGGCGCCAGGAGCCCGGGGCTGTGGTGCAGCTCAGTCTGGTTTCCTTTCTCTTTAGCAGCGGGTGGGGCCGTGGGGCAGGGCAGGTCACGGTCTGTGCTTGAGGACACGCTGGGACCGGAGGCCTTTAAAGAAGCAGAGGTGCGTGCACGTGGACCGGGGGCTGGGAGCGAGAGCGCAGCGTGCGTGCCAAGCCGCGTGACATTCTGTCCTCGCTTTATCTCTTGCCAGCACCTGCCAGACGTGTCCCACAGGCCAGTGGAGTGGTGCCCAGGGCCAGGCAGGGTGGCAGGTTTTGGGGACTGGCTCCTTCATTCATGCCGGCAGCCGTGCCTCACTGGGTCAGGGGAGGCGGTCCCATGCACACAGGCTGGGCTTTCCATGTTCCTGCTGGCTGCGGGCTCCCCAGGCAGAGGGCCCTGCGGAGGGTGGCGCTGGGCATGGCCTTGGTCATGACACGCCCAGCCTCCTCTCACCTGCCCTGGGGCCACCCTCCCTGGATTGCCTTCTTCCTGGCACCCTGGAGGGCGGTGGCCGGAGAAGGGCACGCAGTCCCTTCCGGAGGGGTGGGACACGGCGGGGGGGGGGGAGCTCTCCTGGCAGCCTTCACACCTGAGCGGCAGGAAGGGGAAGTGAGGCTGGTTGTTGGGGGCGGGGTGCCAGCCGAGGAGAGCTGGGCTGGCCGGCACCGCCTCCCCCTTCCCCTGGGGCTGGGCAGGTGGCCTTGGGGCCGGGCTCAGAGGCCAGCTCCCTGAGCAGGAAGCAGGACGAGCATCTGATGGGACGTTGTCTCCCCGGGAGCCGCACCGGCCCAGCCCTCCGCCCGTCCGGATGCTGTGGAAGGTCCTGGGGTGGGCCCAGCCGGGCCTGGCCTTCGCTGAGAGCCAGACAGACGCCAGGGCGCTGGCCTCTCCCACGGCCTCCCAGAGGCCTCGAGGCCCCGGGGACTGCCTGCTCTCCTGACGGGGCAGTGGAAGGGCTTGTCGATTTACTTTTTCTTTGTAATTATTTACAAAGTGAGGTTTCCATGACAACTGGCTTCTGGTCAGCTCCGCAGAAGGGCCAGGCAGCCGCTTGCTGGTTGGGCTGCGTAGCCCGGAGGCCAGGGTGCTCCCCAGAGCCCCACCCGGCAGGAAGCGGGGATGGTGTCTTGGTGGGAGGGTAGGTGACTCAGTGACGCCAGCTGCGGATGCCCCCGCCCCCCTGCCCTGGGGTGTCCCAGCCGCTCGCTTCCCAGCCAGCACGGACCTCCAGTCGCAGGCTCCCCGTGTGGGCCGCTGTGCAGGTGGGGGAGGAGAGGGGCCCTGTGGCCATCAGGGTGGCGGGCTTCCTGAGGGCGGGGCACCGTGCCTGGCCCATTCTCGCTGACCCCTGACGTTAGGTGGGTAAGCAGAGCCAGGACAGGAAGCCCCGCCTCCGGGTGACCACCTGCCCTAGAGGGGGTCCCATCACGGGCGGAGCCGGGACCGGGGAGCGGGGACCGCAGCTGCTTGTCTTCCTGGTCTCGCTGTCCTTTGTCACGCCCGCGGGTCTGTGGCTGTGCCGAGTCTCTGGGGGTTGAGGGGACTTTGCCAGAACCTTCGTAAGTGGCCAAGTGGAGAGGATAGCAGTGCCCGTTTCCATTGGGGCCCCATGGAGAGACAGTGCTCGTGTGGGCCTGGCCCTGGCCCTCCAGACGTGAGGTCCAGGCTGTCTGCTGTGAACCCGTCCTGCCCTCCACCTTTCCCGCCTGGAATGGCACCCAGCTTCTCCTCCCACCCCTCCTTGAGGCCCACTTCAGAGCCTGCCTCCTGGGTGCCCCTCCAAAGCCCTGCCCTGTGCCTCCCCCAGGAGGGGCCGGGGGTCTGTGGTTGCCTCTCTGGTTTGAGCCTAGTTCCGAGGGGATAGGACCAGAGAGCCTCCAGCGCCATCCGCCATCCGGGAGGGTCCTGGGAGCTGTGCCCCGGGGCCCGCCTGACCTCTGCAGGCCCCGGGCCGCGGCTTGGGGTGCAGGGGAAGCTGAGATGCACCGGTGCGGGCTGTGCCGCCGCCGCCTCCTGTGACAGATGGATGCTTTCGCTTCACTGTCGGATAAATAAGGCCCCCTCCCGTTGCCATGGCGCTCACAGCCCTGTGTTAATTTTAGCGCTGACATTTCCCAGTCAGAGCAGAGATGCTGGCTCCGGCCCAGGGAGCTGCGAGGGGCAGGCAGGGGTCAGCCCCCTGCGGAGCGCCCACCAAGGCCCGGGGCCAGCGGGCTCGCCCAGGCCACGTGCTGCTGCCTTCTGGGGTGGAGCGGGGGCTGCAGGGGGACAGGCTATATGAATTTGGGGGTGCCATAACACGACTACAGACCAGGTAACTTACGGCAAAACAGTAGAAATGCATGCTCTCATCTGGGGGCCAGGAGCCCCAAATCCAGGCACTGGCAGGGCCATGTCCCCCTCCCTCCCCCCGAAGCCCCCTTCCTGGCCTCGTCCAGCTCCTGGAGACGGCTGGCAACGCCCCGTTCCTTCTCAGACACGCCGCCCGATTCTGCCTCCGTTGTCATAGGGCCTTCTCCCTGTGAGTCCAAATTTCCTCTTCTTTTTTTAGTACTAGTTTTGTTTTATTTATTTATTTAATATATATTTATTGCTAACAGTATTATAGATGTCTCCCATTCCCCTCCTTTACCCCCCTCCGCCCAGCCCCTACCCACCCCCCAGGTCTTCACCACCCTATTGCCCAAGTCCATGGGCTGTGCATATCTATACTAATAAAAGGGTAATATGCTAATTAGACTGGGAGACCTTCCGGGCGTCCTTCTGGACAAAGCCGCAGCGGCTGCCTGAGGCTCAGGAAAGCCACAGATGGCGGCTGCCGCTGCCCAGGGCCAGCCCGAGGCTCATGGAAGCTGGGGATGGTGGCTGCAAGCTCAGGCAAGCTGGGGGTGGCAGCTGCCCAGCGGCCCGAGGCTCAGTTAGGAGGCAATCAGGCTAGCAGGGGAACAGTTAGGGGATGATCAGGCCAGCAGGGGAGCTGTTAGGGGCTATCAGGCTGGCAGGCAGAGGCGGTTAGGGATGATCAGGCAGGCAGGTAGGCAAGTGGTTAGGAGCGAGTGGTCCCGGATTGCAAGAGGGATGTCCCCTGAGGGGTCCCAGATTGGAGAGGGTGCAGGCCTGGCTGAGGGACACCCCTCCGTGCACGAATTTTGTGCACCAGGCCCCTAGTAAGTATATAAGTTCTCTGGTTTGTCTCTCCTCATGCCCCTACCTCCACATCGAGGTATGTCAGTCTGTTCCATGCCTCCAGGCTTCGGGTCTTACTATATTGGTCAATTTATTTTGTTCATTAGATTACACATATAAGTGAAATGATGGGGTATTTGTCTTTCTCTGACTGCCTTATTTTACTCAGCGTAATAGTCTCCAGGTCCCTCCATGCTGTCCCAAGGGTAAGAGATCCCTCTTGTTGACAGCTGTGTAGTATTCCATAGTGTAAATGTCCCACAGCTTTTTATCCACTCATCTGCTGATGGGCACTTGGGCTGTTTCCAGATCCTGGCTATTGTAAACAACACTGCTGTGAGCATAGGGGTGCATATATCCTTTCTGATCGGTGTTTCAGGGTTTTAGGATATATTCCCAGAAGTGGGATTGCTGGGTCAAAAGGAAGTCCCATTTTTAACTTTTTGAGGAAACTCCATACTGTTCTCCATAGTGGCTGCAGCCGTCTGCATTCCCACCAGCAGTGCACGAGGGTTCCCCTTTCTCCACATCCTCGCCAGCACTTGGTGTTTGTTGAGGGTAGACATTCTGACAGGTGTGAGGTGATCCCTCATTGTCGTTTTAATTTGCATCTCTCTGGTGATCAGTGACTTTGAGCGTGTTTTCATATGTCTCTTGGCCATTTGTATGTCCTCTTTGGAGAAGTGTCTGTTCAGGTCCTCTGCCCATTTTTATTGGAGTGTTTGTCCTCCTATTGTTGAGTTGCATGAGTACATTATATGTTTTGGAAATTAACCCCTTATCAGTCTGTCGTTGGCAAATACGTTCTCCCACACTGTGGGCTCCCTTTTCATTTTGATGGTGGTTCTTCTGCTAGGCAGAAGCCTTGTATTTTGATGTCGTCCCATTTGTTTATTTTCTCCTTTGTTTCTCTTGCCCTAGGAGATGTATCAGCAGACATTCTGCTCTGTGACATATCTGAGATTTCACCCATGAGTTTTATTCTAGGATTTTTATGGTTTCATGGCTTACATTTAAGTCTTTTATTCTTTTTTTTTTTAGAAAAATTTAATGAGTTTATTTGAACCTAGCTGGCAACATATATCAAATGCTCCTCTTTTATCCATTTTGAGTTTATTCTTGTGTGAGTTGGTAGTCTATTTTCATCTTTTTGTATGTGTCTGTCCCGTTTTCCCAACACCATTTGTTGAAGAGACTGTCTTTACTTCATTGTATGTTCTTGCCTCCTTTGTCAAATATTAATTGGCTGTAATAGTGTGGTCCAATTTCTGGGGTCTCTGTTCTGTTCCATTGGTCTATATGCCTGTCCTTTTTAATATATACTAGAGGCCCAGAGTGTGAAATTCGTGCACGGATAGGGTCCCTAGGCCTGGCCAGAAATCAGGGCTGTTTGGGGCCTTCCAGCTGCCGGCCGGGGCCTTCCTTCATTCTGCGCCGCCCCCTCGTGGTCAGCGCACATCATAGCGAGCTATCGAACTCCCAAGGGGACACTTTGCATATTAGCCTTTTTATATATATAGATTGATTTCAGAGAGGAAGGGAGGGGGAGAGAGAGCTAGAAACATCAATGATGAGAATCATTGATCGGCTGCCTTCTGTACGGCCCCTACTGGGGGTCAAGCCGGCAAACCAGGCATGTGCCCTTGACCGGAATTGAACCATAACCTCCTTTGCAGAGAGTGACTTTGAACACCCCTGGTTTAATCATTGGTGGAGACACCTGTCGGATACACCCCTGCCCTTGGCATCACTGCATCAGAGCACACCTGTGCACGGGGAGTTTTGATGGACAGATCCAGCCTCCATCCGGCTGTACCCACTTGAGCTCCCATTGGTAGATGAGGGCTTGCTTCACCCGTTTCACACACACACACACACACACACACACACACACACACACACACACACACACACACCACAACTACCAATCTCTTCTCTGTACCTTTGATTTTGAGATTTTAGGTTTCACATGTGAGTGAGATCATACAGTATCTGTCTTCTCTGTCTGACTTACCTCACTCAGCGTCATGCACTCAAGGCCCGTCCGCGTGGTGGCAAATGGCAGCATCTCCTTTCATGGCTGAGGATGTTCCATTGTGTGTACCACATGTGTTACCCGCTCATCCAGCGATGGAGACTTAGGCGGTCACGTCTCCGTTATGTCTAAGTACCGCTGCAGTGAACATGGGGTGCCCGTGTCTCTGAGTCAGAGGTTCATTTCCTTCGGATAAGTGGCCAGAAGTGGGATTGTGGGGCGCGTGGCAGTTCTAGCTTCAGGTTTTTGAGGGACCTTCACACTGTTCGTGGCGGCTGCACCGTTCACACCCCGCCAGCAGTGCAGGGCCCTCCCCGCACCCTCACCTCACTGGTTCTTGTCTCTGAGAACAGCCATCTGACAGGTGTGAGGTGATGCTCTCTGGGTTTGGATCTGTTTCCCTGAAGCTTAGTGACGTGGAGCTGACCTTGTGGCCATTGTATGTGCTTTCGGAAAAATGTTCATTTAGTGTCTCTGCCCATTTTTAAATTGGATGTTTTAAATTCTTTGTATATTTTGGATATTAACCTCTTCTCAGATGCATGATTGCAGATGGGTCCTCCCACTCGAGGCCGCCTTCATTTTGCTGAAAGCCTCTCGCTCAGGCCGTCCCACCTGTTCGTTTGCTTCTGCTGTCTTTGTTTCTTGGTGTCAAATCCAAAACCATCAGCACCGAGACCCGGGCCAGGGAGCCGCGCCTGGTTTCCAGGAGGTTTATGGTTTCAGGTCCCACGTTCAAGTCTTTAATCCATCGATTCAAAATTATTATTATGTTGATATTGTTCATCCTCAATAGAGGACATGTTTTCCATTAACTTTTAGAGAGTGGAAGGGAGGGAGGGGAATAGAGAGAGAGAAACATTGATGTGAGAGAGACATGTTGATTGATTGGTTGCCTCCTGCACGTGCCCTGACTGCTTCCGAGGATGAACCTGCAACCCAGGCACATGCCCTTGACCAGGATTCGAACCCTTGCTTCAGTGCTCAGGCCGACGCTCTCACTACTGAGCAACACCGTCCAGGGCTCAAAAGCATTTTTAAGTGAACGTTTGAGAGGCCAAGTGACGCTTCTTTCCTGTGCTCTGGGTTCCCCTGGCACCGCTGCCCCTGCGCCAGTGATGCGGGCGAGAAGCCAGGTCGCCTGAATGGGCTGTGGTTCTTGTTTGGGCCCAGGCGACAGAGACCGACGGCTGATGCGGGTGCCCCTGGGTGGGCCGGCTGAATACTCAGGAGAGCGGGCAGGGCGCGCGGGCGGACTGTTTCTGGCGGTGTGCAGGCTGCGTGGCGCTGCCCATCGTGTTCTCTTGTGTGGCCAGCCCGCCCTCCCGCGGTGAGAGGGCATTGCCAGTTCACAGACAGGGAGTGGAGGGATGAGCGTGTGGGCAGCTGGCCCGGGACACCCAGCTCGTTGGCGCTGGAGCCAGGACCGCCCTCAGGCTGCCTGCCTCCGGGCTGCTGAGGGGAGCAGGCCACCCGGAGGGCGGCGGAGGGTGCTGTCGGGGCCACGCTGGCCCGGGGGCCGAGCAGGCTGGTGACCTGGGGGTGGGTGCTGGGCATGCTGGGACCCTGGCACGTGCTCAGGGCCTGTCCCTGTGTGGGCGGAGCCCCACGATGGCTTGTTGGGGTTTTGGAGGCTCCGTGGAGCCTCCCTACCTGGGCCGCCCCGGCCAGGGCGTGGCCCTCCTCCGGAGGCCAGTGGGCATGGGGCAGCTGGTGGGCAGCGTCCGCCCGCTGCAGGCCGCCAGGCTGGGCATTGCCGCGGCTCAGAGCTGCTCCTCGGGGACTCCCCCTGGAGGCGGCCCCAGGTCTGTTCGTCTTCTGAGGCGTCGCAGCCTGTGTCCTGTGCTCCTTCAGCTCTGCTGGTGGATGGGAACGAGGAGGGGCCGCCGTGCCAACGTCTCGCTGCCTTTTCCAAGGCCCCACATCACCCCTTCCCGGTCGGCGCTCCAGGGGCCGGCCCCCTGCCCCCCTCTCTCCCGTGGAAACAGGACCCCACAGCCGCTTCCCTGGCCCGTGAGGTCAGCACCCTGACCAAACGCTGGGACACTTCTCTTCCTCCTCTGGGAGCGTCGGCCCCTGTGGAGGACGTCCTCCCTGAGGCCTCCTCCCGCCTCTTCCCTCCGCAGGATCATGCGGCCCGACGACGCCAACGTGGCCGGCAACGTGCACGGGGGGACCATCCTGAAGATGATCGAGGAGGCGGGCGTCATCATCAGCACCCGGCACTGCAACAGCCAGAACGGGGTGAGTGCGGCCCCCGCTGGGCTGGGGTCAGGGAGGAGTTTGGTGGAGGAGCCCCCTGCCCCCCACGCCCAGGCCTGGGGGCTTCCGGGGGCTGCGGCCCGATCATCCCGGGCAGGGCCCCTGGGGACGCCGTTGGGCTGGGGCTCAGCTGGGCGGGGTGGGGACCCAGAGACTGAGCTGAGGGCCTGCCCGCCTTTCTGGAAGAGTCGTGGTTTCTAGAATCTTCCTAGAGCCCAGACCTCACAGCCACGCCGGCATGGGTGGCACTTTGTTGTGGACATCAGACCCCCTGGGCCCGGTCCCTCCCCGGCCCTGGCTGAGCCCTGGGTGCCCATGAAGCCCCAGGCACCCACAGGGGTGTCCTCACCGCAGGGACGGCTGCCGCGCCCCAGACCGCGGGGCTGGCATTTTCTCTGCGGTCTGCCGGCATGCGGGAAGCCACCCTGGGGTGCGGGGCGGGGGGTGGTCTGTCTTGCACCACAGCGGCCACCTTGGGGCCAGCAGGAAGCGTGTGGCTCTGTGTGCCTCAGGCGCCCCTCCCCCGGCCCGGGTAGCCTCCTGCTGTGCTGGGAAGAGGCAGATCCAGCGCTGGCTGTGTGTGTGTGTGTGTGTGTGTGTGTGTGTAGCGTGCATGTGTGTGCCTGTAGCATGAACCAAGCTGGTGAGTGTGTGTGTGTGTGTGTGTGTGGCGTGCATGCGTGTGCCTGTAGCATGAACCAAGCTGGTGAGTGTGTGTGTGTGTGTGTGTGTGTGTGTAGCATGCATGTGTATGCCTGTAGCATGAACTAACTGGTGTGTGTGTGTGTGTGTGTGTTTAGCATGCATGCGTGTGCCTGTAGCATGAACCAAGCTGGTGAGTGTGTGTGTGTGTGTGTGTGTGTGTGTGTGTGTAGCATGCATGTGTGTGCCTGTAGCATGAACCAACTGGTGAGTGTGTGTGTGTGTGTGTTTAGCATGCATGTGTGTGCCTGTAGCATGAACCAACTGGTGAGTGTGTGTGTGTGTGTGTGTGTGTTTAGCATGCATGTGTGTGCCTGTAGCATGAACCAAGCTGGTGAGTGAGTGTGTGTGTGTGGGGGGGTGGACATGGCCTGGGGCCCGGGCTCAGGGCGGATGGGAGTGGCTGAGCTGGGAAGGCGGCTCCCTGCCTGGCTAGGAGTTTGCGTGTATCCTGGTGCCCATGGAGTTCTGGGGCCAATCCATCCCGTTCAGAGCGCGCCCTCTGGTGGCCATGGGGAGACGAGCCTGAGCCTGAGCCTGAGGGGCTGGGGCTGGGATGGGGGCCAGGTGCCTGGCAGACTCTCTGAGGGAGACACTGAGGGTCCAAGGCAGGCTGACAAGACAGGCACGGGGTGTTGGGGGGAGAAGCCCCAGGACTGAGGAGTGAGGAGGAGGAGGCTGGGAGGTGAGGGCGACGCCGCTGCCAGTGCTGTCTATGTAGGCCTCAGGGCACCCAGACACAGCTGTCCGTACTGCCCCCTGCCCGGGGCAGGAACGAATGCACAGGGAGGTCGACTAGTTCCTTGAGGTCGCACAGGGAGCAGGTGGTTGGTCTGGGCAGGAAATCCAGGCCTCGAACCCGTGCCTTGAGCCCTGGCCCCTCCTCCCCCCTTCCCTGGAGTGAGCCTGGGGTGTAAGAGGGACAGCTTGGACCTGTCGGCTTGGCTGCCTCTGAGCTGGTGTCCCAGGAGAGGAATCTGCGTCCAGGCTCAGGAGGGGTTGTGAGCCCAGGGCAGCTGCAGAGGCTGATGCTGGCCTCTGAGGGGCTTTGCTGGGCTCTGGGTGGGACCGGGGACCCCCATCCACACTCCCTGGTGTCTCACCCAGCCTGTGGCTTTAACAGTGTGAGGTTCTGTCTCCAGGCCTGGCTCCGCCAGATGCTTCATTGTCCCTTTGACCTTGAGGGGCCCAAAGACCTCCAGGCCCACCCAGGCTGCTTCTCCACCGTCTCCCTCTCCTGGGAAGCGGCCCGGCCGCGACTCAGGCTCAAAGCCTGGAGACTCTGCTGCCCCGCTGTGCCCTCCCGAGGGCATGTCAGTCACTCTGTGGGCTCCACCCGCTGCATGTGCCCAGCCTGCCAGGTCCTAGGAACAGCCGCTCCCAGTCAGGCCTCCTCACCTCACCATAGCCAGGGCTCTGTCACAGGCCGTGGGTAATACCTGAGAGGTGGAGGGATCCCGAGTGGCTGCCCACCGAGCACAGTTCTCTCCTCTCGTGTTGTAAGTGGGAGAGGACCAAGCTTAAGGTCTATGCGTGGCCTTCCCACCGGGAGCCGCAGGCCCGAGGCTCCCCAGGTGCCCGCGCCGGCCTGTGTGCTCTGGACAGGTCTGTGCTGAGAGCATCCTCGGGACAGCACTGAGAGGTGTCATCCCACTCATGCTCTGGTCACGGGAGGAGCACTAATGCCCTTTGCTAAAGATTCATGCAACTCTGGGACGTGGACTCAGTCTCTCAACACCTCCAGAGAGGCCCCCGGCCCGGGGCCCTGTTCTCCCCTCTGCCTGGGCTGCCCACCCCATGCCTTCACCGTCCCCTCATCTGAAGCTACCCCATCCCACACCACCCTCCTCAGAGCAGCCTCCAACCAGCGCCCAGGCCGGGCATGTGCTCTGACCTCCCTCCATGCGGCGCAGCGCCGTGCCTGCCCCACAGATGCTGCGAGGAAGGCCGTGCCTTTTAGCCGTAGACAAGCTCAGGTCTGTCCACGGCCCACGTGTGTGCGTGCGAGGAACCAGCGGTCCCACTAAAGATACTGGTGTGTGTGGCATCTGTGTGGCATAGCCAGGCCACAGGTAACCGCCTGCAGCCCTGCCAGCTGGCGCCTCATTCCTGCCCGCGCCTCTGAGCTGCCTTTCCAGCCTTCCGCCAGTGGGCGGTGCTGTAGCCACATGAGCTTCCTCGAAGGCAGCACCGCATTCCCTGTGTTCCCTGCCATGCTGTGCTGCCAGCGGCTGCTGTGTGTGTGTGTGTGTGCGTGCGTGCGTGCGTGCGTGCGTGCGTGCGTGTGTGTGTGTGTGTGTGTGTGTTGGCGGGGTGGGGACAGCAGGCGTGGCCCTTTCGCTGTCATCCTGAGCCCTGCCTTGCTGAGACCTGATGCAGGCCTCCACCTCTGGCCTCGCAGGGCCCAGGGCCCGACCGGCCGGCTCCCCGCCCCCCCCCCCAGTCGGACCCGTGCTGCTGGCCGGGCTCCGGAGATGGACGGCTGCGCTCAGCGCCCTGAGTGGCGATGAGGACCCACAGCCTCTGCTCAGGCGCAGGGTGTCCTTCGAGTCGTGCAGTGCGCGGTGACATGGGCCATGCCAGGCGCTGCGGCCTGTTGAGTGGTGCTCGGGGAACACGTCACCGCGTCTGTCCTGCCCACGCAGGAAGCAGTGCCCACCTCGGGAAGCAAGGCAAAGGATGCTGGGCACTGAACTACTTACAACTAACAGGCGGGGTTGCCCCAGATCTCCAACAATGGAAGATTCCGGTCCATCCAGCCAGGGACTCTGCCATGGCGTGTGGGAAAAGGCGATCCTGGAAAGGAGCGAGGAAGCCCTTCGTTCCAGGAGATGGGCTTCCTGGAGGGGAGGGTTGTAGAGGCCCTGTAGCCCCGAGGACTTCCTGGCCGTGGGCACCGAAGCGTCCTGGGGGCTGGGGGCCTTTAGTTCCTTTTGAATTTTGAGTCATGAGAATGGGTTGCCTGGTTGCAAGATAAGTGAACTTTCAGTAAAAGAACAGTGATACTAAGAGCTTGTGTATCACCGGCAGGTTCCTTCCTGCTGTTGAGAGAAGCAGGGCGTGAGCGTGTAGTTTAGTTTCACACGGTTATTTAGGGTGAAAGCTGCAGGACGCGGATCTGGGCTCCGGAGCCAGCGAACCCCTGTTCTTAGGGGAAGAGCCCAGAGAGGGAGATCCCCAAATAGAAACGGCCATCTGTGGGGAGGAGCGGCTCCCTCCTCTGCCTCCTTGTCTGCTCCCCAAGTTTCCCAGATAAGCACGCGTGTCTTCTCACCTTCCATCAGGCGAGTGATACGTGCCTTTTGTAGAAAAACTGGGGAAAAGAAAAACGCCAGCCGAGGTCCCACCACACAGTCACGGCGCGACCTCTGGAGGGTCCCAGGGCGTGTCTCCGCCTCCCTGATGTCACATTTAGGAAGTGTGAAAAAATCAGGGCAGTTTGGGGGGCTCATCTCCGGGGTGGGGGCTCGCCGGCCGGGCTGACCGTGTCTGGTCTCTGCAGGAACGCTGTGTGGCCGTCCTGGCCCGGGTCGAGCGCACCGACTTCCTGTCGCCCATGTGCATCGGCGAGGTGGCGCACGTCAGCGCGGAGATCACCTACACCTCCAAGCACTCGGTGGAGGTGCAGGTGCACGTGATGTCCGAGAACATCCTCACAGGTGACTGGGCGCGCCCAGCTGGGGTGGGAGCCGCAGTGACGGCAGTGATGGGGGCAGGGCCTCCTTGCCGTGGATGGAGGGGGCGCTGCTCGAGGGGCAGGTCCTCGCACCCCCACAAAGTGAGCAGGTGCCCTGCCATGGAGACGGCACTGCCTGTGTCAGCAGCGAGCCCAGGTCTGAGTGTGGGAGCCCTGCCCGCCCTGCCTCTGGCAGCTCATGCCGGGCAGAGGGTAGGAGTGGCTGCTCCGGAGGCACAAGTGCCCTCCCCTCCTTCTGCTGCCTCTCCCCTGCGCCTCTTGCTCTCCTCCCACTTCCCTGCCCCAAAAGGTTTAGGCTGAAGCTCACAGGGCGACCTTTGACTCTGGTTTGATCCGAATATTCTCTTCCTGGGTGTGGTAACCATGGAAACCTGTTTTCATCCTCCCACTGGGCGCTGCAGGGGAGCGTGGCTTTGGTTCTAACTGGCACTGGCTGCTTTTTATAGCCGGCTGCTGCTGAGAACACAGCCCCTCCATCCCCTGGCTGCTCACACTCCCCTCCTCTCTCCCCCCCCCCCGCCCTGCCCGCACCCAGGCATAGGAGAGCCCGAGCCCACTCCGGTTCTGGAGGAGGAGCTGCCTGGGCCTCGCCCCTCCTCCCGACAGCCCCCTCCTTGGCTGAGGCTGCCTGCAATGCTGGCTCAGAGCTCGGGGAGGGTGTACTGTGACATTGGTGGCCTCAGCAGGCCCGGCCGCAGTGAACACCGGACGCTTTAGCCGAGCCAGGGCCCGGGTGGCCCAGCCCTGCACTGGGCAGGTGGCTCTGCATCAAAGGAACCTTTTGCTGTGGGTCTCAGGCTGTGGCACGGAGCCCTCGTTGGCGTGAGGGCAGAGTGGGCGAGGAGACAGCCCTGCCCTGAGGAAGTGCCCACCTCCCTGAGCGCCCGTCCCCGTGCCGCCTGCAGATGGCACTCAGGACCGGAGCTGCCCACCGAGGAGAGCGGAGAAGCCGCTCAGACAGGCCGGGCGCACTGCCAGCTCTCCAAGCCGCGCGGGGCTTTCCTCCCCGTCCTGGTCCTCTTGCCCTGGACCCCGCTAAAGAGCCGCCCCTTTCTTATCTCGCCTGGGCCCCCATGTTTGGATCCGTTTGGTCTCTTTTCTGGGACCCTGGTCTCCCCAGGCCTCCCTGACCTGGTGTGTCCCCTGGGGTGTGGGCCCTCTGAGGACAGGGCGGTGGCTGCCTGTCCACCGTAGTCCCCGACGCCCAGAGCGGTGCCTGGCCCTCACGAACTCCGCCGGGCGGGCGGTGAGCTCTGACAGGTGGGGAAACTGAGGCTGGCAGGCAAACGGCCCGACACGGCTGAACATGAGCTGTTTGCGCGACATCTCTGTTTCTCAACCCCGTCCTGTGTCCCTGCCGCCCGGGCCGCATTGCCTGTCGGGAGGCGCTTGAGCGAGCACACCCAGGCAGGCAGGCAGGCGGCTCTTCATCTCGGCACCTGTCATAATATTCCGCTAACTGGGTGTGATTGCTGTGAATTGCTCCAGAAAGTAGCTGGGAGCTCCTAGGATTCTGAAACAGACGTTTCTAATGCCGCAGCTGCCTTTCGACGGTTTTATTAAGTGATGGGAAAAGTGCAATTAGTATGTTTTGCCTCATTTGCTCCATGGCGCTCATTTGGGTCCAGAGGAGGGCCACTCGGGGTTTCCATGGAAACCAGCTTGTCAGGCTGGCTCTAGCTGAGTCAGGCAGGAAATCTTTATTCCCAAAAGCAGGCTGTCAGATTCGCTTTCCGTCTAAGTGCAGGGAAACGATTTCCCATGTTTCCTGTGGCTCCCGCACGCGGACCTGCCGTCCCGGGTGCTGTGGACCAGAGCTGCCCCCATGGCCTTTCTCTCTCTCTCTCTCTCTCTCTCTCTCTCTCTCTCTCTCTCTCTCTCTCGTTCTAATCTAATCACCCCCCTCGGGCGCAGCTGGTCCTTGGGGGCTGCGTTTAGGGGGGAAGCTGCAGCCCCAGACTCACCTTGGGAAGGCAGGTCCGGAGAACTGCTAGGAAGTGAGCACCTGGAGGACTTGGGGGGCCGCTGGGCTGCTCCCTGCTTCCTCCCCCTTTTGCTGGGTCTCCCGTGGGAGAGGAATTAAAAACAACGTATTGCTTTCAGAGAGGAGGGGAGAGGGAGCAGGAGAGAAACATCAATGATGCGAGAGAATCACTGACCTGCTGCCTCCTGCACGCCCCCTCCTGGGGATTGAGCCCACAACCCAGGCATGTACTCTGTCCAGGAATAGATCGATGCTCAACCACTGAGCCACACCAGCCAGGCGTAAGAGGCAATTTTTAAAAGACAACCTTACAAATACTTCACTGAAATTCCTGGGACCCAGGAGGCCTAGGTCTGAACTCAGAATGGCACCGAGTTGCTGTGTGACCCTGGGCAAACGCGTTGACCTCTCTGAGCATCAGGTTCCTCCTGTACAAGCGAGGGGTGTGGACCAAGTGATTTCTTTTGGCCTGAGTTTCTCAGCAGATGGGCAGCCCCACTTTGCCCTCTATTTAACCCCTTCAGAGACAGCCTGTCTGGTTTTGGGGCCTCCGTGTGAGCAAGCGCCAGAAAGCCAACAGGCCTGGGGAACCCCCCCCCACACACACACACACCTTAAACCAGGTGATCTGAAGTCTTCCCAGCAGCCTTTGGGAGTGGCAGGATTGTGGGGAGGGTCCCCTTGCTGGGGGTCTACCCTTGCACCTCATGGCTAAAGGCCTTGGGGGTCAGGGGTCAGAGATCGTGGCGCTCCTGGCGCCCCGCCCTCTTTCCCGAGGCCCTCACTCATGTGGTTTTCTTCTCTGAAGGCACCAAAAAGCTGACCAACAAGGCCACCCTGTGGTACGTGCCGCTGTCGCTGAAGAATGTGGACAAGGTCCTGGAGGTGCCTCCAGTTGTGGTAAGGAGGCCCCTTGCGTTTCTCACTGGGCAGATGACAGAAGCCCGGCCACTCTGATGGTGGCAGGCATCCCAGGAGAGCCAGGGGAGCCCGGGGGGGGGGGGTGTCCCTGTCTCCGAGTAGGTTTCCTTCAAGCTGGGTATGTGAGTGTGGCTGGCCCAGACCCCAGGGGCACTCCTCCTGGGCCCTTCATCCCTCTCTCTGACCAGACAAAAGGCAGGTGACGGCCATGCCTGGTGAGGGGTCCTTCTGCCTGTTGACCTTAGACAGACAGACAGACAGCTGGACATTGCTCCCCAAACTGGTTTACTGAGGAACAACAAAGAGTGGCAATTTGGGACATACAGTCTAATGGCGAGCCACCCACAGTCCAGAGAACAAAGGAGAGGCCGGCTCTTTTTTTGGGGGGGAAGGTGCAGAGGGGCTGCTGTAAACAGAGAATCCACTGGGGAAACTGGGAGTCCAAAGTGTGGCTGCTGCTCATTGGCTGAGTGGTTGCCAGGTGAGGAGAAGACCCTCCTCCCTCCTGCTGGAGTGATGGGGTAGACAAGACCTTCCTGTTGGAGATGCGAGTATTTCTCCCGTGTCGGGAAGAGGGTGAGTGGAAGGCAGGGGAGCTCTCCACCTCCAATGTCACGAGGTTTCTGTTCATGAACCTTCACAAGCTGAGAGCCAGGACCATGCAGCCCTGTCCCGGCCAGCCTGCCCCTCCCAGTCCCTCTGGCCCCGAGGACCTGAGGGTAAGACAGCCCTGGGCTTCTCTCGGTGGCTGCTGTGGAGACACATCTTTGCTTGGAGAGGCTTCGTCATGCCTGTTCCTGGGGCCCCGGGTGGGCAGGGCCAGCGGGCAGCTCGGGCTCCCTCCCCACAATTACTCCCTCACCTCCTCCTCTTGTAACTCCCGTGTCCCTGGATGTTCCCAGGACACGTGTGAATGGCTTGTCCGTGAGAGCCACTGCTCTCTGCTCTCACACCCGCGAGGAGAAAGCGGGTCTAGAGGGAAACAGATCTGGGCCCTCGTGTCATGTGCCCCTGCACGGGCGCTTCCTCCCTGCCGGCGAGGTGTCTGTAGAGCACGTTTCTAAAATAATGAAACTGGAACCGGACGCTGCTGACCCCTGGCATTCCTTGGCTTGTGGCCACATCACCCCAGTCTGCCTCCATTGTCATGGCCCCTTCCTGTGTGTGTGTGAGAGAGTCTCCTTATTTCTCATACAAACACGAGTGCTTTGACTCAGGCCCAGCTGCTTTGGTGTGGCCTCAGCTCATTACACCTGCACAGACCCTCGTTCCAAACAAGGCCACGCGCAGGATCCAGGTGGATGGGAATGTGCTGACGCTGCAACCAGAACCCACCCTTGGGCCCTCCCCACCTCCCGCTGCCGGGCTGGGCTCCTCTGTCTCCCCAGGTGTGGGAGCTCCTCATTTTCCAGCTGCACTAACGGGGGGTCTTGAGACCCAAAAACCAGGAGAGTCTGAGGCGCAGTGACTGTCCTTGTTAGAGATTGTGTACCTGCCTCGCTTTCATCTTTCCCACGAAGCCCTTGGTGCTGAATTAGCCACATCACATGTCAATATTCCAACGCAATTGTTTTTACTGAATTAATTTCAGATGCTACAGAATTTAGAAATCTCTAGCAGGCCGTATCTCTGGCTTCAGCGCCATGTGATACTTCTTCTTTAAAAAATTTTAATATTTTTATTGATTTCAGAGAGGAAGGGAGAGGGAGCGAGAGATAGATACATCAATGATGAGAGAGAATCATTGATCATGCCCCCTACTGCATGCCCCCTGGGGGCTGAGCCCACAATCGGGGCTTGTACCCTGACTGGGAATCGAACTGTGACCTCCTGGTGACCTCCTGATTCATAGGTTGATGCTCAACCACTGAGCCACACTGGCCGGGCCCTATAGTACTTCTTAAAGGGGGGCAGCGCCTTCTGAACTGGATCTGCTTAAGCCGATTGGCTTGGGGGGGGGAGGGGGGGCGGGCAGAGCGAGAGGAGCTCGAGGGCCCTGAGCTCAGTGGCTTCTCCACAGACATGCTGGTTGAGCCAATAAAAGGGCAGAAAGCGGGGCTAACCAAAAAGGAAGCGGCCAGGGCCCGCCCTGTGTGGCTCAGGTGGTTGAGTGACATCCCATGCACCAATAGGTCACCAGTTCGATTCCAAGCCAGGGCACAAGCTTGGGTTGCAGGCTTGATCTCCAGTTGGGGGTGTACAGGGTGCAGCTGATTGATGTTTCTCTCTCTCTTTCTCCCTTAAAAAAAAGAGTGGCCAGGCTGTGGTCAGCACGGCCGAGAGGGCCCCTGGGGAAGTGGACAGTCAGAGGGGCCGTGGGCCCACCTGGGCCTCTCTGAGGGGTCCCTGGGGTCTTCCCTACCCGGCCAGAGGGTGATGGGTGTGGGCAATATCCCCCTTTGCGCCCAAAGGACTCGGAGCCCCAGCTTTTGAGCCGCAGAGGGGGCCGTCTTAGCTTCGCCTGCACGTTCCTCTCAATGTGCGGCCTGCTGGCCGGCCGGGGGCAGCAGAGCCGGGCTGCCAGGTGTGGGGGGCACGCGGCACCTGCTGTCTCGGGGGCGTGGGTGCGGCCTGGATTCTGAGCTCTGTGTCCAGGAACGAACCATAGGAAGGAAGGGGCGGGCGGGGAAGAAGGGCTGAGGTTGTCAGTGTGGTAACGTTCTCATAGGAAAAAACTGGGAGCAAGCCGAAGGCCCCTTGTAATGGCTCCATCACAGAGGTTATGTCATGTTGATACAGCAAGAGGGGGAAGTACTCTTCCTTTCTTTTAAAATACTGTTACGTTTAAAGTCCACGAGCAGCATGATAGAACTGTTACATACAGGTGGGCATGGAAAGAGTTCCAGGCAGGATGTGAATGGGGGGGCTGCCTGAGATCTTCTCCGTCTCTGTGATGTTGTTGTTCATATAAATGCGTGTTATCAGAGGAAGGAGGGCCTGGCCAGTGGCCGGCTGACCCCTGTCTGCCCCACAGTACTCCCGGCAGGAGCAGGAGGAGGAGGGCCGCCGGCGCTACGAAGCCCAGAAGCTGGAGCGCATGGAGACCAAGTGGAGGAACGGGGACATCGTCCAGCCCGGCCTGAACCCAGGTACCACGGGCGCACGGGGCGGGTGGCTGTTGTCTGCTGGCAGGTGACGGGCGGCCGGTTCGTGAGCGTCCTCCTGGGGTTAGTGCGCCCCCCGAGCCCTTCCCAGTCCCAGGCAGCGGGGTGCCCGGGGGGCCAGGCAAGTCCCCGGAGGCCTCGGTGTGCTGGTCCCGTAGGAGAAGGCTTCAGGCCGAGCATGGCCCGGGGCCCGTGTGCCCGCGCAGGGACCGGCTCCTGCGGGTCCCCAGGTCGCCCGGGAGCGTGTGTGTGGCATTCCCACCGGGTAACAGACAGAGTGACTGCCGCTCTCTCGCGTTGGCGACAAAGCTCTGGGCCACGCCTTCCTCTCCGGCGGCGCCTTCCCGTCCCTCATCCTTCATGTCCAGGGTGGTCCCGCTTTAACAGAATGTCCACCCGAACCCAAACTAGGTCACGGGTGTCCCCTCCAGCCTCTGCGCCCCAAGTCCTTAACAGCGAAACGAAGAGGCCCCCCCCCGCTGCGCGGACGCCCTCGGGGCGGGGCTGTGCGTGGCTCTTTCCTGTCCTTTGCGGGCAGGACCGAGCCAACAGGAGCAGGCGGTGGGCCCATGCGTGGCGCAGGGCCAGGCCCCGGGAGACGGGTTTGGCACCGGCTGCTGGACTGGCAGCGCTGGCTGGGGCTCTGATGGTCCCGGCGTCCTCGTGGCTCCTTGGGCTGTGCCCTTCCGCCTGGTCCCCCGGGCAGGGTCTGGGCACCCGCAGCCCCTGAGGCTGGAGGTGGGCGTGGCACTGGGTGCACCCAACCTGCAGGGACTGTCACCGCCCTCACAGCACAGGTGACATTGGAACTGGGCCTCACAGCGCCCTGGCCTTTCCTCGGGCCGTGCGTGCCATCTCGCCGCCAGCCCAGCTATCTGGACACCCCTAGGCCGAGGCCACAGGCCATCGGCACTGACTGCAGTCCCAGGGGACACCGAGTGCCTGTCCCGGAACCTTTGATGAGACCCACACCCCCTGGTGGAGTTGCCCGCCCTCGAGGACCACTCGGCCCACGTGCAGAAGGTGCCTCTGCCCCAGCTCCTGGCTTGGCGATGCTGGTCCTCCTGCACAAGGCCTCCCAGCGGAGCCGAGGCCTCCCAGGCGCCAGGCCCAGGTGGTGCGGAGTGAAGTATAAGCTGAAACATTTGGGAGGTCACACACAGATTCCTGAAAGACTGTTGGCGCCTGTTACAACCCCGGGAATGAGAGGTGACGAGCATCCCCCCAGAGGCACATGCAGCCTGGGTGCTCGCCACCAGGTGCTCAGTGGCTGCCTGTGGCTGGGCAGGGCCTTGCTGGGGACACTGCTGTCCCCATAGGGTGACGTCATGGCCCACTAACGGAGTGGCTAATCAATCCTCGAAAGCCTTCCCCTTCACCAACTGCAGCTTGTTCTGCGGCCACAGTTTTCCTTAGAGACCCCAGGTCTAAGCTGCCGGTCAGCCCCGGGGACCACGTGCACACTGGGTGTGGCAGCACTGTCACCTGTCTGTCCCCTGGCCTGACCTGCCTCCTTTGCAATTCCAGAGCCGAACACAGTCAGCTACAGCCAGTCCAGCTTGATCCACCTGGTGGGGCCTTCGGACTGCACGCTGCATGGCTTCGTGCACGGAGGTAAGGGTCCCAGGCTGTCACCGTCCCCTTCCCCCCCACTCGCCAGGCCCTCGTGACTCCTCCAGGAAGTCACGCTGTCTGACCCAGTTTAGGCTCTTTGTTCAATGAAGCGTACATTTAAACTTTTAAGAGTTGCGTAATAAACACTGAAGTACTGTTGGTGCCTGTTTGTAAAATTGGGAATGAAAGTCAGATGGAAGTGTCCTAATAGAGTTACCCCATCCCGGGAGCTCAGCCACCAGCTGCTCCGTGGCTGCCGTGGGTGGGCGGGCCTTTCAGGGGACGCCCACATCCTCAGGAGTAAAGTCACGACACGCTAACTGAGTGGCCAATGAGAGCCGTTTTTGCCACTGATGTTTGCATTTATGTTTTCCTCTGGTCAGATTCCAGCTCAAACAACACAGGCCTTGAAGTTCCTAACTCGGGAAACACGGCGGGAACACAAGAGGACTTATTAGCCCCAGGTTCTTGGAGGGACACTTGTTACTTGAATAACGTGTAATTATTTTTTGTGATTTAGGGAAAATTTAAGTATCACATCAAGCTCATAAGTTAATGGATATTATCATTTCAGATGGCATTAAAGTAAACTTTAAAAAACAAGCTGACTTAAAGAAAAGCATGAGGGGAAGTCAGTAAGTGGCATGGACGATGGCGGAAATGTGCCCGTGGTGTGTGGGTGACGGGAGCTTGGACTGCACTGCGCTGCTCGGGGGGACGGAGCTAGTCCTGCTTCCCAGGCATAACGGGCACTTGTTCAATGTCATTCACGTGTACTCTCATTTCCAACTGCCCGGAACGCCAGGCTTTCCTTCTCCTCTCGGAAAACTCCTATTCATCCTTCAAAATCCAGCTCAAATGGTACCATGCTGCAGGGGTGCATTGATATTTCTGCCCGGGATGCCTCAGGAGCAGGGCTTTATCTTATTCATCGTATTGGCTCCAGGGCCTCACGTAGAGTGAAAGAGGCACATGCGCTCAGGTTGTTCCGTGAATGAGCGGTGAGGAGCTGGGATAATGGCCCTGGGCCTGTCAGAACCAGAGAATGGGCCCTGACTTGGTATATTTCTAAAGGTCGTTTCCTTTTTAGCTGATCCTCTTGTCTGCTTCCTTTTCCATTTCATAATGGCTTTTCTCTTTCAACGAGATGCTGGCTGCAGGGCCCTGAGATCTGGTCAGCTTGGGGCCTGCCAGGAAAGCTGTCTTTTATAACGAACAGTTCTTCCCAGGCCCGTGAATATTGTGACCATCAGAGGGCCTTTCTGCCCTGGGAACAGTATGGCTCGTGCTCGGTGCAGAGGCCACACCGAGCTGTCTCCTCGCTCCGCGTGCAGGGGCGCAGTGAGTGCAGGCCGGGGGAGACCTGCCGGGACCCCGAGCGGCAGCTCATGAAGCTCATGTCCCCTACGGCGCCCCGGCTGCGCCATCTGATGCAGGCACACTGGCTCCTGTGTGTTTAAGAAGTGTGTGCGCTGCCCGCTTCCGTGGGCTTTTGTGCCCACGGCTTTAAAAACCGTCTAATGATCTTCCCGAGCCCCGTCGTCTCGCACATGGCCGAGGGTTCAGCACGAGTGGAGGGCGAGGCGGGCACTGTAGTGGCTGCTGTCGGCAGGCGGGTTGACACGCATTTCGGTGGAAGTTTTCCCCAGACTGGAGCTTAGCGGGTGCCAGCCGCAGGAGGAAGCCGTGATGGGGGGGCGGGGGCATGCCACTGGCTTTTCAGTGATTCTGTGCTGGGTTTGTGCTTCGGTGAACCCCGGGCCCCGTTTTCTGTGACTTTCACACTTTGGATTGTCGATCTTGAGGCCTTAGCTCCTACCCCGCCACATACACATGCACACACATACACACACGTGCACACACACACACATATGTGCACACACAGGTGTTGGCAGTGCTGCGTGGCTGGAAACCACAGGTGCCAGCTTGGCTTTGGCATCTGCCCTCCTGAGTGAACTGGGCGGGGTTCCTGCCCCCTCTGAAGGTGCTGGGTCTCAGCTCCTCAAGGCCGCGTCCCTCCGGCTCCCTCCCCCCGAGTCGTACGGGCTGAGGGCGACCGGGCATGAGGGGGGGCGCTAGGTACACACGACAGTCCAGGCCTTACAGGTTCGCCCAGACTCCGTCCGCGATGAAACACGCACTGAGGATGGGATTCCATTGAACATGATAAAGGCATCCGAGGGCCTTGGAGGACCTTCCCTGAGCTCAGGAGTAAGGCAGGGCGCCCCCCGCGCCCCCCCAGGTGGCATTGTTGTGGATATTTTAGCCGCTGTAGCTAAACAAGAGGAACATTTCCAGGCGCAGCAATTGGCAGACAGGAGGCAAGGCTGTCTGCCTTCGCAGATGGCACAGTAACACCCAGAGAACCGGGATCCGGTGTAAAAATAACTCAGATAATGCGAGAATCCAGTAAGGTAACCGCCTACAGGATGGATAATACTTAAAAAAACTCGCCTGAAATAGACAAACCATTTTTCATTGTTTTTGTTTGTAGGTATATTTGTTTTTTTTTTTTTAAAAAAAAAATATATATATATTTCTTTATTGATTTCAGAGAGAAAGGGAGAAGGAGAGATAGAAACATCAATGATGAGAGAGAATCATCAATGGCCACCTCCTGCACGCCCCCCACTGGGGATCGAGCCTGCAACCCAGGCATGTGCCCTTGACCGGAATCGAACCCAGGACCCTTCATTCCTCAGGCCGACGCTCTATCCACTGAGCCAAGCCGGCCAGGGCGGTATATTTGTTTTCAAGTGTGCTTTTATGTCTTACATTTTAACAGTCTCACGAAACGTCACTTTTTGGTCCTTTGGTAGAAGGTGGGGTTTGCCGTGGCGTCTGTGCCCTGGGTTCACTGTCTTGAGCGTTCCGCTCCGGCTGTGGGCCCCTGGCTGCTCCTGGCACTGGCGGCTCCCCTCTGGGGCTCCCCGGGCCTGGCCTCCCGGCTGTTCCATGGGGGCTGGGCAGTCCCTGCTCAGGGCCAGCTGAGGACGAGAGGAGACATGCTCCCAAGTCCGGCGGCCTGGCCAGCCGGGGGGGAGGGCGCGGGGCTTCCTGGGGGTTAGCCCGGTGGACGCCAGCGTCACCGGAATTCCTCGCTCCTGAGCTTTCCGCAGCCTTGGATATTTCTTTGGCACTTCATTTTTTATTTAAAAATTATTTTAAACCCAAGTATTCTGTGGAAGTGGTCCAGATGGCTTTTGACAAAACACAGCTGCTTCTCGTCCCCCCTCGCTCCAGCCAGCCTCTTCGCAGCCTTCGCGGCTGCTGGTGGGGCTCGCGGCCCTAGCCGTCTCTTGTCGGAAATTCCAGCTGCTGCCGCGTAAACAGCCAGCGCCGAGCCACGTCGAGCGCTATGACGACGTGGTGTGGGCTTGCACTGCCGAGCTCAGTGTGGCCGCATGTGCCCCGCCACCCCCACCCCCCCGCAGCTGCGCTATGGATGCTCCACATGCAGCCCGTGCGCCAGGCAGGGGTGGTGTCCCCTGCCCCCGTCTCCGTGGTCCCCACGTGGTCCCCACGTGGTCCCCGGTGCAGATCCTCAGGACCACATAGACAATCTGTGCATGTTGAGCCGTCAGAGCCCTATCCACCGCCCGCCTCTCCCCACCCCTCATTGCATCCTGGGTCCCACCTGGGGGCCTCCCCTCCCTGAATGCCCACAGCCAGATCAGGGTTGGCTCCCACACCACGGGCGGTGACTCTGTTTCCCTAATCGTGCCCCCAGCTTTTCTGCTTCCGCTGCTCCGCCCAAATCCACCTGCCCGGGGCTTCTGGGCCCTCCCCAGCCGAGGCCACCTCCCGTCCCCCTCGTGACCCGTCATGCTCCTCGCACGCGTTGGGCCTGCCTGCCTCGCGCGGGGGGGGCGAGGTTGTCCGGCCTCACTCCCCGGAGATCACGCCCCTCTTGTCCTCAGGACCTGGGATGTCCACCGCATGCTGGGGGGGACTTTGTGGAAAGAGGCTGGCGGTGGTGCTGCCGGGTACTGGGGTGCTGCCGGGTGCGGTGGTGCTGCCGGGTGGCTGCGCCCGGGCCGTTGGCAGCTGCTCTGTTAGGGTCACGGGCATGTGGCTCCGCTGTCCTTCCTCGCGCTGCCGGGGGCTCTTCCCACCCAGAGGACGGGCTGTGCCCCGGGCACCGTGGCGCCCGCGGTGGCCACGTTCCTGCAGGGAACCCAGATCGCTCTGCCAGAACGTGGCGTGAGGGGTTCGGGACCCCTAAACTGGAACGCTTCTGCCTCTAGAACCAGACCGGCCTGATGAGTGTGGATCAGGCTTCATCCCACCCCATGGCCCCCGGGCAGCGAATGACCCCATGGCACCGTGAGCATGAGCGTGGACCCCCTGACCCTGCGCACCTGTTCCAGCGCACTGGCTACTCCTTGGCGGCGTCTCCTGTCGGCTGTCCCCTTCCCCCACCCTCCGCCTGCGGGCTCACGGACGGACGGGGACTTGTCTGTCTTTCTCTCGGCTGCTTCCCAGCACTGGGCACCGGCCCGGCTCTGAGCAGATGTGCCGCGTGTGGGGTGAGGGGCTGGGAGGAGTGGAGACGCCCGTGTGTGAGACGGGCCCGCAGAGGCAGGCTGGGCGGCGGTGGGAGCCACCACCCGAGCAGCATGCGCCTTGTGCGTGTGCCAGGGCTGGGGATGCGCACACGTGGCTGCCCAGGGGTCCCCAGGCCGGGCCCCGCACAGCTTCACCAGGACCTGGGGAAGGGGCAGTGGGGGAACCGCAGGCCCTGGCGGGAGGCAGGTGGCCGAGCAGAGGACGCCTGGGAGGCGAGGGGGGGGGGGGGGGGGGGGGAGGCGCCTCCCGCGCAGCTGCTCTGGGCGCGGTTTGGGTGGCGGCTGTGGAAACGCAGTGTTTGCACTCGTGGGAGGAATTGATTTCCCCGGAAAATACCGAGTGAGGCACAGGCGCCTTTCCAGTTCCGTGGCTCATTTAACGGAGCTCCCGCATAGACACGGCAGTGGGATTGCTCCCTGGTCACAGGGCGCCCCTGACACCTGTCCCAGGAGCTGGCTTCCTCCAGCCACGGTCCTCCCAGCAGCCCCTCCTCCACGGGGCTGGCTCTGGTCCCTCTGGCCCGAGGTCCTCCCTCTGGGGACTCGGAGCGCTCTGCCTGGGAGACGCGGTCCGCCTCCAGCATGAGAACATCCGTCCGGCCTGCTGGGGCCCCTGCTTTTGGCGCCAGATTAATTCACCTGCTTCTGCTGTAGCCGTGATCATTAGGGACAACATGGTAGATGTCCCCTGCAGGACTTTCCTACTCAGCATTACAAACACAGAATTCCTTTTTTAAAATATATTTTTATTGATTTCAGAGAGGGAGAGAGACAGAAACATCAATGATGAGAGAAAATCACTGATTGGCTGCCTCCTGCACGCCCCACTCTGGGGATCCAGCCTGCAACCCGGGCATGTGCCCTGACCGGGAATCGAACCATGACCTCCTGGTTCATAGGTCGACGCTCAACCACTGAGCCACACCAGCCGGGCTGAACATAGAATTCTTAAACACTAGAGGCCTGATGCATGAAATTCATGCAGGAGTTGGCTTTCGCAGCCTGGATCCCTCCCTCGCAGCTGCCTCAATCCACTGCAGTCCCGGCTTCTTCCGGAAGGATGTGAGGTCTAATTAGCATATTACACTTTTTTATTATAGACTAGAGTCCTGGTGTATGAAATTCATGCACTGGTAGGGTCCCTAGGCCTGGCTGTCGATCAGGGCTGATTGGGTCCTTCCCCCGGCTGCAGGCTACCGGCTGGGACCTTCCTTCGTTCTGCACCGCCCCCTGGTGGTGAGCGCACGTCATAGTGAGCGGTCGAACTCCCAAGGGGACAATTTGCATATTAGCCTTTTATTATATAGGATTAGCCTTCACCCCAACTTCAGTCTAGACTCCTTTGAGGAAATGGATACCCACTGGAATGGTTCTTTGCCTTCAAAGATGTGACCTTGACCTTGCATGGAATCGGGTGAGGCTGCCACCTCCCCAGAGCGGGGGTGAGGGGATGAGGGGTGGGGATGGGTGGGGCTCCTGCACATCATGGCGGCCCGTTTCCGGCTCCATGCAGGGGTTCGCCTGCCCTACTTCCCCTGCCGCCTTGCTTAGAATGGGGAGCTTTAACTCTCGAGTTCCCTCAGTCAGAGTGTGCGCGACAAAATGCGGCGGCCCTTCCCCGGCCCTGGTCTGCGATGCTCGGCCCACGGGAGCCACGGGCCGGCCGTGCCCTAGGCCTCGCACACTTCCCGCTTTTGACGTTTTGAGGTTAGAAACCTATCATCTTCACCGCACTGCCCGTTAATTGCCTCAAATCGTCCCTGTTAACTACCTCCCGTGCTCCGCTGCCCTCGGTCCGGGGCACAGAGGTGCCCGCAGGTCCGTGTGGAGCCTGGGAGGGAGGCCAGAGGTCTCGGGAGGAGGCTGTCACTCCGGCCCTGGTGTGGCCCTGTGCTCCCCGCGGGGGCCGTCACCATGGCTGCACTCACTACCGTTCCCTTCACCCCGAGGCCGCCCCGCACCCCGTCCCAGAACTAAACATAGGAACGGGGCACGTCAGGTCGCCTCCAGCCAGTGGCCGGGAGAGAACTGAGCCTCTCGTAGGCCCGTCCGCGTGCGGTTGGTGCTTCAAAACGCAAACCTGTCAGCGGTTAGCTGTTGGCTGTTAGATCCGGAGACCCCTTGGGTGCCAATGTCGGTCCGTATGTTGGTGGCCACAGTCTTGTTTTTTCTTCCCGTAACCCGGTGAGCGCAGTGTCCCAGGAGCAGGTCTGCGCTTCCGCCGCCACAGTTCCCACGGCCACCGGGTCATCGCGGTGGGTTAGGGCTCGCGCCACGGAGAGCTCAGTGTTGGCCTCGGAGGGCCTGCTTCTGTCCCACGTGCTGCCGGGCCGGGATGCCGGGCCGGGGTGCCGGGCCGGGATGCCGGGCCTGGGTGCCGGGCCGGGGTGCCGGGCCGGGATGCCGGGCCTGGGTGCCGGGCCGGGGTGCCGGGCCGGGGTGCTGGGCCTGGGTGCCGGGCCGGGGTGCTGGGCCGGGGTGCCGGGCCGGGGTGCCGGGCCGGGTGCCGGGCTGGGGTGCCGGGCCTGGGTGCCGGGCCTGGGTGCCGGGCCGGGGTGCCGGGCCGGGGTGCTGGGCCTGGGTGCCGGGCCGGGGCTGCTCACGGCCTCCCGTCCGCCCTGGGCGCGCAGCCGCGCTCTGGCGCACTCGACCCTGCGCTGTTCTTAGTAACAGCGACGCCCCCTGTGGGGTCTCTACCAGCATTTCCCGTAAATGAGGCAGCACCCCAGCTCCCAGGGCTGGTTCTGACTCCTCTACTCACCCCTCCATCCTCACTGGCCCTGCCTACAGGACAGAGAGGGTTCGTTGTACCTTCTGTCCTAAACGTTCACTCCAACTCAGGTGTTCCTTCCTTTCCCCTCCTCCCCTCCTTCCTGCCCCAATAGACCCCCGAGTCGATGACGCTGTCTGGTGGCCGGAGCTGGCCGCGCGGCCCGTGGCCTTCCGCCCGCACACCATTGGGCTGCCCCACGTCGCCACGGGTAATCGCACCGCAGCCAGGAATGCCGCCCGGAGCCCCGTCTCGCTGCCGTGTGCCCTCGTGCCCGCGGCCCCACTCTGCCCGCAGAGCTCTATGGCCTCGGACCCGGGCCCCCGGGCCCCTGGGCCTCCGGCTCCCGCTCTGGTACGCGGAGCAGCGCCGTGCCACCCGCTGCTGTCCGGCGGCCGGCACGCTCCCCTCCGCAGGCTCCCTGCAGAGCGCCCCTCGGGCTGAGCCTGGCTGTTGGTGGGAAGAGTGGGGATGCTGACCCTTCAGCAGGCCGAGCGGGGCGCCCGCCACCCGCCGGGCCGAGCACGTGGTCCTCAGCGGCACCTTCGTGAGAGTCGTGGTAGTGGAAGCCTACTTTTTTAAAGCCAAGGACACTCGTTAAAAACACCCTTTTATCTGGAAATGCTCAAATACGCAGACGCGGAGAGGAGAGCAGCCGCCCCGCCTCCTCGTTCCTGGGAAGCGGCGTCTCCCAATACCGGTGAGGCTCGGCGGTCGGCCGCCGGCGCCGGGAGCACGAGCTCCGGTCTTCCATTACGTGGTCTCTTGTTTCCCCACACCGGCAAGAGGTGTCACGAACCCGATGTCTAAAAACTGGCAGGTTCCTCAAAGCTGCCGAGCCCAGGCTGGGGGCTCGGGCCTCGTCCCGGGGTGGGTGGGCAGTGGGCGTTTGTCTGCCAGGCCCTCCCTGCAGGCTCCCTGGGAGCCCGCTTTCCCGGGGGGGGGGGGGCCTCTGCCTCTCTGACCTGGAACCTCTGGGTCTGGGGGGGCTGTCAGGCTGATCAGCACCCTTTGCTGCTTTCCTAGGGCAACAGTCTCAGAGCTCAACCGAAGGGCATGTTGAAGTTGTGAATATGAAACGAGCGTAATGCTGTGCTGTGCTGTGCTGTGCTGGGGTGCAAGATCGGGGTCGGGGTGCTAGCAGGTGTGCTGTCAAACAAGGGCGGGGCAAAAGCACGCGTGCAGGCTGCCTTTCTGGCTGTGTTTTCTAGAAGAGCTTTGTTGAGGTAGAATTCACAGACCTTACGATTCACACTACAAGTCACTGATTTTTAATGCAGTCAGCTACGCTGCCACCACCACAAGCTGCTTAGAACATCGTCATAACCCCAAAGAGACGCTCATACCCATGAGCAGGCCCTCCCCACTAGCCCCTGTTCCCCAGCCCCTGACAACCACGATCTGCTTCCTGTCTGGACCTGCCTGTCCCGGGCACTTCGCAGACATGGAATCACGCAGCGTCTGGCCTTTGTGCCTGGCTTCTCTCACTCAGCGTCGTGTTTCCAGGTTCATCCATGTTGTAGTGTGTCGGTTCTTGGTCTGTTTTGATTGTGTGATGGCTCGGTCCTTTGTCCCCGCATCAGTGGGGGACATCCCTGTCTGGCTGTGTGAGACGCCGTCATGCGATCTGCATGCAGGTGGGACATGCTTTCTGCTCTCGGGGCGCCTGGGAGTGGAATGCTGCCTTGTGGGGCGGGGAGCTAGCCTTTGGGAACTCCCCCTCACCTCCCAGTGGCTGCAGCGGCACCACTTTCCATCCCCCGGCAGCTCCGAGGGTTCGACTCCACCACGTCTCCCAACGCTTAGCCCTGACTTTGGTGCAGGCACCCCGGAAGGAAACCCTCCTGGCAGGGGAAGTCTCGGAGAGGGCAGGAAAAGGGACTGCATTTTGGTATTGACCTAGAACTTCAGCTGGGTCGTCTTCAGAGGCTCCTAAAGGCCCAGCCGGTGTGGCTCAGTGGTTGAGCATCGTCCCAAGTATCAGGAGGTCCCCAGTTCCATTCCCAGTCCGGGCACATACCCGGTTGCAGACTGGATGTCCAGTAGGGGGCGTGCAGGAGGCAGCCCGCCGATGTTCCTCTCTCATCAGTGTTTCTATCTTGCTCTCCCTCTCCCTTCCTCTCTCTCTAAGATCAATAAAACATTTACAAGCAATTTTAAAAAGCTCCTGCCCCACCCCGCCTGCCCCCAGTGCTGTGCAGCCCGGCGGGGGGCGGGCGGGCCCCGTGCTCACACCGTGTTCCGGGGGAGCAGCCCCTGCCCGGCTCACGTCCACGCACCTCTCTCCCGCGCAGGTGTCACCATGAAGCTCATGGACGAGGTGGCTGGCATCGTGGCCGCGCGGCACTGCAAGACCAACATCGTCACCGCTTCTGTGGACGCCATTAACTTCCACGACAAGATCAGGAAAGGTAACGCTGCCGACGGGGGTGCCTGCGTGCCTGCGTCCCTGCGCCGTTTGCTTCTGGTTCACACAGAGTGGCCCGGCCCGGGCGTCTGCCCATTCGCGCGGGAGGCAGGAGGCCAGCCTCACGCTCTGTCCTGGGAGGCAGCTCTGAGCCCAGGGTCCGCTGAAACGACTCTTCAGTCCTGTGAAAGCCGTCCCTCCGATGGGAGGGGAACCCTTGTTCCGCTGGAGCGGCAGGATCTCCGTCTCTAAAGCGCCACCCGCGGCGTGGGCGGCCGGGGAGGTGCCGCGCTCACTGTGGCCTGGCCGTCAGCCTGGCCATCGCTCGCTCTCCGGAGGAGCGGGTGGTCTGTGGGGTGAGCGGCAGGGTTGGTGCAGAGGAGACCCGCAGCCTCGGCCGCCGGCCCGCCCCCAGGGGCAGTGCTGGCCGTGCCCGACCCCAGTGCGGCCCGTGACCCCGCCTGGAAGCCACGTTGCGTCTGGGGCCTCTGCCTGTGGCCTGTGCGGGCGCAGTTCCCCTGGCCCGGCTCTCATGCTGCGTGAAGATGAGCAGCGAGTGTCCCCTCCCGACACGTGGCCGTTGTGTCCTGTGTGTCTTCTGGGGCGAGGCCCTGCGCCCTGAGAAGGAGCCTCACTGGGGTGCAGTGGGGTCCGGCTGCGTTGATTCTGAAAGAGCCTCGCCGCGAAAGCAGCCTGTGGGCCGGAGCGATGCCGCGTCCGAGCCGCGGAGGCCTCCCCGGCCCTGGGGCGCTCGCCCCTGCACGCACCTGGCACCTGAGCCTGGGTGGGCACTAGCACGGCCGCGACGGGGATGGCAGAGGGTCTCCTCCCCTCCCTGGCGGCATCGAGAGCAAGTTAATCTGCTTCCCTTGGACTCGGAGCTTCCGGAAGGGGATCTGCCCCAAACGAGCGAGCCTTGTCCTTGGCTCGTCCTCCGTGGCCACGGGACGGTGCGGTGAACTCGGGAAGGATGCCACGCCGCTCTCTCCAGAACGACTCCCCGGGGGAAGTACGTGATCGGGGCTTCAGGCTCCACAGGGGGACCACGACGTTCCGTGGAGCCTGCCCTGCGCGGTGCCGCCGGTGGGTGCCCTGGGAGCTGTGACTGAGAACCGCCAGCCGGTCCGCAGCTGCGCTTGGCCGCTGGGGCCGCTCCAAAGGCGAAGGCTGCTTGGTTACAAGGGAACCACCTAAGGAGCCCGCTCTGTACCCGCCCCCGCCCCCCCCCCCCCCCCCCGCCCAGGATTAACCTCGGGGAGGGCACGGGGGGGGGGGGGGGTGGCGCAGGGGGGCGTGGCTGTGCGGGGGGCGGGGGGGGACTCCAGTCGGAGGAGAAGCCTTGTCTGGGGATCAGTTCGGTGACCTGGGCGCACGGGGCCGCTGGCGTGGGGTCTTCGTATAAAGACTAAGACTTCCCGTTTCTCAAAGCTTCCTCTTGTCCAAACGCAGAGGAGGGGTCTTTTCCAAAAGCAGCCAGATGGCTGGCAGACGTCCCCCCGCGGGGGCTCCCTCCAGGCGCTGAGGGGGTGGTGGGGCTGGCGCCCGGCGCCCAGCGCCCCTTCGTGCTGGCCAGCCTGGGTCCTCGGGGAGCAGGGACCATCTGTTTTCTCGGGCCACGGCTTGTTCTGTGCAGGAAGGAATTGGGGCCAAACTAACATGGCAGCGCGGACCCTGCCTGTCTCTGGGCGAGTTGTCCGGGGGACGTTGGACACTGTCACGCCGTGTTTGTTGTTTCCCCGAGGGATGGCCCAGAGGTGTGGGCTCTGCTCTGCGCCGTGGCTCTGTCCACGGTCACATCCAGGTGGAGGGCTCAGCGCTGGCAACGCCCCGGCCGGGCCGCCTCAGACACAGATTGTGCATTTGTGTCCAATTCCACGGGCGGAGGCCTCCGTCCCCCCCCGCCCCCCCCCACGTCCTGCGCTCATACAGGTCACCTGCTCCGTTTCTGGATTCTTTTCACTGAGACGTTAACATGCCAGGCAGCTTGGAGAACGGGCAAAGGAGGAAACGGGTCCCTGTGATGCGGTGCTCGGAAGCTTTGGGTGCGGGACCCTAAAGCCCACGTTTTCTTGTGGAGAATGATCTCTGCAGACTGGGGAGCGAGGAGCCTTCTAGAGAGGGCGTTGGGAGTGTTATGTAAGAAACCCAAAGTTACCGCACTGTTTCCGTGCCTTTTAGGAAAGGGCACAGCCACGGCTGTTTGGAGCTTAAACGCTGAGCTGCTCTTAAAGTTTGAAATATTTGGCAACTTCTCAGTCCTGGCAAGAGCAATTTTTTATTCTGTTTGCTTTTCCGAACCCTGGCATCCTGCTGGGGGAGCAGGTGGGCACTGCCAGCCGCCGGGCCGTGCGCTGCGGGCAGCTCAGCAGTGATTGAGAGACAGACACTGGTGAGGGTTCAGGCGCAGTCACCCCCTGCCTGGCTCTCACCTTCACCCCGCTCACCACCGGGCGCCGGGCGTGCTAGGTGCTTGGTGAGATGTGCCCTCACCCAGCCCAGCGAGACGGGGGTGTTGGGGGGGTGCCCATTCTGATCTGGGCCCGGGGGGGAGCTGGCCGCGCTCCAGGGCCTTCTCACCACAGGCGTGAACATGACTGGCATCCGCCCTCCGCCTGGTCGTCAGCCCCGGCGGGCGATGAGCACAGCCTCCCGGGTCCACCCTCCATGCCTGTGCTGGGCGCCGAGTGTCAGCGTCCCCACGCGGCTGTCACGAGACCTGTGGCTGCCAAAGGCCTCTGCCACGTACGGGACAGAATCGAGTCCCTCCTGAAAGTCAGAGAACATTTAGCACCAGCCTCAGCTGCGTGCCCTTCCGAGGGAGCTGGGGCCCCGTCCCTCGAGAAGCCCAGGCTCTGGCACGGGTCTGGCTGCGGGAGGCGGGGACCTGGGCGGGTCCTCAGGGGCCGGGGCCTGACTGACCGGTCCCAGTCTGGCCGTCACCAGGAGCGACCCGGGTGTGCCCTGGGTGCTTGTGAGTGGCTGTCCCCTTGTCACCCACATAATGCCACCGTCGTTGACCACGTGGCCTTCCTTCCCCCAGAAATGGCTGTGCCCGACCCGCAGAGCTCCCTGTAAGTATGCAGCTGAATGTGGCATGGAACGTTCTGGAACGTTATAACCTGGAATAACTGCTCCGCTTGTAGCTGCTCACTCCCCTAACAGTCGCCACGCTGCCCGACCTGTCTGTCTTGTGGGGTCTCTAAACGTGTCTGCAGCCGGGACCCTGAGGGTCCCCACAGCCAGCACTGCTTTCGGGGAGCAGGTCCCGCAGTGCAGCCAGACTCGCAGGCATTTCCTTGAGCCGGGCCAGAGGGAGGCCATGGGGGAGGGGCAGGTCCGGCCACACGTGGGGGAGACACGGCCAGGTGTCAGCCCGAGGGTCAGTGCGGCCGCGTGGTCCTGAGCAGCCCATCGGGGGTGGTCGTGCTGTGCCAGCGCCTCCCGCCTCCCACGCCGGCCCGAGGCCCGGCACCTGGCCCGCTCATGCCGTCCCCACGGTGGCCGCTCCGTGAGGTGCGGGGATTAGGTGGGGGGAAGAGCTCGTGACCCGGGGGCTGAGGGGCAGAGAGAGGCGCTGGGTCCCGAAGTGACTGCCCGGGCGGATGCTGTGAGCCAGGGCCTGGGAAGTATAGAGGCGTTGGGTGGGGTTGAGGGGGAGAGGGCACCGGGACGGTTATGGGGCCACGTGACTTAGACTTAGTCAGACTCTACAAGGGAGACCGCGGGGAGGTGTGAGCGCCCGGGCCTCTGACCAGGACAGGGCGCGGTGTGCTCAGGAGGCAGGTGTCCCTCTCGGGGGAGGGGCCGCAGGTCCTGCCTGGCCGTGGGTGGCCGTGTGCTGGGCTGAAGCGCAGGCAGGAGCTCAGGGAGGCAGGACCCCGGTCAGTGTGGCAGCTTGGCCCGGCCCATTGCACGAGCCCTTCAGACCGGCACCGGGACGTGGAGCCAGGGAGCCGGGGGGGGCGGGGGGCGGTGCTCAGAGCAGCGTGGGGAGCAGCTCGGTGGCTCCAGTGGGCACACAAGGCCACAGCGTGGACAGTGCCGGGTGCAGACTTGGCCTTAGCCTTCGGGGACGGAGCCCGCTCCCCAGGGCTGCCCACAGGTGGGTGGGGCTTGCCCTGAGGGGCAGGAGTGAGGAGGCATTTTCCCCCGCACACACTGCCTCTCCCGGCGCAGGGGCTCGGGGACGCCCAGGATGCCACTCTAACTTCTCCCGTGAATGAGACAAGTGTGCCTGCCGCTGGAAGACGAGCGTGCGTGGTGCTAACGGTTTGCCGTGTGAACGTCCTAGTGATTAGGGTGGCCTGTGCTGCCTAACCAGGTGTCTCAGCGTCCTCAGTCCCGCTGATCCTGCGCCCCCATGCGCCCCCCAGCCCGGCCCTTGCCTCCTAACCCTATCCTGCTCCGCAGGCTGTGTCATCACCATCTCGGGGCGCATGACCTTCACGAGCAATAAGTCCATGGAGATCGAGGTCCTGGTGGACGCCGACCCCGTGGTGGACAACACACAGCGGCGCTACCGGGCCGCCAGTGCCTTCTTCACCTACGTGTCCCTGAGCCAGGACGGCCGGTCGCTGCCGGTGCCCCAGCTCGTGGTGAGTGCCCCCTCGTCGCTCCCTGGGCTCCCAGGGGAAACTGAGTCATGTGAGCCCATTCTGGGCAGCAGGGCCCTCCTCGCCACACCCTGAACCAGCGGCCTTGGCTGTGGTGCAGGTCAGAGGGCGGGGGCGAGCAGACAGCACGAGGGAGACCCCTTCCCGGGCCCCTCGGCATGGGCTCTTCTCGGGTCAGCTCTGGCCAAGGGCGCCTGCCCTGCGCAGGTGCTGGAGGGGGGACCCTCCCCAGGCGGCTCAGGGGACCCCCCACCCTGCGCTGCCTCAGCGCCTGGCTGGGCTCTGCTGGGTGTGCAGGAGAGACGGGGCAGAGCTGAGTGTGTCCATCAGGCTGTGGTTTCTCACCAATTCTAGGCCATTTTGGTTCTTCACCAAGGGGCGTGGGGCGCACTGGCGCTGATAAACGGTCTCTGGCCGGCCCTGAAGGGTCACCGCCCCCAGCAGGGTCACTTGCCACGGCGCCTCACGCCTGAGGCTTCAGATGAGCCCCGATGGGGATACGTTGGGTTGCTGAGGGGAGGGCGGGGACTCACTGGGGGCTTGTTTATCTGTGAACAGAAGGTTGGGCTCCTGAGCCCTTAATGACTTGCCCCCCGACACTCCCGGCCCCGTCGCTGTGGACACCTGGGGTCCCTGCGCCCACAGTCCCAGAGACTTCCCAGGCTCCACCCCTCACGCCCTCCCTGCCCGTCCTGGTGGCTCCGGCCCACCACAGCCTCCTCCCCACGCCCTCCCTGCCTCAGCACCAGGGGACAGCTCAGCTGTGTCATCAGGTCCCTTCCCTGCTGAGAGCCACTGGGTCCTGGTGCATGTAGCCTAAAATCCAGGTTCCTGCTGCCCACCCAGCCTGCTCCCCACCCCACCCAGAGCCCCCACTGTCCCCTCCTCAGAGGACACCCCATCCAGCATGCCCGTCGCTCTCTGCTCTCATACCTGCCCTGCATCCTCTGGAGCCCGACCACCGCAGGACTTGGGGTAGCCGGTCCTTAGCTGGTAGTTTGTCTCCCCTCGACTGAACTTCCTGAGGCCTGGGATGGGTTTGCTCCTAATGGGTCACTAGGCCTGGAACAGTCTTGGCACTTAGTGGGAGCGCTCTGAAAAATGCAGCGTCCTACTGTGAGCAAGGCTGCCCCCGGCATCTCTGTCCTGTGTGCTCAAGTCCCGCCACACACGGGACCCTTGGCCTCTTTCCTCCCAGTCCCCCGGCCTCTGGCTCCAGCAGGGTGGCCACATCCAAGGACGCTCCCCGTCTTTATCTCGCTGGCCTCTCCCTGCCTTTGGAATGACTCACTGGGCCACCCCACAGTCCCCCCAAGCATGAGGCTCCCACAGGCCCCGCCCTGCGCCCTTCCCACCTCGGCTTTGCCAGCTCTGCCTCTCTCCACTGGGCCTCTGCAGGCGTCTCACACCCGACTTACCCCCACTGAGGTCTTACTTCCCCCTGAGAAAAACCCCACTCCTAGGGTGTCCGCCCCTCGTGCGCTGGGAACCTGGCTGGCTCCTCTCTCCTACTCAGCCCACACCCTTGGTCAGCAGGCCCTGTGCCCGGTGCTGGGTCCTGCTCAGCCCTGAGCCGTCCTCCCTCCTGCTGCCCTCCATCCGCTCTACACTGCAGCCGTCGAGTTTGTTAAAACAAATCAGATTTGCCCCCTCTGCCACCTGAGCTGCCCTGGGCCTGGGCTGGTCCAGCCGCCCCCTCTGCTCCTCAGCCCCAAACTCCTCCGGCCCCAGGGCCTTTGCTCTTCCTCTGCCTGCACACCCTCGAGCAGGTGGGCACGGAGCCAGCTCCTTCCACTCTTTCTCGATGTTTCCTCCTTGGAGGGCCTTCCCTCGCCGCTCTGGGTGAAGCCTTCCCGCACCGGGGGCTCCTTCCCGTCGTGGACTAGTGCGTGCGCGGCAGTTCAGTATCCGGCCTGGCCCCGGCATGACGGCAGGACTCTGGCAGAGCGGGGCCAGGAAATGTCTGGGAGCATCACAGGCTTGTTCCCTCGCGGACAGTCGGAGCGGCAGCCGCAGGTCCCTCCGTCCCCAGCCTCCTCCCCTCAGTGGACCTGCCCCTGCTGTCAGGCCTGTGGGCCACGCGCAGGGGTGGGGGGGGAGGGTCCCACAAGCTGATTTATATCAGCGACTCCTGTCTTTCCTCGGACCCTCCTCGCTAGAGCGTACACCCTACCAGGAAGAGGCAGTCACCACGTAGGGAGAGTAGAGTGTGATAGAGGAGGCAAAGGGAAAGCCCGAGGTGGGGGCCCGGTGTTTTGCGGGGAGCACTTGCAACTTCAGTAAGGAGGGAGTAGAGTGCACTCAGTCGGGCCTGGAGTGGGGGGACCGGGAGGCGTCCGGGTGGAAGGAGCACAGACACGAGGGCTGGAGGGGGGCAGTCAGGCACCTGCGCCCCCAGTGACACCGGGTCCCCAAGTGGGCGAAAGACCGGAGAGAGCCAAGTGAATGATTGACAGGTCCTCTGACCAGGTCTGCCGGACCCGCCACAGCCAAGTACAGAGGTGCCCCCGCCCAGGTCCAGCAGCCGCCACGACCGCTCCCCAACACACCCCAGAACTCAGCTGGCCAGGAGGCCAGTGCCACCGCCAGGAGGCTCGGCAGTCTGTGGGCTCTGGGAGGAGGGCCTCGGCGCCCAGGGTCTGGTCTCCATGGAGCGGCCTGTGGTCGGGGGGCCTCTGTGGGGGGACCCATCATGGAGCCAGAAGCAGCCCTGGCCTGGGCCACCTGTGGACGACCTGGACGGGGCTCCCCGGGCCTGTGGGCGGAGGAGGAGGTGCTGGGCTTGGTGGGGAGGCAGCGGAAGGGGATGGGGAGCGACACCTGCTTGAAGGAAGGCGACCGAAGCCTCAAGTTCCAGGGCCAACGCGGCAGTGGCCACACCCTCCTGCCCCCGGCGGTGTCCATCCAGGCTGTGGCTCCTCACCAATGAAAGGCCACCTTTGCTTCCTCACTGAGGGGCTGGGGCTCACTGGCGCTGATAAAAATAGCTTCTGTGGGGAGGAGGGGTCCCCTCCCCGAGGGGTTTCAGCCCAGCCGGCCTCCAGGGCTGACGCGAGTGTTGTCTGTCTCAGCACACGTGTGCTCCGTGGGCCTGTGCGCGCCAGCCTCCCCCCTCCCCCCGCCTCCCCCCTGTCAGCAGCTCTTCAAGCTCCTGCCTATTTTTAGCTCCATCCCCAGGGCCGCTGACACGGAGGCGCAGCGGTGCTGTTGGGAGGTTCCTGGTGAATATTTCATGCTGGGGCGGGCGAGGGCGGGCACCGCTCCCTGCAGCTGCCGGCACTTCCCAGGCTGCTTATTAGGAGAGGCGGATGCAGAGCGAGGAGCCAGGCTCCCTCTGACCCAGGCCAGGCCCCGCCGCCCTGTACAGCTTCCCTGTGGCCGTGCCCTCTGACCTTGGGCGGGGTCAAGCCCCAGACCTCTGATCCGGGCTGAAGTGGCTATGCACAGGGACACGGGAAGCCACCCAGTGGCTCCCTGGGAGCCGGGCACCTCCGGTGGGTGATCTTCTGTCAGCCCGGGGCGAGGGGGGCGGGGGCTGTGTCCCCCCAGGAGCGTGAGAACCCAGTGGCGTCTGTGTTGAAGCCACAGCAATGCCGTCCTGGTCCAGCCGTGGCTGCTGCGCTGAGGGTCCCGGGAGACGTGCAAGGGCGGGGTGCGAGGAGGAAGCGTGGACAGAGGAGGGTTCGCTCCCGCCCTTGGCATTGAGGAGCCCAGAACCCTTCTCAAGCTCATGGAGGATGTGGTTTTGGGAAACAGCAGCTTCCATGGATCACGATGGAATCAGATGCCAGCGTGAGCGGGGCCTGATGGCTCAGCAGCCTCTGGGCAGGCGTGCAGAGGTTGGCTTTGCCACAGTGTGAGCCGGGCCAGCCGGGCCAGACCCTCGCCTCAGTCCACCATGACAGGCACGCTGGGCGGACAGGGCCACCAGGTCAGCGGCCACCAGGAACCGTCACGTGTGCTTTGTACTCTCAGCGGCAAGGCTTCCGCAGCATCACACCCGCCTTGGGCCTGGGCCGGTCACCGCGGGTGCCTGCGCTGAGCGCCCTCCGAGCCCGGCTGCGGGCGGGGGTCCTGGTGTCCTGACGACAGTGGCCCACGGAGCGCTGGGTGTTGGAGCGCCGGCCGCTTCTCCGCTGCTGAGCGAGGACGCGACTGTGACACGAGAAGGAGCGACCTGCCCACAGTCACTGAATGGCCACCTCGGGCCAAGGAGCCTCCCACGGGCCTCTGTGCCCGGCCACGGCTGGCCCTCCATGTCTCCGAGCCTCGGTTTCCCCGCTGGAGCCCCCACGGCTGCGGCTGCTCTGCGGGCCGTCCTCACGCTGTCAGGGTGATGCTCCGGGAAGGCTCCCGCCCCTGGGCACTGGAGAGGAAGCGCGGGGCAAGGCTTGCGGCCGTGGTCAGCTCCCCATTCCCCAGGCCCGGCCTGACCCTGGGGTCCTCCGCGGGCCCCATTCCTTGACGAAGAAGCATCATCAGCCGAGGCGGCCACCACCTCTCCAGGCCACAGCGGGGCCGGCTCCACACCGACATGCCACCCCCAGGGTATGTGAGAGCGGGTGCCACACAGGGCTCGTGGGCTGGGCCAGTGGCTCCACGCCGCAGCGTCCTGGACTCCCGTGTGGCCGAGTGATGTGTGATTGCCCCCTCACTGAATAAGCTCGGACAGACGTGCTGGGCCGGCAGGACTGACGGAGGATGGATGGGTCTGTTCCTGGGGGTGGGCCTGCTCAGTGCTCGGGGAGTCGGACCGGAAGGGTCCTGACGCTCCTTGACCGCCGTGCCTTCCTGGGTTTGGATGCTCAGCACAAATCCGCCTTGTGGTGGGAAATGCCGGAACCCTGAAGCTGCTCCGTCAGCTGGATGGTTGGTGCTCAACACTTCCAGTGGCCGCATCCCACCTCCCCTGGCGCCAGGGTGTGGGGGCCACAGGGAGCGGGTGAGAGCCGCACGCCACCAGCCGCTCTCCCGCTGCTCTGCCGGGAGCCCCGACTCCCCCTCTGACAGCTGAGCGTGTCCACTCTGCAGATGCCCCTGGAGGGTCCACTTGTCCTGAGCACTCTGAAAACCCCCGCTCAGCGTCAGCAGCCAGCTCGCCCAGACGGCCCGCCCCACAGTGACCCCCTCTCGCTGGACGGCTGGGAGGCCCTGCGCACGCCGTGGCGGCTTCTTGCTGCTCCCGCGCCTTCAGGTCCGCGCCACGCCTCGCTATTCTGATTTCTCCAGAAGGTGAAAACCCGGAGGCCGGCTCTCTGGGGCACCGTTAGGCCATACCCCGTGTGGTGCCCGCAGGCGGCTGCACTAGGGGAGCAGGGGTGGGACCTGCAGAGGGGGCAGCAGAGAGAGGGGTCCTCCCTGGCGTCGGGGCATCCATGTTCCTCGGTGGCTGCCCTGGAAGGTGAATTAGGGGTCAGGAGAGGCCTGTGGGGGTCCCTGGGCTGAGAGAGGGTTTCTCAGCAGCGCCATCGCTTGCCGGTGTGTCCTGGGGGGAGGGCAGGGCTGCCCACATGAAGAACAGCACTCGGTGGCCCAGCGCCAGCCGTGCCACCTCTGGGAGCGGGCACGGTGAAGCCTGGATGGGTGGCCACTGAGCACAGCCGCCGGTTTTGAGTCGTTGACACAGACACCACATGGGTTTGGGTTTGGAGTGAGGGCTTTCTTGCTTGGTCTTCATTCTTTGACCATTTATTCATTCAGCAAATGCTCCCCACACCCCCACTCAGTGTCCCAGATGTGCTGGCCTCGGACAGCGGCAAGAGAGGCCGATGAGGCAGAGTGAGCGCACGGGGCCAACGCCGCCGCCCGTGGAAGCGCTCGCAAAGGAGCCCAGGGTCCAGGAGGCGGGCGCTTCGGGGCCACAGCCGCTGTGAGCCTGTGGGTCCTGGGGCCGAGCTCACCCCGCCTGGCCATGCACCGTGCCCTCACCAGGCTGAGGACATCTTAATTGCCTGCGTGACTGTCCCATGATCCCGCGTGTCTCCATCATGAGGACCAGGGAGGGTGCACCGCGTGGCTGTCTGATCAGCAAGGTCTGCGTCCGGCTCTCGGGGGGTTGCTGTGTCACCGCTGGGACCCCCTTCGCACCAACACCCACGAGTTACTAACGGATGAGCTATGCTTTTGCCAAGGGCGGAACCAGCCACTCACCCTCGGCGCCGAGTTCCGACGTGTGTTCTCAGCACAGAGGACGGGAGTGGAAAACATGTGGTCTGCACGGTTCGGCTCTGGAAGCCACAGGCCTCCCACCCGCCCCGGGAGGAGCCCGAGGCAGCAGCTGCAGGAAGAGTGGAAGGGAAGGGGAGAAGCAGACCCAGGCCCCTGCGGCCGTGGGGGTCCCTGAGCCAGGCAAGGGCGCTTTCTCCTGCTGCCCTGGGGTCCCCCCACCCTCCTGTCCCTGTGGCGGGGTGTGAGGCACCAAAGGCCCTGCCCACTTAAGATGACCTCGGAGCCGCCCTCCTCCCAGGGCTGAGCTGTGGCAGAGCCAGGAGCACCCCCATGCGTGGGAGAAAGCACCTCGAGTCCCCACTTCACGGTGGGAGCAGCTGGCCTGGGAAGGCGGGCAGCACCGAGGCACACAGCCAGGTCCTGGGACCAGACCTGTGTCCTCGCCACCCCTCACTGCCCTCCAGCAGCAGGCACTTCTCGGGCCTGTGCCGGGTGAATGGGTCGCCACGCCCTGAGCTGCCTGTGCCCCCTTTGCTGTCCCCTCTTCTCCCTGGCATGTGCACGGGGACCCCCAGCTGTGGACCTGCTCAGACTGGTGGGGTGACTGCGGGTGGCCCCCACCCTCCCCCTGCCCAGCTTCAGGCACTGGAAACAGTGATTTCCTTTCCCACGAGGAGCCTTTCCTCCCTCCCCCTCCCCCTCCCCTCCCTCTCTCTCCCCTCCCCCTCCCTTAAAAACAACAACAACCAGCAACTGGGTGTTTATTTACTTTGCGGGATGGAGGGAGCCAGCTGCAGCTGGAAGGAGTTGGCAGCTGGGCTGTGGGTCGGGCGTGTGCGGGGAGCCATGTGCCACTGTCAGCTCCACACCCTCCACACCCAGTGGGGAGTGGGGGCCCCTCCCAGTCACTTGGCAGGGGGCAGTTTACCCCTGGGAGGCTGAGTGCCCGCCCCCTGTGCTTGCTTCCGTTTCCCTGGGGCTGGACTGCCCTCGGCCATCTTCAAGAACTGCCCTGGACAGACACCTCCCAGGGGCAGCTGTCAGCACCTGGAGGCAGCAGCGCCCTGGGGTGGGTTGATGCCTCGGGCCGCCACATCCAGCCCAGCGGCCCCTCCTCCAGGCCCTGCGTGTCCAGTGTGGCAGCTGCCTCCACGCCCATCACTGGTGGCGTTGGTTCTGTCTGAGGCTGGATCCTGGCTGATGGGCTGGCTGCACAGCACTGGGCGTCGGGGTTGGTTCTGTCTGAGGCTGGATCCTGGCTGATGGGCTGGCTGCACAGCACTGGGCGTCGGGGTTGGTTCTGTCTGAGGCTGGATCCTGGCTGATGGGCTGGCTGCACAGCACTGGGCGCCGGGACGTGTCCGAGCAGCTGTGGGTCTGGCGCTGGGGCGCGTCTCCTTCCACAGGGCGGACACAGGACTCGCGTGTTTGGCGCCAGCAGCACAGACAGGAATTGCCTGCCCCTCGCCCTGCCCCTCCTCCAGTGAGAGATGCACCCAGAGCCTTGGGGCGCACGTCCTGGCACCCTGGGCGGCCTGTGTGCTGAGGGGGAGTGGCCGGTCGGCTGGGTGGTCTGGTGGGGAGCGGGCTTCAGGAGCAGCTGGGACAAGGGGAGACGAGCGAGGGGCCCACCGCGATGCCCTCGCTCACCCCCAGACCCACACTGCCGCCCCCGCTTACACACGAGTTCCCTTGGGAACGCCCCCAGCCCACCCCTCACCCCGGTTTATGTCCTCTGCCGGGGACGGGGCGGGCCATGCTTTCTAGGGCTGCAGCTGCCCTCATGTCTAGTCAGTTTTCCTTCCTGCTCACGGTAGGAATTCACGTATGTGCAAAAGTAAAGAGAACTGTGTCGTCATCAACACGGGGCCCCCTGGCCCGCCTCCCCACCCAGGCTCATTGGAAGCAAATCTCAGAGCACATCGTCCAGGGCAGGCGGTCCTGTCTGTGCGGCTGGCGCCAAACACGGTGACTGTCAGGGTGTCTCTCGGGCAGAAGGGCTCTTGTCATTGGCTGAGCCTCCCTGGTGGACTGGGCTATGGCCGCGGCCTGGGCGTGGGCCTCCTGCTTGCGGCGGCTGCAGGGCCAGAGTTCCTCGTGTGCAGGAGCCCCCCAGGACCCCGGGCCTCCGGAGGTCACCCCCGTGGCAGATCACCAGCCGCTGCTGGGGGCACCGCGTGCTGAAGCCTCCCGTGGGGGCCGCGTGGGCGCTCTCCCTGGTCCTTGGGACCACACGGCCAGGGAGGGGCCCTCTCTCACCTGACAGACAGGGAACAGCGCTGCCGAGGCCTGCCCTGAGCGCGCTTGACACGCTGCCCCGTGGCTTGTTTCCTTGTGGGCCCTGGCTCCGCCATTTGCTGTTGACAGGGGACCCTGGGGACCCTGGGTCAGGGCCTTCCCGGGAACCCCCAGCACCTGGCCCCTCGCTCCCTCACTGCTGTGCTTGGTCCTGGGGCCACGCGGCTGCCCCTCCCTGCGGTGCATAACCTGCCCAGTTAGGTCTGCTCTCGGAGGCGGTCCCGGTGCCTGCGCACAGGGGAGGCACGTGCCGGCGGGACACGCGGGGATGGTGCGTGCCTGCGGGGACATGCAGGGGTGGCGTGTGCCTGCGGGGACATGGGGAGGGAGGCAGTGAAGGCTCGGCCGAGGGCAGACGGTGCTTGGTTTTATTGAGCAAGCATTCCCTCCACCCTGTGGCCCCTCTGCTGGGCGGGGGGGGCAGGGAGGGGGCACCACCCCTGAACCTTCCCTCTGCCGTCTGTAACTGCGGAGCGTGCTCTGGCCTCCGAGATGGCCGTGGTTCAGAACAGTTTTCCTGAGACTCACGCATGTACAGTCTGCCATTTGCATTGAGGTGTGTCTTTTTGTTTGTTTTTTATTGATTTCAGAGAGGAAGGGAGAGAGAGAGAGATAGAAACATCAATGATGAGAGAGAATCATGCATCGGCTGCCTCCTGCACGCCCCACACTGGGGATCGAGCCCACAACCTGGGCATGTGCCCTTAACAGGAATCGAACCTGGGACCCTTCAGTCTGCAGGCCGACGCTCTATCCACTGAGCCACACCAGCCAGGGCTGCAAAGAGTTTTAACTCTTGGTGTCAAACGGGACAGCTAGGAGGACTTTGGTCCCCACAGCACCCTGTGGGGTGGACACGGGCCCATTTTCCAGAAGAGAAAAGTAGGGAGGCTGGTGGTCCCCCTGTGCTGGCCCTGGGGGGAGGCTGGGCTGGGCTGGGGCAGAATGAAGAGGCCACCCCAGGAAGGTCTGTGGTGTGTGGGGTCCCAGGTGGTCCAGCTCATGCCCTGGCCTTGCCCTGCTGGCCTGTGTTTGAAGTGACCCAATTCTGGAGGCTGGCAGAGCCTGGACGGGCAGTGCAGGCTCCTCCCAGGGCGGGCGAGGCCAACTCTGAGGGCCTGCTTGGCCAGCTGATGGCGGAGCGTGTGGGTAGCCCTTCCCAAGAAGGGTTCCTTAGGAAGGGGTCCCTGCCAGGTCAGTTTGGGAAAGCGGATTACACAAAGGTCAGCAGGTTTATCTTCAAGATTTTCAGAGCCTTGACCCAGAGACCGTGTTTATTGTGAGGGGCCATCAGCGTGCAGGTGCCCATGCGCATTTGACCACAGACCCTCAGGAAGGCCCCATGTCCCGTCCAGAGTCGGGGACACACGTGCAAGAGTGACACGTCCCCAAGGGAAAGAACCAAAGTGGATGGCGTGGACAGACGGACGGTGGACAGGTGGACAGAGTGATGGCTGCAGAGAGTGGTGTGACCCCTGGGTTCTCCTGGCCCAGCAGCCCTTCCTCAGCCCCAGTGCCAGCTGCCTGCCCTCGAGGAGCCGCCTCCGATGGGTGATTCCTGCCGCCGTCCAGGGCACCCCTGGTGACAGCGCCATTTGCCACCCTCCCTGAACCCCTCCCAGCTCCCTTGAGCCACAAGAGCCCTTGGCTGGTGACCCGGGGACTTGGTGATCAAGGTCCTTGCTGGATGCCACGCCTGCCAGCTTCCAGGATCACCCGTGGGCTGGGGAAACGGAGCCCCTCACGTCAGACAGGCCCCGGCTGCCGGGCTGGGCGGAAGTCGGCACCGTGCCCCGCCCGCCGCCTTGCCCAGGGGCCGGGCCACACGCTCTTGCTGTGAAGGGCTCTTCTTCCCAAGCCTCCTGCGCTCCTTCCCGGCCCCGGGACCCGGCCTGCGCCAGAACCCACGCACCGGGGCTGGGCCCGCAGGAGCAACCTCAGCATGCGCCCCGGCTCCCAGCCCGGGACCCCACATGCACGGCCCACAGTGGGGTCCTCTGCACGGCAGGCAGGGAGCTTTCGCTGCAGCCCCTTCTCCCCCGAGGAAGGGCCAGCCACGCCACTCTGTGAGCCGTGCCTCTGGCTGCTGTGGGTGGGTGGGAGCCACGTTTCCTCAGCCACACACACAAGTGCCACAGGGGAGGGGGAGAACCCTTCCCTCCTAGCCTAGTGGCCTTGACCTTGCATTCTCGGCCACATCAGCTGTTCCCCATTTGGGACAGGGTGGATGAGAGGGACAGCGCCCCACTACTCTAAGTGGTCCACAGGCCAGCGGCACCGCATTACCTGGATGCTCCTTAGAATTGGGTCTGAGCTCAACTGCATGGCTTAGTGGTTGAGCGTCGACCTATGAACCAGGAGGTCACAGTTCAATTCCCGGTCAGGGCATCTGCCCAGGCTGTGGGCTAGCTCCCCAGTGTGGGGGTGCAGGAGGCAGCCGGTCCATGATTCTCTCTCATCATTGATGTTTCTATCTCTCCCTCTCTGAAATCAATAAAAACATATTTTTAAAAATAATTGTGTCTGAGCTGCAGAGCCTGGGCCAGGATCTGCATTGACAGGCCCGAGGCTGGAGGAGCCCTGTTCTGGCCTGGAGCCTCCGCATGTCCCGCAGGGGCTGGGCTCCGAGTCCGCCCGGGCAGCCCGGGGTCTTGCCCCCTAGCACGCCTGCTCGAGGTGAGAACGCTTGTTTCCCTGGGTGGTTTCACATCAAACTGCAGAGCCTCCAATTTCATCTTAAAAAAGCCAGCCCGGCCAGCAGGGCTCAGTGGCTGAGCGTCGACCTATGAACCAGGAGGTCACAGTTCAGTTCCCGGTCAGGGCACCTGCCCGGGTTTCGGGCTCGAAACCTGGTGTGATGATTCTTATCACTGATGTTTCTCTCTCTCCCCCTCTCCCTTCTCCCTGAAATCAATAAAAGCATATATATTTGTAAAAGTCAGCCAGAGATGAGACCAGAGCAGCAGGAGGACCTTCAGGAACGGGCCTGGGGAAGCCACCATTTCCACGCGCTCCCGAGACGGGACGGCCTCAGAGCTGCGGGCGCTCGCCCCTCATCCATTAACTATCAGGGCTCATTGACTCCAGGCCGCCAGCTCCAAAGGTTCCCACCTGGTGACCTGGGGAGCCTGTTTCTGAGGAGACAGGTCCTGACATTGCTCCTGTCCTCGGGGATTGCTCTCTTTCCAATACGCCATGTCTTAGAACCTCAGGCCTGAAAATAGCCACCGGCGTGTCATTGTGGTGAAGGGCGGCTTTCAGACGCCGAGTGTCGCCAGGAAGTGTCTTCCCTGGGGACCCATGCGGCTCTTTAATCCTAAGTCCCAGCCAGGCGGAGAGGAGAGCACTGAGCCGCAGGAGGTGGGCCTGGGCGGGCCACAGCAGTGAGCAGCTGGGCCGCTCCTGAATGAAAGGGGCGCCCGTCATCCTCCCCAGGTCAGCAGGCATGAGCCAGCAGGGTCCCCTGCAAACCCGGCGGGGCAGTTGGCTCCGCCCCTCAGTATGGGAACCTGCTTCTCAAGTTGCTCAGAGGAAGGAAAGACAAAGGGTGATGCAGACCTCGGTGCCCCCTCCTGGGCGTCCGTGCCCACACAGCAGTGGGGGCTGCTCCAGTGCAACGAAATGGCCTTCCCCAGGCCACATGTTTGTCCCACTGTCCTTTGGGGCTGAGACTGCCAGCAGCTGGCATCCTCGGGGTGGAGCAAACGTAGGCCCCTCTTTCCCTTACTCTCGCTCCGCTCTGCTCTGGGCCTCCCTCCACGGCTCAGATCAGCGGCGTCACCAGCTGAAGTTCATTACCAAGAGGCGCCAGGTGTGGGATTGGCTGTGGGAATGGCGATGTGGGGGTGCCCAGTTGTCTTCTCTCCTGGTGTCCCCTCTGCAGACCACTGCCCTGGAGGCAGCACGGCTGGCAGGCAGGCCTCGCCGGGCGCCCGGGAGGTCCCAGGTGGCCAGCGGAGCTGGGCAGGCCCTCGGCCCCGGGCTCTGCGCGTCTCTCACCTGCCTGTTTCTGTGTGTGATCCACAGCCCGAGACCGAGGACGAGAAGAAGCGCTTTGAGGAAGGCAAAGGGCGGTACCTGCAGATGAAGGCGAAGCGGCAGGGCCAGGTGGAGCCTCAGCCCTAGACGCCCCTCCCTCTGCTGCTCGGAGCAGCCCCAGCACCCCGTCACTTAGAAGTACCCCCTTGGCCCAAACCCACTTCCCACTGAGAGCTGGTGTGGTGTGCAGTGTTTGTCTCGCAGTGTTACCTGCCCTCCTGAGTATACACCAAAGCTTTATTTATATATCCCGTTGTCCGTGCTCACAGCACCGTCCCGCCCCGCATTCCCTGAGCGCTGGGGAGCACTCCGCGCAGTGCGGTCTGTCAGGACTCCAGCCTCACTAATAAAGCTGCTGTTCAGCTGGACCTCGGTCCTGCGTGGTCTTTTGTCTTGGGGCTCCTTGGGCTCGCCCGCCTGCCTTCCTGAACTTGCCTCCTGCCTGCCAGCACCCCGGCCCCTTGGCCGCCAGTGCCCGCGGTGCCCCAGACGCTCACGCACAGCAATCCACTGGCATTCGCCTGAGGACTTGCTGGCTGGAGAGCGCCCCTTCCCCCGGCCCTGGTCCCATGTCCTGGCCCCGAGGTCTGTCTGGCTCCTCCTGCAGGGCGACGCCCTGAGCCTGCGTGGCCTCCCCTGGCTGGGCGGGGTTGTGAGGGGCGGGGAAGCCATGAGCAGGGACAGCTGGGCTCAGCTCCTCAAAGAGCAAGAGTCAGGGACTCCGGGAAGGAGCCTCCTGTGGTGCCAGGCCCACGGCGCATGTGGAAACGCCCCAGCCATTGGGGGAGGGGGGCCCTGGCTGTGGGATGAGGGTCTGGGGGCCGGTGTGTTAGTGGTACCAGTGTGAGGGTGTGCGCTTGTGTGCGTGCACAGCCCCATGTGCACACCTGTGTGCATCTGTGTCTGCATCCGGGCCAGCAGCCTCGGGGCAGATGAACTGCCCAGGCCACTGTGGGGGCCGCCGCCCGTCCCCGCCAGCTGAGAAGGCCCCTCTACCAGCAACCTGGAGACGAGCCTGGGCGGATGTTCCCCTCAGCTGGTCCCTGAAGCCTGGACAGGGAGACCCCGCCAGCAGGGCCGCGCACAGGCTCCCTCGGACCCGAGAGGAACTGGGCTCCAGATGTGCAGAACCCGGGCCAAGAGCTTCGGAATCTGTCTCGGGCCCCGGTCCCGCTGACGGGTTATTTCCTGCCTGGGAGCAGGGGGAGGGAACGTGCTCCCCACAGGGCCACAGCAACCCACCCCTGCTCAGCCCCTGGAGGGCCTCCCCAGCCCCACCCACGCCCTGTGCCAACCTCCTGAAGACTGGCAGTGCCCTGGGCTAGGAGCAAGGAGGCCTCCCCAAGGCAGATGGGAAGAGCCCAGACTAGCAAAGCACTCGGCCCGAGGCCCCAGGGCAGCCGTGGGGGGCTCACTCCCACCTGCCCCCGAGCCTGCGGAGCCCCAGCAGGGGAGCCCCGGGCAGGGGCACTCTTAGGCCGCAGCGGGGGATCAGGGCCCGTGGATGGGCTCTTTCGGCCACAGGCCTGGGGCAGCCGTGGGACCCAAGGAGGACTGGATCGCCTGTTTGCCTTAGAAATGCCATGCTCCCTGCCACCCTCCCCTGCTGGTGGCCTGTTTGACCAGGACCACCAGGGCAGGGAGCGGGCCTGCCCACTCCGAAGCCACACACACGGAGCACATGGCTCCCCCTGCCCAGCCCCACTTCATTGTGGAGCCTCCCTATACAAACACCCTCATTCTGCCTCCGAGGACTGGCTCTAAGTCGTCCCCTCCCCCCGTCCCTCCCAGAAGTTGCTCCTCGCTCTCTCGCTGCTTGAGGGGTGTGGACCTGGCTGGTGTGGCACAGGCAGGAGCCAGGCTGTGGAGCAGTGTCCCGGGCAGGTGCCCGCCTTCCTCCAGACACAGGGCTGCCACTCATGGGTACGTCCCAGCTACTGGGCAAGGTGGTGCGGAGCCAGGCAGTGCCAGTGGCTCCGAGGCTTTTGCCCAGGGTATGGTGGTCACAGGGTGTGGTTGTCACAGGGTGCGGTGGTCACAGGGTGCGGTGGTCACAGGGTGTGGTGGTCACAGGGTGTGGTGGTCACAGGGTGTGGTGGTCACAGGGTGCGGTGGTCACAGGCGGCCTGAGAGGCAGGCCGGGTCCTCTGCCTGGACAGGAGGTCGGGAGGCCAGTGGCCACTCGGGACTCAAGGGTCTCCAGAGGCCCCTATCAAGGGGACTAACTGGGTTACCCCAGATGTCCCCCAGCCTGTGGGTGGCAGCTGTATCCCCCTCAGGAGCACTAATGGGGGAGCTCTGGGGAGGCGGGGAGGGAGGGGGTCCTGGCCTCCCCTAGCTGCGCAGTCAGTAGTCCCAGTTTGAGAACACTTCTGAGCCGGAGCCAGGAAGGGACAGCCACCCAGCAGCCCCTGGTCCATTCACTTGATTCTGGGGTGGACCCCTAATGTCTGAGGGTGTTGGAACCTTCAGCTGGCCCAACCCAGCCTATCCCGCAGCGGTGCCTGGCCCTGATGACTCCCCAGTTCCTAGAAGTTGCACCTGCTCTTCTCCACACCCTTGTTCACCTGTGATGCGGCCTCCTCCAGGGAGGCCTCCGTGAGCCTCCCACCCCCGGGCCTCGGTTCTCACTATCCACTCCAGGCGCAGGCCCTCTCGGCTCTGGCCCAGGGCGTTCAGAGTCAGGCCCGGAGTGTGGACCCACCCAAGAGGCAGCGATGGGCCCGGCGTGGCCCCGGCGCTTCGGGGGGCACTCTCTCCCAGGACTGACGCCACTGCGGGCCGCGCCTCCGGGAGTGGGGGGCGAGGCGGGCCGAGGGGCGGCGCGGAGGCGCCCGCGGGGACACGCGCCCTGCTCCGCCCCCGCCCCCGGCGCAGCCAGCCGAGCGGAGCGGCGGGAGCGCGGCGCGCGGTGACGGCGCGGGGAGGAGGGAGGTGGGCGGGACCGCGCGGCCGAGTCAGCAGAGCCGAGCAGAGCGCCCCGGCCACGGGCGGCCGCCGCCAGGATGCTCCGGCCCGCGGGCCGCCCTGCCGCCAGCCAGCCCCGCCGTCCCCGGCGGCCCGCGCTCGGCCCGGGGGCGCGCGAGGCACAGCCGGCGCCGGGAGCGGCGGGCGGGCGCCCTGGACGCGGGAACGCACGGTGAGCGCAGCCGCCTGGGGCGGGAGGACCCCGGGAGGGACCCGGGTGGGGGGACTCTGGGCGGGGAGAGGCTGTCCGCGGTTTTTCGGTCGCGGCGTCTGTCCGAGGGGCCCAGGCACCGTTAGGGCTGCGCACCCCCAACTTGGGGAGCCTAGGAGTTAACTTGCCAGAGGCGGGTCCCTGCCCGGCCCCAGCCGCCCGGGTTAGCAGCGCCGCCCGGGGTCCGGCTGCGCGGGCCGAGGATGGCCGCGCCGGGAGCCCGGTCCTGCCCCGCGTAGTCAGGGCCGGGGGCCGGGGGCCGGGGGCCGCAGTCCCGCCTGCGTCCGGCTCCGGCCGTCGCGGGGACCCGCCCTCGGGGGTGGGCAGGGCCGGGGCCCCGCTGGGGCCGGACAGCAGGCGGGGTCGCGCTGGGCCGGGCGCGGCGGGGGGCCGGAGCGCGGTGGAGGCGCCCCGCGGGGGGAGGCGCCGGGGCCGCCTGGAGCCCCGCCCGGGCGGCGGCCAGCGGGCCCTGCGGCTGCTCCCGGCGGCGCGGGCGGCGGGGGCGCAGTCCGAGGGCGGCCGGCCGGCCCGGGGACCCTTTCAAGTTCCAGGGCTTCTCGGTCGCGCTCTCCAGCCCGGGCCAGGCAGCCTCCTTGGCCGGTGGGCGTGACGTCACGCCGGCCCGCCGCAGACCCTCCCGCGGGAGGCTGCCGGGCCGTGGTCCCAGGCCTGGGCGTCTGCAGCCTGCCCCGAGATACGGGGCGCAGCCGGGGCCCCTTCCTGAAATGCTGTGGGGATGCGGTGGGGGTGATGCAGGAGAAACTCCCCGCCCTGGGTGCGGACCCCAGTGGAGGGGGCCCCCATGCCCCTGTTTGTGAAGACGTGGATCTGGGCCACCACCTGGAGGAAGGGGGACTCCCTCTCCCCACAGAGCCAGCCCCTGTCGCTCTGAATCCGGAGTTCTTGGTACACACGCCCCACCCTCACCCCAGTGGCATTCCTCCCCCATCCCAGGGCCCAAACCGGCCCTCACACTTCCCTCCGTTTTGCACGGGGCTGCAAGCCTCAGTGTTCCCCTCTGCAGTATGGGCACAGTAGGGCCCACCCTGCAGAGGGAGGAGGCTCGGAAATGCCATCTTAACTTGAGAAACAAAATAATAATAATAATAATAATAATAATAATAACGACTTGTTCTTGAGCATTTTGAGGTTTGAGAGGTCAGGATTTTATTTTATTATTTTTTAATTTTAATTTTAGAGAGAGAGGCAGGGAGAGAGAGAAAACCGTGGATTTGTTGTTCCACTTATTTATACGTTCAACTGTTGCTTTTTTTTTTTTTTAATGTATTTTATTGATTTTTTTACAGAGCGGAAGGGAGAGGGAGAGTTAGAAAGATCAATGAGAGAGAAACATCGATCAGCTGCCTCCTGCACACCCCCCCACTGGGGATGTGCCCGCAACCAAGGTACATGCCCTTGACTGGGATCGAACCCGGGACCCTTCAGTCCGCAGGCCAATGCTCTATCCACTGAGCCAAACCGGTCAGGGCAACTGTTGCTTCTTGTATGCGCCCTGACCAGAGGTAGAACCTGCAGCCTTGGTGTATCCGGACGAGGCTCTACACAGCTGGGCTACTCGGCCAGGTCTGAGAAGCAGGATTTTATGGCGGGCAAACCGAGTTTGGATCCTCGCTCAGGCACATAGTAACTTGGGCAAATGGTTTTACCTTTCCCTGTCTCTGTTTGACCATCTGTAAAATGGGGATGATGACATAGTCAGTGCACAAAATCACGAGCTGCTCAGAGGGTGGAGTGTGCCTGTTGCCGGGAAGATAACTCCTCCTCCACCCCACGGCAGTTCCCTGCCTGCAGACAAAGAGCCACCGTTTCGCCAGACAGGTCACCTGCCAGGGGATCACCTGGCACGTGAAGGGCTGTGCCAGTGGGAGCCTGTGGCTCCTTCCCCGCCCCCTCACCAGGGCCCCAGGGTCAGACAGCTGTGTGGACACCCCAGGGAAGGCCTCCCATTGGCCCGCTGGCGCAGCCCGTGCAGATGGGAAAGGATGCTGGTCCACCAGTGCATGCTGGATCCAGTTTCCTATCTGATGACAAGAATCACTGGTGACTGCAGCCTCTGGACCACGGGAGCACCCACACTGCCTGCTCTGGGCCCCCAGCAGGCTGCCAGGCACCTCGTGGGGCTGGGGGCGGCCTGTGGCTACTCACCCCCAAAGCTGGGCTGTCCCAAGTGCTGTCAGGGAGTCAGCGTGTCCGCCTGCAGGTCTGAGGGTCACCCACACCGCCACGCTCAGTGTCGTAGCCCCAGGAAGCAGCGCAGCGAGCTGGGGGCTTTGGTGCAGGCGTCTGCATGGCCAGCGTCTACTGAGCACTTCCTGTGTCCGGCTCCACGCTGAGCACGTCCCTGGCAGAGCTTATGGACCACCCACAAGGCTTTTCAGGCAGGGACTGTCACGCCCAGCTTACAGATACGAAAACAGAGGCCCAGCGGAGACCAGTAACTGGTGGGGAGCTGGCACTGGAGTCTGGGAGCCTGTCCCTCACACGGTGGCCTCTGCGTGCTGAGGTCAGGGAGGTTTGCTGGACACGGGAGTAGCGGGGTGGAGGGGCCGACAGGGCACCGCCTCCCACACTGGGACTGGGATGGGGAAGGGAAGGCCATTCTGCACGCCGACGCCTCGTGTGGAGAAGGAAGTCCCGGCCCCAGAAGTCCCCAAGCCCCCCAGGGTGTGTTCCAGTGGACGCCCCCCTGGGCCGGGGCTCTGGGCAGGGCCACAGAGACACCGAGATGGATGGGACACACCCCTCAGGTCCCTCAGGGTCCGGGCTCAGGCCACAGACAGACCAGAAGAGCCTGGGACTAGACAAGCCTGGGGCCTGGCGGCCGGGAGGCATGTCCTCTGCCTGAGCCCGTCCTGGGGTCCTGCAGTGGCCTGTCCCTCCCAAGCTGGAACCAGTCCCTGGGGTCACGTGATGTGTCGGGTACAGTGGGCACCCACAGGTGTCGGGCCAGAAGTGCGGCCAATGAGATTCAACAGGCTCCCCGGTGAGAAGGGCCAAGTGCAGGCGGAGCACACAGTGGGCCTTCACGCAGCGGCTGCTTCTTCCCACGCTGCCTGCTCCAGGCTGTGGCCAGAGGGGCCTGTCGGGCCAGCACTCGCTACGGGAGGCAGCTGAGGGCTGTGGGCTGGCGAGGGGGTGGGAGGGACCTCTGCCCAGCCCTCCAGCAGACGCGGCGCCTCCCGACACGTGCCTCCTGCCCGCCGTCCTTTGTCCTGGCTCATGTCCAGGCCGTCGGCGGTTCCTCTTGGGTCCAGGCCTATCCCTGGGCTGCGCCCAAGGCGTCTGTGACGGGACACTGACCACCACCTCGAGCACCCACCGTGTGTAAGACGTGCCCACCCAGCCTCCCCGGAGGAGGTCTTGTCCCGTGGCGATGTAGGGCGTGGTGCAGGGACCTCACTGGAACCAACAGCTGGAACACGGAGCCTGTGCCGAGGGGCCTCTAGGCCAGCTGGGGGCAGACCTGGGCAGCGCAGGCGGCCCTTCCCCGGGTGGCCATGGACGTGTCACCAGCCTCCCAGACACAAGTGAAGGCGCGGCCCCGGTGTGTGCTAGGAAGCCTTGCCAGGGCTGCCCTGGGATCTGGGGTGTTTGCTGGCGAGAGGGCTTGTTGCCAGCCAGGGCCAGGGCACACATGGGCAAGAATGCCCATCTGAGCCAGCCTGCAGGCTCCCTGAGGGCACAGGTGGTTGGAAGGAAGCGCGGATTGCTCCCTTCACCAGGAGCGGCCGGAAGGGAGGAAACCCGCACTTACCAGGCAGCTCTGCGTAGCCCCTGGGGCTGGGGACACGGGGACACAGGGACACGGGCAGGAGGCCACAGCGCCAGGAGGCGAGCAGCCCAGCCCAAGATGGGCCAACAGGTGATGGCACCTGGGGAACCTCCCATCTCCTCCCCAGGACCCCGACGCCACAGCCACAGGGAGAGCCGCTGAGCCTCACTGGCTCCCCCCCCCCCCCGCACCCCCCACCCCCGCTCCCCGCAGATGCTCCTGGTCCCTGGTGTCCCCGGGCCGTGGGGTGTGAGGGCCGCCGCTCCGAGCTGAGGCCTGGCTGCGAGGAGGATGCCCCAGCCACCCGCCAGCTCCCGCCGGCACCATGAGTGAGGAGCAGCGGCCGCCTGGCAGCGCCGTGGGCTGGCTGGCGTGCGGGGGCCTCTCCCTGCTGGCCAACGCCTGGGGCATCCTCAGCGTGGGTGCCAAGCAGAAGAAGTGGAAGCCGCTGGAGTTCCTGCTGTGTGCGCTGGCGGCCACGCACATGCTCAACGTGGCGGTGCCCATCGCCACCTACGCCGTGGTGCAGCTGCGGCGGCAGCGGCCCGGCTACGAGTGGAACGAGGGCCTCTGCAAGGTCTTCGTGTCCACCTTCTACACCCTCACCCTGGCCACCTGCTTCTCCGTCACCTCCCTGTCCTACCACCGCATGTGGATGGTGCGCTGGCCCGTGAACTACAGGTGAGCCCCGCGTGGGTGCGGGCGCGGGAGTCTGTGGCGCCCGGCGGCCCTGTGACTGACACGGCGTCCCTCTGCCCCGCCCCTCCCGTGTCAGGCTGAGCAACGCCAAGAAGCAGGCGGTGCACACGGTCATGGGCATCTGGATGGTGTCCTTCATCCTGTCGGCCCTGCCTGCCGTCGGCTGGCACGACACGAGCGAGCGCTTCTACGCCCACGGCTGCCGCTTCATCGTGGCCGAGATCGGCCTGGGCTTCGGCGTCTGCTTCCTGCTGCTGGTGGGGGGCAGCGTGGCCATGGGCGCCGTGTGCACAGCCATCGCCCTCTTCCAGACGCTGGCCGCACGGGCGGGCCGCCGGGCCTTCACGGTGCCCACCATCGTGGTGGAGGATGCGCAGGGCAAGCGCCGCTCCTCCATCGATGGCTCCGAGCCCACCAAGACCTCGCTGCAGATCACGGGCCTGGTGGCCACCATTGTCTTCATCTATGACTGCCTCATGGGCTTCCCTGTGCTGGTGGGTGAGCCTGTGGTTGTGGGGGGCTCGGGGCAGGTGCACTTTGGGCTTTGGGTGCTTGGATCCTCACACCCGGTCCTCTGAGGGGGGCATTATCCCCATCCTCACTTTAAAGGCTTAGAAAACGAGGTTCAGAGAGCGACATGACAGAGCCAAAGTCAGGACGGCCATGGGGGGACTTCTCAGCCCAGGGTCTTCCTGCCACATCGCAGGGGACTTTCCCACCTGAGTGGGGCCCAGTCAGTGCAGCAGGCATGAAGGTGGGGTCACAGCTCCAGGTCCTAGGATGTGCGGAGTGAGGCTTTGGTCCTGCACTGGGGGGCCGGGCAGGCTTGGGATGTCTGCTGGGGAGTCGGACTTTACCCCAGGGGCTGAGGAAGGTCACGGTGAGGTCTGGCCCGAGGAAGGCTCTGCCACCAGGGTCCAAGTTCCATAGAAGCCAACTGGGGTCCTGCCCGTGAGGCCGGGCTGGGCCTAGCCCTGGCCAAGAATGAAGTCTACACCCAATAGCTGGGCCGCCCCACCCTGGGCCTCTAGCCCACCCCCTGAAGGGTCTGGAGAAGGACAAGGACCAGCCAGAGGGCTCGTCCAAGCCGCTGGGTAGGGCTGCGCCCTGCAGACGCAGCTCAAGGAGGTGACGGGTGCATTCTCCAGCCTTCGGTGGGCCCAGCACCCCCAGGTATGGGGTCCTCCTGTGTTCAGCGGAGCCTGGGGTCCCCGTCCCTATGCTGAGGGAGGGAAGGAGTGTGTGTGAAATTGCACCCCCAGCTTCTCTTCAGGGCAGGAAAGGGGGTGCCATTTATGGAGCCCACTCCATGCTGCAGGCCTGGCACAGTGCCTGGAATCTGGGCCTCACCCAGTAGGGTGTTCTTGGCCCATTTCACAGATGAAGAAACTGAGTCCCAGAGAGGTCCAGTGCCTTTCTGAGGGGCACGCAGCTCGCGTGGCAGAACCAGCGTGATGTCTGCACTGTGCCTCTCCCTCTCCCGTGGGGAACAGTCACTCTGGGTGGGGGATGGGATCGGAGGAATGAGGCACCCTGGGCAGTGACCCAAAGGCCACCTGGCTGGTCCTTGTCCCTGCATCCCAACCCTCTGAGCCTCAGAAACTGCTCTGATTCTCATCCTCTGGGGCCTGAGGCCTAGCCCCCCAGAGCAGGGGCAGGGCTGAGGGGGCCATGGCAGAAGTGAGAAGGACAGAATGGTCCCCGAACTGGGAGGCCGGAAACCTAGTTCTCCAAGCCCGTTTCCTCTTCCCAGAAAGGGGGTGGGAACCCATGCCCCCCCTCTGTCCTCGGGCATGCCCAGGGCTGCTGGCACACGGTGAGGGGCCAGGCACACTGGGGCTGTGCCTGTGTACCTTGGCAGCCAGCAGCTCTCAGGGGCAGGGACTTCGCCCTCACTCTCTGCCTCTTTCCTGCCCCGGAGTCTAGCGCTCTGTCTCCGCCACGCCCTTCCTCGGGCAGGTGGGCGCAGACGGGAGGACAGTCTGGGAGGGGAAGCGGTGGAGGGTCTTGCCGGGTGCCAGGCGAGCGCTGTGCCCACAGGTGGTGAGCTTCAGCAGCCTGCGGGCAGACGCCTCGGCGCCCTGGATGGTGCTGTGCATGCTGTGGTGCTCGGTGGCCCAGGCCCTGCTGCTGCCCATATTCCTCTGGGCCTGCGACCGCTACCGCGCCGACCTCAGGGCCGTGTGGGAGAAGTGCGCGGCCCTCATGGCCAACGACCAGGATTCGGACGATGGTGAGGAACCCCGAGAGGGGCCCCTGAGGAGGGGGGTCCCTGGGTGCGGTCCCTGGAGTCATTGGGATAACAACTGTAAGGTGGCCACCCCCTGGCACTGAGGTCCCACTGTCAACCCCAAACACCCCCTGGATTACTCCTGAATGCACTCGAACCCCTAAAGGACCTCAGTGTCCCTCCCACGGGTCATTCTGTGTCCCGCTTGCCTGCCCCAGGCAGGGCTGTGCCCCAGACTGTATGTGCTCTGAGCTTCCAACCTCAGGGGTCCCCGGCGGCTCCCGCAGACCCAGGGCCTGTCTCCCCAGCAATGGGAGTGTTATCTCAGCCAAGACCTTGCTCCGTGCCAGGCACTGTCAGCCCCTTGTGTGTACTTAGCTCCTGAGGTCGCACCCCCACTGATCAGGAAACTGCCTCCCCAGCCCCACAGCTGGAAGGTGGGCAATCAGGATCTGTACCCAGGACCCTGCCCCTCCTCTTGCCCACTAGCCAGCCCTCGGCCCTGTGGGTGCCTGTGGGTGCCCTCAGGTTTCCCTGACCCCTGACCCTAAGCCTCTGCCCCGCCCTGCAGACACCAGCCTGGAGGGGGGCCTGCCCCAGGACCTGGTGCTGGAGCGCTCCCTGGACTACAGCCGTGAGGGCGACTTTGTGGACAGGATGGCCGACTATGAGCTGCCCCTGGAGCGGGGCCTGCCCCATTTCTACCCGCTGGGGCCCTTGCAGGAGGACAGGATGCAGTACCTGCAGGTAGGGGCGGGGCGGGGCGTCCTGTCCCTGGTCCCGGGCCTCCCCGAGCGCATCCCCTGCCCGCCACCCAGGTAGATGGCACGGGCCTCGGGGGACTGGCACCGCCCTTAGGAGGTCCGGTGTGGGCCTTGCTGACCCACAAGGCGGCCGCCCCGCGGGGGTCCCTGTTGGCTAGCGGCCCGCCGCTAACCCGCCGGTCCCGCAGGTCCCGCCCACGCGGCGCTTGTCGCACGAAGACGCGGGCCTCTGGGCTCAGGGGCCGGAGCCGGGGCCGGGGGGCGGTGCCCCCTGGGCGGTGCTGCCGCTGCCCGCCTTCCTGCCGCGCTGGGGCTCCGGCGAGAACCTGGCGGCCCCGGCGCCCCACCGGCGCCGCGACAGCCCGCGGGCCCCCGCGCAGGACGCGCCCCCGTTCCGCCCGCGCCGCGCCGCCGAGAGCCTGCTGCCGCTGCGCCCCCCGGGGCTGGACGGCGGCCCGCGCCGCGCCCGCAGCTCGCCCCCCGGCAGCCCGCGCCGCCGCCCCGGGCCCGGCGCCCGCTCGGCCTCGGCCTCGGCCTCGCGGCTGCCCGAAGCCTTCGCGCTGACCGCCTTCGAGCGGGAGCCGCAGGCCCTGCGCCGCCCACCCGCCCCGCCGGCCCCCGACGCCCCGGGCCCCGCCCCGCTCGGCGAGGACGCGGCGCCCCCTGGCGGCCCCGGCGCGCAGCGGAGTCCCGGGCCGCCCCCGGCCGCGCATGCGCACGGCCGGCCCCTGCAGCGGGTCCCGAGCGCGTCGTGGGGCGAGCCCGCGGGCCTGTTCCTGAGCTCGCCGTCCGAGTCCCCGGGCTACGTCACGCTGCGCTCGGACTCGCTGGGCTCCGCGACCTAGGGCCGCCCCCGGGGCCAAGGCGCCAAGATGCCAGCTGCCCCCCGGCTCAGGGCCGGGCCAGCCCCGGGGGCGAAGCCTTGTCCCGGGATGGTGCGGTCGTGGCCTGGAGGGCGACAGCTGCCCGGACACTGCTGGGCACTTGGTCTCTGGCCGTGGGTAGAGGAGGCTCTGCGCGTGCCAGCGCTTCCAGGCGGGGAGCCCCTGGACAGGCCACCCCCAGAGGGAACGGAGCCCGGCTCTGCAGGAAGGGGAGCCACGGGCCGCCGCTCTCCGCCCGGCACCAACCCGTCCCGCCTCGGCGCCCCCTGTGGGACGGGTGACCAGGTCACTCAGGATGAAGCCGAGCTGGTCCCAGTGCTCCCACCACGGAGCGCACAGGGCAGGAGAGGTAGTCTCGGGCCCTCGGCGGCCCCAGGCCTGAGGCATCCTGCTCTCTGCCCCTGGCCCCTTGGGAACTCACCCCCACACCCCAACCAAAGCACAACTCCCACGTCCTCGCCATTGGCACCCCCCTCCCCCTTTGCCAGTTAGGTCCTCACTGCCTGTCCCCACGCGGTGGCCGCCTCTGACTACCACACGGAGGCGTGGGTACCTGGTGGGAGGGAGTGGGCTTCCTTACTCTGCCCGTCCCCCGCCCTACAGGTGTGGCCCACAGCCTCCCAGGTTCTGGGGTTAAGGCCTGGTTTCTGACAGGGGTCCCCCCACGCCCGTGCACAGGGCTCTTTGCTCTCCCTCCTGGCCGACCCCTTGCAGGCCTGGGCTTCGGCATGGGCCCTGGGGAAGGGCCTGCCGGGTCTTCTGTGGGGAAGCCCTAGGCACAGGCTAAGGAGAGGCCCAGGAGCAGCTGTGACCTTGAGTGGCAGACGGGGGCAAGTGCAGAGGCTGTCTCCTCCTGCCCCCGGCCTTCATGCAGTGGCCCCGACACAGGAAGCCAGCACGGAGCCTGCCTGCTCATGTTCCCTCCCACTCTGCCCCTGCCCCTCCTGTGGCCAGGTCCCCCTCCGCACACCCCACACTGGTCCCAGCCCCAGGAGAGGCCACTGGGAGGGGGGAGGGGGGAGGGGGGACTGCCTGGCTCCATCTCTGCCTCGAGGCCCCTGCAGCCCCTGGCTGTGGGTGACCTTTGGGGATGAGCTGGCCGCGGGCGAGCAAGGCAGGGGACTGCTGTCCAGCCCGGCCAGTACTGCTGTGCCTTCTAGGACTGACCCGTCGTGAGGTCATCGGCTAGCCACTCCCCCCTCGGGCTGGCCCATTGGTCACCTGGTTTTTACTTTCCTCTCCAGCAGCAATACTTACAGGGGGACATGGCACCCCAGAGTCTCTCTACTCCTGGTTTTTACAAAAATAAGAAGAGGGAGGACCCCAAGCGGAGGGCCCTGGGGGCAGGATCCCGCTCACACTTTGTGCGGCCCCAGGCCCCTTTGCTGCGTTGATAGCAGCCTGACCCTGGGCTTAGCGGGGAGGGTTCTGTCTTCATACCCACCCCTCCCACCCCCAGCCCAAAGCCAGGGATCCGTTTGGTTTTTGGTTTTTTGACAACTAAGCATTTCTCTCTGTACAGACCCAATAAAACCTCCTGTGATTTGCACCTCGCATTTCTATGCTGGTTTCACGGATACACCTTCCTAGGATCTAACAGCACCCACCTGGCCACCTGCCCCCAAATGTGTCTCTCGAATTCCTCTACTAGTGCGGCATTCTTGGGGGTTGGGCTTGCCCCTTCTTACTGGCACGTGCTATGGCACAGGGTCAGGGGCCTGGAGCAGCGGGGTGGGCACCAAGGCCCTGCTGGCTGGAGCAGTCCCTGCCCCGGGGCCGGAAGCCTTTGTAAGGTTGGCCAGGAGGGCGACAAGGGCAGGGCAGTTTGGAGCCAGGGCCCCGGGGCCTGTGGTGCCCCGTGAGACCACACCCCTGGCCCGGGTTGGGGTTTGGAAACCGCTTCCTGGGTCTGCGGTGCGAGCTCGCCACCTGGTGTCCGGAAGAGGTATTGGGGTCACCAGCCACATCTAGGACGGTGGGAAGCCGAGACCCGACAGGCCGCCCCCAAACCGCTACAGCCCAGAACCCCGCCCCCACCTTCGCTCCGGAGACCCGGCTGGGTGGGGTGGGGGACCCGGCCGCGCTCTCCCCGCGGCCTGACCTGTGTGGGTTTTTAGCACATGAGCAGGCCAGGGGCAGCCTGAAATGAGAAGTTTATACAAAGTTGGTGTTTGTAATCCAAAAAGATGCACGTGGGGTAAAGGAGAACCCGTTTCTCAGGTTCGCACTGTCTTTATTCTGAATTTCAAACTGGTGTGTGGAGGTGTCACAATCTCTTCCTGGGCACAGCCCAGAACCCCGTCCCCCACCCCAGGCTCCCCCTCGCGTGTGGGACCCCGTAACAGGTGCCCAGGCCTCCGAGGGCTGTGGAAGGACGCAGGCTTCGAGACGGCCCAGAAACCCGGAGGCGGGCGCTGCGGGGCGCTGCGGGGCGCTGCGGGGCGCTGCGGGGCCGGGGTCTTTGCCGAGTGGGAAAGGGGACGCTCGCACGAGAGGAGCTCGGCTTCCTTCCAGCCCCCCGCAAACAGGCGCGACAGAGCGCTGGGCCCCCCGGAGCCGCGCGGGCGGGCGTCGGGTGGGCGGGGCGGTGGGCGGAGCATCTGGCGGCGCGAGGCAGAGCGCGGCGTGGGCTGCGGGCGGCTCCGTCGCCGCGCTGCGTGCCGCGGGGGTGGGGATCCGCGGAAGCAGAGAAGGCTCAGGGAGGGGGTGCTGGGGCCCCTCGCCCTCGGGGCGGGCCCGGCGTGCTTTGCGCCGGTGGGAACCGGGCGTCCCCTGCGGGCTGAATGGGCCGGGGCGGGGCAGCGATTCTCCTCGCTGCGAGCGGTCCGGCTGCGACCTTCCCACCGCGGGGCGGGGGCGGGGGCGGGGGCGGGCTGCCGCCGGGGCCCTGGGCGAGGGGCGCGCCCAGGACACCGCTCCCAGCCCCTTTGGGTGGGAGAAGGAGGGAGCGGGTCCTGCCTGAGCAGGTGAGGCTGGGGTCGGGGTTAGATTCTGCCTAGAAGCGCAGCCCGGGTCCCCCGAGGCTCCGTGTTTCATTGCGTCCTCGGGCACGCGGCACCCTCCCGGCCACCCTCCCCACGGGACCGGGACGGGCGTTTGAGGTCCGGGTCGTCACACGGGCGCGCTCCAAACTGCGTCTGCGCCGGCAGACCAGACGGGGGACCCCCTGAGTCCGAGGCCACGCCTGGGCCTTACCACGGCCGCCACAGGCGCAACCCCGACCCCGGGCTCTCGGCGCAGTGACGAGACGCCGGCTGCGGTGCCGGGACGTTGGTGGACGGGCAGGGGAGACCGCCAGGGAGGAGGAGCCTGGATGGCGGGCACCTCGAGCCGCTGGCGCCCGGATTAGGGGCCCACATGGCGGGGGCGCAAGGGCCGCAGCGCGTGGGCGCCTCCGGGAGGGGTCCGGCGCTGTCCATGGTGCTGCCCGCCGCGCGCTCGGGCCCCAGCGGGCCGCGCAGCCCGCCGCCGCCGCCCTCCCCGCGCCGCCGGAGCTGGCTAACGCCCGCCAGACAGCCGCGGGAGCCCGACGGGTACTCGGCGCCGCTGCGGACGGGCCAGAGCCCTGGGGAGAGGGGAAGAGGAGGAGCGAAAGGGGGAGTTGACGGAAGAGGGAGGAAGGGCGGGGAGAAGCGTGGAGGGGAAAGGAAGAGGGGGGAGGGGAGGGGAGGCGAGGCCACCGGAACGTCCAGACCTCCTTCCACTCGGATTACAACCCCGCAGCCCGCCCGCCTTAGCCGCCTCCCGCCTCCAGTGGCCTCACCCGCTGCCCACTCCCTGTGCCTTTTTCTCCACCCGTCCCTCTGTTATCTGGAGGGCTCCTCCCCCCAAACCTCCCCGGGCCCCCGCTACCTTGCACCGAGCTCTGGAGGCTTTTCATGTACTTGACGCTCAGCTCCAGGATGTCTGCCTTCTCCAACTTGCGCTTTCGGATCTGCGGTGGGTGGGAAGGGCTCTCAGGGGGAGCCCGCGGTGGGGAGAGGCGAGGGGTGGATCGCACCACCCTCCACCGCGTCCGCGGCCGGGCTCACCTGGTGCGAATAGTGCTTCTCCAGCAGCGACCTGAGCTGCTCCAGCGACACGTTGATGCGCGCCCGGCGCTTCTTCTCCATCAGTGGCTTGGAGATCTGTCGACAAGAGGCTGTTAGAGGGCGGGGTCACGGCCCTCTCGCCCTTGGCCCCTACCGGCGGGCAGAGCCCCCACCCCGAGCTCTTCAGCACCCCGGACCTTTCGGAATCTGCCCGCAGGGCCCCCAGAGCTGCCCTGGGTCCCGGGCTCAGTGCCCATGTTGTCGTGTGCGCGCCCGCGGGAGGCGGCCGAGCCTTTATAGGGGCCCCTCGTTTACATGTCAATGAGGGATCCTGGGCTCCAGGACCCCTGAAGGGGAGGGGAGGACACAGAGTGAATTCCCCACCTCCCTCTGCCCCACGCCTCCTGCCTCCCCAGCAACCCCCTTCCCCTGCCCCAGTCTTTCCCTATCCCTCTCACCCCACCACTTCCCACGTCTGGGATCCCCTCCAGGCCCCCCCCTGACTGTCCCGTCCCAGTGTCCCGAAGCTCCGGGCCCCACCACCAGGCCCACCTGCCTCGTCCTTGCTGCTTTTGCCTCTGAGTGTTCTTGGGGTCCCACTGGGGGTGCGCGGGCCCAGCCAGCTCTGAGCCCTGCTAGCGACTGTGGCAGAGCCCGGCCCGGGGCCTGATGAAGATGCGGAGGCCTCCAGCGGGCTTCACGCTCCGGCCGCGCTGGCCACGCGCATTAGTGGCCCTAATGTCCGGACAATGCAGCGATTTTCTGCCTGTGGCCACTCAAAGCCGGGCGCAGGCCGGGCCCGCGGGGGCCACACAGGGGCATGTGTCCCATTAAAGCGTGCAGCCCGCCCGCAGGGCCGCAGCCTCCTAGCCGGCTGGGTTTGCGGGCCGCGGGGCGGGACTCAGGCCCTGAGAACCTCTCCCGCGTGGTAAGGCCTGGGGCTTACTCCCGCCGCCGCTGGCTCCCAGAGGGTAGGTGGGGGTGGGAAGACCACCGGCCCCCTGGGGGAGCGTCATTGCGGCTTTTGCAGGTCTGGGACCCCAACCTCTTCTCACTATTCCGGCTGGAGCTGGACACCACGGAGCTCAGGGAAGGAGGACCTGCCTCCGGGGCTGGCCCCGCGAGGACTCGGGTGCAGGCCTGGGCGTGGCCCCAGGAGCAGGGCCGCAGGGGCTGAGGCTGAGCGGAAGGCTGAGGTCTGGGAGACACTGGGTTCGAACTCACGCAGCTCCCTTTCCTGGACTCATAGCCTCAGTTTCAGTGTCTGTGCAATGGGGTTCCGCAGTGGAGCCCGCGGCAGAGGAGTGAACAGATTGGCCTGTGCAGAGCTCCGCCGGGGTGGGGGTGGGGGTGGGGGTGGGGTGGGGGTGGCTAGGTTCTGGGTGGGCCCCCAGCTCCCTCCAGCGGGGCTCCCCCCCCGCCCCGCCCCGGAGGTATAGAAGGCCCGGCCGGGGCAGCCTGTTCCCAGGCGCCGAGCGGCGAGGAGAAGGGCGCCCGCCTTCCTTTCAGGCTGAAGCTGCGGCGACAGCGGCTCCGGGGTTCTCCTCCGCCGGGCCGCAGGGACCACGGGCCAGATCCGGGCCGGGCCCGGGCGCGCGGCGGCGCAGGCCGGACGGAGGGCGCTGGCACGCGCCGCGCGGCTTTGAAGCGCCGGGCTCGCCGGGCCCGAACCCCCCCGCGCGCGCTCCGGCTGGGGCGGGGACGGCGCGCTCCGAGCGCCCCCGGCGGGCGGGCGGGCGGGCGGCGCAGCGGGCACAAAGCGGGCAGCCGAGTGTTCGGGGCTTGGCCGGCCCCACAAAGGCCGCGCCCCCTCGGGGCCAAACTCCGGGCGCCCCGCCGCGCGCAGGCTTCCAGCTGCTGCACATCTGCACCGACACGGCGCGCCCCGCCCCCGGCGCCCCCGCCCCCGGCAACCCCGCCCCCGGCACCGGCGCCCCCGTCCCCGGCGCCCCCCGCCCCCTGCGCCCCCGCCCCCCGCCCCCGCGCGCCCCCGGCGCCCCCGGCACCCCCCCCCCGGCGCCCCCGCCCCCGGGCCCCCCGCCCCCGGCGCCCCCGCCCCCGGCACCCCCGCCCCCGGCGCGCCCCCGCCCCCGGCGCCCCCGCCCCTGGCACCCCCGCCCCCGGCGCCCCGCCCCCCGCGCCCCCGCCCCCGGCGCCCCGCCCCCGGCGCCCCGCCCGCCGCCGCTCTCGGGCCGCGCGGCAATTTGTCCTCTGATTACGGCCCCTCCCCAGGAACCGCCGCCCGCGCCTTTCAACTCCGGCGCATTAGCAACCCAATGGCCCTCGGCGGGCCCTCCGGCCGCAGCGGGAGCGCGGGGCCGCCCCTCCCCAGAGTTAGGGCCGCCGGCGCCCCGCCCGCCCCCGGCCCCCGCGGCCCCCGGCCGGCTCTCCTCTCCAGCTGCTGCGCGGGCATCCGGGCCGCGCAGGGTGGGCCGCTCACGTGGGTGGCTCCGGGTGGCCTAAGCGGTGGAAAATTGACCGCAAAATGCTCTAATTCGCAATGTTCTGCTCGGGCTGCCGGGGCGAGGCCGGCGGGCGGGAGTCTCCGCCTCGAGACCCGCCTCCGCCCCTTCCGGCGGCCCCCCCCCACCCCCACCCACCTCCACCCCCCCCACCTCCACCCCCACCCCCACCCCGGCGCGCTCGCCGAGCCCCTGTACCCCCACCCTCCGCACGTCCTCGCGCCGGGGTCCTGCCACCTGGGCTGATCCCCCATCTACTTTCCCCGCTCCCCTCCCCTAGACTCAGGGCTGAGAGGGTCCCCTCTCCCTGCCCGCGCTCACAGACAGCGACCCCCACCCCTTCCCCACTCGACCCCAATTCGGGCTCCTTCTGGGCAGCCACTGCCTCCGCTAAGTTCCAGGCGACGTCCTGGGAGAGGGAGAGGGTCGTAGACGGGTCTCCACCGGGACCCTCCCGACACCAGGCTGGGGACTCCATTCCGCCCGTCTCCCGGCTGTTGGCCGGCCCTACGCACACGCGGGCAGGCCTGGCCCCCGAGGCGCGCAGGCGCGGGGAGGCGTTTTCCGTAGTGGGGGTGCGCAAGGGTTCACCCCAAGTCCTCTCAGACTGCATCAGGGCAAAGCGAAGGGCACGGGCCACCTTAGGCCGGGCTCCTGCAAGCGGGGGTGTAGGCCACCAGCCCCTTCGTCTTCGGGATCTGGGGTCCAGGCCGAGCGCGGGGGAGACGGGGACGAGGCTGCCTGCTCATTCCGGGGGCACAGTCCTCCTGTCGCTCGGGAGGCGCCACTCGGGGCCCTGCTCCCTCACACTGGGCGTTTAAGGTGACAAGTACCTGTGCCTGCCCTCCCTTCTCCCCTTTGGCCTTCTTGACTTTTTTAAAAATATTTTTTTATTGATTCCAGAGAGGAAGGGAGAGGGAGAGAGAGAGAAACATCAATGACGACAGAGACTCGTCGATGAGCTGCCTCCTGCATGCCCCCCACTGGGAACGCAGCCCGCAAACCAGGCACGTGCCCTGAGCAGGAATCCGACGGTGACCTCTTGGTCACGAGCCCTGCCAGCCGGGCTGGCTTTCTTGCCTTCGTCAACAACAAAAATGAATAAATAGATAAACAAACAAAACAGGTAAACAGACAAGTAAATAGATAAATAAATAGAAACGGCAGGCCTGAGTCAGGTGTGGACACGAGGTGGGGAGGGGTTTGCAGGCCTCGGGGCCAGAGCCCCATTGGCCCCGGCACCTCCTGCCTGGCGGGAGCGCCGTCCTCCCTGCGGCCAGGCCCGCTTCCCGGCTCGCGGGGGAGCGGCCGCTTGGGCGGAAGGCCCCGCCCCGCGCAGATGCATTTCACGGCGGACGGAGGCATTGCTCCACGGGATCAGCTCTGGGGACGCCGCGGAAGCGCTGGAATGGCTCGCCAATTGTCTCCGGATGGGGCTGGGCGGCCGCGATTGTTGAACTCTTGAGCTGCCTGGGCTCCGGGCAGCTCGCCGCCAAGGGTCCTCCAGGGCACAAAGGCTGGGACCGCGGCGAGTGCATCGACACCGCGCCCGCCGCCCGGCCCTGGGAGAGGGAATCCCGGGGGGCCCCATTGTCCCCGCCTTTGTGCCTCTCCCCAGCTGGCTCCAATCTTTAAATATTTACCCGGCTGCTTTGTGCACGTCTGACTTCTGCACTTTGGGCTGATGTGCTCGTAAATTACGCGTCTCTTACCCATTTCCAGACGAGAGAGAGAGGAGGCTTTACTGTCTGGAGCCCAGAATGGCCCAGGAAGGGAAAAGAAAACTTTCCCAGAACCAGGGGTCCCCCACCCCCACCCCCACCTACCCCCCACCCCACTCCCCCCCGCCCTGCAGGGCTGCAGCCACGCGGGACAGCCTCACTCCCACCTTCACGTGGGAATTGGAGGAGGCCTGTGAGTGACAAGGGGCTCAGGAGGCCCCTCTAACAGCCACTGAAGGGTCCCAGGTTCGATTCCGGCCAAGGGCCTGTACCTTGGTTGCGGGCACATCCCCGGTAGGAGGTGTGCAGGAAGAAGCTGATCGATGTTTCTCTCTCCTCGATGTTTCTAACTCTCTATCCCTCTCCCTTTCTCTCTGTAAAAAAAAAAATCAATAAAATATATTTTTTAAAAAAAGAACTAGTAATCCATTGAAGAAAGGGAAGCCTACTTTTCTGTCAGCCTGCAGTGTAACTGGGAGAAGTCAAGGTGTTCTTAGGACTCTTTTGAACAGGAGGGACCGGGACTGGGGCTGAGGATGGAGCCGCCCCAGCTGGTGGGCGGGCGGCTGGAGGAGAGGGCGGAGGGAGGGCCGGGCCGAAGGACCTTCCTGCATGAGAAAGCTCCCTTTGTGCTGGCCCTGCAGTTTAGAACAAAACATTCAAATGCTTATTTACAAGAAAAGGCAAGCGAGGCGTCCCGGGGCTGAGCAGTTTTCCTGTATTTTCTTATATTTTCTGTAGGCTTGTTCCCCTGGCCTGGGGGGTGACCCTGGAGCACTGGGTGCAGAGTGGGTGTGTTAGATCACTCTCCTCCCCAGAGGGAAAGCAGGTCTGTGTGTGTTCCTGTCTGCTTCTCCGTGTGTCTGTGTGTATCTCATTGTGCTCCTTCGTTTCTCTGGGCCAATGCCAGTGTCAGTGTGAATACATTTGCTTTGCTTTCTCCTCCGTCACTGGCCTGTGGGCCCTGATAAATTCAGCCACTCCAGTGACTTTTAAAAATTCCCCATCCGTCCCTCTCGACCGGAGGCAGGAGGGGACTGCCCTATGCAGGAGGGGACTGCTCCCCGTTTCTTTTCAACTTCTCCAAGATGGGGCTGGAAGGGTTTAAGGGGAAGTGATGGGCAGAGAGGGGAGGCCCTCCAATTCGAGTTACATTACTCTGTGCCCCTAGAATGGGGATGGTCCCTGGGGGGAACCAGGGTGGTAAGTCAGCCTGGAGAGCAGAAGTCAATGGCCAGAGATGGAGGTTTCTGAGGGCAGCTCTCTGCCCAGGGCCAGACCCACTCCCAGGACCGAAGATGAAATGAGCGCCCCCTAGTGGCCTCAAGGCTTCCCGGCACAGAGGGAGAAGTGCTGAGTCTGGGGGAGACCTTGATAAACGGGCAGAGGCAGGAGAGGGGTTCAACATAAAGCCCAGGCCTCCTTCCCGCATGGCGCCAGCCGACTTTGGACTTAAAAACATTTAAAAATCCTTTTAATTCTGACCAACCGAGTCTAGCACCTGCCTTCTGAGCACCCCGTGAACCTGGCATTCGGCTTTGCGGAACGGTAGCGATGCCTGCCTGTGAAATCAGGGTCCCCTGGTTTTCACAGAAACATTTTACATTTTACAGAAACTGTGAGAGTTCATTTGCCCGAGGTCACCACGCTGGACCGCAGCAGCCCCGGGCCCGGATTCCAGCGCAGGCTCCATGCTTCCCTGAACCCCGCTGCCCACATGCCAGGCGGCCTGCCAGGCCCTGGGGGGACAGGAGAGCGGGACCCGGATGACGGCAGCTCACAGCCCGCCCGGCCTCAGCTCCAGCTCCCCTGGGGCCTGTCCCCTATCCCGCCGCTTGCTCGCTTCCTCCTGCCGCTGTGCCACCCTCCCCGGTTCCTACCCTTCGACGCCCTTGCTCTCCTTTCCAGCGGCAGGCAGGCTGCCGGTTCCCAGGGGCCCCAAGGCCTAGTGGCAGCATCTCCTCCACGCAGGCTCTTCACCGCGGCCCTCCCACCATAATCCCTCCCTGGGTCCCTGTCTCCGTCCTCACTTGCTGCTGCCCCGCTCCCACCCGCCACAGGCTTTCTAGTCCTTTGTTGACATGCCTTTCTCCTGCACCCTTGCTTCTTAGCTCCCGGGGGACGGGGGCACTATTAACCCTTTAAAAAGTCAAAGACAATTTCTGATTATAAAAGTAATATGAGGTGCCCGGCCGACGTGGCTCCACGGTGGCTGAGCGTCGACCTGTGAACCAGGATGTCAGGGTTCGATTCCCGGTCAGGGCACATGCGGGAGTTGCGGGCTCCATCCCCAGTGTGGGGTGTGCAGGAGGCAGCCGATGGGTGATTCTCATCATTGATGTGTCTCTCTCTGAAATCAACAAAAATATATATTTTTTATGTGGGCCCAGCACGCTTCCGCTGCGCCACTCTGCTTATATTTTTTTAAAAAAGTACTGTAAGTTGATTGTGGGCGATATGGAAAATACAAAAACCTATAAAGAAGAACATCCAAGTCGCCCCGAGTTTCCCCGCCTGCAGACAGCCGCTGTTAAGTAACGTTGGCTTCTGTTTCAATCATTTTCCCGGGCGCCCGAAAACGATTCTGCTTTTCCAAGTGAAATCAAGACCACACCGCCAAGTTCTGATTTCGGCCTCTTAGGAAACGTAACGTCATCCGATTGTGCCGCCACCGACCAAGTGGGCGGTCACCCGCGCTGAGGGTGCCCAAGGGCAGTATCCCCGAGGCGGCGCTGCGTGGGCTCCAGGGGGCGCACGGGGCCCCGCTGCGGGCAGGTGCGGACCCCTAGACGTGGAGAATGGGATCGGCCCGGCTAGCGGCTGCGGGTGAGAATTTGGGGGGCGCGTGCGCGGGGCCGCCGAGGGTGGGGTCGCTTCATATTTCCCGGGGCTCTGGAGTTCGGTGGAGACCTGGCCGCCGCGCAGGCCCCGGCTCAGCCCGGGTCAGCGAGGCTCCGGGAGGCCGGCGGGGCGGGGCGGGGCCGCGAGAGGGGGCGGGGCCGCGAGAGGGGGCGGGCCGCGGCGGACCCGGGGGGCGGGGCCGGGGCGGGGCCGGGGCGGGGCGCTCCCTCCAAATTCCGGCCCCAGCCCGGCCGCGCGGCGGTATCGCGAGAGCTCCCGGGCGGCGCGCGGCTCCCGCGGCTCCTCCCGTCCGGCGTCGGCGGCGCGGCGCGCAGGCGCGGCGGGCGGGTTTCCCGGGGCTACAGCCGGCGCCGCGCCCGCTGTCCGCCGCCTGCGCCATGGCGGGCTGCGCGGCGCGGGCTCCGCCGGGCCCCGAGGCGCGGCTCAGCCTGGCCGCCTTCCTGCTGGGCGCCTCGGTGCTGGCGCTGCCGCTGCTCACGCGCGCCGGCCTGCAGGGCCGCACGGCGCTGGCGCTCTACGTGGCCGGGCTCAACGCGCTGCTGCTGCTGCTCTACCGGCCGCCGCGCTACCAGGTGCGGGCCGGGCCGGGCCGGGCCGGGGCGGGGCCGGGGCGGGGCGGGAGCGGGGCCCAGGAGACGGGCTCCTTCCCCGGAGCGCTCCGTGGCCGGAGTCACCCGGTGGCAGCGGGGACCGCGCCTCGCCGGGCTCAGGGGCGTGGGCGGGCCCTCCAGCCGGCGGGGCGGTTCGGCAGCTGCGGCAGGTGCGCGTGGGGTGAGCAGCGAGCGAGCTCCCGAGGCCTTTTACGTAATTTGGGGTGCGGGGACCTACCTACGTGCTGGCGAGTCTGAGGTCGGGGGCCCCGCAGGTACGTGGAGGGGGCCGGGTGCTCGGACCAGACTCGCCGCGGGGACCTGGGAGAACCCTCCCAATAAATTAGGGCCACAGTTTGCCCACAGCCCTGAGTAATAATAGCAGCAGTCGTTAGAAATGGCGGCAGAAACTTAGGTGGCATTTACCCCTGAGTGCTTCTCTTGGGTAACCCTCCAGGCAATGCTAACGGGTGGGTATTATCATCATCATCCCTGTTGCATAGGCGGGGAAACGGGTCCAGAGAGGTTAAGTAACTTGCCCAAGGCCACACAGGCAGCAAGTGCTGGGCTCGGGCTTTTAACCAGGAGCAGGTGTGTGCTCCAGAGCAGCCCGGTCAGGGCTCCTGGTCTCTTTCAGATCGCGGTCCGAGCCTGCTTCCTGGGCTTCGTGTTCGGCTGCGGGGTGCTGCTGAGTTTCAGCCAGTCTTCTTGGGATCACTTCGGCTGGTAAGAAGGCCCTTGGGAACAGTGGGTTTGAGGCTAGGGTGGCAGAGCGGAGGACAGTCGTGGCATTTCATCGTCCCCGTGTCTCATCTTGGCTGGAAGCTGTGCAGGGCCACATGCCCCAGCCTGCCGGCCGCGAGGCTCACGTGCTTCGTAGGGTTCTGTGGAAGCCAGGTGTCTACCTTCCACCTGCATTCCTGCATCTCGGACCTTGAGAACTTGTGCCCATTGGTCGCGTCTGTTGCAGGCAGAAGCAGGTCTCCCTGGCACCCTCCCCACAGGTGCCCTCACCTGCAGCGGCAGCTGCTGTGGCATCCTGGGGGAGGGGGGGCTCTGGCTGGCCTTCACCGGCCTCTTGCATCTCCCATTTCTATTAGGGCACATCTAGTGCATCCCCCACGGCCAGGCTGGGACTTTTCCCTACGCTGTGGTTTCAGTCCCTTGAGCCTTCTGGCCCCTGACCTAGATATGAACCCGGGCTTCCAGGTAAAAGGCGCCGTCTCATTCTTCGTTGCTGGAACTGTTTCCTTTCAGTTCTTTTTTGTTTTGTTTTTGTGTTTGACATAACGTTACTACTTTATTTTGCTAGTTCCCACTATCATGTTTTACTGTGTGTGGTGCCATTTTAAAAAGGCTGAAGGACCCATCATGCCTTCCTGTTCATTTGTTTGTTTGTTTGTTTGTTTTGCCTATGATATTCAAAAGTGTAGTCCCTTTAAAACCCCCCTTTCTGCCCCCACCGGTGTGGCTCAGTTGGTTGGGCGGCCTGTGCGCTGAAGGGTTGCTGGATGGAATGCCGTCAGGGCACATGCCTGCAGGGGGTGTGCAGGAGGCAGCCAACCCACATGGATGTTTCTCTCTCTTCCCTTCTCCTCTAATAAATAAATAAATAAATGCGATAAAGAATCTTAAAAACCCATAAAACCCAGTCACTGTCTGCAAACCTGAGGGAGTAATATGGGACCTCAGACAGGGGGCGCGGGACCTCCTCATAGGCCCGGGGATGGTCTCACAGCCCCGAATCTGTACTGTGAATGGTGGCGATTCCTTTGCCCCAGCTTACCTCTATCTCTTTTTTAAAATCTCTTCCCCAAAAAGCTCAAGTTGAACCTCTCTTTCCTTCGTTGTAAACAGGTACATGTGCTCGCTGTCCCTGTTCCACTATTCTGAGTACCTGGTTACGGCGGTCAACAACCCCAAGAGCCTGTCCCTGGACTCCTTCCTCCTGAACCACAGCCTGGAGTACACCGTGGCTGCCCTTTCCTCGTGGATCGAGTTCACCCTGGAGAACCTGCTCTGGCCAGGTCAGTGTGCCCTGCTCGCCCCTCGGGCAGGGCGGCTTCCACGCGGGCGTCATGGCAGTGACTTCGGGGGCTCTCCTCTCGGATCTAATCTCCCCAAGTGATTTCCGCAGGCCTCAGTCCTCACTAAGCTCTTTATAGCGGACGGGACTGTGCGCCCGCTTCTGGATTTTCAGGTCGAGGGCCCGGTGACCTCTTGCGTTAAGCCTTGTGGAGCGAAGTGCGCTCTCTGGGACGAGGCCCTCCCTCTGATCACTGCAATCCCAATTTCACAGTCGGAGGAGACTTGGATCCATGGCTTTTCTGTGGTTTGAGACATTCCACACGGGGATTTTATTAGCAAAAGCCGCTGCCCCAGGAGCCTGCTCCCAAGGTGAACTTCCCACAGCAAATTAACCACGTGTGTGGTTCCAGGAGCCAGTAAGTGGCCGGAGCGGGCGCGCCGGGTCCTGCTGGGCTCCACTTGGTTGTCCTTGTCCCCAGGGAAGGACAGGAGTGTGTGGCAGGGGACGTGGACGAGAGCCCAGCAGGTCTTTGCTATGATGCTCTCACTGGGTTGCTGGCCCTTTAAATATATTTTTATTGATTTTTAGAGAGAGAGGGAGGGAGGGAGAAGGATCGAGAGATAGAAACATCGATGAGAGAGGAACATCATCGATCGGCTGCCTCCTGCATGCCTCCTGCATGCTCCTACTGGGGATCAAGGCATAACCCAGGCATGTGCCCCAACTGAATCGAACCAGCTACCTCGGTTCCTGGGCCAGCACTCAACCACTGAGCCACACCAGCTGGGCTGGTTGCTGGCACTTTAAATAGATGAATAGCACAACTTTGCTTAGACTTATACTTGAACCTGATGACACATGCTGATGCCCAACCAGCACGGTCCTCGGTTCCTGTCTTGGAAAAATAGATTCGTTTTAAGCATCCACAGGGAGGACTCAGCGGTCCGTTTGTCACGTTCCCCTGCAGAACTGAAGCAGGTCACCTGGCTCAGTGCCACGGGCCTGCTGATGGTGGTCTTCGGAGAATGCCTGAGGAAAGCGGCGATGTTTACGGCTGGTTCCAACTTCAACCACGTGGTGCAGAATGAAAAATCAGAAACCCACACTCTGGTGACGAGCGGGGTGTACGCCTGGTTCCGGCACCCTTCTTACGTGGGGTGGTTTTACTGGAGTATCGGAACCCAGGTAAAGTAGTAGGGGTGACCCTGGCCTCCTTTAGGTTTACTTCAAATACTTTTTTATTTGTATAAATAAAATAATTCACGTACCATAAAAATCCACCAGTTCAAAGTGTACCATTCAGTGGGTTTCGGTGTATTCGCAACGTTGTTGGTCCTCTTTATTTATTTATATAAAAAATACATATTTTTATTGATTTTAGAGAGGAAGGGAGAGGGAGGGAGAGAGAGAGAAACATCAATGATGAGAGAGAATCATGGATCCGCTGCCTCCTGCACGCCCCCTACTGGGGATGAGCCCGCAACCCTGACGTGTGCCCTTGACCAGGAATCCAATCATGACCTCCTGGTTCATAGGTCGATGCTCCACTCCTGAGCCATGCCGGCTGGACACCTAATCTAATTTATTTCGAGAGTCTCTCGGGCCCTTGGCGGGGAGTCCTGTGGGTCTGACAAGCCGATGCCGCTCATGTCCACAGTGTGGGTCCCTTGGACCCTGACCAGCCTGTGTCCCCACCAGGTGATGCTCTGCAACCCCATCTGCGGCGTGGGCTACGCACTGACGGTGTGGCGGTTCTTCCGCGACCGGACGGAAGAGGAGGAGATCTCCCTGATTCACTTCTTTGGCGAGGAGTACCTGGAGTATAAGAAGCGGGTGCCCACGGGCCTGCCTTTCATAAAAGGGGTCAAGGTGGAGCTATGACCCCGGGTCCACGGGGCCTCCCACTCTGCACAGCCGGGGACAAAACGGCCTCCGGTCGGCCGCTGTGCAGGATGGATTTTCTTAATCACTTTATACTCACCATTTCCTCTTCGGGACATCCCTCAAGACCAAAGGTCAGAGGCCTTAGGACCAAAGGAACCCCTCCCCCAGCTTCCCGGAGCAGTCTGTTCTTAGGTTGAATCAAGAGATGGACGAGGATGAGAGATGAACAAGGAGCAGATAACAGCAATATCAGCAGTGCGCCGGTGAGCCAGGCTGCAGGAGCCAGGCGGTCCTGTGAGGCCTCGCTGCCTTTGGGCTGTAACCAGGCCCTCCTCCCCCCGGGGGAGGTGGACTCCTTACTCAGAATCAGGTTTCTTCCGCCGGAAGGGGCATGGGCACCAGGGCCTTCTAGCGTTAGAGATTCATTTTACCGGAAACATGAGCAGCACAGCCCTAACCTCCTCATTCCCATCCTCCGTGGGCGCATGAGCATCTGTCCAGTTTTAAAGACACTCCCTGATGAGGCTCTCCATATAGTTATCCTTTTTACACACCTGTCTTTATGATTGGCAGTGCAAGTTCAGGGGGGCTTGGTGTTGACAGCCCCAACTCTTATTTGGCAGAAAGGAAGCATCCACACCCAGACCAGCGGCTTGGTGTTACCAGGGCGCCCCGGGCCCCTGGGCCTTTGGCTCCTGCCCCCGCCCTTCTCCCCAGGGGGCTGCCATCAGCGGTAGGCATGTCCGAGATGTGTCCTCCGTCCAGGAAACGCTTCCTGGCCGCCTGCTCCTGTGCGAGGCCCGGTCAGACCCTGGGAGGTACTGCTCTCCGTCGGTTTGGGGTTATTCTTACTTTGCCATAGCGTGTAGTTTTATGTTTTGATGCAAATCTATTAACTATTGATTTCTATGTTCCGTTCTCAAAATGTCATTGTCCCTGATGCCACTTCAAACTGTCTTCCAAAGGGGTTGGAGCGCTCGCACAGCTACACAATGCAAGGCGACTCGGGAAAGTCTTACATGGAGCAAATAGTCCCGACCGAGGGTTAGTCATATTTCTGTCTTTCCAGTTCAGGGAGAGTGGCTGGCTTTAGGAGTCAAACAGGAACTGTGAAGGCCCTCGTTTAACTCTGGACTAGACAGGAGCGTGGTCTGTGTGAGATCCTTCCGCACAGGGCGGCGGCGGCGCTGGGACGGCGAACGTGAGGCGGAGCCGCGGCGGAGCGCAGACCTGCGGCCTCCGAGGAGCCACTACCTTTCTGTGCCTAGACCTCCCCATCTGTAGAATGGGGTCAATACCGCCTACCTCACAGGGGTGTTGTGAAGACTTAGAAGAACGTCAAACGTTTTTAATGCTTAGGTGACAGGACAGTGGAATCTACTGTGTGAGAGTTGCGCAAAAATGGACATTCGGTTAACTGTGCCAGATGCCGGAGATGTGTGTGCAAAAGAGCATTTTACCAACTCAAAATAGTATTAATTTCTAGATTTCACGGCCTAATTAATCCTCTCGTCATTATATGTACCAAAGAGGTGTGCGGGCTCGCTGACTGCTGGTGTGAGAACCAGGGACCCCGCCCTGGGCCTCCGCAGGGGGGTGCAGTCACACTGGCCAAGGCCATACTCGGGCCTGGGCCAGCCTGTTCCCCTGACCGCGCTTGGTGAGGTCAGCTCCACTTAGTAGGACTGCAGGCTAAAGGGGGGTGGGCAGCCACCCCCAGCTCTTTGAGGGAAACTTCCAGATCTGATGACACTTCCTGGGCCATGGATCTGTCTCCTTAGCAGCTGAGAGCAGCTCTGAGGGCCCGGCTTTGTGAGGTGGCCGTGTGATGATCTGTTCTCCTCCCCCCGCCGAGTTCTGAGCCCACCTTGCTGCTGCCAGGGGCTCAGGCCTGGGCCACGGGGGGCTGGCATTCTGCTGGGCTTTTCCAGAGCAGGGGGGAGGGGCGGGGAGAACATGGCGCCCTCCTTTGCAATCCCAGGGCAGAGGCCCTCGGTTACCTCGTGATAGAAGGTGAACTGGTGAGGGACAGGGTTTGGCAAGTGGCTGGCTTTCATCCGGTCCTGCATCGCCAGGTTATTTTTAACCATTCAAATTTAGCAGCGATGGCCTGCAGGGCAGGGAATCAGGTTAATGAGGTGCAGGCTCTCTGGGTACTCCCCCACGCTTCCTGGGCCCTCGAATGAAACCGCCAGATGTCTCGTCCCACTGCGGCTCCTTACGGGGACATGGGCATTGCGCAGAACTACGCTGCCTTGAAGCCCTGGAAGGGCCCCTGACACAGGATCGGCGAGGCTGCGCGTGGCAGCTTACAGCTGAGGGCGGGAGCGGACTGGGCAGAGACCCCCGCAGCCCCTCCTGGGGTGAGCTGCTTCGGGAGCCTAAGAGGGAATGTTACCAGCCCCTGCCATCCCGGTGATGACCGATAGGGGAAGTATTCCCAAACTAATACATCGCATCAGTAGATTGGGCGCAGGGAGGTCTCGGCCACAGCTCACCTTTGGTAACAGTCGCTCCATAACGGTGCACTAACCTACCACTGTCCCTTCTCTGCACTTTCCTACCTACTGCCTTAGATAGCTGCCATCTCCCACCGTTTTTGCTTCTGTAGAGACTTGGCGAGGGTAGGCGACCTCGGCATTGCCGCGTGGTGGGACCTGCTCCCCATGCCCTGCTCTGAGAGCTTCCGGCCTGGGGGACTGGCCATCCCGGGCCCGGCCACCGGCGGCCGCTCTGGGGAAGCCGGCCTAGCGAGGAGAATAACTTAATGGAGTAATTATTCTACTCTTCTTTCTACATGCAGACATGTTTGTTTAAATACTTTAAATTGGATTTTCTCTCACAGATACTGATATTCTTTCCAATTCTGAAATAAAACTATACTCGGTTTCACTACGAAGAGCAGTGTGATGGTGTGGGGTGTGGCCGCTCCCAGGTCACGCCGCTCGGCTGAGAAATGAGGACCTACAGCATCAGCCAGGTGTCTTCTCCACTCAGCTCTGCAGTCCTGCCTCCAAGCAGTCGGGGATGCCAGGCACTCCCACCCCGCAGGCTCCCGAGGTCTTGCCGCTCTGGCACGGGGACAGCAGGCCCTGAAACGGCAGGTCCAGGGGGTTGGCAGTTCCCGTGTGACACCGACGTTTTGATGTGCAAGCCCAGCTGGTGCAGAAAAGCCGTTCGCTGTTTGAACCCCTGACTCAAGATGGACATTTGCTTAAAATGTGACTCTCCGGGCATCATTTTGCCTCAAAACTTTAAATTTTAGGTCCTGTAGGTTAATGTTCCTTTTTAAAAAAGTATTGATTTCATAGAGGAAGGGAGAGGGATAGATGATAGAAACATCAATGATGAGAGAGAATCATTGATTGGCTGCCTCCTGCACACCCCCCACTGGGGATCGAGCCAGCAACCCAGGCATGTGCCCTTGGCCGGAATCAAACCCAGGACCCTTCAGTCCGCAGGCCGATGCTCCACCCTCAGCCAAACTGGCTAGGGATAATGTTCCTTTTTTATGTATGTTAATCCTCACACAAGGACATTTTTCCCATTAATTTGTTTTTAGAGAATGAAGAGGGTGTGAGAAAGAGAAACATAGATGTGAGAGAGACGCATCAATTGGTTGCTTCCAACACACACCCCGACCCGGGCTGGGGGATCGAACCTGCAATTCAGGTATGTGCCCTTGACCGGGAATTGAACCCTGGACCCTTCAGTGCACAAGCCAATGCTCTAACCACTGAGCAGCACCAGCCAGGGCAATTTTCCGTTTTAAGGAACATTCAGTTCCTCTTGCAGAAAGGGCGCTGTGTAGGAATGGGAAGCTAGCAGAGACAAGTTGCTGCTGAATCTGCTTTAATAATCAACAGAAGGCGAGCATAGGTGCAGACAGCAGCCTGGGGAGGAGCCGAGGAGCTGTGGGGGTGTCGTCCCGCCTCGCACCTGCTCTGGAGCTCAGCCCTCGCCTGGGAGGAAGCCGGGAACGGGGTTTCCCTCTGCTGAGCAGCGCTCAGGTTGCTGGGTGGAACCTCCCAGTGGCACCCGGTTAACCGTGGAGCTGTGACTCGGGAGAAACTGGCTTCCTCTGAAGTCTCGTTACCTATGTTCAGAGCGGTCCGCCCCTCCGGGCAAGCAGGTAATCCTGGCACAGGGTAGTACAGGCACTGGGGAGGGGCCGGGCTGGGGAAAGGCTTGAGGCTGGATGTTCCTTTATTTATTTAAAATATTTATTATTGATTCAGAGAGGAAGGGAGAGGGAAACAGCGATGATGAGAGAGAACGCCCCCTACTGGGGACAGAGCCTACAACCGGGGCATGTGCCCTGATCCGGAATCAAACTGTGACCTGGTTTATAGATTGATGCTCAACCACGGAGCCACACCGGCTGGGCTGGGTGTCTCCTCATTGAACAACCATGTGGCCTAGGACTCATCCCCTGTCACCGTGATGAGAACCAAGACTTTGTGCCACGTGAACACGGGACTGAAATGAGGACCCGTGAGTTTCTGGGTTTTACTGCTGATAAGCGATCCCCCTTCAACCTGTGAAACATCATGGTGGGAGCGCTTTTCTTACAGGCCTGGGCTCACCCGCCTGTTGTGATAGGCCCACGCCCCTGGGACCAGCCCCATCTGCTAGGTGGGGCGCTCCCTCCGTGGGGGGACGTCACCCCCGTTTCTCGCTTTGGGTCTATGAGGATCTTTGTTCTGCACGGGAGGCTCTTCCGTGAGGCTGTGCGGGGTCCGGCTGTTTCCTCTCGGCTCCGAGGTCTTCTCCCTCTTGTCCGTCCCACACACTGGGTCACTCCTAAAGGATCATGGACGCGAGCTCTAGCCTGTGGCGCCGCCCGCCGCCCCACTTCACCGTGCCCAGCGCTGCCGTCCACCCGGCCCAGGCTTTCGGAACAGGAGGCCTTTCTGGAAGGCACGGTGACCGCGTCATTAGAGCCAGAGCGACGGCCTCCTTCAGGGTTATTTCACTTCCGATGAGAGGCAGTTGCCCAGACATCAGCAGCTCAGCTCTCTCAGCAGGAGCTCAGTTCACTCTCCTGAAGCATCGGAGTGAACCGTGGCGCCTGGTGTGTGTGTGTGTGTGTGTGTGTGTGTGTGTGTGTGTGTGTGCGCGCACGTGTGTGCGCGCCTCGTCTCCAGCCCCGGCAGCAGACCTGCCAGGGCTCCGGGCTCTCACAGCTCTGACCCTCCACCTCCGCTCTCTGCCCCCACCCAGACTGGCACGTCTCACCCAGAGGGGAACGCGGAGAGCCCGCTGTGACCGTGGCTGTCTTACCGCACTCTCCTCCCTCTGGCAGTGTTGTAAACACCGTGGCTCCAGTGACAGCAGTGCTCCCAGAGTGGTCCTCAGTCACTGCTCCTCGCCCAGTGGGCGTGAGCCACGTGTGTGAGTGCCCAGGAGCCAGTCCAAGTGCTGGCGGCTCTTGGTGGTGTCGGGGCCCGGCAGCCACCATGCATCGATGGTTAGAAAACATGGGTCACGTCTATCAAAGTCACATCTGTTCTCTACGAGTCACTGTCCAGATTACAAACCTCTCTGACCTGTATTTTACAAATTGAGGCCCCACTAAGGCCGTAGAGGGGACCGGCGGGAATGTCTCTGGAATGAGCTGTTCGCCGCCCGGGCGGGGAGACGAGCTTTACCTGGCCTCGTCGCTCGCGCTGTCGTCACCCAGGTCTTGGAGCTGCTCTGACTCCTCGTCCACGGGCACCTGGAACCTGCCGAGGAAGCAGAGCCCGCCCACTGCGTGTCCTGAAGCTCACTCCGCACAAGAACCAAACTCAAGAAACACTCCAGGGCCCTGGCTGGCTTGGCTCAATGGACAGAGCATCGGCCTTTGGACTGAAGGGTCCCGGGTTCGATTCCGGTCAAGGGCACATGCCCGGGTTGCGGGCTCGATCCCCGGTGGGGGGCATGCAGGAGGCAGCCAATCAATTATTCTCTCTCATCATTGATGTTTCTCTCTCTCTCCCTTCCTCTCTAAAATCAATAAAATACATTAAAAAAAAAAAAAAAAAACATGAAAGAGGCAAATGGGATGTAGGACACAGGAGGTCCGACAGGAATGAGGCAAATGGATCCCCAGGAGGGTGATGGGGGAGAGCTCAGGCTGACTCCTGTGCACCCGATGCAAAGAACAACCAGTCACCTGGAGGCTGAGTGATTTAAGAGGTGGGCACACTGAGGACCTGCAACCAGGATCCCTCTGCTACGGAAACACCTTTCAAAGCTCATGCATGGTGCCGAGAGCCTGGTGTGGCTCCTTGTTAGACCTGACCACGCACAGAGGAAGGTCTGCTCTCTGTTCTGCCTGGGTCTGGTGAGGGCCCTCATCACACTCCCATGAAGTGTGTTCTGCTTTGACTGCTCGCGAGAGCCAGAGAGGGCGGAAGATCGTGTGTCTAGAAGCAGAAACTCAGGGCAACACACTCATTCTGTGTTCTGGCAGATGTCCAGCACCTGGTCCACCCAGGTGCCCCGCTTAAACCTCATGACGCGGCCCTCATGGAAGGGCTCTTCCCAGTATGTGGCACCCTTCCCACCCATTCTAAAGTGTCTGGGCTCCCCTGAGCACCCCCGGTCTCACCTGGGCTCCAGCCGCTCCTTCACCTTGGCAATCGAGCGGATGTAGGGTGTGATCTGCTTGGTGATGGTGGTCAGGTAGGCATTCTCCTGCTTCAGCTGGAGGAGGTCATAGAGCTGGGCTGTGGGGCCAAGGCCAGAGTGTTGGGTCTTGTTGGCTTTAGATTCTTACTCCCCAGCTTCACACCATCGCCGTGTCCCAACTACCCCCACCGCTACTTCATTCTTTAAAGCGTGCAGTAAGACTTGAGAGGGAGGGCCTTCTACTCACTGATTCTGGCCCCAGATGCATCGTGTTGGGGCCAGTTAGCAGCTGTGGGGCAAAGTCAAGGGCTAAGGGAAGAGCATGGGGATTCTTATATCCGGTTAGTGGGTAACTGCCTTCCTGCCCCTACGGCCATGGGTTAGCTCCGGGACAGGGATGCACCCAGCAGCGGCTGCCTGGGACCTTCATAAATCTCCTGCTCGTTAGCCACCCGCTGGTAGGACTCCTCCCACATCTGAAAGAGAAAGTAAGGTGGACACGCGTGTGGTGTGAGTTGGAATTTCCATTGGTGGCATTTCTGTCCCCTAGCTACTCAGAGCCATAGGCACCCCCAGCCAGTCATGGGGTTCCAGGCAGCAAAGACCCGGGATCCAGAGCCTGCCACACCAGGCCTCGCGGGGCACCAGCCAATGCCCTCTTTCTCCCCCTTCCTGTCTGGGGTCGCCCATGGGCATGCTGAGGGGTGAGCGGCCCGGAGCTAGGTCCTCGGAAGGGCGTACCTCCTGGAAGGCTGCTCTCATCCCTTCCACGGAGGCGTACTCCGAGGCGATCTGCGCGTCCACCTGCAGGGCCTTGCGGAGGATGTCTCCCATGATCTCGGCCTTGATGAGCGAGTGGTGCTTGGTGAGGTCCCGGTGCAGCTCCTGGACCTGGTCCTTCAGGCTCTGCATCTCCGCCTGCAGGCGCTGCGGGCGGGGCGAGCCCATGAGCGCCTGGGGCTCCTGCAGGCCGTGCCTCCTGGGGCTCAGGGGAGAGCTGGCTTCCCGGGTGGCCCCCGCGCCTCCGTGAGGAAGGGGTGGGCCTTTCCCGCCCACAGGTCCCCGAGGCCCGCTCACCCGGTAGGAGTCCTCATAGTGGCGGCAGTGCTCCAGGAAGGGCGTGTCCTCGCCCTCCGCCAGCAGCACCTTGGTGCCGATGGACCGGTGCAGCGTGGGCTTCTGGACCGGGGACCCCAACGTCGTCCCCACCGGGGAGGGGCAGCTGGGCACCAGCACCTTGGGGCCCGAGACCCCTGCCAGCCTGGGAGAGAACCAGTGCGGGTGCAGATGGGGGGTGGGGGGGAGGGGGCGGCTCTCCCCTCCCCTCCCCCAGCCTCCCAGTGCCTCCCAGCGCCCTCGCCCCAGACTGCGCCCAGAACCACCCTGGGAGTCCAGAAAAGCCTGAGGCAAACCCGCACCCAAGACCAATGACATCCAATGTCAAACCCTCCGGGTGATGTCAATGAGGAGGAGTCCATAGGGAGGACGTCAGGGCTGGTCCCCAGGAAACGCCGTGAGCCCTCCCCCGCTGCCCTGGGCACATGCATCTCCCCTAACTCCTCCCAGGTCTCTGGCCTTGGGGGGTCAGGCCCACCCGAGCTGCCCTTCCCTTCCGCCCTGGCTGCGGACAGGCAGCGTCCGGTCCTCCCGGCCCTGCCCTGCCCGGGCTCCACGTTGGAGAGCAGCGCTCCGCCAGTGCTGGCCCCTGGGGGGCCCTGCCCTGGGGGGCCCTGCCCTGGGGGACCCTTCCCTGGGGGGCCCTGCCCTGGGGGACCCCGTCCCGGGGGGCCCTTCCCTGGGGGGCCCTGCCCTGGGGGACCCCGTCCCGGGGGGCCCTGCCCTGGGGGGGCCCTGCCCTGGGGGGCCCTGTCCTGGGGGGCCCTGTCCTGGGGGGGCCCTGTCCTGGGGGGCCCTGCCCTGGGGGACCCTGCCCTGGGGGGCCCGGCCCTGGGGGGCCCTGCCCTGGGGGGCCCTGCCCTGGGGGGGCCCTGCCCTGGGGGACCCTGTCCTGGGGGCCCTGCCCTGGGGGGGCCCTGTCCTGGGGGGGCCCTGTCCTGGGGGGCCCTGCCCTGGGGGACCCTGCCCTGGGGGGCCCTGTCCTGGGGGACCCTGCCCTGGGGGGCCCTGCCCCGGGGGGCCCTGCCCTGCGGGGCCTTGTCGCTCACGTGCTGGGGCCGCCCCCGGCCCCCGCAGCGCGGCGCGGCCCCGGCGGCAGCAGCAGCGGCTCCAGGCAGCGAGCGAACTCGGCGCGGTGGTCGCTGAGGATCTGGGCGGGGAGACACCGGTCCTGAGCCGGGACCCACGGGGCTCCTGAGCCCGGGACCCACGGGGCTCCTGAGCCCGGGACCCACGGGGCTCCTGAGCCGGGACCCACGGGGCTCCTGAGCCCGGGACCCACGGGGCTCCTGAGCCCGGGACCCACGGGGCTCCTGAGCCCGGGACCCACGGGGCTCCTGAGCCCGGGACCCACGGGGCTCCTGAGCCCGGGACCCACGGGGCTCCTGAGCCCGGGACCCACGGGGCTCCTGAGCCCGGGACCCACGGGGCGGCCCGCTCACCCGCTCACCGGCCCGCACACCTTGCTGCTCTGCGCCGGCCGGAGGCGGTGCGGCCGCGTGGCGATGCCCTGCAGCCTCTCCATCAGCTCCTGCGAGGCCGGGGGAGGGGGGCGCTCAGGCTGTGTGTGTGTGTGTGCGTGTGTGCGTGCGTGTGAGAGTGTGAGTGTGTGTGTGTGTGTGTGTGTGTGTGTGTGTGTGTGTGTGTGTGTGTGAGTGTGAGTGTGTGTGAGTGTGTGTGTGTGTGTGTGAGTGTGTGTGTGTGAGTGTGTGTATGTGTGTGTGGTATGTGTATGTGCGTGGTGTGTGTGTGTATGTGTGTGTGGTGTGTGTGGATGTGTGTATGTGTGTGTGTGTGTGTGTGGTATGTGTATGTGCGTGGTGTGTGTGTGTATGTGTGTGTGGTGTGTGTGGATGTGTGTATGTGCGTGTGTGTGTGTGTGGTATGTGTATGTGCGTGGTGTGTGTGTGTATGTGTGTGTGGTGTGTGTGGTGTGTGTATGTGCGTGTGTGGTGTGTGTATGTGCGTGTGTGTGTGTGTGTGGTATGTGTATGTGCGTGGTGTGTGTGTGTATGTGCGTGGTGTGTGTGTGTGTGGTGTGTATGTATGTGTGTGTGGTGTGTGTGTATGTGCGTGTGTGGTGTGTGTATGTGCGTGGTATGTGTATGTGCATGTGTGTATGTGTGTGTGTGGTGTGTGGGTATGTGTGTGGTGTGTATGTGTGTTTGGTGTGTGTGGTGTGTATGTGTGTGTGTGTATGGTGTGTGTGTGTGCGTGTGTGTATGTGCGTGTGGTGTGTGTATGTGCGTGTGTGTATTGTGTGGTGTGTGTATGTGCGTGGTGTGTGTGTGTATGTGTGTGTGTGTGTGTGTGCGTGCGTGCTCACGCGCGGTGAGGGGGATGCTAGGGAGGGGAAGGTCTCAAGGGCAAGTCTGTCTTCGGCACTTTACCTGGGTGTCTGTTGGGTGCTCCAATCCTTTCCTGGAACCCCACCACCACCTGGCCCAAAATCCACAGGAAAGGTTGGGTGGCTGGACGCCCCTAGACGCTGCACTTTGGGAGAGTAGAGGCTTATACTTGCCTTCCAGGCTGTGCTGTCCTTTTATTTTTTATTTTAAATACTAGAGGCCCAGTTCACGAAATCCAGGCACTTGTGGCAGGGGGGAGGTCCCTCAGCCTGGCCTGTGCCCTCTCACAGTCTGGGACCCCTTGGGGGATGTCCACCTGCTGGCGTAGGCCCAATTTCCCCCCATCTTAAGCTGGCAGTCAGACATCCCTCTCGCATTCTGGGGCTCTCACAGTCTGGGACCCCTCGCTCCTGCCACCACCGCTGCACTCACCAGCCATGAACCCAGCTTCACGCTGAGTGGCTCTCCCCCTGAGGGAGCGCACTGACCACCAGGGGGCAGCTCCTGCGTTGAGCATCTGCCCCCTGGTGGTCAGTGTGCATCATAGTGACCGGTTGTTCCGCAGGTCGTTTCTTCGGTTATGGATTTGCATATTAGGGTTTCATTATATAGGGTATATTTTTTATTTAAAATTTTTTTTTGTTAATCCTCACTGAGGACATTTTTCCTTTGATTTTTTTTTTTTTAGAGAGAGTGGAAGAGAGGGAAAGACAGAGAAACGTCCATGTAAGAGAAACACATTGATTGGTTGGCTCCTACATGAACCTCCTACCAGGACCCAGGCTGGGGAGAAGCCTGTAACCAAGGTCCATGCCCTTGACCAGAATCGAACCCGGGACCCTTTGGTCAGCAGGCCGATGCTCTAACCACTGTGCCAAACTAGCTAGGGCTTATTTTAAATATATTTTTATTGATTTCAGAGAGGAAGGGAAGGGGAGATAGAAACATCAATGATGAGAGAGAATCATTGATTGGCTGCCTCCTGCATGCCCCACACTGGGGATCAAGCCTGCAAAACCCTTCAGTCCGCAGGCAGACGCTCTATCCACTGAGCCAAACCAGAGCTGGTGGGGGTGATGGACCCACTAGGTCCAGCCCCTTGGGGGGGGTGGGAAACCCTCCCCCTAGAAATGGGTTCAGCTGTTCCCTAGCCAGTTTGTAGGTGATGGTGTGGAAGAGGGGAAGGTGAGCCCAGAGTCCCTGGTCCCGCCTCCAGGTGACAGGCTGCCAGCCCTCGGTGGTGGACTGGGAGACCCCATGTGAGAGGGGAAGGCCCCGCAGGAGCTGGGGACTCACATAGCCCAGGTCCAGGAACTCGGCCTTGCTGGCCAGGCTGAGGAAGGAGGAGCAGATGACCAGGTGAACCTGCGTGAGGGACACTGCTCGGTGCCCGGCCTGGGAGGGGCCCTCTGTGCCAGAGTGCCCAGCCCCGCACCCCGGCTCCCTTACCTGCAGGGTGGGCAGCAGAGTGGCCAGGTGGGAGAGCTGCACCTTGAAGGCCTTGTCCTTCTCCTCATACTGGCTGGGGGAGGGGCAGTAGCCTCAGCTTCTAGGGGGAGGGTTTCTCACCCCCAGGGGGCCGGATCCAGTGGTTCTATCACCCCACCAGCTGTGTGCATCCTTCCCTGCCATCCTCCCCTCCCCGTGCCCTGAACCCCCTGCCCTCTTCATGGTGGGCACCTGACGTTTTGCTCCCTGGGATGGGCCCAGGCTGTGAGCCAGGGGTGTGGCGCCGAGGGGCAGGGGCGGAAGCCCAGGGCACTCACCTCTGCACGGCCTGCAGCAGCAGCGCCTTCCTCTCCGCCAGTTTGTCCTGGAGGGACAGGCTGCGCTGACCACGTCCCCAGCCCTGCCCCCTCCCACCTCCCACCTCCCACTCCCTGGGCCCAGCCACACTGGGTAGGCAGGTGCCCTCTCCCAACAGCCAGCCCCACCACCTGCAGCGTCCCCTGCCTGAGAGCCCAGGGCCCTCCCCATAAATGTCACTTCCTGGGGAAAGTCTCCCCTACCTTCCCCACCTTCCCCACCCACCCACCCACCTCCGCACAGCTGGGCAGGCCCTGGCTTCCCTCTGAACTCTCCTGGCAACTGTGGCCAACGCCTGGGAGTTCAAGGCCAGCTGCCCTGCCGGTGCTGGAAACTCCGCAAGGGCTCTGGGGGCGCCCTCTGTCACGGGCACCGGGGTCACGGCTGAGGAGGATGCCCAGCCTGTGGCTGCCGACCCCCCTCCCTCACCTGCAAGCTGCAGAACAGGGAGTGGATGGAGGCCTCCTCCTCCGCCGCGCTGCGCCGCACCTCCTCCAGCATCGCCTGCAGCAGCGCGATGGCCTCCCGCGTGGCCGTCTGCAGGGCCTTCACGGCCTGGGGACGAGGCGGCCTCAGCCTCGTGGGCGCGCGCACGCGTCCCCACCCCTGGCCCGGGGGGCGCGCAGGGCACCCCGCGCTCACCAGCACCGCCTGCTCCAGCCGCTCGCAGCCCTGCACGTAGGCCGACTCCAGGTCCACACAGTGGGCTCGGCTCTCCCTGCGGGACTCCCGGTAAGCCTGGCTCAGAGCCTCGCTCCTCCGCCCCCCCGCCCCCCGGCCCCCTACCCACCCCTGCATGTCCCGGAAGCAGCGGATGCACAGCAGCGACTTCTTGTCGGTGGAGAACATGATGTAGGGCTCCGCGTGCAGCGCTGGGGGGGCGGCGGTGGGGGGTGAGGGCTGGGGCGGCGCCCGCCCCCGTGCCCCTCCCCTCGTCCGCCCCCCCGCTCCGGGCACGCCGCACTCACCGCACTTCTGGAGCACGTCGCGGCGGCGCTGGCCCAGGGCCACGATGTCGTGGCGCGCGAACATGCGGGCCCGGTGCGTCTCTTCGCGGCAGCGCGCACACAGCGGCTGCCCGCACGTGTTGCAGAAGCACGTGGTCTCGGCGTCCTGCGGGCCCAGCGCAGCCTCAGCCCGCCCCCCCCCCGCCCCCCCGGAGCCTCAGCCCCCCCCCCCCGGCCCCCCCGCCCCCCCGCCCCCCCCGGAGCCTCAGCCCCCCCGGAGCCTCAGCCCCCCCCAGCCGGAGCCTCAGCCCCCCCCCCCCCCCCCCCCCCCCCCCCCCCCCCGGAGCCTCAGCCCCCCCCCCCCCGCCCGGAGCCTCCCCCCCCCCCCCCCCCCCCCCGGAGCCTCAGCCCCCCCCCCCCCCCCCCCCCGGAGCCTCAGCCCCCCCCCCCCCCCCCCCCAGCCCGCCCCCCCGCCCCCCCCCCCCGCCCGGAGCCTCAGCCCGCCCCCCCCCCCCCGGAGCCTCAGCCCCCCCCCCCCCCGGAGCCTCAGCCCCCCCGCCCCCCCCCCCCCCCCCCCCCGGAGCCTCAGCCCGCCCCCCCCCCCCCCGGAGCCTCAGCCCCCCCCCCCCCCCCCGGAGCCTCAGCCCCCCCCCCCCCCCCCCCCCCCCCCCCCCCCCCGCCCCGGCAGGACGGCTGTCCCTGCGTGTCCCGGAGCCTGCCAGCCCCAGCCTGGGGCAGCGCGCAGCTCAGTGCGGTGCTTACAGGTAACCGACGCTCTAATGTACCCACTTTACAGATGGGAACCCCGAGGCTAGAGAGTCCGCGCGAGGCTCCGTATGGGACAGGTACCCGGGTGGGCTAGGGGAGGCGGTTACATGGAGTTGGAGGGCAGGAATGCATTTGCAAAACATTTCACCTACAACAAAAGTGTGTGTGTGTGTGTGTGTGTGTGTGTGTGTGTGTGTGTGTGTGTGTGTGTGTGTGTGTGTGTGTGTGTGTGTGTGTGTGTGTGTGTGTGTGTGTGTGTGTCTGTGTCTGTGTGTGTCTGTGTGTGTGTGTGTGTGTGTGTGTGTGTGTGTGTGTGTCTGTGTCTGTGTCTGTGTGTGTGTGTGTGTGTGTGTGTGTGTGTTTGTGTGTGTGTGTGTGTCTGTGTGTGTGTCTGTGTGTGTGTGTGTGTGTCTGTGTGTATGTGTGTGTGAGTGTGTGTGTGTGTCTGTGTGTGTGTGTGTGTGTCTGTGTGTGTGTCTGTGTCTGTGTGTGTGTCTGTGTGTGTGTGTCTGTGTGTGTGTGTGTGTGTGTGTGTCTGTGTCTGTGTGTGTGTGTGTGTGTGTGTGTGTGTGTGTGTGTGTGTGTGTGTGTGCGCGCGCATAGACCTCTCAGGCCCCTCCTCGTCACCCTCATTAGTAGCCAAATGGCGGTGCCCACCCTGGCCAAGTGGAGGCCAGAGCTGGCTGGGAGGGGGAAGGGGTGAGGGCTTGCTGGTTCCCTTTCCCAGGCCAGACCCAGGGCTGAGTCTGGGCCAGTGGTCGGCAAACTCAAGCCGCAGTTTGCCGACCACGGGTCTGGGGCATAGACAGCAGCCATGGCATTGACCAAAACAATGGCTGTAGAAGCACAAGTTCTTACGTTGGCATTCAAGGGCGTTTCCTCCCCGCTCTCCTTACCTCCAGCTGGTCGTCATACCTGTCCTAGCGCTGGCCCTGCACCCCCTCCTCCCAGCTGTAGGGCCGTCCTCCCGGAATTGGGACCCCCCCCCCCCCCCCGCAGGCCAGAGTCCCTGTGCCCTCAGCTCCTTGTTGTGTTTTCTCCGTAGACTCAGGGGCAGGGTCATCCCTCCCCACAGCACACAGTCCTCACCTCCCTTAGGGCTGAGGGTGGCTGCCCACCCCTGTGCACTGGACCCCCCTTCCCCTGCCGGTCCTCAACTCCACTCTGAGTTGGGGATCAGGAAGCTCTCCCCAAAGTGAATGGCCTTAACCTCCGCCACTGCCTGCCTATCGGCTGGTCACTCGTTCTGCATCTTAAGTCTCCCCACCTGTAAAGGGGGGCCTACATTTGGAATCCGGGGTGACTTAAGGAGGTGTTGGAGGACCCCCTGATGGGTAATCCTCTGGGCACACTCCGCCAGCATCAGGACCCTGCCACCTGGCGCCTTTGCCTTCCCCCAGGCGCCCTGCCTCCCCTCCCCCTGCCTGCCCCCCGACGGGAGCCTGCCCCCCGACGGGAGCCTGCCCCCCGCGGCCCTCCCCTCCCAGGCCCCGCCTCCCCTCGAGCCCTGCCTGCTTGCCGCACTCCAGGTCGCAGTTGGCACAGCGCACCACCTGCAGGCCGTCCCCCGAGCTGTCCACGAGGAACTGCAGCAGCCGGTCCACCGGGGGGAGCCCGCTGGGGCCTTTCACCACCGTCTGGTGTCTGCAGAGACCGTGCAGCCAAGATCGCAGGCCCCTTCCCCAGGGCTCCCTACCGCCCCCACCCCACCTTCCCGTCGGGAACTAAAAATAGGGTGGGGGGTGGGTGCCCGTCCAGCAGGCTGGCATCTGCTATAAATATCTCAGTCACTGCCCACTCTGACCCAGTCCTGGGCGAATCCTGGGAGGTCAGGCTGGGACCTGGGATGACCAGGCGGGAGCCTGCCCTCCAGCCCGCCTCAGGGCCTCGGGGAGTTCACGGCCACGCCCCGTAACCTGAGCCGGCATCCCCTGCTTCTATTGACCTAAGATCTCAGGGACCCCTAAGTGGGGTCCTGGGAGATCTCAGGGACCCCTGAGTGAGGTCCTGGGAGATCTCAGGGACCCCTGAGTGAGGTCCTGGGAGATCTCAGGGACCCCTGAGTGAGGTCCTGGGAGATCTCAGGGACCCCTGAGTGAGGTCCTGGGAGATCTCAGGGACCCCTGAGTGAGGTCCTGGGAGATCTCAGGGACCCCTGAGTGAGGTCCTGGGAGATCTCAGGGACCCCTGAGTGAGGTCCTGGGAGATCTCAGGGACCCCTGAGTGAGGTCCTGGGAGATCTCAGGGACCCCTGAGTGAGGTCCTGGGAGATTTCAGGGACCCCTGAGTGAGGTCCTGGCGCGGTGCTCAGTTGGGGTGCTCCAGTAGCACCAAGTCCGGAGGTGACATGCGCCCTAGCTCCGCCCTGGCCCCTGACTTTCTGTGGGAGCCCTGGGCCAGGAACCCCAACCTCAGCGAACCTGACCTGCAAAATGGGCGGGAGCCGTGCATTCCCCGCGGGGAGGGGCAGGGAGCGGCCGGTCCCAGGGTCACTGCTGGGCGTCAGAGCCTGCCCCCCCGCACCCGGCCCCCCGGAGCGGGCTCTGGGGCCCCGGCACTCACTGGCACAGCGGACAGGCCAGGCGGCCGTCGGCGGCGCGGCCGCGCAGGCAGCCGGCGCAGAAGTGGTGGAAGCAGTCCAGCAGGCACGGGCGCTCGTACTGCGCGTGGCACAGCGGGCACACGAGCGGGTGTCCGCTCGCCGCGTCCAGGATGCCCGGGCCCTCCGGGGGCGCGAAGATAGCTCCCGACATCCGCCCGGGCGTGCCGGGCCGCGGCGGGGCGTCGGCGGTCGCGGAGCGGGGAGCGGCGGGGCCGCGGCTCGGTCTGGGGGCGCAGGGCGCAGGGCGCAGGGGGAATGGGCAGGGAGGCGAGCGGAGGGCCGGTCCGGGGCCCGCGCTCCGGCCTCGCCCGCACCCCCGCGGTGGCCCTGGAAGGTCAGACGGCTGGACCGGCCGGGCTTCCTCCCCTGCCTCCGCCTCTCCACCCTCACTCCCACCCCAGGAATTCCCGCCCTGTCCTCCGAGCGACCGGCCGGCGACGCCCCGCCCGCGCGGCTCCGCGCGGTGCCCCGCCCACCTACCCGCCGGCCTCGGCCTCGCGGCGAACATCCAGCCCGCCGCCCGGCCCGCGGGGTCCGGCCACGGCCACGGCCACGGCCACGGCCACGGCCTCCCCAGTCTGGGCGGAGGAGAGGCGGGGACACCGCGGCTTCGGAGGACGCGCCACGCGAGGGTCCGAGGCCCCACTGGGAAGACAGGGCCCTGAGCTCGCAGCCGCCGGAGCCCGGGGCTGTATCCACCGGACCTGAGCCGGGGCAGGAGTGGGTCCGCGTGGCCCCAGTTCCAACGCGGCCCATTGGGGGCGACAGAGAGCAGCGACGCCCCTCCACACAGCCCGGTACCGGCGCGGGCCGGGAGGGCGTGGCCGCTCTTCGGCTGGTCTCCGGCTCCGGGCCGAGGTCTCGGCCTCTCGGAACCTCCGGGTTTGGGCAAAGGGGCCGGGCCTCCCAGTGGTGGGGTGAGACTTTCAGGAGGTGGAATTCAAACACGAGGCTTCCAAGGAAGCGGGCGCGCCTTTCCCGCAAGGTCCCCTCTGCCGACCTAGGCCCGGGGAGCGCTCCTTCACCCCAGGATGATTTCCTCCAGAATGCCCTTCATCCCCAGGTCATTGTCTGCTTTCTTCGCACACTGAGCTCTGGGAAAACGGCCCCTGCCCTTCTTGAAATCAAAGAGTCAAGCCCAGAGCTTGTGCCACATAAGGTGCTCAATAAACTCTTACTAATCAGAAAAAACTAGGAGATAATATCCGAGCTGGGTTTTGAAGGATGTGTAGGAGTTTGCCAGGGGGAAAGAAAGGAAGTGAATTCTAGGCAGGAACTACCTGCTCTTTTAAGGGTCATCCCTAGCCCTGGTTTCATTTTTGCCCCAAGTCATGATGATGATGATAATAATAATAATAATAATAATAATAATAATAATAATAATGGCTAGCCCAGCTGGTGTGGTTCAGTGGTTAAGCATGACCTATGAACCAGGAAGTCATGGTTCGATTCCTGATCGGGGCACATGCCCAGTTCTGGGACTCAATTCTTCTAGTGGTGACGTGCAGGAGGCAGCCTCTCCATGATTCTCTCTCATCACTGAAGTTCCTATCTCTCTCTCTCTCCCTCTCCCTTCTTCTCTGAAATCAATAAAAATATACTTAAAAATTAGTAACAATGGCTAATGTTTATGGGACAATGTACTAGTCAAAGTCCTTTTACTTGTTAATCCTGACAACAACCCTAGGGAGGTAGAAAATGTTACCCTAGTAAGTGGGAGAGCTACTGTACAAAGCCAGCTGAGTCCTTCATGAATGGATGGTGCATTAGCTTCCCCCTGGAGGGGCAGCAGGAGGTGGGTGTTTGTTCCCGATACCGGTTTATTTAATCTGTCCATTCCTGTCTTCATCTATTTGGACAGTATTTACTCAGCATCTGTCGTGGGTCAGACACACAGGAGGGAACACACCAGTACACAAATAAACAAATACAATAATGGCAGACTGTGTGACATGCTCCGAGGAAAAGAATCAGGATGATATGATGGAGGGCGGCTGGGAGGGGGTGGAGCTGAGGGTACACTAGACATCCATGGGCAGAGAGGGTGAGACCATGGCGGACGAAGAGAAATCAGACACCGGACACGCCAGGAAGAGTTCAAAGCAGAGGGAGCAGCAAGTACAAGTTCCTAGGAGCTGGAATAAATTTACAGGAAAGAAGTGGGGCCAGTTCGGCAGAGTTCGCAAGGGAGAAGTGTCCGCTCCTGTGGATTAGCTGTGGGCAGCAGATGGGAAAGTTCATGTGTAAATAAGCAGAGGGCCCTAGGGGTCAATAATCCCAGAAATAGCCACCTGGAAATTAGCCCTAAATTTGAACAGATAGAAGGGAATGTGAGGAGTCCTTTCTTTGTCAGAGCTGGCCCACAGGTATTAACAGGGTAACTGTTCTCTTTTTTTTTTTTTAGGGTAACTGTTCTCTTGCTCTCACTCCCCAGCCGCTGTGATTTTAATTTAGAACACCCTGAATTGTTTTTCTTCTTGTCACAGTCAATCGACTGTAGGCCTGGGGAAGAAGACCCTTGCTATTCAACTTGTGGTCCGTGAACCAGCAGCAGCAGCAGCAGCTCCTGGGAGTTTGTGAGAAATGCACCGTCTCAAGCACATGGGCCAATGACGAGGACTCTGCATTTTATTTTATTTTAAAAAGATTTTTAGGCCCAGAAAGAAACTCACTACAGACTGATTCATTTGCCTTTCAGCATAACCATTATTGCTTGTCTCATTTTTGGTTCTTATAAGTGTATTTCTAGTAGCACATGATCTCACTCATCTAGGGGAAATGATGAACAACATAGACTGATGAACAAGAACAGACCCAGAAACAAGGAGGCATGGATCAGACTGTCGGGCCTCAGAGGGAGGGTAGGGGAAGGTGGGGGTAGGGGGGAGAGATCAACCAAAGGACTTGTGTGCATGCATATGAGCCTAACCAGTGGTTAAGGACAACAGGGGGGTGGGGGCATGCGTGGGGAGGGGTGTGGGATGGGAATGGGGGGATGAGGACAAATATATGATACCTTAATCAATAAAGAAATTTAAACAACAACAAAAAAAGATTTTTATATAGACACCTTATAACTAAGGCTATATGAAAAGATGTCCCCCCAAACATAAAGCTGGGAACTTTCTAGGCAACTTGATTAAAAAAAATATTTTTATTGATTTCAGAGAGGAAGGGAAAGGGGGAGAGAGAGAGAAACATCAATGATGAGAGAGAATCATTGATTGGCTGCCTCCTGCACGCCCCCTATTGGGGATGGGGCCTGCAAGCCAGGCATGTGCCCTGACCTGGACCGGGTTCGGGGGTCGAGGCTGAACCACTGAGCCACACCGGCTGGGCTAGGGCTCAGCATGTTAACGGGGCCCCCAGGGGACTCCTGGCGCCAGGCCAGTCTGAGAAGCACTGGCAGAACTGGAAACCAGGAGGAGGTCAGTGGGCGGGCGGCTTGCATTTGAGATTGTGAAGGGGGCGCACAGGAGAGGGTACCTGACGGCGCCAGCGCTGGGAGATACAGCCCAGCTTCCAACTGAGCACCGGGTAGGAAGAAGCCAGGGGGCCCTCGGTATGGGGACCCCAGGGCCACAAGGGCCTGGCCTCTCCTCCCCACGTGGATGGGTTCCTCTCCCATCCTATTAGCTGGAAATTCATGCTCTAGTGAATTTCTTTTTCTTTCCAAGCCTCTGAAACGTACAGCGTCCCCCTTTATTTCTCTGGGCTCGATCTGCCGGGCCCCCCACTCCAACCCTTCGCCGTGAGACAGTCCACCCAGCCCCGTCCCATCCTGAGTCCAGGCCTTCCACCGGACCGGCTTCGCAAACAGGGGAAAGCAATCGCTCCCCGATCGAACGGAACCGGGCGCAGTGATGAGCGAGGGGCGTGGCGGAGCGATTGGTTCGGCCTGGGCCCTACGTGCTCTGCGCGCTGCGGGCTCTTCGCGTCTGCGCAGTGCGCTCGGCTCCCTTTCTGCCTCCGCGGCCGCCATGGCTCCCGTGGTTAGTATGGCTCCGCGTGAGGCCTCGGCTCCGGGACGGGCACGTGGGCCTCGCGGGCCCGGCTCCTACGCGGCTCGCGCGGGACGGCGTTCGGCAGCGTCCGCCCGGGGCTGGGCTGGCAGGCGGGCCGGCTCGGGCCAGGGCCGCCGCCCGGCTCGGCACGCCGTGGGCGGAGGAGGCCGCGGCCTGGGGCCCGGGAGGCAGGTCCGCAGGCCCGGAGGCCGCGGCGCCTGGAGCCCGGCCGGCGGGAGGCAGCCGGGGTCTGGGCCTCGTTACCTGGGCGGAGGGCGGGGAGGAGAAGGGGACCTGCCACCGCTGGGAGCCGCGCATCCGGGCAGCCTGTGGCCCGGACTCGGGGACGAGTGGCCGTGCCCGCGGGAGGTGGTCTGAGTTCAGGGAGAGCCCCGACTTTGAGGACCCCCGTGGCGTCCCCAGAGGAAGTCCGTGCAGGGCGCAGCCGGCCAGGCCCCTTCGGTTCGGGCTGGGTTCCCGGCGCCGGGCGGCGCGGCGACCGCGTGTCGCTGCCTGCGGGTCGCGCCCTAAGCTGGTCGCCGGGAGAAAGTTGGGCTCCCCCCCCCCCCCCCCCTCTTGGGGGGCCACCCCTGTTAACACTTCCGGCTCATTTACCCTTCTCGAGTGGGCTTTTGATGCGGCTGGGCATTTGTGTGTGTGCGGTTTGAAAGTGATGGCAGGGTTTTGTGTGTTTTTTGCTGGCTGTGTATTTCCGGGGGTAGATCTGAGCAGCCCTCTGGATTGTACCTAGGAGGCGCGGCCTTAAAAAGGCAGTGGTTTTTGCAGTAGCCGAATGTTTGGAAAGTTGGCCCAGTTATTGCAAGTTTTAGATGAAGTTCTCTGAAGCGTAAAGGGGGCTTTTGGGTGTGTTCTTGTGAAGGTATTTTTAGATTCTGCAAAAGCTGCTTAGAGTGGAGTTACAGGTAAGCAGATTGTACAAATGCTTTTTTTTTTTTTTTTTATCGGTGTTGGAGTTTGTACAGGGAGACGGTTGATGTGAGCTCCTTTGTGAGGCTGAAGGAGCTAGAACCGTGGAGGATATGTGCCAGCTGGTGGTTTGAAAATGCCAGAAATCGTTGACTACGGTAGAGTTGTAACTAGACCGAGGCTCGCCTTGCCCTCCTCTCGGCTGGGTGTGTGGGACTCTCGGATGTACAGTGACATTGCTGCTCTGAGGAGCGAGGTGAGACAGGCTTAAGGGAGAACCGGCTGCTCTGGGCCAGGACCCTGGTCTGGAGAGTCAGGACAAGTATTGACTTTAGATTAGAATTGTTTTAGGTGTGCAAGCATTTGTATGCCTGTGCCTGAGTCCTGGAGTGAAATAAGTACTTACGGGAGCTTCATGTCAGAGAGGGGAAGGTATTTTATTGTGGCTCATAAGCTAACACGGTGGTCGGCAAACCGCGGCTCGCGAGCCACATGCGGCTCTTTGGCCCCTTGCGTGTGGCTCTTCCACAAAATACCACGGCCTGGGCGAGTCTATTTTGAACAAGTGGCGTTAGAAGAAGTTTAAGTTTTAGAAATTTGGCTCTCAAAAGAAATTTCAGTCGTTGTACTGTTGATGTTTGGCTCTGCTGACGAATGAGTTTGCCGACCACTGAGCAACAGACCTTCATGTCCTTCGAGATTGGGGAGGCTGGAAAGTGTGAGTGGGTCAAGAGTTCAGGAAGGGTTTCCCCGTGGGAAAGGCCTCAGCTTGCCTGGGGTCCTGTCCCTCCTCCATTCTTGGGCTGGCGATGGCTCTGGTCGCCCTCGGAAGGGAACACAACTCTGTGGGTTTTGCATTTGAATGGGCTTTTACACCGTCGGTGTTTTCGGTTCTTTTCATTTCTTGGGTGCCGATGGGAGCTTGTGCCGTCACCTCTGTTTGTGTCCTTTTCTTAGAAAAAGCTCGTGGCGAAGGGGGGCAAAAAAAAGAAGCAGGTTCTGAAGTTTACGCTGGACTGCACCCACCCCGTAGAAGATGGAATCATGGACGCTGCCAACTTTGTAAGTTGTGCCCTTGATGCCACGTAATGGACTTTTGAGATGGCGCTGAGACCTGCTGGCGCACGCTCCTGCTTCGGCTCCCGGGCCGCGCCAGGCTCTGGCTCTGCTTGAACGGAGCGTGGCCCGGTTTCTCGGCCTTGATGTCTTGTGTGTGTAACAGTCGCGAGAACAGACAGGTGGGACCGCAGCTCATCTGTGCTAGAGAACTGCCCCCTTTGGTTGTTTCCCTCCTGCGGTGTCCAAAAACGATTTTACTCAAAACTTACCAGGAAGCAGGCGACCGTCCTCAGCTCCACATCCCCTTTGCACTCTGTGTGACTGAGCATAAAGTGACACCCTGATCCGCAGGGACAAGGGGCTGCCTGGCCCTGCCTGCTGGACCGGAGCGTGGGCTGGCGGCAGCGTCTCCTCAGACTTCCCTGTCATCCCGGTCAGAGCTCCGCGCTTGTGGTGGAGGGTCCTGCATGTGACTTGTGACGGGAGCTTGGGTGTGTTTAGATCTGTCTCTGTGTTTGGCCTGTTCCCCAGTGGTCCTCTCTTTCACTTAAATGTAGAAAAGCCAACCTTGCCCTGCCAGTGTGGCTCAGTGGTTGAGTGTTGACCCATGAATCCAGAGGTCACTGGATGATTCCCAGTCAGGGCACATGCCCAGGTTTGGGACTCAGTCCCCAGTAGGGGGCGTGCAGGAGGCAGCCGATTCAGGATGTTTCTCTCATTGATGTTTTTATCTCTATCCCTCTGCCTTCCCTAAAAACGAATAAAAACATTTAAAAAACAAACACATCACTTTAATACTAGATAAGTGTCCATAGGAAATGAGTTCTAATTTAGATTTCCCATAAGGAACCAGATAGCAAAACGGAAGAAAGTGAAGGCAGATCTTGAAAACGAGGAGACTGTGTTGAAACCCATGTTTATGAGCTGCATTGAGTGGAGAATGTAAGAAGGAAAATGAGAAAAATAAAGCAGCCTGGCTACACTGACTCCGCAGCTCGAGTTTGGCATTGTACCCTTCCTCCCCGGTGACTGCGCTGGAGGAGTCGGGCTTCTTATTCTCTCCCTTCCCTACACGCATCTGTGTCTGTGATTGTCTTTCCTTCTAGAAGTCTCCCTAGGATAGAAAACGAGTCACTTATGAGACTAAGGTGCAGAAGTCGAGTTCTGACCTAATCACTTTACTCACCACCAGTTTATTGTGGATTGGAGGTTTAAATAGAGGATTGTAGGAATTGCAGCTGAAAGCGACTTCATATCATTGCAATAGAAAGAAAACCAAAAACAAACAAGGGGGAAAAAGAACTAGAAAGAATATTCCTTTTTGGACAAAGACCCCTGAAGCCCACAGAGGTCAAGGACCAGCACGGCGGCCACGGGGCTTGCTGAGAGCCCGTCTCCGGGCTCCTGGGCCACTGCCCCTCCTGCACCAGGCCTGTGGCCCGGAGCAGATCTGGGATTGTTTTGGTCACTTTTTTTTTTTTTTCTGGTTAACCCTCACGAGGATATTTTTTTTCATTGATTTTAGAGAGTGGAAGGGAGAGAGGAGAGAGAAATATCCATGTGAGAGAGCCACATCAATTGGTTGCCTCCCCAGTGCATCCCACCTGGGATGGGGAACCTGCAACAGAGTTATGTGCCCTTGACCGGAATCGAACCTCGGCCCTTTGGTTTTGGGCGGACGCTCTAACCACTGAGCCCACCGGCCATGGCTCCTTGTACTAGGTTGCTGAGGACAATGCTTTATGCTCCTTACGTTCAGAAGTTGCTTGTAACTTTGGTTGCTTATAGCAAGCTTGGAGCAGTTCGGCCCTGGCTTTCATTGTCTGCTCGATCTTTGACCCATGAGTCGGTGTCTTCCATGTAGACACACATTTGATCTTGTGTGGAACCAGTCAAGTATGTTCATGCAGGATTTTGTTTTCATATTTGATTTGTAAATAAAGTTGAGTAGTGCTATTTAAAAAAAAAAAGATTTGTGCCCTAACCGGTTTGGCTCAGCAGATAGAGCGTTGGCCTGCAGACTGAAGGGTTCCAGGTTCGATTCCGGTCAAGGGCATGTACCTTGGTTGCAGCCACATCCCCAGCAGGGGGTGTGCAGGAGGCGGTTGATCGATGTTTCTCTCATCGATGTTTCTAACTATCCCTCTCCCTTCCTCTGTAAAAAATCAATAAAATATATTTTTTTAAAAAGATTTGCGAGAGAGAGAGAGAGAAACATCAGTTGGTTGCCTCCACACATGCCCTGTCTGGTAATCGAACCCACCACCTTTTAGTGTACAGGACAATGCTTCAACCAAGTGAGCCACACTGGCCAGGGCGATAGTGCCATTTTCTAATTGCTATTAGATTTTAGATCATATATTAATAGCTAAAGATCTGTATAATTTCTACAAAGATTGAACATTAAAATAACTTCAGTGTAAGCAGTATAACAATCTGGTGAGATGGGTGACGGTGTCACTGCTAATTGGTCAATTGGATGGTTTTTACAGGAGCAGTTTCTTCAGGAGAGAATCAAAGTGAATGGAAAAGCTGGGAATCTCGGCGGAGGGGTTGTAACCATTGAAAGAAGCAAGAGTAAGATCACTGTAACGTCTGAGGTGCCTTTTTCCAAAAGGTAGGGGGGAGCTGAGTGTACTGGCCTGCACCCCGCCCCGGGGTGGAGTGTGGTCGCATTTGGAGTTGCATCTGAACTGGAGCGGAGCCGGTGCAGGGAGCAGCGCGTGAAGGAATGCTGCTATGATAGTTACAAGTGTCAACTTGGTGGTAGTGTCTCAGGCAGTAAAGGGGCAGACTTACGCAGATTGCATTCTCCAAGATGGCGTCGCTCCTCTGCCTCTAGGCCACAGGGAAGAGTTGTCCGTTTTAATTCCATGTTCTTCTACCTGTAAATGTTATCATTGTACGAGGAATCTGAAACTTCAGGTTTTTTAGACAGGAAGTGAGAGAGAGACAGACAGAAACATCATTGTGAGAAGCATCAATCTGTTGCCTCCTGTAGGCACCCCGACGGGATGGCACTCCCAACCTGGGCATGTGCTCTGCCCAGGAATCAAACCCTCGACTTTTTTTTTTTTTTTTTTAATATATTTTATTGATTTTTCACAGAGAGGAAGGGAGAGGGATAGAGAGCTAGAAACATCGATGAGAGAGAGACATCGACCAGCTGCCTCCTGCACAACCCCTACTGGGGATGTGCCCGCAACCAATGTACATGCCCTTGACCGGAATCGAACCTGGGACCTTCCAGTCCGCAGACCGACGCTCTATCCACTGAGCCAAACCGGTTTCGGCAAACCCTCGACTTTTTGGTGCGCACGGCAATGCTCCCGCTAACAGCTGTTCGGCCAGGGCTCTCTGGTTATTGCTTTGAGGATGAAGTTAAAGCACTACAAGTAGCTAAAGAATTGGGCATGTTTATTTTTTTTTTAATTATTTTTTTAAAAATATATTTTATTGATTTTCTACAGAGAAGAAGAGAGAGGGACAGAGAGCTAGAAACATCGATGAGAGAGAAACATCGATCAGCTGCCTCCTGCACACCCTGCAATAGGGCTGTGCCCGCAACCAAGGTACATGCCCCCGACCGGAATCGAACCCAGGACCCTTCAGTCTGCAGGCCGACGCTCTATCCACTGAGCCAAACCGGTCTCGGCAGAATTGGGCATGTTTATACGCAGCTCCTAGCCCAGAGCTGGGCGTATTCTTAGGAGTTTTTTTTTTATCAAACTGTATCAGTTAGTGGGAAATTCAAAGGTGTGTGAGGACAAATTGGTTATAGTTAAGCCTTTGCTTTTATTTTTAATGAGATCAGTTGAGAGGTGACTTAAGAGCGTAAGTGAAGGACTCCTATTCCGCCTGGCTGATGGGTTGGATAAAGGGGTCGTTGAAGTTTAGGGAGGGACTCCAGGGTGTACACAACCAACTTGCTGGCTTCCCGGAGCCCTGAGGAAGGTGCTGTGATCTCCCTGTGACCTGTTTCGTTCACCAACCTCGTGAGAATGTCTCCCAACACGGCTTACTGCGTTTCCACACATTCCCTGCTCTTCGCCCCATGGCGAGGGAAGGAGCCTCCCTCCTCTGAAAGCTCTGGTCTGGTGAACGGAGTTCTTTCCTTTGACCACCCAGGTGCCCCTAGCCTAAACTTCCTCTTGCTGTCTCCGAACTTCTGCAGCTCTCCCCTTAGCTCCTCCGCATCATGCTGGTATGAAAAATCTCAAACCCCTGAAGGCACACGCAGTAGAAATAATAAAGGAACGAAGAATACTTTTTAGATGGAACAGCCAGAGTGGGTTATTTTTATGTCGGGAAACGTGGATAGAATTGAACTGAGGTCTTCACATCTTTGGGAAGATGACTGTTGGCGTAACACTGTTGGGCAGTGTTCATTTCTTAGAGATGTGACTGTTCCCGTTAACGTGGGTCCTTGTTAACATGCCAGTTTGCCTGTGCGTCTCATTCGTCCTCTGAACAGTCTGAGCTGTCAGATAGCGTGGCTCCTGTTTTATAGAGGGAGAAACTGGTGTGAGAGGGTACTTTGCCCAGCAGTGGGTTTGCTTGGCGTCTAGTCCCCCTTCTCTCTGTGGCTCTGGGAAGGTCTGGAGTAGATAGAACCCAGGGCCTCTTAAGCAGACAGGTGACTGAGGGGGGTGCTCTCCCTGCAGCGCTGGGGTCAGGGTGGCGGGTGGCAGCCTGTCCTGGGCGTTGGGTAGAGTGTCACAGAGCAGAAGTGAGACAGCCCTAAGAAGCAGTCCCAGAGCCTGAACAGCCTCCCATGGAGGTCTGACTCCAGGAGGGTGATGTGGAGCTCACTGGAAACCTCGTGCTTTCTCAGAACAGGGCACTAAGGTTATGTGCTTGTCAATTGACCATGAACTCTTTCTCCAGTGGCCACGCAAAATCATTTCATAGGCGTTTGCTATTGTTTCATGGACAACTCTTAGATCTTGTCTGTTCTCATTTTTATTGCCAGTTTAGATGGAAGGTGGCTCTTTAATTGTTAGACCATTGGCCTGGTATGTTTGCCTTATCTTTGCTGTTTTTTTAAAGGTGGGGAAACACCTTGAATTGTAATGACTTTGAATGCAAGGGTTTCATAAAAGTTACAATATTTGAGAATAAAGAAGGCTGAGTGTTTAGAGGAGTTCTCAATGTCCTCTCTCTGCAGGTATTTGAAATATCTCACCAAAAAATATCTGAAGAAGAATAATCTACGGGACTGGTTGCGCGTAGTTGCTAACAGCAAAGAGAGTTACGAATTGCGTTACTTCCAGATAAACCAGGATGAAGAAGAGGAGGAAGATGAGGATTAAAGCTCATTTATCTGGCAAATTTTGTATGAGTTCTTGAATAAAACTTGGGAACCAAATTGGTGGTTTTCCTTGTATCTCTACAGTGTGAGCAGAAAACGGAAATCGCAGTAAAAGGGCTTCACTGGGACGCCACTCACTTTGTAATTAGACTCTTTCTGCTTGAAAATGTCAGTTCTCATGGGAGTCACACCAGAATAGGAGAGTGAGGCTCCCAAGGGAACTGACAAGGGTTTGACATCGATCGGGTGTAAGGGCGTGGGGGTGTGAGCTCTGTTAGTCACTGTTTTGCTTTAAAAAGTGATTCAGGAGTACAACAAACTCAAGCTCCTTATTCAGTGGAAGCAAACCAGTGACTTCTGTCTGAGCTCCTCCAGGTGGGAACATGGCAGTGTCGATACAGACGCAGGGTGCTGGGCATTTGTCTTTTAGTTTTTGATTACAGTTATTATGTATGTTAATCTGTCTTCTTCCTCTAGAAATAAACTGGTCCTTTGGCGATGCTGCGCACTCCACTGCCCCCAGGAAAGGGTTTGGAGGCAGGTTTTAAATGGAAAGTGCACAAAATGAATTTGTAAATAGTCCTTGTTTCTCCAAGTCTGCAACACACTGTCACTCCAGCAGGGGGAGCTGGAGATGAGGAAGAATAGAGCTTCCAGATGTCAGCATCTGTGCAGGTCCTGGGTGGGAAGTCTCTGCTGCTCAGACCCCAGTCTTTTCACAGGTGGAGGGGTGCGGGGGGGGAATGGGCACGAGGGACAAGTGATTGGAAGAGAGTTCAGGCTGAAATAAATGTTGAGATGCCCGGGGACAGTCACTCCATGCATGTAGGCCGTGGCTGGATGTCCTGCAGCAGTCATTCTGCAAATGGGCACTAAGCAGGACCTCAGCCTGCTCCTGCGTGACACGGGGCAGCAGAGGAACACGAGGGCTCATCTCGGGATCTTGTTGCCGAGGCCAAGATCTGCAGGAGGCGACCTCAGGCTGCACAGATGTGATTGTTGCTGACAAAACCAGGTGGTTTTTCAAGTGACTGGAAAGAGACCCTGATGCCTTATGCCCTTCTAAAACCATTCTGCAGCAATGTCTGCATTGTCTTAAGACTGGTGTGTAGAATCCTGTTTTACAGAGCTTGCCCTCAGCTAACTGCCACACCCCAGATTCTTATGCTCTGCTAGCGGCGTAGCCGGAAATTAGATGCTGGAGTCCTACCTTGGCTCCTACTTAGCATTGGCTCCTCCTTGGGTTGCCTTGAACATGTTGAGGCTTTGCAATTCCATTTGCCATGATGAAGGCTCTAGCATTTTCTATTTCTATGCAAATTTCCCAAAGCAGAATTGCTTGCATGTTTCCCCTCCCGGAAGGGGGTTCTTCCACATTTAACTGAGGCTGCAGTTGCTCTGGCTCCCCTGTCGCGATGAGGTCTCTGTAGTAAGTGAATGACTTGGGTTGGCACGTTTCACTTGTTCGTTGCATTGATGTTGCCCTGTAGTAATTGTCTGGTTGTAAAATATTAACCCTGGGCTGAAATTAGCATATACTTAAAAAAAAAAAAACTCCCAGGTTTTAAAACTTGTAATAAAATTGGAACATTGGTTTTTCTATGCCTTTTTGAACTCTTGTAATTGAGTTTTGATCACATTTTATATTAAAGTGGCTAACGTGGCTATTGTTACTGTGCAAGGGTTTTTTTTTGTTTTTTTTTAAGGGATTGTCATGTTGATCTATTTAGAAGCAATTTAGTTTGTCCTCACTGACTAATTGCCGTTGACAGTGATCTGGGTCTTCATTACCTTGAGAAGAAGTTCCTTATGCCCGTTTTCACCTTCGCTGTGCCGCTGCCCCAGTGAGGCCGCGGTGACCAGAGCTGAGCTCTGCAGTGGAGCGTTCCTTCTGTCTCTGAGGGGGCGATGCAGTGGGAACCTCCTTACGTTCCACCCGTTCACCAGCGGTGCCGGAAGCACTGCAGACCAGTTTCCTTTGTACCTGCCTGACCTGAAAGGCGCAGGAGCAGATTGGGTCCCGGGGAGCTTCAAGCTGAGATTTAAGATCATAGAAGAAGCGAAATAGGAAGTTGGAAAGGCTTGTTCTCAGCTGACTGGTCACCACCAGCATGTCTACCTTGGCACATCTCGCTTGGAGATTTGGTATTTGTTGTTTTCCTTTCAAAAGCCTCCTTGACCCCTCCCTGCTTTTCCCTGAGGGGCGTCCTTGGCCCAGAGACCAGGGCCTGAGCTCCCATGTGCCAGAAGCATGGGGCAGGCAGAGGGTTCGATCCTATCCAACACATTAAAGACAGAATGTGCTGGGGTGTTCAGAGCTCAGCCTTTTAGGGGACCCTTGATTTCTTGGAAGGGGAGCAGGACCCCCGTGAGGCTAGGATAACCTCAGGGAGCCTGGACGTTGGCTTTGGGGGCCCACTTCCATTCCTTCCTCTTGCTACTGCGGTCCTTCCTGTGACCCCGCCCCCCAAGCTTATCAAGTGGGAGGAGGGGACACACCTAGGATGGGGGTCCCTGATGGGCCAGTTACAGACTTGGCAGTACCAAGGGACCCTGGACAGAGCAAGGCTGGCTGGGGCCAGAAGCCACCTTAGGGGAGCCTGGCTGGGTTCCCACTGGGGGTGCCTCTGCTTTGGGGTACTCGGCTGTGGGCGCCTCTTTCTGGAAGGTAAGAGGCCTGGTCTGGGGCTGTGCCATCCCAGCCAGGAGGCCGTGCGGAGGAAACTGGGGGGGTCTGCCTTAAATGGTGCCAGGAGGGTGCTGGTCTCGGAAAGTACTCTAAGGTTTCGTCATCGAGACCTTTTCCTACCGTTGGGATTTGCGGATCCACATTCTCTCTTCTAGGCTGTTCCGGCCAAGCGGGAGCAGGTGAGGCTGTCCAGGGGCTGCTTTAAGGCTTATACAAGCACTATCTCACGGCCAAGGCCCGGAGCCTGCCCGAGAGCCCCTCCCCTTCACCCCCAAGTGATTTGGATTCTGGCGGAAGGAGGCTCCCCCAGAGAAGGGGCTTCAAGTACAAATGAGAGGCCTTGTACACGGGGGTGCTCACCCCTCATTTCAAGGGAGACTGCCATCCTGCCAGTGACGGCGCACCTGCTCTTGAGGCCCCGTGAGAGCTGAGACCTGCTGACTGGTGGGGGTGTGGGAGATAGCACTTCACTGCCCTAAAGCGGCCTCTAAAACGTGGGGCCATCAGATGGCCGTGAGGGGACATGCTGCTAAGGGAACTGTCCTCACAGGATGAGGGGACCTGCTTTTAGGAGGAGCTCGGAGGCAGCAGTGTGTGTGCCCGAGTTACCAACGTGCAGCTCCGGCCTCGGGGAACGATTCTTCCTGGGTGCTTATCTAGATGGAATCCTCACCTGCGGATATTTCCCCATTGGTTTCCAGAGAGAGGGGGAGGGAGAGAGAGGAGCGGGGAGAGGAACATGGAAGTGAGAGAGACACGGTGGTTAGCTGCCTCCCACCCACGCCCCTACCAGAGCTGAGGAACTTGCCACTGAGGTACATGCCCTTGAACAGAATTGCACCTGAAACCCTTCAGCCCGAGGGCCGACACTAACCACTGAGCCAATTGGGCCAGGGCTAACCGGTATGCTAATTTTTAAAAAATTAATTTTGAATTTTCACTGACGTGTAATCACAAGCTCTGAACAGCAAACAGGAGAGTCTTGTCTCCTGAAACTAGAACCTTAACGGCTCGATTCCTTGTTCTCAGAATTGGTTGGATTTCCACTTTTTGGGGGGCGAGGACAGGATGGAGAGAGACTCCGGTTTTGCCCAGTGAAGCAGCTGGAACTGCTCTCCCCGCCTTCCCTTTCTTAGCTGGTGTGGGAAGCAGAGCCAAGGTGAGTGAGTGTGTGTGTGTGTGTGTGTGTGTGTGTGTGTGTGTGTGCGTGTGTGTGTGGTGTGTGTGTGTGCAGGGGGTCGCTGTGGTGGTGGGCATGATTGTCAGTTTCTCTGAAGTGGGACAGGGAACCTGTGGAAGCGTCCTGACCTCATCCTGCACGCTGGGCGGGGCGGGGGCTGGTAGCTGAGGGGTGGCGTTTGGTGGCGCTTAGGGGATTTTCCTGGGTGGTTAGCAGGCCTGGGAAGAGCAAGGCAGCTTTGTCAGGGAAATGCAGGCCTGCCGGGGCTCCGCGAGCTGCCCGGATGGGAAATACAGCCCGCGACCACCAGCGGCCCTCCGCTCTCAGCCGCCTCCCTGCCGCCTGGGCCTTGCCCTGCCGCTGCCTGCTTGGGCCCCTTCGTCTGGTGGGTTTAAAAGCGACCCCCGGGAAGAGCTTCCCAGCGCCTTGCCCTCACCCAGGAATGAAGGAAGCAGCTGTGCGCGGGGCTTGCTGGCTCCCAGGCTCCCAGTTTGGATGGAAGGGGAGGGAGGAGTGGCTCCTCATCTTCCCAGGCCATCCATTGCCTGGTCACAGCTTGGACACGGCTTAGACTTCCTGTGGCTGGGGTGGTGGCCACCTCTCCAAAAGGGCTTGCCTAGGACAGGCACACTCTCCTGGTTCCCCAAAGGCCCCAGCAAAGGGGAGCCCTCCTGGCGATGCCAATGTGGGGGGTGGGGTCAGGTGTCAGCCAGGACCCGAGGGCCTGGTGCTCCAGAGAAGAGCTCCTTCCCAATGCTGACTCCCAAGTCAGGCAGGTCCCTGGCAGCCACATGGGCTCCAGTGGGTTCCCCCAAACGTTTCTGGCGGAGGCAGTGAGGTGAGGGTGCCCCCCCTTCTGCCCCTCTAAGTGAGAGAGCTGGCCATCCTGCCGGCCACTGAGACTTGGGCGCCTTGGAGCAGCTTCAGGACGGCAGGTGGGCTGGCTTGGCTGCGCCCCTTTCAAATCCCGGCCCCGTCTTCACCCTGAACAGCGGGGGCTGGCGGCTTCCTTCCCGCTCGGCGCCCAGCGCTTCTGAGGGAGCTTCAGGCACAGAGAACGCTGACCCGCACCCCCTTCCACCCGCCCCAGGTCTGGGTCCAGCCTGGAGGGCTTTTTGGGCGAGGGCACGTGGGCGGGGGGAGCGGGTGCGATGGGTGGGGGAGGAGCCAGCCTGCACGGATGTTTCTGCAAGAATCCGACCCCCGGCCACCGCCACCGGAGCGCCCCGGCCCCACGTGCGGGACACCTTTCCCTTCTGACCCTCCTTCCGAGGGAGGTGACGACCGGGCTAGGCCGAGTCGGGGCCGCGCCGGGCGCCGAGCGGCGGCCGTCCCCGGGCGTGTGAGCGGAGTGCGCGCCGCCCCAGGGACCCTGCCCCACGCCCTTCGGAACCCGGGGCCCCGCGCATTCCCGGCGGGGCGGCCCGGAGCGCGGGCGGCGTTTCCCGGCCTCCCACCGGCCGCTCGGCCGGCCGTCGGGTCCCCCGGCGCGCGGGGCCCCGACGGCTCCTCCTCCCGGGGCGCTCGGCCCCCTCCCTGCACCGAGGCTCCGGACTAGTCCCCAACTTGTTCTCTCGTTAACTAGTCGTGCCGCCGCGACGATGGGATGGGGTTGCCACAGCAACCAGACCGGACGTCACAATCCGGGCCTGTGTGCGCCCCCCCGCCCTGCCGCCGTGCCGCCCGCGCTGCCACCGCCACCCTCGCCGGCTGCGGACTCGGCTGCGGGGCGCGGTGGGCGGAGCGGCCCGGGCTTTGCGGGCGCAGAGCGAAGGCGGCCCGGAGGAGGGGGGTCGAGGCGGGAGGGCGGAGGTTTGGGGGGGTGGGGGGCCGGCGGCCGCCATCTTCTCGCCGAGGCCGCCTCGCCCGCCGCGCTCGCCAGTCCGGCAGCGGACGGGTTAAGGCTGGCACCGCGCCCGGCGGGAGGGGGGCGCCCACCTCCCCTCCCCCCGCGCCGGGCATGCGGGGCCCGCTGGGCGCCGAGGAGGCGCTGCCGCGGCTGTTCGCGGACCAGATGGAGAACGAGGACGAGATGTCCGGTGAGCGGGGCGCCGGCCGGGCCGGGCCGGGCCGCGGGGACGGGCGGGGGTGCCCGGCCCCAGGCTGCGCTCCCGCCCCGCTGGCTCCGCACCGCCAAGGGCGCAGGGGCGCGGCGCGGGCGGCCGCGATCGGGCCACCGGGCGCCACTCGGAGGACCGTGCGGGGCGGGGGCCGCGCGGGGCCCGGTGGGGAGGGGCGCGGCGCCCGGGGTCAGCCCGCGTGCCCTTGAAGGGGCGGAATCTCGCTCGGCTCCCGGAGCCGCTCACCCTCGCGCTCGCCCTGCGCGCCGCCGGCCGCCCGGGGGCTGGGCCATCTCGGCTGCAGGCGGCTGGGTGGGGCCGGGCGTGGGGACCCGCGAGAGCCCCGGCTGGAACCGCTTCCTTCAGGCCCACGAGGGCCGCGCTGGGGCCGCGGGCTCCGCCTCCCGCGCCCCGTGCCCAGCCCGGGCTGCGAGCCGCTCCCCAGCACCGCGCCGGGCGCAGCCTGGGTGGCCGCCGGGCAGAAGGTGCCTCCAGCCCACCTGCCTGCTGGGGGCCTGCGCCCGCCTCCGCCTGCCTGGCCTCCCTCCCAGCAGCATAAACGGAGCCTGCGAGAGAGTCTTCAGCCGACCGCTCCCCGTTTCCCTGGGACAGCCCCCCGCCTGGCACAGCTGGCCAGGGCCTGCCGCCCTCCCTCCTGGGCCTCCTGGGCCCGAGAGACCTGTGGGCCGCCCAGGGCTCCCTGGCCCAGTCGTGTGCCTCGCCCAGGGGAAGGAATAGGCCACAAGTTGGTACCCCAACTCCTGTGCAGGAGGTGAGGAGGGGCCCAGCGGGCAGCAGCTGCCCAGGCTGCACTGTCTTCCCAGTGAGGGGGCCCCTGGGGGGGCCATGCCCACAGGGCCTCCTCCCTCCCTGCCCGTGTGCCTGCTTTGACACGGGAACTGGGCCCCTGCTGGAGCCCAGCCTCACCCCACCTTCTGACAGTCTGGCCAACTTTGCGAAGCGCCTGCTGGGGCCAGAGGAATGGGGGTGAGGTGGCCCACGCGGGCGGGGCCCCAATCCAGGGAATTAGCCGCAGAGGCCGGCACAGGCAGGGGAACATGGCCGTGTCCTACCGGGGCGGGCTGCTCGGTGAGCCGCTCCCCGAGGTGCTCCGGGGTGCTCCGGGCGGGGCCCCGACGCGGCACTTAGGGGGACAGTGGACAGCTGAACATGCATCAACAGGCTTATTCCGGGGACTTCACTGACCCCTGGTGGGCCCCCTGTCCCCTTCTCCTGAAGACTCTGCCTCTCCCTGGTCGTGTCATGGTGCCCACTGTGGGCAGGGGAGGGGCCAGAAGTGCCCTCAGGCTGCGGACACCCAGCTCCCTGTGCGTGGGCCTGAGCCCCTGAGCTCGGTCAGCGTCACCTGCCCACCGCCTGGTCTCCCTCTCCCGCTGCTTGTGCCCACGGCTCCAGGGTGGGGGAGGCTGGCCCCGAGGCCCCGGGAACCCCAGGCCCTGCAGAGGAGAGGTCCTGCTTTGGCCCCTGTGGCCTGAGGGCTGCAGTCCCCTCCACCAGCAAGACCTCACGTGCCCCCCCACCCCCCAGAGCTTGTCCCAAGCCTCCCAAGCCCCCGTTTCTCTCCATGTCCCTGGTTCCAGCCACTGTCCCCTCCTGCTGGTCCACTCCGGAGCCTCCTAACAAGTCCTCGCTGCCCACCCTCCACCCAGCAGCCGGGTCACCTTTGTCCCACAATCAGGCCCGTGGATGGCTTCCCCCCTGCCCTGTGCACACTCCGCAGGCCCCCAGCTCCCTCTGCCCTTGAGCACTGGCCGTGACCTCCACCTGCTCGCCTCGCCTCCTCCCTGTCATCAGGTCCAGCTCAAGGTCACCACCTGGAGGCTTGACCTCCAGCTCCGGTGCAGCCCACCCGTTGCCCCTGACCCTGCTCCTGCGTTAGTTACTTGGTGCGCTGCCTCCTCCCTGGACTACCGCTCGTGGCGGGCTCCCTTGGAGTGTGACCCCCTCGGTCACCAGCTGTGCCCGGCAGCCGGCAGCGCGGTTGCTCAAGAGATGGCTGTGTCCTCAAGGTCTGGGGGCTGAGAGTCCCTAGGTCACCCCTGGCCCCTGGACACTGTGACAGCCCCGGCCCAGGCCCAGCGGGCCCCCTCGCCCACCGCCACAGCAGCTCTGCGGCCCTGGCCGGAGCCCTGGCCGTGCCCTGCGTGGACCCGGAGCCGGCGGGTTCCGATGCCTGTTTGCAGCGGGAGCTGGCAGGCTGGGGCTGTCACGCTGAGTCTGGATCTGCAACAGTTGGACTTGTTACTTGTCAAATCCACTTTCTTTCCTCTCGCCCGTCTCCCCCCTCCCCCTCTGGTTTCCCACGCGGCGCTTTGCCCAACCAGCCCCGGCGGAGAGGCAGGTGGGCAAGCCTGCTCCAGGGGCACGGCTGGGTGGGTGCCGGCCTCTCCAGCTCAGGACCAGCAGCTGCCACACCCTCGTGGTAGTGCTGGTGCTGGTGCCGGTGCTGGTGGTGCCGGTGCTGGTGAGGGGGACGGAAGCAGGCAAAGCAAGCGCCCAAGAGCAGCCGGGTCCCGGCTCTGCTGGCCAGCTGCCTGGCTTAGGGCGAGTTCCCAGCCCCTCTGCCTCAGTGTCCCCACTTGTGGAATGGGGACCTGGGCCGGCTACCTCACAGAGGGTTATTGTGAGGACCGGTGAGCCGGGCCGGTGGAACATTTAGGTCACAGTGCCCTCACGCAGAGGCGCCCAGGACTCTGTGGCTGCTAGAACGAGCACCACCCCGGGGGGGCAGCCGACTGCCTTCCCCACGGAGATGCTCTCACCCCGTAAGCGGGGGGTGGGGAGGCTGGGCGGGAGGAGGGTGGGAGTGGGAGGCCACGGCGGGGCTGGCGGGAGGGAGGTGTGGAGTGGCCTCTGTACCCCGTGCCCGCAGGACTGGCCCCGGCACGTGGGCATCTTAGGCTTCCTGGAGCTCAGGGGCCAGGAGGGGGTGAGGCCAGCATGCTCCCAGGGCCACACCGTCCTAGCTTGCCCCTCCCCCTGCTGGGAAGGTGGGTGTGGGGTGTCCCAGGGGGCCCCATAGTGCTTAACACTCCTTTTGGGAGGAGGGAGGCACAGTGGCCGCACAGTTTGCCCAGTGGCTTGGCCTGTGGGGTATGTGCCTCAGTCTGTTCATCAGAGACTAAGAGCCATCTGTCACTTCATCACCGCACTCACTCACCCACCCGTCAATTATGGATCCACCCACCCATGTGTCCACCCTCCCACCAAACATCTACCATCTCACCCCAAGACCAACCAACCAACCATTCCACTCACCAGCCACCTCCCACATCACCTACTTCCTACCCATCCCCCTATCCATCCCCCCTGCACCCTCCCCACTCTCCATCCATCCCCCCCACTCTCCATCCATCCCCCCTGTACCCTACTCTCCATCCATCCCCCCTGCACCTCCCCACTCTCCATTCATCCCCCTGCACCCCCACCCCATCCTCTCCATCCATCCCCCTGCATCCATCTCCCCACTCTCCATCCATCCCCCCTGCACCTCCCCACTCTCCATCCATCCCCCCTGCACCTCCCCACTCTCCATCCATCCCCCTGCACCCTCCCCACTCTCCATCCATCCCCCTGCACCCTCCCCACTCTCCATCCATCCCCCTGCACCTCCCCACTCTCCATCCATCCCCCTGCACCTCCCCACTCTCCATCCATCCCCCTGCACCCTCCCCACTCTCCATCCATCCCCCCTGCACCCTCCCCACTCTCCATCCATCCCCCCTGCACCTCCCCACTCTCCATCCATCCCCCTGCACCCTCCCCACTCTCCATCCATCCCCCTGCACCCTCCCCACTCTCCATCCATCCCCCTGCACCCTCCCCACTCTCCATCCATCCCCCCCCTCCCCACTCTCCATCCCCCCCCCACCTCCCCCCATCCATCCCCCCCTGCACCCTCCCCACTCTCCATCCATCCCCCTGCACCTCCCCACTCTCCATCCAACCCCCCTGCACCTCCCCACATCCATCTCCATCCATCCCCCCCCTGCACCCTCCCCACTCTCCATCCATCCCCCCTGCACCCTCCCCACTCTCCATCCATCCACCCCACTCCCCCTGCACCTCCCCACTCTCCATCCATCCCCCCCTGCACCTCCCCACTCTCCATCCATCCCCCCTGCACCCTCCCCACTCTCCATCCATCCCCCCTGCACCTCCCCACTCTCCATCCATCCCCCCCACCCCCCACTCTCCATCCATCCCCCCTGCACCTCCCCACTCTCCATCCATCCCCCCTGCACCCTCCCCACTCTCCATCCACCCACCCTACTCTCCATCCATCCCCCCTGCACCCTCCCCACCATCCATCCATCCATCGACCCAGCATACATCTCCTGACTGTCTTCTCTGGCGAGGTCCTGGACACAGTGTGGAGTGTCTAACTCTCTGGGGCTTTAGCAGGTAAAACTTTTGAGACTTTCCAGCTTATCTCTTTGGCTCTGTTCTCATCTCTCTCTCCCTCTCTCTCTCTCCCTCTCTCTCTCTCTCTCTCTCCCCACCCCTTTCCTCCCCCCCCCACATCTAGCCCTGTCTCCAGATCTGTGGTCTGTCTCCCTGAGTCATGGCTGGCCCTCTCTCTCGTCCCTGTCTGTCCTGGCCCTGCTGGTGTGTCACCCCATCTCCCCCCTCCTTGCCCCTCCCTCCTCCTCCTCCCGCCAGGGCTCTGCCTCCCCCACCTTCATCCCTCCTCCCCAGTCCCTTAGGGTGAAAGCCTCACCTACTCCCCCGCCCCACCCCCACCTGCCTGCCCTGCGTGCTCTGGTCTGACGCTTTCTTTGATGAGACACCAGTGAGGTGATGTCTGGGTTTTGTTAAATGTCATAAATAAATTATTAATCCTCTCTTGGGCAGGACTATCCCTCCGCCCCCCCCCCCCATTATCAGCAGAGGGCCTGTGAGGTCAGAGGGGGGCTCTCCAAGGACTGATGGGAGCCTTGTCTTGGCCAGCCCTGGGGTAGCCCTGAGAACCCCGGCCCAGCAGAGCCTGAACCAGAGGCCCTCCCCTCCCCGTCCCCCGCCTTTGCTCCTGCTGTCCTGACCGTGCCGGGCCTCCCTGACTCTGCCTGCCGCCGCCGGGCACCCCCTGAGCATGGCCTTGGCACTTTCATTCCAGTTTCACATTTTCGTCACCTGTGAGGTCGCAGTGACAAGCTCATTTGAAGGATGAAAAGATGGGCGCAGTGGGGCGACCCCCATGGGAAGGGCTGGGGTTGAGGCTGTGCTCCCCTGCCCCTCCCTCTGGCCACCAGGTGGGCGTGTGCCCGGCGGGGTGCCAGGTTGGGTGGGGAGTGGAAGCAGCCCTGCCCAGGCAGGAGAGGTGGGCGCCGAGCTGGCCGCTGTGCTGGCCTTTCCAGCTCCTGGCGATGGAGCCCCTGTCCCGGCTCCCGGCTTGGGAACCCCAATCCTGTGAGCACCTCAAAGCAGAGGACCTGACTTTTCTCTCTGCCATCACGTTTGTCTTTGGCTCTGACGACCTTGTGTTTGCAAAGCTCCCTGGGGCTGGGCTTCTGGGCGGGCCCTGCGCCCCGAGGGACCCCGCATGAACTTCCCGGCCAGGGGTGGCCAGAGTCCCCTCGGAGTCCCCAGGGCACGGCCCCAAGCTTGGCACAGACCATGCTGGTTAAGCTTCAATGCTTCTTGAGTAACCGCGGGGAAGGTCTGAGCCTGGGAGGGCCCTGTGCCGGGAGGGAGGGGTAGGGGAGGGAGGGGCAGGGTCGGGACCATTCTGGCTCTGTCACCTGCCAGCTGCGAAACAGATGCGGGCAAGTGTGGAGACCCTTCGAGCCTCGGTTTCCCCACCCGCACAGGGGTGACAGTGCCATCGCCCAGTGCCGTCTAAGGAATGTAAGTTCACGTGTGCCACCTGCCGTGCCTGGCACTGGGGGATGTGGGAACGTTCACTGTTATCACGTGTTACCCTGAGGAGGGCCCGCCCAGCTCACGGCTGCACCTCTCAGGGCCTGGGGCTTGGGCTGAGCCTGAGCCTGTGCCGGGAGCTGGTGAGGGGCTGGACCGACTGAGAACGCAGGACCTCTCTTTGCCCTGGCCCCTCTGTCCCCATGGTCCCCCGCCCCTCCCCCGCCGGCTCTGGCCGGGGAGCCTGGCAGGTGGAGAGAGAGCAGGCTGATGGGTCCTGAGTATAGTCTTGTTTGGATCGATGGAGCCCTGGCTGGAGGGCAGGCTGGTGCCGAGGGCACTGCCTGGCGGCCGAGGGCTGTGAGCAGCCAGGAACGGGCTGGACAGGGAGGCCAAGGCCTCTTCTCCCCGTGGGTGAGCGGCCTCACCTTCCGGAGGAGGGCCCAGGCCAGGGCTGGGAGGGGTGATGGCGGGAAGTGCTGCTTGGATGACTCCCCAGGTCTGGTCTGAGACAGCTGGGGGCCCCTGCAGGAGAGGAGGCGGGGCTGGGGGACTTCGGAGGTGGAGAGGGAATGGTGAAGGTGGGGGCAGGGTCACAGAAGGTCAGCCTGGTGTCCTCAGGGCCACCGAAGCGTGAGGGAGAGGGTGTGAGCAGGTGGGGTCCCCTCCCCGTGCCAGCCTGGAGCGTTGCCAGGAGGGTTCCGTCAGCAGGTGGTGCTGGGCCCTGGGCTTCAGGAACGGGCTGCCCTGGGCAGAGGGTGCGGCCTTACCCTCGGAGACGTGTTCTGGGCGTGGGTGAGGGCTGGCGTGTGCCCCCTCCTCCCAGGCTTCCTTCTAGAACCCCCTGCAGCCGCCTGTGGTCTCCTTGTCTGTTCGCTGGTCACTCAGCCGCCTTTCGCCGCCTGGGGGACTGCCCCGCGGAGGGAGGCAGCAGGAGGGGCGGGAGAGGCCTCCTCCCGGTGACATCAGCCGAGCCTGTTACATAAGCGCTGGGCATTGTCTGGGTGCGGGGGCGGCTCTGCCCAGGCGGCTCCCTGCGTGGGGAGGGGAGGCGGGTGGGCCTGCGTGGACAGGCATCCGATCCCCAGCCTGGCTCCAAGCCAGCCCGTCACTGCCCCCTGGGACGACTCTGGGGGTCCCCGTGCCCCTTTTCAACTGGCCCAAACAATGCCTGCCCCTCCCCCATCAGGGCTCAGGGACAGATCCCTTGTCTAGCCTCAGCCCACCCACACCCACCCAGGTGGTCCCCGCGGTGCCCGCCCTGTGCCCGCAGCCCAGGCCTAGGCCACAGCAGCTGTGCCCTCCGCGTGGCCCGGTGCTCAGCGGTGCCCTCGCTGCTGGTCAGGCCCCCCGAGCGGCCCCCAGACGGCTGGCACTCGGGCCACGCTCAGGCCGCCTCCTCTGTTTGCCCCGCAGGATGGGGGGCGTACAAGGCAGGGGGCCCTTTGTGCCCGGGGTGGGGAGGTCCCAGGTCCCTGGCCACCCTGGAGGAGGGCCCCAGAGCAGAGGGGTGCCCAGGCTGGGGCAGTCCCACCTCTTGCAGGTAGGCATGGGATGTGTGGGAACCAGGCCGTGGCCGTGGGTGTGGGAGGGCCACCCACTGGGCCCCAGAGTCACCAGCGCCCCTAGCTGCTCCCAGCGGATGGCAATGGGAGCCACGAGGCTAGGGTGGGGCCTTTCCCCTCTGCCTTGGGGACGGGGGGGCAGGGGCGTCCCAGGCGGGCGTGGGGGTGCCCCATGTGGAGGACAGGGGGCTGGGTGCTGGTGTGTCCTGGGTGCACACTTGTGTCTGTGGCGTGCGGGTCTGACATGGCCACAGTCACCAGCATAGAAGGTTCCTGGGGGGTGGGGGTTCTTGTCCCTTTGACGTGTTTCCCTAGCGCTCCCCCTTTCCCAGAGAAAGCCTGGGACTCCACCCTCCTCGGGGTCCCCTGGGGAGCATCCTCAGGCTGAGGCTCCCTGTGGTGCGCCCACCGGGGCGGCTCTCGTCCCCTGAACGGTGCCTGTGGGCACTGAGGGACTTGGGGCAGGCTGGCTTTGGCACATGGGGCCCCAGCTGGCATGGAGCGCTCACTCTATCATGGGCCCCTTTTCTGGACTCCTGGGGGTTCTTTCTGGAAGCTTCCTTGGTCTGGGGGGACAGATGCGTCTTTGGTTTGGGTGGTTTGTGTTGCAGTGTCTTCTTGCTGTGTTTGCCCCCAAGGGGACCCTCCCCCTTCTCCCCTCGGTGACCCAGGTTTGGTTCCCAGAAGCTCAGGGCTCACTGCCTCTGTGGGCATGACAGGGGTGTGTACCTGTGTGCGTGTGTGTACCTGTGTGGATGGTGTGATGAGGGTATAGCTGTGTGGGTGTGGGTGCGTGTATGGGTGTGATGAGGGTATACCTGTGAGGATATGTATACCCTGTGTGGGTGCACCTGTGTGGGTGTGTTGGGGTGTCCCTGTGTGGGTGTGATGGGGTGTCCCTGTGTGGGTGTGTGTACCTGTGAGGGTATGTATACCCTGTGTGGGTGTGTTGGGGTGTCCCTGTGTGGGTGTGATGGGGTGTCCCTGTGTGGGTGTGTGTACCTGTGTGGGTGTGATGGGGTGTCCCTGTGTGGGTGTGTGTACCTGTGAGGGTATGTATACCCTGTGTGGGTGTGTTGGGGTGTCCCTGTGTGGGTGTGATGGGGTGTCCCTGTGTGGGTGTGTGTACCTGTGTGGGTGTGATGGGGTGTCCCTGTGTGGGTGTGTGTACCTGTGTGAGTGTGTTGGGGTGTCACTGTGTGGATGTGATGAGGTGTAGCTGTGTGGGTGTGTGTACCTGTGTGGGTGTGATGGGGTGTCCCTGTGTGGGTGTGTGTACCTGTGTGGGTGTGTGTCCCTGTGTGGGTGTGTGTCCCTGTGTGGGTGTGTGTCCCTGTGTGTGTGTGTGTACCTGTGTGGGTATGTTGGGGGTGTCCCTGTGTGGGTGTGTGTACCTGTGTGGGTGTGTGTACCTGTGTGTGTGTGTGTACCTGTGTGAGTGTGTTGGGGTGTCACTGTGTGGATGTGATGAGGTGTACCTGTGTGGGTGTGTGTACCTGTGTGGGTATGTTGGGGGTGTCCCTGTGTGGGTGTGTGTACCTGTGTGGGTGTGATGGGGTGTCCCTGTGTGGGTGTGTGTACCTGTGTGGGTGTGTTGGGGTGTCACTGTGTGGATGTGATGAGGTGTACCTGTGTGGGTGTGTGTACCTGTGTGTGTGTGTGTACCTGTGTGGGTGTGATGGGGTGTCCCTGTGTGGGTGTGTGTACCTGTGTGAGTGTGTTGGGGTGTCACTGTGTGGATGTGATGAGGTGTACCTGTGTGGGTGTGTGTACCTGTGTGGGTGTGATGGGGTGTCCCTGTGTGGGTGTGTGTACCTGTGTGGGTGTGTGTACCTGTGTGTGTGTGTGTACCTGTGTGAGTGTGTTGGGGTGTCACTGTGTGGATGTGATGAGGTGTACCTGTGTGGGTGTGTGTACCTGTGTGGGTGTGATGGGGTGTCCCTGTGTGGGTGTGTGTACCTGTGTGGGTATGTTGGGGGTGTCCCTGTGTGGGTGTGTGTACCTGTGTGGATGGGTGTACCTGTGTGGATGCATGTGGGGGGAGAGGCAGTGTGGTCTTCGATTTCCCATCAAGGGGCCCCAGTACCCTCCTCAAACCCCAGGTACTTGCTGTTCAGCTCCCTGGTCCTGGGTGATGTCCCCTTCCCCCCAGCCTTCTCCCAGCCACACCTGGGCCTCAAGGGCGGAGACGGCCTGGCCCCGGGAGATGGCTTGGTGATGGTGGGGCTGCGTTCTCCCAGAGAGCCATGTCCATGAGGCCTCTCCTAGTCGCTCACGGCTCGGCAGGGTTTTTCCTGAGCGCCATCCTACAGGGGCGGGCGGGGCGGGGTGCGTGTTGGTAGCATCCGGGTTCCTGTGGGAAGGAGAGGTCCCAGGTGAGGGAGCTGGCCCACCGGAGCTGGGCTTCCTCACTGGTCTGTGCCCACGAGGGGGCGAGGGCTGGGCGGGGACTGTCCGGGCAGGGGGTGAGGGTGCGGCTGGGGAGGCCGGTGGCTGGGGAGGCGCTGCTGACCCAGTGGGGCCTCCCAGAGGGGAGTGCGGGGTAACCCCCTCCTGTTCCCCCAGAAGACGACGACGGCGGCCTTGAAGTCTTCGAGGACTTCTTCCCTGAGGAGCCCGTGAGCCTTCCCAAGAAGAAGAAATCCAAGAAGCTCAAGGAGAGCAGGTCCAAAGGGAAGCGGAAGAAGAAGGAGGTGCGTGGGGCTGGGGGGCCTGTGGCGGCCTTGGCGGCACCCCTGGGCCTGCAGGGGGAGACGGGGCCGGGCCTGTAGGGGGAGACTGGGTTGGATCAAGCCCTGCAGGGGGAGACGGGGCCGGGCCTGCAGGGGGCTGTGAGACTTGACTGACCGTAAGCACAGCGCTGAGCGGTGTGAACAGACACCTTTCCAGGACGCACCGGAAGTGTCCTGCCCTGAGCGCTGTTCAGGGGCCGTCCTGGGGAGACCCGGGCCAGGGGCCAGGGCTGGACACGCTGACAGCCCCGGGCGGATCTCAGCTGTGTCACTGTGTGACGGGCAAGCTCATCTCCGAGCCACCACACCCACTTCCCTGTTTGTAGAATGGGGTGCACGCCACCACGTCCCCTCGTCCCCTTGGGGCCGCCTGGAGGGCCAGGGAGGATGCTCCATGGAGGCGGGCGCCCACGGTGTGGGATGGGAGCGTCATTGCGCTGTGCCGTCCCTGCCCTCCCAGCGCCTCCTGAGCGTTCTCTCTCAGCGGCCGCTTTATGGGCCTGGGCAGAGGCTGGGTCAGCACAGGCCACCTGCGGGTCCTCGGCCTTCAGGCTGGGTCTCCCCAATTCCCAAACGCAAACAAGGGACCACGAGGGGTGCCACGGCCTGTGGGCACCCCCCTACCTCCTCTCCCTGCCCCAGGCAGGGCCCAGGGTACAGCAGGACCCTCCTCACTGCCCTGGCCAGGAGGAGGGTGGAGGGATGCAGGTGGGGGGGGGCTGGTGCTTGCCTCCCCATGTCCAGCGCCCCATTACTCAGGCCTTCCCCTTCTTCTGGACCCACAGCACGCGTCTGTCTCCCTGGCTCTGGTTTGTCTGTCTGTCTGTGTCTTCAGTCCGTCTCCGCTGGACCTCTCCGTACCCATCTCTTTTTTTTAAAAAAAATCTATTTTATTGATTTTTTACAGAGAGGAAGAGAGAGGGATAGAGTTAGAAACATCGATGAGAGAGAAACATCGATCAGCTGCCTCCTGCATACCCCCCACTGGGAATGTGCCTGCAACCAAGGTACATGCCCTTGACCGGAATCGAACCCGGGACCTCCCAGTCCGCAGGCCGACGCTCTATCCACTGAGCCAAACCGGTTTCGGCCGTACACATCTCTTGCGCTCTCCTGTCTCCTTGCTCTCTTCTTGCTTCTTTCCACCCCTTCCCCATTCCCTCCCCTCCCCCTCCCTGTCCCTTTCTTCTCCTCTCTCTCTCCCCCCCCTCCCCCTCTCCTTCTCTCTCCCATTCTCTCCACTCTCCCTCTCCTCTCTTCCTCACACTCTCCTTCCTCTCTCTACTGAGATGCAGTTCAGGTTCTCCAAAGGGGTGCAGCAGGGGGGGCTGGAGGTCTGCAGATGACCGGGCAGTGCCCGACAGGCCCCCACAGCGACCCCTGGCTGGTGCTGCCCCCTCCCCTGCATTCCGGAGCTCCTGGCTTGGCCAGCTGGCCCCTCTAGGGGGTCTGGAGCATGCTGTGTTCAGAGGACAGGATCCCCCCCCCCGCCCCCCGCCCCGCCCCAGACCTGGGTCCTCGGGGCATGGGGAAGGGAATTGCAACCTTTGCTCCCCTCCACCTCCAACGAGGTGGCCCCACGACAGGCCAGGCGGGCGGTGGTGGAGGCAGGAGGGGGGTGGGGAGGCAGTCTTGTTTTCCTGTGTGTGTGGCGGGGGGTGGGGGGGGGAGAGGAGGCGGGCAGCGAGTCCGGGACTCTGATTTACATAAAGGAACCGGACTGGGGCCAGAGCCTGAGCACATGTAGATGAAGCTCCTTGTCAGACCCAGCGCAGGAGGGAGAGATGATTTCCACCTGTACTGCAGCGTTGCCATAGCAACCAATTATTCAGTGCTAAATTATAACTGTTTATAACAGTCGTGAATGGGAAGGCTCATATCTGATTCCTTTTCCCTCTCCATCGTGAAGGACCCCAAACTGAGAATGACCAGCTCTCCAGGTCCTTCCTTTTGGGCTTAAACGCCTCGTTTTTCGGGATGTGCCGCGTGCTGAGCGCTGGGCAGCGGGGGAAGGGAGAGGGGGGAGACGGGAGGCCTGGATCCAGAAACATCTGCAGAGCTGGGTGGGGGGAAGGGACTGCTCACTCGGGGTCCCCGGGCCTGCTCTGGGGGCACGCCCCGTCCGCTGTGGGCCTGGGGCTCAGGGCAGAGACCCCTCCTGCCGGCCCCCAGCTGCTGGCACCCACGCCCTGGGCGTAGCGGCTAAGGCAGCTTTGCAGTGGCTTCTGTGGGGGACTCCAAGTCCACTGAGGTTCTACACCAAGTGCATGCCCCACAGACATGCCCAAGGCTGCCACAGCCCCACCGGGGGCCTCAAGGTCACAGTCCTGCCGCCGGCCTGACTTGGAGAGCCTGCAGCTCAGGCCGAGGCTGGTCAGGGCTTTGTCGCTCCCTCGGCGGTGCTGCTTCTCCCCGACCTTGGCTTGGCCTGCAGCTCCGCCTCCGTCAGTTCCAAGATTCAGAACCGATCCGGGTTCTCCATCATCTTTCCCCTCTGGCCACTACCCTTCCCTCGCCCCTTCTCTGCCAGGACAGCGTTTGGGAAGAGAAAGGAGGCTCAGCTCTAGAGGGTCCCGACAGCTGGGTGCAGAGATGCCAGGCTCCAAAGCCCTCTCCTGCCCCTCCCACTTCCCCAGCCCGGGGCGTGGCTTGAATGAGAGCCTGGAACAGGTGGGGGTGGCCCGGGAGGTGCAGCTTTGCTAGTTGAGGGAGAAGGCAGGGCACAGAGAGGGTGAGGGCACAGGCAGGGGTGTGGGTGACGCAGAGGGAGCTGTCTTCCCCTTCCCTGAAATGAGAGGTCCTGCCGAAGCTCCAGCTCATTCCCCCAGGGGGTCTGCCCTCCTGCTCTCCCAAGGAGCCCTGGAGCGGACTCTGGGCCAGCCCTCCTGGCAGTGCCCAGCTTGGAGCTTCTGCTAGGCCTGCTGCCCCTCCCCCTTCCCTCTCCCTCCCTCCATCTCTTCTGTCCTTCCTCCTTCCCTCCCTCCCCCCCCTCCCTCCCTCCCCCTCCCTCCCTCCCTCCCTCCCTCCCTCCCTCCCTCCCTCCCTCCCTCCCTCCCTCCCTCCCCCCCCTCCCTCCCTCCCTCCCCCTCCCTCCCTCCCTCCCTCCCTCCCTCCCTCCCTTCCTCCCCCCCTCCCTCCGGGCTCTGCAGGAGCTGAGCTGGCTGCTCCTTGCTTCTCCTGCGCTTGGGCTATGGCAGTGCCTGCTTCCCACCGATGCTCCGCCACGCCCCCTCAGGGTGGCCACAGCAGCCCTTAGCACCACGCCACGTGTACTGTGGTTGTCGCCTGGCTGCAGGCGCCATCCTGATCTGCAGAGACCAGTGCCCGAGGCTGGCGTGCCCTCCCGTGTGCCGTCCTGGCCGCATCGTTGGCTTCCGAGCAGCGTTGGGGTGGTCGTGGGGACGCTCCTGTTTCAGGGTGTTTCAGGCCTTCTCTTCCACGGTGTCCTTTGCTCCCCTCGCCACCCGGTGGCATCCCATCACCTTGAGGGAGCTGAGGTCGGGGGGTCAGCGCTCCGAGGCACTCTGTGGTGTGGCCTCCCCAGGGAGCCCCAGGGCCCACCACGGGGCCTCCCGTTTCACCCCTGGTCTGCATTGTGGGGTCTGGCCCAGGGCAGCTGAGGGCCAAGCCGGAGCCCCAGCCTCCGTGGACCCACAGCCGCTGTCCATGGTGCTGAAGCGTGCGACATCCTCCTCCCACCCTTAGCTTTGCTGGGGCGAGGGCTGGGGTGGAGCCTGTCTCTCAGGTCTCTCCAAGGGTGACCTCTCTAAGCTGGCCGAGCTCTGCACCCTAGGGAGAAATGGGTGCCCCTGTCTGACCCCCCCACCTCCCCATTGTGGCCACCAGGCCTGGGTGGCTGTCCTGCCCGGGCGGGCTCCAGCACAGGACCTGCCCTGTCCCAGGGTCCCGCAGGGCCAGTCAGTTTCCGGAAGCACCAGGACACAGGAGAGGTGTGGAGGCCGCCAGCCAGCACACTGACTCTGTTCTGAGCGGCACCGAAGGTTTGGGAGTGGGAGCGTGGAGCGGGGAGACGGAGCTGAGCGCCCAGGAGAGCGGGAAGTGTGGGAGCCTGTGGCGGCCCCTTTCCCAGCCGAACCTCAGGGAGAGCTCCCTCCTGGGAAGACTCCCAACTGCTTAGTGTGGTCCCAACGGGCAGAGACTGGGCTGGGGGCCTCCCAGAATTCCCCAGAAGACCCCACTCTCCTTGGCACCTCCTCTCCTCCCTTCTTCCTCCTCCTCCCTCCTCCCTCCTTCCCCCTTCCCTCCTCACCTTCTCTTAGGCCTCTCTCCCCATCGGTGTTTGGAGCTCATGTCCCGTCTGGCTCTTCTCTGTCTCTCCCATGCCTCTTTTGCTCACCTTGACCACAGTAAACAGCCAGCAGGAGGGTGACAGGTCTGAGCTGGTCCCCGAGCAGCAGCCCAACCTCTCTCCCCCCCTGCCCCCTCCCCTGCAGGCCCGGCCAGGAGGGGCGGAGGGCTTTGCCGTCCACTTGCATCTACCTGAGAAGGCTGAGAGTGAGGGCAGTGCCTTCGGGGGGGAGGAGGGGAGTGCTCTGGCTGTAAACACCGTATCTCCGTATAAATGGGCCGTGTTAGGCCTGTGCAGAGGGGGAAACTAAATCAAAGAAGCCAAGCTCAAGAGCTGCCTCAATGGCCTTGTCTCATATTGGACGCAGCGGCCAGGGTGCAAGTGTGGGTGCGGGAAGCTGGGCTCCTCACAGCAGCTTCTGCGGCCACAGGAGGCAAAGCTGGGCCATGTGCTCAATGTCAGTCACAGGCTGCACTTGCCACACGCAGTTCCATGGCTGCACTTGCCACACGCAGTTCCATGGCTGTACTTGTCACACGCAGTTCCACGGGCTGCACTCATCACACGCAGTTCCACGGCTGCACCCAGAGCAGGGGGGGTGGTGCTCGGACCAGACTCGGTGCAGCCAGCGGCTCCGTGGCTTTCCTGGAGCACTTGGCTCTTTGGCCCCCACATCGCGGCTCTGCTTCGAGTTCTTGGGTCCCAGCACCATCACACAAGACTCGCTAAAGTCCTTGGACGGCTGGTTCTGATTGGCCCTGGGCCCGAGCCTCAGCCCAGGTGCAGAGCTGGCCCGGGGGGAACCCTGACCTTGGTTGCTCCTCCATCGCCCCACCCTGGGGTGAGACCCTTGGCTGCCGGCTGGGGCAGCCCCTCTGGCTGGGCTCCGGGCTGAGCGGTGAGCAGCAGATGCCGAGCGATCGGGAAGGCAGGGCTGACTGCCAGGAGGCTGCTCTCGGGGCGGGCAGCTGCCCAGGGCTCCAGGCCGCCTCGGGGCCCCCGGGCCTCACGGTCTACCTGCCTTGCAGGGGAGCCATGATGAGCTGTCAGACAATGAAGAGGATCTGGAAGAGAAGTCGGAGAGTGAGGGGAGCGACTACTCCCCTAACAAGAAGAAGAAGAAGAAACTCAAGGACAAGAAGGAGAAAAAAGCCAAACGAAAAAGGAAGGGGGACGATGAGGATGCCAACGACGAGGGGTGCCTAAAGGTAACCCCTGAGGCCGGGACCCCGGCTCCCACAGGCATGCCTGCTCAGAGGGCGGAGCCTCCTGCTGTCACCTCTGTGCCTCCCTGCCCGGGAGCCAGGGCGGGGGTGGGGGGTCCTGGCTGACGGGTCTGTGTGCGTATGCACGCGTATGGAGGTTGGACACCTGCTGTGAGGAATGCTGCAGCCGCAGGTCGGACACATTTGAAGTAACGATGGGTGAGGTGTGGAGTCTGGGAGGAGGCCATTCAGCCTCTTGGAGGTCCTGCCCGACAGAGTGTGTAGCTCTTCCTGGAGAGAGGGCTGGTTTGAGCTCAAGTTTCATGTCAGGAGCCTCTTGCTTGGAGCGATTTGGGAAAATAAACCAGCAAATAGAGTCTTTGCCAGCAAGAAGTCGGCTGGACAGCTCCGCTTAGAGTACAAGGGGAACTTTGTTAGGGAGCCCAGGTCTGGGATCCTGCCTCGGGGCCAGTCCAGGAGCTGGAGGAGGGGCCTAGAGCCCCCCTGGGCAAAGCTCTGAGATGTGAGGGAGCCTCCGAGGCCACACTCTGGGGCTCCTCGGGTGGGAGGGGCTGAGGGTAAGGCCAGAGGACCTCAAGTCACCCAGAACCCCCAGGACCACCCAGGACCAGGCTCCGGGGCTCCGTTTGGGCTTAAAGGTAAGTGTTCCGTAAATATTAGTGCAGTGGCTGCGGGGTGAGGCAGAAACGGTGGCTGTCATCCCGGCCCCCAGGGGACGGCCCTCGTGGGCAGGTGTGCTGTGAGTCATCTGTGACAGATAACAGCCGAGGGCCTGACGATTGTGGACAGGGAACTTATGGGGGCGACTTGGGTTATCCCGTAACAGTGTCGTCGGCTCGCTCTGTGTCCCGGTGGGAACCACGGGCTGTATGCCTCCAGGAAGGGCTGTGTGGGTGGGGGGTGGGGGGTCAGGGTGGGCGTGGGAGGGGGTCCACTGTGAAGTGTCTCAGAGAACAGGGGGCCTGGAAGCTCTGGGCACGGAGGAGGATGACAGCAGTGACAGCTCGGGGCTTCTTGGTCACTCACTGCCCCATCCAGCGGGAGGGACAGAGGCCTGTGTCCCGGGTGGCCACACTGGAGACCCAGCGTGCTGATTGGCTGAGTGGGTTAGTGGGTGGGGCTGGGGCAGGGCTCCCTGGAACAGGCTGGAAATCAGGCCCGTTCCATGCACCTGTGCTGACTCGCTCCCTCCTGTGAGGCGGGTGCTGTCATCCCTGTGTCACAGACGGGGAAACTGAGGTACAGAGAGGGGAGGTAGCTGTCCACCTCTCACTGCCAATATGTGGCAGAGCCAGGATCAGAGCGGTGACTGACTGGCTCCAGAGTCTAAGTTCATAGCCAGCAACCCCCCAGCCCCCCCCCCCCCAGCCCCCCCCAGCCCCCCCAGCCCCCCCCCCCCCCCCCCAGCCAGCCCAGCGCACCCAGCCCTCCCAGCCAGCCCAGCCCCCCAGCCCCCCCAGCCAGCCCAGCCCCCCCAGCCAGCCCAGCCCACCCAGCCAGCCCAGCCCCCCAGCCAGCCCAGTCCCCCCAATCCCCCAACCCCCTCAGCCCCCCGCAGCCAGCCGAGGGTGGCCTGGTGACTTGGCACCTGGGGGCAGTCTCATGAGCTTGCTGTGTGCCCTTAGGAAGCCACACTCCTCCCTGGGCCTCATGCCCACCTGGAAAGGGAAGCGGTACCTGAAGGGCCCTCTGGAGCTTTCCTGGCCCCTACCCTGGCCAGGGCACACCTTGCTGGCTCTGGAACCGGCAGTGGCCTGTCCTTTTGTGGGGTCCATGCATGACTGTAGGGGGGACATCCCGGGGTGGCCTCATTTCTCCCCAAGCCTGCTGCCTCCCCAGGGCCATCTGCCTCCTAACACCCATCTTCAGGCCCAGACTCCCCGAATAGATTGCTCCAGAGAGTGAGCCCCATTATTCCTGCCCTGGGCACACACATGGTCTCACCCCAAGCCCCACGTTAACCCCCAGGCGCGTTGCCCTGCACCCCCTCATACACTGCTGTCCGAGCCGATCCCGATCAAGGGCTTGGGGCTGGAAGTTGTTGGGTGTTTTCAGTGCTGACTGAGACCTGCTCCTGTTGGGTGCGGGCACGACCCTCCCCTCCCGCCTGCCCCGAGGTCTCCTGGGTGGGACCCTGGGATGGGGGTGCGGGTTAGAAGGACCTGCCTCTGAGTGCATCTCTGGCCCGTCTCCGCAGGAGCCCAAGTCCTCGGGGCAGCTCATGGCCGAGTGGGGCCTGGACGACGTGGACTATCTGTTCTCCGAGGCCGACTACCACACGCTGACCAACTACAAGGCCTTCAGCCAGTTCCTCAGGGTGGGGGGGGGGGCAGAGCCCAGCTCCTGGGGGGCGGCTGTCAGGCCGACACTGACCTGGCCGAGCTGGCGGGGCTCCATTTTGGCAGATGGCCCTGCCTCCCTTGCTGGCCCTGCACCTGGGGGGGTGGCCCCAGTCAGTCCGGGGCCTGTGCCCTCCTGCCCGCGCCCCGCTCTGCTCTGGAGGCCCCCCCTCCAGCCTCAGGCCTCGCAGGTTCCAGAAACCCAGCGAACTAGGAGATTGCCAACCACACAAACAGGGACTCGAGCATTTTGGGGGCACTGCTGTCTCAAGCTTTGTCTTCTTCCTGCCCCCCTTTCTGCCCCGTTTCCCAACCTGCAGCCTGGGGCTGGCGCTGCCTGTCCCAGGTGTGGGAGATGGGGGCCCTGCCGGGTCACGTGGGGGTCACCCCCTCCACGGCCCTGCCCTCACCTTCCTGCCCCCGCCCCATAGGCCTCTCATTGCCAAGAAGAACCCAAAGATCCCCATGTCCAAAATGATGACCGTCCTGGGCGCCAAGTGGCGGGAGTTCAGCGCCAACAACCCCTTCAAGGGCAGCTCGGCGGCGGCGGCCGCGGCGGCAGTGGCTGCGGCCGTGGAGACGGTCACCATCGCCCCTCCGCTGGCTGTCAGCCCCCAGCAGGCGCCCCAGCCTGTGCCCATCCGCAAGGCCAAGACCAAAGAGGGCAAGGGTAAGGCTGCAGGTGGGGGGGGCACCCAGCCTGCTGGCGGGAGCCCTTCCAGGCCGGTCTCTGTCAAGGACCCAGTGCCTTGGTTGACCTTGACCCACGTGGCCCTTCTCGGCTGTATTGCAGGGGCACTGGAGCTCCTTAGGGGCTGGGGAGAAGTCGGGGGGCGGGGGGTGCTCAGAGCTTGGGGAGTTTTGCCCTGGTCCCTCCGACTTGGGTGTGAGGAAGGGCCGGGGAGGCCCAGGCTGCTGAGAGTCAGGGGTCTCACGCGTGAGGCTGTGCCATTCCCGGGGAGACGGGGCCCAAGGTGAGCCCGTGACCCCTCTTGCCCTGTGGTCAGGGCCGGCTTCCGGGGAGCCCTGGAAGGAGGTCCAGATACAAGTTGGCTTCAGTGGCCTCAGTGGGGTGTCCGGTGGGGATGCCAGGGACAGCAGAGGCTCTCTGCGACTTGGCTTCCCCGGGGACCTCCCTGGGTGGGGGTGTCTGGCCCGTGGCAGGTGGGCACGCTGATCTCTCAGTGGTGGGGCCACGGCAGGTCCGCCTTCCGATGCCCTGACTGGGCTCTGAGGGGGCACTCGGGGCTTGGGGACTCCTTGTTTCAGCCCTGAGGGGCTTTGCCTTCTGCGACGATGTGCCCCTTGGCCAGGTCCCTGCAGGGCCCGGTGGCAGAGTGGCATGGGTTTGAGCCGGCTCCTGCTTGCCCCCTCGCTGGCCTCTGGCCTGCACACGGCCCTGCTTTCTCATTTCCTCTCGGGCTCCAGCGCTGAGCTATTGATTCCCTGGGCTGCGTATTCAGAGCCTGAGAGATTGAAATGGATTTTCCACGGCGGCGCTGAGGGTGCTGCCGGGCCCCCAGCCCCATCTCCCTGCACGCGATGCGGCTGGAGGTCACTGCGCCCAGGCCCCATCTCCCCTGGTCAGCCCTGGGGGAGGGGTGCTCAGGCCCTTACTCCCCAGGTGGCTGCCTGTTCTGGGCCAACTCCACAAAACCGCCTCCACCCTGCTGGGCCCCAGGAGCCAGCATTTGGGGGGATGGCAGAGGTCAGGGTGGTCTGGAGGTGCCAGTGTTGCCCAGGCGTGGGGATGACCGAGGCTGGCAGCTTCCTGCCCCAGATCATCCCTCCAGGGCCCAGGTGTGGTCCAGAGGGGAGGAGCCTCGGGGGTTCTGCTGGCTGTGGCTCCACTGGGGACAGCTCCTTTCTGGGGGAAGGGGACAGGACAGGGCTATTCCCGAGATGGCGGGGTGTCTGCTGTCTGAGAAGAGGGCATCCTGGTGCCCGGGGCAGAGCTAGGCTGGGTTATTCTCTGTTCCACCCCCCATGCTGTGCAGCTGAGGCAGGGCCTGACCTCTCTGAGCCCCGAGTGCTCATGGGAAAGGGCCACAACGAACACAACCCTCTGCTCGTTGCGCTGCTGTGCGGCTGAGCGAACCGCGTGCTTCCTCCTGGTGACTCCAGGGCCCGGCGTGCGGAAGAAGATCAAAGGCTCCAAGGACGCCAAGAAGAAGGGCAAGGGCAAGAAGGTGGCGGGGCTCAAGTTTCGCCTCGGAGGGATGGGCGGCAAGAGGAAGAAAGGCTCCTCGGTGAGCGTGGCGTGTGTGAGCGTGTGAGTGAGCATGTGTGTGTGAGCGTGAGTGTATGAGCATGTGTGAGCATGAGTGTGTGAGCGTGTGTGTGAGTGTGAGTGAGCATGAGTGTGTGAGCGTGTGAGTGTGAGTGAGTGTGTGTGTGAGCGTGTGAATGAGCGTGTGAGAGCATGAGTGTGTGAATGAGTGTGTGTGTGTGCGAGCGTGAGAGTGAGTGAGCATATGTGTGTGTGTGAGTGAGCGTGTGAGAGTGAGCATGAGTGTGTGAGCGTGTATGAACATATGAGTGAGCATGAGTGTGTGAGCGTGTATGAAAGTGTGAGTGAGCATGAGTGTGAGCATGTGTGTGTGAGCGTGTGTGTGTGAGCATGAGTGTGTGAGCGTGTGAGAATGAGCATGAGTGAGTGAGCATGTGTGTGTGAGCATGAGTGTGTGTGAGCATGTGTGTGTGAGCATGTGAGTGAGCATGAGTGAGTGAGCATGTGTGTGTGAGCGAGTGAGTGAGCATGTGTGTGTGAGCATGTGAGTGAGCATGTGAAGCAAGCATGTGTGTGTGAGCATGAGTGAGTGAGCATGTGTGTGTGAGCATGTGTGTGAGCATGTGAAGCAAGCATGTGTGTGTGAGCATGAGTGAGTGAGCATGTGTGTGTGTGTGAGCATGTGTGTGTGACTCAGAGAGTGTGAGCAAGCTGTGTGTGTGAGGGTGTGTGTGTGAGACATGGGGACTGGAAGGTGTCGGTGTGGGTGTAAGACAGCAAGCCCACGTTACTCAGGAGTGTCTGTGGGTGTGTGCATGTGAGCAGCCCTGAGATGCGTTTGCGTGGGTGTGCCAAGGTTGGGGTGCTGTGGAAAGCAGGGCTGGGCTGTGGGTTCATTCTCCTGAAGTGGCCTGGGGACAGGTCCTCCTCTTTCCCACTCTCCCATTCTACCCACAGGCCAGCTGGGCCTCAGTTTCCCAACCTGACTGGTGAGGGGCTCAGACTAGATCAGGCGTCCTCAAACTATGGCCCACAGGCCACATGTGGGTGTTTTTGCCGTTTTGTTTTTTTACTTCAAAATAAGATATGTGCAGTGTGCATAGGAATTTGTTCATAGTTTTTTTAAACTATAGTTCGGCCCTCCAACGGTCTGAGGGACAGTGAACTGGCCCCCTGTTTAAAAAGTTTGAGGACCCCTGGACTAGATCCTTCCCAAGGCCTGCAGCTTGGACTGGGCGTGGGGCCCACCTGCTGAACTGGGGCTCAGTCCTGGCGCTCGCTGCCCTCAGCTGCCACCCCATCTGGGCAGCAGGTGGGAGGGTCAGCTGGCCCCCGAGCGTCCTGATGGGGCCTGGTGCCCAGGTCTGCGAGGCTGGGCCCCGGGAAGGCGGCATGGAGGCAGGGCCAGGCGGGGCTCCGTGTCCTCCAGGGCCAGCTCCGCACCAGGTCAGACTGACCCTGAGGGAGCCACCGGAGCACTTGGTCACTTCTCTGTAGGGGGCGCCCTGGCCCCCCCTTCACCCCTTCCTGCACAGGGCACTTGTTCCCCTCGCCTCGCCCCAGCCCGCAGAGGCGTGGACATGGAAGCCATTGCTCCGTCCCTGGGGAGAGGCAACGGACAGGGCTTGGGTTTAGAAGCTCCGGAGGGAGCGTGAGCGGCGGGCGTGGCCCCGCGTGGAGCTGGGCGGCCCTCGGCTCAGCAGACACTGGTTGAGCACGCGCTGACATGCGGTGTCTGCTTAGCTGCGTGGCCCTGCTCCAGAGGCTCCGTCTGGCAGGGCTTTGGGCATCACACTGGGAGAAGCCAGCGACAGGCAGATGGCGCAGGCCAGACCTGGCACACAGGCCGTGCAACAGGTCCCGTTAGGGGAGATCTGGGGAGGTGTCCTTGAGGGACGGACCTGTAGGAGTTGGCAAGGTGGAGGGCATGGCCTGGGGGCGGCACTGAGTGGGACATGGGGCTTCTCTGGGGGCTCAGAGCATGGCTTCCGGAGGGGGTTCCGGCTGGAGGCGGAGACTAGATGAACCGCAGAGAGCCTGTGCCCCCAGAGCCGACACATGCCCTGCCCCCGGCCCCTCTGCCCAGGCCAGGGGAGCCCTTGGGATGAGCCCCCAGGGCGGGTTCGGGGCTCACAGGGTCCTCCCGCCCCTGCAGAGCGAGGAGGATGAGCGGGAGGAGTCGGACTTGGACAGCGCCAGCATCCACAGCTCCTCCGTGCGCTCCGAGTGCTCCGCAGCGCTGGGGAAGAAGAGCAAGAGGAGGCGCAAGAAGAAGAGGAGTAGGCTTTCCCGCCGCAGGCTCCCTGGCCGCCCTGTGGATGTGGGGGTGCAGGGGTCCCTCGGGGAAGCAGGGGAGGTGTCCTCATGCCCAGCCTCCTCCGGCCTCAGCTAGGCAGCTCCCTGTGCTCCCTCAGCCGCCCTGGGGCCCACGGTCGGAGAGGGGCCCGGTCCCCGTGAGGCGGGGCAGGTGGCAGGAGGAGGGCCAGGAGACGTGCCCATCCATCATCCATCACCCACCCATTCAGTCATCACTCCTCTCCCACCTGTCCCCTCACCCCTTCCCCTGCTGTCCTACCTGTCACCCCTCCCTCCCTCCTCCCTCCCTCCCTCCCTCCTCCCACCCTTCCTTCCTTTCCTTCTCTCCATCTTCTCTCCATCTCTTTACCCCTTTATTTCCTCAACCATTACCCCCATTCACCCTGCCTGTCCACCCACCATCCATTCATCCAACGTGTACTAAGTGCCGTGCCCAGGGCAGCCTCGGGTGGAGACTGGGCGGGCCTTGGGCGGGGGACGCAGCCCGCATGGCCACCTCTGCCCCTCCCCAGTGGACGATGGTGACGGCTACGAGACGGACCACCAGGACTACTGCGAGGTGTGCCAGCAGGGCGGGGAGATCATCCTGTGCGACACCTGCCCGCGGGCCTACCACCTGGTCTGCCTGGACCCGGAGCTGGAGAAGGCCCCCGAGGGCAGGTGGAGCTGCCCGCACTGTGTAAGCGGCCCCGCGGAGCGGTCCGTGCCTGGCTCCCCGGCCCCCGCGCTCGTCACCTGGGGACAGAACGTGGGGGCTGCCTCGCAGGTGGAGGGGGCTGGGCCCAGGGCGCCTCCACCGGTCCTTGTCCCCCCAGGAGAAGGAGGGGATCCAGTGGGAGCCGAAGGACGACGACGACGAGGAGGAGGGCGGCGAGGAGGACGACGACCACATGGAGTTCTGCCGCGTGTGCAAGGACGGCGGCGAGCTGCTCTGCTGCGACGCCTGCCCCTCCTCCTACCACCTGCACTGCCTCAACCCGCCGCTGCCCGAGATCCCAAACGGTGAATGGCTCTGCCCGCGCTATACTGTGAGTGTTGCCGCCCGCCGCGCGCGCACGCCCCGCCCCGCCGGCGCAGGCCACGCCCCCAGGCCACGCCCACAAGGCCAGGCCCCGCCCGCCGCGCCCGGCCCGGCCTTCGCCCGCTAGACCCAGCGCTTAGAGGCCGGCGCAGGCCACGCCCCCACAAAGCCACGCCCACAAGGCCAGGCCACGCCCCAGCAGTACCACCTCACCGCTGAGGCCACACCCACCACGGGCCCGCCCTCTCGCCCCGCCCCCAAGGCCTCTAGCTTAAGCCCGGGCCCCGCCCCCCGCTGCGCCCCAGCGGGTCTGCTGCTCAGTCCCCTTAAGACGCAGCGGTCTCTCCGGAGCCTGAAAACAGCCCTTAAAGGGACAGGTGGCGGTGACAAGGCCACCCTCCCGCCGCAGCCCGTGTATTGGGCATCCCTTTAAGGCTCACTGCGTCTCCAAGTACTGGGCCTTCGGTTTCACCCAGTGAGCCGCCCGCTGGGCGTATCCCCATTTCCAGCTGAGCAAACGGGGCTCAGGAAGGTAAAGTGATTTGCCTAAGGCCACGCGGCCACAGAACTGTCCGCTCAGACCCACGCAGGGCCTGGCTCTGTCCCAGAGCTGGGGTGGTGAGAGGGTAGGAGGCCCCCGGGGCTGGCACCTCAGTTTCTGCGGACACCCCCCACCGGTGCCCCCCAGTCACCAAATGCCCGCTGCCCTGAGCTGCCCCCCGGGCCACCCCTGGGTCCTGGGCGGTGCTGTGGCCAGCCCTCCGTGTGCACCTGGGCTCCTGTCTGTCTGTGTGTGGGATGCATGCAGACCCACATGCCCATCTGTGCACAGCACACGTGGGCTCCTGAGGGCAGGCCTGTGCTGTGGGGTCACGGGGGTGCTTTCTGACTCGGGGAGCAGTGCAGCTCCCCTGCCTGCTGTCACAGGATCCTCCGGGCGGGGCCCTGCAGCTAAGCCCTGACCTGGGCGACCTTCCTCTTTCCACAGTGTCCGCCCCTGAAGGGCAAAGTTCAGCGGATCCTGCACTGGAGATGGACGGAGCCCCCCACCCCCTTCATGGGGGGGCTGCCCGGGCCCGACATGGAGCCCAGCGTCCCCCCACCCAAGCCTCTGGAGGGCATCCCGGAGAGGGAGTTCTTCGTCAAGTGGGCCGGGCTCTCCTACTGGCACTGCTCCTGGGTGAAGGAGCTGCAGGTGAGCCACTGGGCCGTGGGCGAAGGCTCAGCTTCCCGTGCTGGGGGGCGGGGGGAAGGTGAAGGGGAGGCTTGTCCTGCCTGCGACCCGGGCTGAGGGCTGGGGGGCTGGGTCAGGGGGCCACGGGGCCACAGCCCATCTCCCTGGTAACCATTGCCCGTCGGGGAGCAGCTGGAGCTGTACCACACGGTGATGTACCGCAACTACCAAAGAAAGAACGACATGGACGAGCCCCCGCCCTTCGACTACGGCTCTGGCGACGAGGATGGCAAGAGCGAGAAGAGGAAGAGCAAGGACCCGCTCCACGCCAAGATGGAGGAGCGCTTCTACCGCTACGGCATCAAGCCCGAGTGGATGATGGTCCACCGCATCCTGAACCACAGGTGTGTGCGGGGGGTGCGGCCCCGCGCAGGGGGGCCCCTCCGCTCTGAAGACTGAGCACAGGGCCCAGGTGTGTGCGGGGGGGTGCGGGCAGGAGGAAGAGGCCGAGGCCCCCCCGTCGGGGACCTGACTGGCCAGCGGAGGGGTTGTCGCACGCACATGGGGGCACATCACACTGCGGTGGAGGACAGTTCCAGTCACACACAGAGGCACCGTGACACTGACGGGCCGCCTGTGACGGGCACCCCGCGGAAGTGTGGCGTGGGGGGGGCACCCAGCTGCTGGCTTGGTCCTCAGGCCCCTGTGTCCCGGGGCCTCCAGAAGAGGGCGCTGCACCTGCAGGAATCACGTCCTGTGGACACGGCTCCAGGTCGTCCACTTCCCGTTAGAAAAGAGCCGCCTCTGGTCAGTGGGGGGAAGGGTCGTCTCTGGTCAGTGGGGGGAAGGGTCATCTCTGGTCAGTGGGGGGAAGGGTCATCTCTGGTCCGTGGGGGGAAGGGTCATCTCTGGTCCGTGGGGGGAAGGGTCGTCTCTGGTCAGTGGGGGGAAGGGTCATCTCTGTTCCGTGGGGGGAAGGGCCATCTCTGGTCAGTGGGGGGAAGGGTCGTCTCTGGTCCGTGGGGGGAAGGGTCATCTCTGTTCCGTGGGGGGAAGGGCCATCTCTGGTCAGTGGGGGGAAGGGTCGTCTCTGGTCAGTCGGGGGAAGGGTCGTCTCTGGTCAGTGGGGGGAAGGGTCGTCTCTGGTCCGTGGGGGGAAGGGTCATCTCTGGTCAGTGGGGGGAAGGGTCGTCTCTGGTCCGTGGGGGGAAGGTCGCACGCGGAGCCTCAGGTTTCTGTGTCTACACCCCACGACGTTGCGACTCCCAGCTGCACCAGACGAAGGAAAGGACGCTGGCTCTTTGCTCCTCTGCTATGGCGGCCTCTGCCCCTCCTTCCCTCCCTCCCTCCCTCCCTCCCTCCCACTGGCCTTGTGGCTGGAGAAGGGGGCGTCCTGGGTGCCCCCCCTCCATGTCTGGCCGCTGTGTTGCAGCTTCGACAAGAAGGGGGATGTGCACTACCTGATCAAGTGGAAGGACCTGTCCTACGATCAGTGCACCTGGGAGATCGATGACATCGACATCCCCTGCTACGACAGCTTGAAGCAAGCCTACTGGGGCCACAGGTGGGCCGCCCCCAGCCCCCCGCCCCGCTCCGGGCTCCCCCTCCTGCCACCTGAGCTGTGCTCACATGCACCCGCCCTCTTCCCAGGGAGCTGATGCTGGGGGAGGATGCCCGGCTGCCCAAGAGGCTGGTCAAGAAGGGCAAGAAGCTGAAGGACGACAAGCAGGAGAGGCCGCCGGACACGCCCATCGTGGATGTGAGCAGGGACGGCAGCAGGGGGGTCACCAGGGCCTCGCCCACGCAGTAGGGGGCTGCCATGGCCTGCAGTTCAGACCACTCATGCCAGGCGTCCCCCGGGGAGAGCTCACACCCTGTGCCTAGGGCCCCCACCTCATGCAGAGGGGCAGCTGTGGAGGGGACTGGGCCTTGGCTTCCTGTGCAAGTTGAAATGTGGGTTTCCCTGAGCACAAACGGGGGCAAATGGCTCCGCTTAGCTCATGGAGGTTCAATACTGTAGATGAGCTAATTCCACGCGTTCAAATAAGAAAGCGTGTCTACTTCAGGGGCATCACAGCCAATTACACACCCGTCTCACCTGTCACGGGGGCGGGGGGAGGGAACCCCCTTTCCCCCGGGGAGATTGTGCTCACCAGGAAGTGGATGGCGGTCTTGTGTTCGTTTGGCAAACCTCTCTGGGGTGTCTGCCAGCACCTAGCCCTGGGGGGACAGGGCCCTGCCAATCCCCCCAGGGGCCACTGGGGTGTACACCTGGGCCTGTGGGGTGCCAGGGAAGGTGACTGGGCCTGGCACATCGGGAGGACCCCATGGGGGGAGGCCTTGAACTGCAGGGTGAAGGGAGCAGGAGGGTGGTGTCTGGGCCATGAAGAGTCTAGGCGGGCACCGAGCGGGTGCTGCCTGAACGCCCGCTGTGTCCCAGGCCCGCGTGGGGCAGGGAGGAGCAGTACTGAGCAGGGCCAATGTGGTGGCCACAGCCGGCGCTCAGTGTCAGAGAATCTAGCCGTCGGGACTGTCCCGAAGGGAGAGGTGCGGGGCTGCCGCGGTGGGACAGCTGGGAGTGAGAGGGCTCCGGAGGAGGTGGCGTTTTGGCTGAGGCCTGAGGGGTGACGGAGGTAGCAGCAGTGAGAGGAGTGGGAGCTGTGTGCCAATGGGGGGTGGGCTCTGGGGGCCCGGGATTCAGGGTGTCTGAACTCCCCCGCAGCCCACGGTCAAGTTCGACAAGCAGCCGTGGTACATCGATTCCACGGGTGGCACGCTGCACCCCTACCAGCTGGAGGGCCTCAACTGGCTGCGCTTCTCCTGGGCCCAGGGCACGGACACCATCCTGGCCGACGAGATGGGCCTGGGCAAGACGGTGCAGACCATCGTCTTCCTCTACTCGCTGTACAAGGAGGTGGGGCGCGGGGGCCATGGCGGGGGGGCTAGGGTGGGAGGCCGTGGGGGGGGGCAGGGAGGCCGCGGGGGGCCGTGGCGGGGGGTGGGGGAGGCCATGGGCGTGGCGGGGAGGGGGAGGCAGCACCCCCTGTGGGCAGGCAGCCTCACCTGCTCGTCTCTCTCCAGGGGCACTCCAAGGGGCCGTACCTGGTCAGTGCGCCCCTGTCCACCATCATCAACTGGGAACGCGAGTTCGAGATGTGGGCCCCCGACTTCTACGTGGTCACCTACACCGGGGACAAGGAGAGCCGCTCCGTGATCCGGGAGAACGAGTTCTCCTTTGAGGACAACGCCGTCCGGAGTGGGAAGAAGGTGTTCCGCATGAAGGTGAGCGTCCTCGTCCCTGGGAGGCCACTGTCTGCCTGGAGGCCCCAGGGCTCTGTGGCCCGTCGGGGTCCCTCCCCTCGGGGTCTCCGCTCAGGGAGGCTTCTCTCGAGGTAGTTACTGCTGCACTGTGTCCTGAGGGGGGTAACAGAGCAGGAACTTGGTCTCCCCAGTTCCCGAGGGCAGAGTCGGAGGTCAGTGTGCCGGCTGGACATGCCCTCCCCGTGGGAGACCCTCTGGGGCGGACCCTCCCCGCCTTCTCCAGCTTCGGCTGCAGTCCCTGCCCTGACTGTCACGTGCTGTCCCCTTTGTGTCTGTGTCTCATAAAGGCACCATTCATTGGCTTTAGGGCCCACCCTACTCATCCTTTTATTTTTTTTAAGGCGGTGACCAAGTCTTTTTTTAAAAAATGTTTTCATTGCTTTTTAAAGCGGGGAAGGGAGAGGAATAGAGAGGTAGAAAAACTGAGGAGAAACATTATCGATCGGCTACCATAACGGTCTCTTTTTTATGCCCCTAGTAAGTAGACTTGGAATGACCAACAAACAGGGCTGTATTCTATTCATCTCTCTGATTCTAGCACAGGGCCTGCAGAGAGGATATCTGAGGATCGAGCCCAGAGCCCCGGCATGTGCCTTGAGTGGGAATTGAACTGTGACCTCCTGGTTCATAGGTCGATGCTCAGTCATTGACCAACTCGGGCTGGGTTATGGGCTTGACCTCATCTTAACTAATTACACCTGCCAAGGTCCTAGCTCCCAAAGAAGGCCCCCTTCTGAGGTTCTGGGTGAATTTTGGGGTGACATGACTCATCCCTGTGTGACCTCTGGCAAGCCACCTGTGCCTGGGCGTCGTCTCAGTGAACTGGAGGTGACGGGCAGAGAGCGGTGGAGGGCCGGCTGAGTGAGCCAGCGCTGGGCAGGCAGGGGTCACCAGGTTGGTCCAGCCGCTCTGGGGCGGGGCCTGAGCTGCATTTCTGACCAGGTCCCAGTGATGCAGAGGCTCGTGGTCCCCGGACCACACTCCGAGAAGCACTCCGGCCAGCGCCTGGCCCACGGCGGGAACTCCCGAGTGGTGCTCACAGGAGCTGCAGTGCGGGGGGCTGGGCGGGGAAGGGAGCAGGGGGCTGAGACCTGTCTCGCGTGAGCTTGGGCTCCATCGTCCCACTGGCCTTGTCTTAGGAAACAAACTCAGCAATAAAATTATAAGAGTTTTAAGTCGGCAGCTGCACTGCATTAAGCCCCACGTGCCGGGTCCCCTTCACTGTCCTGGCTCTGCCTTTCGTTGGCCACGGGAAACGTCCATCCTGGGCCCCCAGAGCTGTAAACGGGGACAGTGACAACGGGGCTGAATGGCTTGTGGGGACGAGACGAGGGTCCGTGAGGACCAGGCCGCCCATGCAGCGGTTCTGAGGGGGTGAGTGAGCTGGCTCCTTTCTCAGCACGGCGGTCTCGGAGCGGTTGGTGCTCTGGGCCTCGGCCTGGTGGCCGGTGTCTTCCCTCAGTCCTGGGGCCTCCCTGGGGGCTCCGGCTCCTCCTCCTCACCTCTGTCTCCCACCCAAACGCCGCTCTCCCCTCCAGAGAGAGGTGCAGGTCAAGTTCCACGTGCTGCTCACCTCCTACGAGCTCATTACCATCGACCAGGCCATCCTGGGCTCCATCGAGTGGGCCTGCCTCGTGGTGGATGAGGCCCACCGGCTCAAGAACAACCAGTCCAAGGTAGCGGCGCCGACCCCTCCCCCCGCAACCGCGTTGGCCAGGCGGCCACCGCACCCTGACCCCCCCTCTCCCCTCAGTTCTTCAGGGTCTTGAACAGCTACAAGATTGATTACAAGCTGCTGCTGACGGGGACCCCCCTTCAGAACAACCTGGAGGAGCTGTTCCACCTGCTCAACTTCCTGACTCCAGAGCGGTTCAAGTGAGTGGGGCGGGGTGGGGGTGGGGGTGGGGGGGTGGGCGGGGCAGCAGGCGAGGTGGGTGAGGTGGGTGGGGTGGGCGGGGCAGCGGGTGGGGCCGGCGGGGCAGTGGGAAGAAATATCCGTGTCCTGTTCCAGGCCACTCACTGGGCTAGGCTCTCTTGTCACTAAAACGAGAGGCCTGGTGCACGAATTCATGCACCAGTGGGGTCCCTCGGCCCGGCCTGTGGGATCGGGCCGAAACTGGCTCTCTGACATCCCCCGAGAGGTCCTGGATTACAAGAGGCCACAGGCCAGGCTGAGGGATCCCACTGCTGCATGATCAGGGCTGGAGAGGGACTGCAGGAGGGCTCCAGAGAGTGTCTAGACCGTCTTGCTCAGTCCCCATCGGCCAGACCCCAGCGGCAAGCTAACCTACCAGTCTGAGTGTCTGCCCCATGGTGGTCAGTGCACATCATAGGGACTGGCTGGCTGTTGACAGTCTGCCCACTGGTGGTCAGCACACGTCATAGCAAGCAGTTGAGTGGCCTTAGCATATCATTAGCGTATTACGCTTTGTTTGGTTGAACAGCTGACTGGTTGACTGGACACTTAGCATATTAGGCTTTTATTATACAGGATGGGAGCATTAGCAGTGCCCACCTCAAATGACCTGCATGGAGGGGCCACCAGCCGAGCACTTGGGAAAAGTCCTGTTTTTCCTCGAATCTTCCCCAGATGCCCCCGAGTCCTCTAGGGGTCCTGTCCCTGCCCCCACACCCCAGGCTCATTGCTTTCCCTCCACAAAGACCGGAAGTGACCACACAGGTGGCAGATGGGAGGGAGGAGGCTGGGTGGTGATGGAGAGGAGGATGAAGGCTGAGTGCCGGTCAGTAGAACCTCCTTCCCTGCCTCCTTGTCTTCACCTGGCCCCCATTTTCTTGCCCAGACTGGGGGTCAGGGTGGAGGAAGGTATCCTGTGTGGTGAGAGCTGTGATGTGTGGGTGACACAGGCATATGCGGACACTGAAAGGACCCTTTGGGCAGGGCCAGGGCTCCCTGGCTCCCCCGGCCCACCAGCCAGCCGGCCACCCTGTGACCCTCTGGCAGGCGGCAGGGCCTGGCTGGTCCATTCCCTCCCCCACTCCCCACCCCCTCTGCAGAGGGGCGTTGGCCTGCTCTGGTCCCGGCTTCTGGCTCTCATCCCAGCTCCTTCTTGCAGCAACCTGGAGGGCTTCTTGGAGGAGTTTGCGGACATCTCCAAAGAAGACCAGATCAAGAAGCTGCACGACCTGCTGGGGCCACACATGCTGAGGCGGCTCAAGGCTGACGTGTTCAAGAACATGCCAGCCAAGACCGAGCTGATCGTCCGCGTGGAGCTGAGTCAGATGCAGAAGTGAGTGGGGCCCGGCTTGCGGGAGGCCTGCCCTGGAGCCCCGCCCCGCTTCCTGGGCCCCCCTGGCCTTCCTGGGCCGCTTCCCGGTGACTGGGAGGGCTCTTCAGCGGTGCCGAGGCCTGGGCTCACCTCCCGCACGCTTCCGCCCTGAGGCTGCTCCTCCGATTTCAGCCCCTGGGGTCTGGGGCTGCCTGAGTTCTCAGTGTCCCCGGCAGCTTGCTGGGTGACTCTAGGCCTATGGCTTCACCTCTCAGGGCTCCCCCTGCCTCTGTAAGTGGGTGCATGGTCCCCGGCCCCCGGCCCCCTGCAGAGAGCCCTCTGGGAGGCTGTGTGGCCGGGGTCAGCCTGCCTCCTCCGTGCCCCTGCTCTGCTGTAGGAAGTACTACAAGTTCATCCTCACGCGGAACTTCGAGGCGCTGAACTCCAAGGGGGGCGGGAACCAGGTGTCGCTGCTCAACATCATGATGGACCTGAAGAAGTGCTGCAACCATCCCTACCTCTTCCCCGTGGCTGCTGTGGTAGGTGCCCGTGGCTGGTGGTAGGTGCCCCGTGGCTGCAGTGGTAAGTGCCCCGTGGCTGCCGTGGTAGGTGCCCGTGGCTTGTGGGAGGAGCCCTGTGACTGGTGGCAGGCACCCGTGGCTGCTGTGGTGCTTCTTGACCTTGAGGACCTGGAGGTGATGTGGGTCCTCATTGTGCCAGGAGTTCCTGAAAAACTGCCTCTGTCTAATGCTTGGGCAGGCCCTCTCCTTCCCTTGGCCCATCCTGTGACCCATAAAGTCATGGGGAGCATTGGGTTCCCCCAAGGTCCCCCAGGCCATGGTTCTGAGGGCTGACCTGGCCGCACTCAGTCACCAAGGGAGTCGGGAAGGCCGGGGAGGGGCCCCTGCTGACTCTGATGTGCAACCCTGCGGGAGACACTGGACCCTGGTCCAGCCCTGTGGTCTCAGGAAGTTACTGGTCCTCTCGGAGCCTCAGTTTTTCCTCTATAAAATGGGATAATAGCATCTACCCGGAAGGTGAGGACCAGACGAGACGGTGCCCATAAAGTGCCCTCACGGAGAGCCTGGCACGTCCATTCTCAGAAACAGTAGCCTTTGTCACCGCTGCTGTTCTGGTTCTACTTTAAACCCTCCAGGTTACCCCCGCCCCCGAGGAAAGGCCAGCGCAGAGTTAGGGTGGCAGGCGAGCTGTGGGGGGGCCTCAGGCTGCTCTCACCACTCTGTCAGGGCAGAGGCCTCTGACTGACATTCTGCCCTGCTGGGGCTCAGGGCTGGCCTTGCTAGGACCCGCCCTACAGTGACCCAGAGCCCAGGCCCGCTCCTGCTGAGCCCCGCCTGATCCAGGCTTGGGCTCGTCACTCAGCCCGTTGCTGGCCCTTTGGTGCAGAGCCAGAGAGGAGGGGGCGCCCCGTGCCCACCTTCCGCTGTGTCCGCAGGAGGCCCCCGTCCTGCCCAATGGCTCCTATGACGGCAGCTCCCTGGTCAAGTCTTCGGGGAAGCTCATGCTGCTGCAGAAGATGCTCCGGAAGCTGCGGGACGAAGGGCACCGCGTGCTCATCTTCTCCCAGGTGAGCGCCCAGGTGTCTGCCTGGCTCCCCTCCCCCCCGCCGTCCCCTGAGGGCGCGGCCTGCTGGCAGCCCGTCAGGGTCAGGGGCGCTGCTGCTCACGGGGGGGGGGGGGGGGGGGGGGGGGGGGGGGGGGGCGGGAGGGGGGGGGGCTGCGAGCCGGGTGGCTCCTCTGTGCCCTGCATGCCGCAGGCAGCCGGGGAGAGCCAGCTGGGGCCAAGCTCAAGGCGCGGGGCACACTGGCTGTCAAGACCGCCTGCCCCTCCTGGCGGGCCGGCCTTCCTGTCCAGGCTGGTGCCATAGCCCCGCCCCTCATCCCTGCAGCCTGGCTTCTCAGGAACACGGGCCCGGGGGGTGGAGGGGTCGGGAGGAGCCCCAGGCAGTGGTGCTCCAGGCCCCCCTCCAGCTCCATCCTGCAGTTCCACCTGTGGAGGCACTGTGGGTGGGGAGGCAGGGCTGCGAGCCTTGGGCTTGTGCGTCTCCGCACTCAGGGCTTCGTCCTCCATGGCACCTGTCATACCTCCGGCTCTGTGCTAGGCAATGGGGGAGGGGAGGTCCCTGTCCTCAGACAATCAGGGTCCTTGTGGAAATCAGAGATAGAGGTTTGCCCCAAACCTGTCCCCCGCAGATGACCAAGATGCTGGACCTCCTGGAGGACTTCCTGGAGTACGAGGGCTACAAGTACGAGCGCATTGACGGCGGCATCACCGGGGGCCTCCGGCAAGAGGCGATCGACAGATTCAACGGTACCCCACCTCCCCCAGGGTTCTTGATGGGGACCCGGGAAGCAGACCACTCCTTAAAAGGAGTCCTCACAGCCGCCCCTTAGTTTTATGCTAAAAGGAGTTCATCCCATGGACGCTCCTCGGGCCTGCCAGGTGTGGGGGTGCCCGGTCGGTAACCCCTGCTCAGCACTGAGCAGACAAGGGGAAGGCAGGGGGGGAAATAGCACCTTGGTTACGAAGTGGAGCTGGTGCCGGGGGCTGGCTGCCCTGGGCTCTACCATCGCACTAGGCCGCCCGTCAGCGACCAGCCGTGCAGGGCAGGCCGAGCGCGTGCTGCCCATGGGCTGCTCCCCAGGGGACCGAGGGCGGGGCCCCTGGCCCGGGGAGGCGCGGGGAGGGCGGGGGCCGGAGTGCGCTCGGAGTGAGGGCCGTGGCGTGGGAAGTGCCCGCTGAGCCGGGCCGTCTAGTGGCAGGTCTGTGGTGGGTAGCCCTGGGCTCCGTGTCCTGGGCCCGTGGCTGTTTGCCGGCATCCACGCTCAGAGCAGGGCTGGGCCCCGCTGCCCGAACACCCCAAGCAGCCACGCCCGCGCCCACTCATGTCAGACGGGGGCGAACACAGAACATCTAGACGTGGCCCTGGTCCCCTGAGGCGGTGGGGTGGGGAGGCGTCTGGCAGTTCGGGGACCTGTTTGCAGCTGCTGTGGGTGCTCGGTCAGTCCTGGGGCACGAACGCAGGGCCTGATGGGCCTGAGCGCCTGTCAGGATGGCCGTGGGCAGCCCAGGCTCTGGGGCTGTGACCCTGAGTGGCTCTGGGGCCCTCACCCATCATGGGCTGGGGGCCCCGAGGGCCCGGGCGCCGAGCTTTCCAGGCCTCGTCCGGGCGCTGCCTGCGCTTGCTGGCTGCCTGCCGCTTGGTCTTGGCTCGTCTGGGCAAGAAAGCCGAGTCCCTCCTCGTTCTGGCCCCTCCTTGTCGGCCAGGGCTCAGCTCAGGTGGCTCAGGGGGGCTGCTCTGTCCCCACCTGTCCCCACCCACACTCACCTGCCTGGCACCCGCCTCTCCTCAGCCCCAGGCGCCCAGCAGTTCTGCTTCCTCCTCTCCACCCGGGCGGGCGGCCTGGGCATCAACCTGGCCACCGCGGACACGGTCATCATCTACGACTCGGACTGGAACCCGCACAATGACATCCAGGTCGGTGGCCCTGACGCCGAACCGCCTGGTTTTGTGGGCCTTCCTCCCCCTCCGTGTCTCAGGCCCTCCCTTCCTCCCCCTCCGTGTCTCAGGCCCTCCCTTCCTCCTCCTCCGTCTCTCAGGCCCTCCCTTCCTCCTCCTCCGTGTCTCAGGCCCTCCCTTCCTCCTCCTCCGTGTCTCAGGCCCTCCCTTCCTCCTCCTCCGTGTCTCAGGCCCTGCCTTCCCCCTGCTCCGTGTCTCAGGCCCTCCCTTCCCCCCGGGCGGGCCCCGGGAATCTCAGCCCCAAGAGGGGCCTAGAGAGGGGAGTGGAGGCTCTGCCCACCCCCCAGCTCCTCACTGTGCACAGGAAGAAACAGGCTCAGAGAGGGCAGGGGCATGCCCAAGGACACACAGCAGTCTGTCATCACCCCAGGACCAGGGCCATAGAGAAGGCAGGAGGGGCAGTCAGTCCTGAGACCCAAAGGGGCCAGTTTGGGAGGGACAGGAGCACGGGGGAGGTGGGGGGGGCGGTGGGAAGGCCTGCTGGAGGCTGGGGGGATGAAGAGATGGAAAGGGGGCAAGTGAAGCAGGTGAGAAAGAATTGGGAGGTTGGGAGGTAGGGGCCCTGGTCACTCCATGTGGGGCAGGGACACACACACATGCACACATGCACACATGCACACACTGGACACTATGCTCTAGGGGCACACACAGGCTTGTGTCTCACGCACAGGTGTGGGCACCTACGCCGTCACCCAGGAAGAGGCAGTTACCCTGGGTCACCTGGTGCGGGCGGGTACACAGAGCCTCGGCTCAGATCGCTGGGCAGTTCCGGCCTCGCTGCCCTCACGGGGTGGCCGTGCGTCTCCAGCGTCCCCGCCGGCTCCCTCCCGGGGGGCGCAGCCCCCACCCCCTGAGCCCCATCAGCCCTTGTGGCTCCTTCGCATCCAGCACACTGGCCGTGCACGCGCCCTCACACACCCCTGCACACCCACGCTCACGCCAGTTCACCTGCACGGGCCCCGGGACCATGTGAGGCTAGACACGGGAGTGCGCACAGCGACCCGGCGCGTGCACGTCGCCACGCGAAGCCTCACAGCCCGCCCCACGCAGGGTGCACACCTGCATGCCCCGCCCTTGCGGCGCCCGGCCGCGGCCCCAGCCCTCGGGGGGGCCCCAGCCCTCGGGGGGCCCCAGCCCTCGGGGGAGCCCCGGGCACTGAGCGGCAGGTCGCCCCCAGGCCTTCAGCCGCGCCCACCGCATCGGGCAGAACAAGAAGGTGATGATCTACCGCTTCGTGACGCGGGCCTCGGTGGAGGAGCGCATCACGCAGGTGGCCAAGCGCAAGATGATGCTCACCCACCTGGTGGTGCGGCCCGGCCTGGGCTCCAAGTCGGGCTCCATGACCAAGCAGGAGCTGGACGACATCCTCAAGTTCGGCACCGAGGAGCTCTTCAAGGACGACGTGGAGGGTGGGTGTCAGGCCCTGGGGGTGCCAGCTCCAGCCTCTCTCCCCTGCCCCCCCTCCTGTCTCTTGGCCAGCGGAGGGCCCGGGCGGGGTCTCTGGGCACTGTCCCCAGGCCTGCAGCCCTCTGCCTCTGCCCACAGGCATGATGTCTCAGGGCCAGAGGCCCGTCACCCCCATCCCTGACGTCCAGTCCTCCAAGGGGGGCGCCCTGGCTGCCGGCGCCAAGAAGAAGCATGGCAGCACCCCTCCAGGTAGCCCCCCGCCCCGCCCCGCCAGGTAGCCCCCCGCCCCGCCCACCCCAGCTGCTCCTGCGCCTGCAGAAGGCCTTCCCGGCACCCGGCCTCCCCGTGGCGTTTGCCAGGTCCCTGCCCCCCCTCGCGTGCCCGCCCTCGACTGCCAGTGGAGGGCAGTGGGGCCGTGGCAGGGGGGTTCGCTCTCTGGTCCCCATTTTCCGCTGCAGCCCCCGCGGGGACTGGGAAGAGCCATGACCGGGACTCGGGGGCCCCGCGGCGGGACCTGGGCATCCCGTCTGTCCCCCGACACCGCACCCTGCCTCCCGCAGGTGACAACAAGGATGTGGAGGACAGCAGTGTGATCCACTACGACGACGCGGCCATCTCCAAGCTGCTGGACCGCAACCAGGACGCCACGGATGACACGGAGCTGCAGAACATGAACGAGTACCTGAGCTCCTTCAAGGTGGCGCAGTACGTGGTGCGCGAGGAGGACGGCGCGGTAGGTCCGGTGTCCACGGCTTTCCCAGCCTGCCCGCCGCCCCGCCTCCTCCCGCACCCCCTCCCGCTCCCGCTCCGGGCCAGCATCCGGCCCCCTGGACCACTCCTTCCAGGGCACGTGGCCACACCTGTCCTCCCAGCAAACCCCTGTTACCCCAAAGGCCAGCTCCTGGGTCTCCCCTCCTCGGCCCCAGCACCCTCCACCCAGACTGTGGTGCTGATCGTCCTCCACAGCCAGTCTCCCTTAGAAACTGGGAGCCCCTTGAGGGCAGGCTGGGACTCATTCCACTCGGCACAAGGCCCGGAAACCTTTGGGGAGTGAATGGATGGATGAACGGAGGGATGGTGGTGACTGACGGGGCAGGAAGCTGGGCTGATCAGGGAAGGCTTCCTGGAGGAGGCAGGCTTTTCAATTCATTCTTGAGCCCTAAACAAGAGGTGTGGTGGAGGCCCCCTCCCTGGCCCCATCCGCCTGCGGCTGTGTCTGCTGGCCCTGCCCTCCTTGGCCCCATCCCCGCCCACCTCCGGCTGTGTCTGCGGGCCCCGCCTCATGGCCGCCTGTCTCAGGAGGAGGTGGAGCGGGAGATCATCAAGCAGGAGGAGAACGTGGACCCCGACTACTGGGAGAAGCTGCTCCGGCACCACTACGAGCAGCAGCAGGAGGACCTGGCCCGCAACCTGGGCAAGGGCAAGCGCATCCGCAAGCAGGTCAACTACAACGACACGTCCCAGGAGGACCAGGGTGCGTGTCGGGTGCGGAGGGCCTCGGTGGGCAGGTCAGAGAGGGCTCCCGTGGCAGGAGCCCCGGGGCCGGGCAGCAGGCGCTGTGTGGGAGCCGCCTGAGTGGGAGGCTGTGGGGAGGGCTCCCTGGAGAAGGGGGGACTGGGGGCAAGTGTGGGCTGCTGGGTGTTTGCGGGGACCAGGTGTGTGGTGATCCAGTGACTTCTCTGCCCGCGGTGTGACCTGGGGCGAGCCTCAGCTTCCCCATCTGTGAAATGGGGTGGAGGGTGGTTTAACCCTGGGACACAGTGTTGGTGTTGATATGAGGAAGCGAGCTCACAGGAAGGCGGTTTTCGTGGCCACTCACTGGGCTGGGATTTAGGGCCTTGGCGTGGCCTGGGGGTGGGGGCCTGGGGGCTGCTGGCACCGCTCACCCCGTGCCCCCTGCCGGCCCCAGAGTGGCAGGACGAGCTCTCGGACAACCAGTCTGAGTACTCCATCGGCTCCGAGGACGAGGACGAGGACTTTGAGGAAAGGCCAGAAGGGCAGAGTGAGTCTCGGGGCTGGGGCTGCGGTGGGAGCTGGCGGCCAGCCTGGGGTGCTCTGGGATGTCGGGACAGGCTCGACAGCAGCTTTGGGGGTCGTCCCGAGGGGTCCCCGTTCTGGGCGAGTTGGCGGAGAGGGTGGTGTCCCATTGCTCTGGGCCCACTGACAGGTGGGGGGGCTGCTCCCCAGGTGGCCGGCGACAGTCCCGGAGGCAGCTGAAAAGTGACCGGGACAAGCCCCTGCCGCCTCTCCTCGCCCGCGTGGGAGGCAACATTGAGGTGGGGCCCAGCTCCCCCATGCCCAGCTCCCCCCATCCCCAGCTCCCCCCCATGCCCAGCTCCCCCCCATGCCCAGCTCCCCCACATCCCCCAGCACCCCACATGCCTAGCTCCCCCATGCCCAGCTCTCCCATGCCCAGCTCCTCCCCATCCCCCCCAGCTCCCCCCATGCCCCAGCTCCCCCACATGCCCAGCTCCCCCATGCCCAGCTCCCCCCATGCCCAGCTCCCCCCATGCCCAGCTCCCCCCCATGCCCAGCTCCCCCACATGCCCAGCTCCCCCACATGCCCAGCTCCCCCATGCCCAGCTCCCCCCCATGCCCAGCTCCCCCCCATGCCCAGCCCCCACATGCCCAGCTCCCCCCATGCCCAGCCCCCATGCCCAGCTCCCCCCCAGCCCAGCTCCCCCCATGCCCAGCATCCCCATGCCCAGCTTCCCCATGCCCAGCATCCCCATGCCCAGCTCCCCCCATGCCCAGCTCCCCCATGCCCAGCTCCCCCCATCCCCAGCTCCCCCCCCATGCCCAGCTCCCCGCCATGCCCAGCTCCCCCACATGCCCAGCTCCCCCATGCCCAGCTCCCCCCCATGCCCAGCACTCCCATGCCCAGCTCCCCCCATGCCCAGCTCACCCCATGCCCAGCACCCCCATGCCCAGCTCCCCCCATGCTCAGCTCCCCCATACCTAGCTCCCCCCATGCCCAGCTCCCCCCCATGCCCAGCTTCCCCCCATGCCCAGCTCTCCCATGCTCAGCTCCCCTATGTCCAGCTCCCCCCATGCCCAGCTTCCCCCCATGCCCAGCTCCCCCCATGCCCAGCTTCCCCCCATGCCCAGCTCCCCTCACCCCATTTATCTTGTCCCCTCTCGGAACAAAGAGCTCACCCCTGCTGCCCGCACCGCCCCCCCAGGGAGTGGAGTCCAGGCGGGAGGTGGGGTGTCTGGGGGTCTGTTCAGGGTCCCAGCAAATGGAGGGGGGGCTGGGATGGACCCTGGGTCTAGTCCTGCCCTCTCTGTTTCCTCCCCGTCCCCTCCGCTTGTCCCTCCCCTCCCCTTCCCCTTCTCCTCCCCCTGCCCCTCTCCTGCCTCTCCCCTCCCCCTGCCCCTCTCCCCATCCTGCCCCCCCCCCCCCGTCCCCCTTCCCTGCCCCTCTTCCTGCCCGCCTCCCTGCCCCCCCTCCCGAGTTCTCTGCTCCTGCCCTGCAGGTGCTGGGCTTCAATGCCCGCCAGCGGAAGGCCTTCCTGAATGCCATCATGCGCTGGGGCATGCCACCCCAGGACGCCTTCAACTCGCACTGGCTGGTGCGGGACCTGCGGGGGAAGAGCGAGAAGGAGTTTAGGTAAGGGGCTGAGGGGCCCAGGTGCCAGCCGGGCAGCCAGCACACCAGCAGGTTCTGCTCCCGCCAGGCTCGGGGCCGGGGATTCACTGCCCTCTGGTCTGTGGGGGGCTGTCCTAAAGGTTCCCTGCAGGGGAGCCCCCTGCCCTTCCCTGGCCCTGGGCCCGGGCCCTGGTGGGAGGTGGGGGAGGGACGATGATTCCGGCCAGGCGGGCTCCCCGGGGGTCCTGCCAGCCCTCGCAGAGGGTCCTGCTGGCCCCCCACTCCCTGAGCCCCAGTCCCCCCACCCCAGAGCCTATGTGTCCCTCTTCATGCGGCACCTGTGTGAGCCGGGGGCTGACGGCGCCGAGACCTTCGCGGACGGCGTGCCCCGCGAGGGCCTCTCGAGGCAGCACGTGCTCACGCGCATTGGCGTCATGTCGCTGGTGAGGAAGAAGGTGGGTGAGTCAGCCTCAGGCCCTTCCGGGGCTTCCCGTGGCCCTGGCATGCTCTGTGGGCAGAGGGCACGTGCCTGGCTCTCACCGCTGCCTAGGGTCTGAGCTAGGCCCAGAATGCCTCTCTGGGGGGTGGTTTGGGGGTGCTGGAGGCCAGGATGGCAGGTCAAAGGGCAGAGAACCAGGGAGATTGGGGTTGGCCTGGGGCTTGGCCAACCTTGGGCAGAGGTGGCATCTTCCCTGAGCCTGGGGCACCCCCAGTCGCACTGGCAGCTCTGCAGCCCTTATGTCTGAGCTGTGACCACCGCCCCCCTCCGCCCCGCTCCCCCTGACCCAGGTCCAGGAGTTTGAGCTCGTCAACGGGAGGTACAGCACCCCGGACCTGGTCCCCGAGGGCTCCGAGGGCAAGAAGCTGGGCGAGGCCGTCTCCTCGGATCCCAACACGCCCGTGCCCGCCAGCCCCGCTCACCTCCTGCCCGCCCCGCTGGGCCTGCCAGGTCTGAGCCCGGACGAGTGGGGGAGGGCACCTGGGTCCTGGGAGGGGGCAGGGCCCTGGGAGACCCCGAGTCTTCTGCTCACCCACAAAGGGCGCCACCCTCCACTGAAGCTTCTGTCTGCAGAAGAATTGCTCCCCTGAGAGTTTCCTTGTTAACGGCAGCGTGGAGGTGTGACTCACGTCACAACATTGATTCCTCAAAAGCGCGCTAGGCAGTGGTTTCCCGTATCTTCACAGGGACGCGCGCCATCACCTCTATCCGATTCTTGAACATCTTGTCACCCCGGAACACGCACGTGCCCATGGGCAGTCCCCCCGATTCCTCCCCAGTGTCCCAGCCCCGGCAGCCACTAATCTACTCTCTGTGCCTGTGGGTTTGTCTGCTCCGGACGTTCCTTGTATGTGAATCGTGCATTTGTGGCCTGTAAGCCTGGCTGCCCTCATGTTTCCAAGGCCCATCCGTGTGGGGGCGTGTCTGTACCTCATTCCTTTTTAAAAAATATATATTTTTATTGATTTCAGAGAGGCAGGGAGATGGGGAGAGAGAGAGAAACGTCCATGATAAGGGAGAATCATGGACCGGCTGCCTCCTGCACGCCCCCTACTGGGGATCGAGCCCACTACCTGGGCCTGTGCCCTGACCGGGAATGGAACCCTGACCTCCTTGTTCCTAGATGGATGCTCAGCCCCTGAGCCCCGCCGGCTGGGCAGTCCTTGTGGCCGAATCACGTTCCCTTCACCTGCCGGTGGGTTTGCGCTGTGCTCTCTGGCTGCTGTGAATGGCGCCCGTGACCCTGTGCTCCAGTCTTCCGTGGGCGGGGGTCCATTTCCCGCGGGTGCGCGGGGCCGGAGAGCACGGGGCCTGGGGGGGAACCTTTGAGGAACTGCCCCACTGCTCACGGTGGCCGCGCCACTGGGCCGTCTCGCCAGCAGTGTTTGAGGGCCAGTCCCTCCCGTCTCGCCAGCGTTGGTGGCTGGCCGTTCCCGGCTGTGGTGGGAAGTGGTGTGGCCTTGTCCTGCCCGGAGACAGTGACTCGGTGCGGGGGCTCTGGTGCGGCCTCTTCGGCAAAGGTCTTCGCAGGCGCGTTGCCGACTCCGAGGGTCCTTTCTCTCTGAGTGCCTTTTTGGTGATCCAGGATTTATTTGGGCAAAACGCCTTCTCTCACTTGGACTCTCCGGCCGGGGCAGCCCTCAGATGTCGCCCCAGGTGGCAGGCGAGGCCCCGAGAGGGTGGGTGCCCAGAGGACACCCTGCTTCTGGGCACCGTGTGCCCCTGGAGACGGCCACTCCTGAGTGTGGTCCTGGCTCTGGGTGCCCTTAGGCAAGTCGCTCACTCGCCTGAGCTGTGGGCTGGCGGACATGCCACTTCCCACGAGTCCCTGCCACTCGGCGGCGTGTTGGGAAGATGGCGTGGAGGAGGCCCACGGCCAGTGGCCAGCCTGCGAGTCGGGCCGCCTCAGACGCTGGCTCCCAGTCCCGGCCTCCACACCCTCACTTCCCTGCTTCTAGGTGGGAGCCCCCCCACCCCGGGATTACAGCCTGCCTCAGCCAGGCTTTGGCCTCACGGGGCCCAAGGTCCTTGGAGGGTCCCTGCGCTGCAGGCCTGGCCTGGGCTTTTGGCCACCTGGGGTCCTGTCCTCCTGGACGCGCCTGGTCCAGGGGGCGCCTCCTGACGGCCAGGCCCTGCTTCTGGTCTGGCCTCCCTGCCCCCTCCCCCCCGGCTGAGCCCACCTGTCTCTCCCCTCCCCCTTCATCTTGCAGACAAGGTAGAAGCCCCGCTGGGCTACCTGGATGAGAAGGAGCTGGGGGTGCAGAAGCCGAAGAAGGCTCCGGAAGTCCAGGTGTGGGCGACGCGGTGTCTGGGCCCGGGCAGGGGCGGGGCGGGTCCGGGGCCTCTCAGGCCCAGGACTCCTGGGGCTCCCGTTTGGGCCTCTGGGTTTGGAGGAGCAGGCCGGGAGCCAAGAGAGTGGGTCCAAGCCCGGAGCCCGTTCCTTGCCTTGCCCTCCTGCCAAGCCTCACCTGCCTCCCTAGGCCCTGCCCACGGCCCTGGACAGAGCGGAGGGGGAGGACAGGCAGGAGAGCTCAGACAGCAAGGAGAGGGCCAGGGAGGAGCGGCCGGAGGAGGCGGAGAAGGCCCAGCCCTCCCCGGAGCAACTGTCAAAAGGTGAGGTGCGGGCTTCCCCAGGCTTCCCCCCAGCCAGCACCCCCCAGCCAGGCACCCACCCAGCCAGGCACCCCCTTAGCCAGGCACCCACCCAGCCAGGCACCCCCCAGCCAGGCACCCCCCAGCCAGGCACCCACCCAGCCAGGCACCCCCTTAGCCAGGCACCCCCCCCCAGCCAGCACCCCCCAGCCAGGCACCCCCCAGCGCCATCTCCCGCCTACCCTGCCTGGTGAGAGAGGGCGGCTGCTGGCTTCCCTCCCCCTCCCCCTGGCCACCAGGTGGGCTGTGCTCGCTCTGTCCCAGCACCTGGACCCCAGGGGGAGCCAGGACTCAGTCTCTCCTCCGGGCTGGCACTTCTCAGAGTTTGGGGTTCGTGGGCGTGATTTCAAACTCAGTTTGCATGGCGGCGTGAAAACCTGCGTCTGCATGGCGTTGCTTCTGTCTGATATCGTCGAAACCTGCTTTCTGCCCTGAGGTGGCCAGATTGGGTCAGCGCTCACGTGTGCTTGAAAGGAACACCTGCTCTGCAGATGTGTGATTGCGGCGTGTGAGGGTCTAGTTCCATAGGCTTGCCATGTCTTCAACGTGTTAATACCTTCCTCATTGTTGGTCTGCTTTGATCAGAGCTTGGAGCGCTGTGGTTATGGTTGTGGTAGGAGGATTTCCAGCGCCTTTAGGTGTTTCGGGGGGTGCTGCTGGGATGGGGTGCGAGGGAAGAGGTATGCTGATGGGGGGTGTCCACGCCCCACCCCCCCCGGAGGAGTTTTCCTGGAGGCACAGGGCTCTGCGCACAGCTAACGTGGAGCTGCCCCTCCTGGCCCCCCACCCGTGAGCACCATTGTCTTGCAGAAGTGCTTCCCGAGAAAGAGAAAGTTCTGGACAAGCTGGAGCTGAGCCTGATTCACAGCAGAGGGGACGGCAGCGATTTGAGGCCAGGTGCGGGCTCCTGCACATGTGTGCTGTCCCGTGTCCCATGGTCTCTTGAGGGCGCAGTCTGGACCCTGCTGGGACTTCGCAGCCTCCTGGGCACCATCCCCTTGGCTCTAGGCGCTGGTGGGGTTGATGGGTGGGAACTGACCTGCCCGCCCCATAGGGGACAGGTCCCCCACTCTCTCCTGACCCCTCCTGTGGCCCCAGCACCATCAGGAGGAAGGAGAGCTGGCCATGAGTTTGGCCTGGAGCATTTGGGGCTCAGCCAGAAGCCTGTGTACCTCTGGGTGCTGGAATGTTCCAGAACAGGTGTCCTCTGATCTGACACCTAAGGCCGCGCTGTCTTCCTTGAACATAAGCTGCACTTCTCACATGCCCTACCCCGTTCCCAGGTGGTCCTGACTTGGTGGGGAAGGGGCGCCTGGGCGGGAGCCAGCCCCGCGTGCTTGTGTGTGTAAAACCCGTCTGAGCCCCTGGAGGACGGGAGATGGGTCCCCCTAGCCTTTGGGTCCCAGCACTCGGCAGAGAAGTGCCTTCTGGGGGAAATGAACGTGGTCTGTCCTCCCATAGATGACACCAAAGTCGAGGAGAAGGAGCCCATGGAAACCCAGCAAAATGGTGACAAAGAGGAGGACGAAGAGGGGAAGAAGGAAGATAAGAACGGGAAGTTCAAGTTCATGTTCAACATTGCAGATGGAGGTTTCACAGGTATTAGGGTGGGGTGGTGGGCAGAGCTGGGGTGGTTGGTGTCCCAGCCTTCCTGACTGCGTGGGTCCTGGGAGTCTGGGAAGATGGGTATTTTATACTAAAGTGTGAACGGCTGATGAGAGTGCATTTCCTAGTGACACTGAGCCTCTCGGGGTGGGAAGATGGTAGGCAGCGAGGAGAGGCTTTCCTGGGCCCACCTCTGTGAGGGACGGGGGTGCCTCATTCTGTCCCCCTTCACTGGTTTCCTAGAGCTCCACACACTGTGGCAGAACGAAGAGCGTGCTGCTGTGTCCTCGGCAGCCGTGTCCTCGGGGAACGTCTATGACATCTGGCACCGACGCCATGACTACTGGCTGCTGGCAGGCATCGTGACGTATCCTTGCCAAGCCAGGCTGCGCAGGACTCTGGCCTGCTCCGCTGTGGACCTCGGGGAGGGACATGAGGTGTGTGGGGTGAGGAGTTAGGAGCCAGGGCCCCTTTCCTGATGATGATAATGGTGATGGTGATGGTGATGATGATGGTGATGATGATGATGATGATGATGGTGGTGATGGTGGTGATGATGATGATGGTATTGATGATGATGGTGATGATTATGGTGGTGATGATGGTGATGGTGATGATGATGATGATGGTGATGGTGGTGATGATGGTGATGGTGCTGGTGATGATGGTGATGATGACGATGATGGTGATGATGGTGATGGTGCTGGTGATGATGGTGATGGTGGTGATGATGACGATGATGGTGATGGTGGTGATGATGGTGATGGTGGTGATGATGGTGATGATGGTGATGATGGCGGTGATGATGATGATGGTGGTGATGGTGATGGTGCTGGTGATGATGGTGATGATGACGATGATGGTGATGATGGTGATGGTGATGGTGATGATGGTGATGATGACGATGATGGTGATGGTGGTGATGTTGGTGATGATGATGGTGATGATGATGGTGACCCTAATAGCAGCAGCTCATCCCTTTATCCTCAATACTCACTCCATCCTCACAGCAACTTTCCATGAGGGGCACTACATGATCCCCCTTATACAGAGGAGGAAATGGATGCTCAGAGAGGCCAAGTGACTTTCCCAGAGATCCACAGCTAAGAAGTCACATCCCATCCATCTGACTCCATAGCAAATGGTCCTAATTCCTATGGTCACAGACCTCACCGCCTCCCAGTAATGACCCCTGAAGGCTGCTTCACTCTTAGTCTCATCTCTGTCGCTCACTGACCATGTGCCAGGCATGGAGGATGCCAGTTCCAGGTAGGCGGGGGTTGGAAGCTGCATCTTCCAACCCCCGCCTACCTGGAACTGGCATCGTACTGAAGGGGGATGGTGAACACCAGGAGCTAGTGAAGTGGGGGTCATGGAACCTGACAGAGCAGGGAGGGGCACAGGGGGCTTTTGGGGTGGGGTTGCATTTCCATTGGGTGATTAGAGAAGGTGACATTTGAGCACAGACCTCCCGGAGGCCAGAAGAGCCCCCAGCACAGCTGGCCTTCGTGACAGCCTCGCGTGGGGCTGGCAGCTGTGGCGAGAGGAGGGTGTTGTGGACAGGAGCCGGCTGACGGGCCCTGCAGGGAGTGGAGAGAGAACATCTCGGGCTTTGTTGGGTGACCACTCGACTCTGCCCTGGTAGCGAAAGTAGACACAGACAGCACGTCACCAGCGAGCGTGGCCATGTTCCAATAAAACTTTATTTACAAAATGAGGCTGTAGGCCATCGCCTACTGATCCCTGCCATGGAGGCTGAGGTGTCGGAGCCAGGCTGCCTGAGTTCAGATCCTGACTCTGCCCCTCACAGCTGGGACCTTGGGCACAATAACTGTCCCCTGTTCCCGCAGGACACCTCAGGGGCGGCGCCTCCTGCTTCTCCCCAGTTCGGGGGCAGCCACCATCCCTGGCCACCCCCGGTTTGAAACTACACCCCCCCAATCTTCCCTGGTGTCTGTGTGTCCGTGTTCAAATCTCCTTTTATAAGGACACTTGCTCCCCGTAACTCAGTATGACCCCTTCTTCTTTTTTTTAAATATTTTTATTGATTTCAGAGAGGAAGGGAGAGGGAGAGAGAGAGATAGAAACATCCATGATGAGAGAGAATTATTGATCGGCTTTCTCCTGCACACCTCCTACTGGGGATCGAAACTGCAACCTGGACATGTTCCGGGTTGCATGTGCCCTGACCGGGAATCGAACCGTGACCTCCTGGGTCATAGATTGATATTCAACCACTGAGCCATGCCGGTCAGGCAGTATGAACCCCTTCTTAACTTGAGTTCATCTGCAAAGACCCAATTTCCAAATGAGGGCAGTCACTGGTGCTGGGTTAGAACTTGAACGTGTCTCTCCCGCCCCCACCCGGGTTGTCGGGATGCAGCCCTCAGAGCCTCAGTGTCTGTGCCTGGCGGGTACCTGTCAGCGTCCGCTGACTGTCCTGTCATTGTCGTCAACACGCTCATCCTGCAGCCCAGGTCATGACTTGCCCGAGAATGCAGTCAGGACTCTGACCCCGCCCACCCCCACCCTGCCCCGGTGCTGTGGCCACGTTTGTCCTTAACGGTGCCACAGGCACGGCTATGCCCGCTGGCAGGACATCCAGAACGACCCGAGATACATGATCCTCAACGAGCCCTTCAAGTCTGAGATCCACAAGGGCAACTACCTGGAGATGAAGAACAAGTTCCTGGCCCGCAGGTTCAAGGTCAGAGGTCATGGGGGGCGCGGCTGCAAGAGGGCAGGTTAAGGGGTTAGCAAGCAGCAACCCCCTTCCCCATATATCCGATGCGGACCAGGCCGTCCACAGAGGGGAGTCATTTAGTCATCAACTCACAGGGTGCTGGGTCCTTGCCCTGGGTCAGGCCCCTGGGCGCGTGGCCCCGCTCTGGGTGATGGGTGCAGCTTGGTGAGGGCTCCGTGGTGACCGTGGTAAGGTGAGGATGGACTGCTGAGTGCGAGGGTGTCCTTCATCCCTCCTTTCTGCTCAGAGTCCGGGCGGGGGTGGTGCGGGGGAGAAGGGGCCAGGCCCACGCTCAGTGGCCCCCCTCTCCCTCCCCCCGCAGCTGCTGGAGCAGGCGCTGGTCATCGAGGAGCAGCTCCGGAGGGCCGCATACCTCAACATGACCCAGGACCCCAACCACCCCGCCATGGCCCTGAACGCCCGCCTGGCTGAGGTGGAGTGCCTTGCTGAGAGCCACCAGCACCTGTCCAAGGAGTCCCTCGCCGGGAACAAGCCTGCCAACGCCGTCCTGCACAAGGGTGAGGGCCGCTCCCCCAGGCCGAGCCCGCCTTTCTCCTGTCTGGGGCCTCTCGGCCAGAGATGTGGGCGCTGATGGGGACCTGGGGCCGGGACAGAGCGTCAGCCTGGAGGGCGGAGCCTCTTGGCCAGGATGGGGGAGTCCATCGCCCAGTCCCTCAAGCCCTGCCAATGTGCCTGAAATACATGCTGTGGTCCTCGTCACATCCTGGGTGGTGAGGGTTAGCACCCTATTTTAAAGATGGGGCCATTGACTCATGGCCCAAGAGTTCCCGGGTTCAGACCTTTGACCCCCCCTTTCTCCAGGTCTTCAGGAAGCTCCAGACTGGTTGGCGGTGGGGCTCCCTGGCCTGCTCTGTCTGGGAGGGAAGCCTCTGCCTGTGGACCCTCCACCCTGTCCCCAGCGTGGTGGGGCTGCAGGCCTCCTGGGAGCCAGGAGGCGGGCTGAGGGCCTGGGGGGAACCCCGTGTTGGCTCAGAGTTTCTGGCCTCCCTCTCTACAGCCGGGGCCCCCTGGGAGATGCTCTTTGGGGAACCCCTGTCTCCTCCCTGGTGGCGTGACCCTGCTTTGCAGGCCTGGGAGGGCTGGGCGAGGAGCGCCCCCTGGTGTCTGCTGCCCTGGGAGCGCAGTGACAGCCTGTGAGTGAGCATGGCCCAGCGCCCCAGCCCGCGCCTCCCCCTTCCCCCCCAGTCTTGAACCAGCTGGAGGAGCTGCTGAGTGACATGAAGGCGGACGTGACCCGCCTGCCCTCCATGCTGTCCCGCATCCCCCCGGTGGCCGCCCGCCTGCAGATGTCGGAGCGCAGCATCCTGAGCCGCCTGACGAACCGAGCCGGCGACCCCACCACCCAGCAGGTCAGGGTCCGGGCGAGCCCCTCATGCACGCCGGGCGACCCAAGTGTGCGCCGGGCGTGGGCTGGGGTCAGCGTGCAGGACGGTGATCGCTAACCCCAGTCCTTGTCTCCAGGGCGCGTTCGGCTCCTCCCAGATGTACAACAGCAGCTTCGGGCCCAACTTCCGGGGCCCTGGACCGGGAGGGATCGTCAACTACAACCAGATGCCCCTGGGGCCTTACGTGACCGGTAGGTGCCCGTCTGCTTAGGGCTGCGTGCACGGTGCCCGCGGGGCTGCCCTGGGCCAGCCGAGGTTTTCTCTTCCCGACAGATATCTAGCCGGCCCGCGACTTCCCTCTCTCGCAACGCTCGTTCCCAGCTGAGGTAAGGCTGCTCCCGGCTCCCGGTCCCCATGCGTCCCCAGCTCAGCCGGCAGCTCAGGCCTGGCCAGAATCAGCCCTGTCCATGTGCTGGTTCTCACCCCGGAGCCATGGGGTCCTCGCGGCCTCTGGGGCTCCCGGGGTCTCGCCCACGTGCCCGGAGCCCCCTGCCCTGGCCCCCTCTGCCCTGGGGTCCGTCTCGGGGCCAGTGCATCTGCCCAGGCTTCCGGACACTTTTCCGGGAGGCTGGGGAGGCAGGGCACAAAGGGGAATGATCCTGTGTGCGCCTGTGTGTCCCTGCGGGCGTCAGGGGCCACCGCGGCCCGGAACCTGCCGCCTCCTCTCCACTGCCCAGTGAGGGCGCCAGACTCCCCTCTCATCTCGCCCTGCTCCCTGCCCAGGGCTAGGAGGGTGGCTGGGGGGCAGGAGAGGGAGCTTATCCAGTTCACCCGCCCCCAAGCCCGTCTGTCCTGGAAGAACGTGGCTTTAGGGTGCAGGTAGGAGTCGGGGAGGGGGGGTGTTTCAGCCTGGCTGCCTCGGGGGGCTGCTTATTGCTGGGGCGCTCTCTGGCACTTGGGAGGTCTTGGCTGGGATCCCCCTCTGATTACAGCTGCTTGTGATGGGCATGGGGGGGCAGTGACAGAATGTGGGGTGCTGTGCCCAATGCACACCCGACCCCTGACCTCTGTAACCTGTGACCTGCCTCTTGCAGCCAGCCTGCCGGGCCGCCTGCCCGACCCCCACAGGAGAGGAGAGCTCCTGCCTTCATGGGCGCCGTTGTCGCCACTGCCACCGGGGGCAGGAGGGAGCCCGAGGGATGCCATCGCGTGGGGGCGGGGCCCAGAAGTGCCACCTCGTCACACTGAGTGTTCCACACGCATCACCCACACGCCGCGCCTGGCCGCCTGCCGGCGCCGTCTTAGCGCAGACTCCGTTTATTTGTACATCGTTTGCACTTTCCTATTGAAGACTTGAACAGGTTTGTCTTGATAAAGGTTGAGTGGCGTAGGGAGGAGACTAACCAGCATACGTCTGTCTGTCTGTCAGTCAACGGGCTCCAGATGGACAGACGGACGGAAGCTCCCGGAACCGGGCCGCTGCCCCGGCCCTGCAGCGTCTGCCCGGAGCTCCCGTGTGCCCCACCCGCCGTCCCGTCTGCACTGCCTTCCGCTCTGCCCCCGCCCACGTGCGGCCCCCAGTGCCAGGCGGGTCAGGACGGGGGCAGCGGCCTGGCCCCACGCTGGAGACCTGCTGCTGCCCGGGTTCGGGCGGGCCTGTATTCTCTCCTCCTGCCAGGGCTGGGGACCACCAGGGAGGAGCGGCCTCCTGCGGGGTGGGGCTGTCAGAGGTGTCCGTCCCGGGCTCTGTCGGCATCCTCGGAGCCCGTGGCCACTGCCCTGCGGGGCAGGCCCAGTGCATGCTCCTGGGTCGGGGGAGGCTGTGCGGTGGAGCCTATGTCTGGGCCACCTGCCAGGTGTGCTGTGGACAGGTGTGCTAGCTTTTACAGGGAGGTCACAGCAGCTCTGAAGGTGGCCCGGGAGCCCTGGGCCCTGCCCTGGGAGGCCGTCACACCACCTTGAGGCCCCCCCCCCCCCACGCAGCTCATGGTCTGCAGATGCGGAGAAACCAGGGAAACAGCCCCCAGAGCATGGACTTGTCCCTGGTTTTGTCTGTGGAGAGGCCTCGATCCGGGCGCTTGTCATTGGCAGGGCCCCATGTGCCCGAGATGCCGCCAGAGGCTCATTCCTGCCAGGAACACGGTCCTGCCCCTCCACCAGCCGGTGGCGCCCGTAACCGTCCAGGTGTGGGCTGGGGGTGGGCCAAGCCCGGGCCTGTCTGTCTGATGCTCAGCCTGGAGGGGTTTCCCAGCCTGGGGCTTCCTGGGGAGACACTCTGGGTGAGAATCCCGTTTGAGAGGCAGGCAGGCTGGGCCTGGGGTGGGGTACCCTGAGGGGCTTGGGCTCAGCTCCCGGGGCCAGGACTGGGGCCAGGATCTGGAGGCTCACCTTAGGGATGGCTGGGTGACTGGCCGGCCCTCACAGGGCCCCAGGTGTCCTCACCTGTAAACGGCTCCCTCCGAACCCTGGCGGGCTGGGCCCCCGAGCCCCTTCCATCATGGCAGCCCCACTCTCCATCCTGAGCAGACCCTCCAGGGCAGGGCCAGCCTGGCATTGGGATGGGGGGGTGGGGAGGGTCTGGAAGCGCCTGCAGGTTCCAGGACACGCACACAGCTGCGGCCGGCCCGCTCTGGGGACGGGGCGGGGTGGGGGCGGCGTCCCAGCTCACTGTGGCTCACTCACCTGCACGGGCGTCCCCGGTCAGTGCTCCCTGCAGGGCCCCTGGCTCAGGCCACAGCGAGGTGACTGCCACAGCCCCCTCCACCCAGGCCCTGAGCTGTCCCCTTCCTGTGGGCGGCCTCGGGGGGCACAGTGCCAGCTCCCCCGGCCACGTGGACCATCCGGGCGTCAGACCGCGAGGCACCTGGCAGCGGGAGAGGGTCTGCATCCATCGCCCCAGGCCTGTGGCCCCTTCCTTCCGCCCTTCCGCCTCGGGGAGCCTCCCTCTGCCCCCTCTGTCTCCACGCCCTTCCCAGGCCTTGCCAGCGCCCCTGGGTCCTTCTCACTGGGCCAGAGCCAGGCGCCCACAGTCGGCCCGGCCCCCGGCACTGCTGGCTGGGAAAGGCTGTGGCCCCCACGCCCGGTGCCTGGAGGCGCAGGACGAGGGCTGTGGGCACTGGGGGAGGGAGTTTCTGCTGACTGCTTTGGGAGAGAAAAAGGGTCGTGAGGATGTTTTCTTCTTGGTTATCAGTTATCTCCCGCCCAACGCTGTGGGGCGGAGGCCCGCTGCTTTGGCATCTTGGGGCGGCTTTGGTTTTGCTGCTGGCAGAACGGGGTCGTCGTGGGCCGGCGGAACCCCAAGCGCCAGGCTGTGGTTTTGTTATTATTTGAATCCGTGCTGAGTGGGCTTCTGTCGGGTCACCTTTGGGCCACGGTCCCTGCAAGCATCTCCCGCCGGGCTCCCAGCCGACGAGGGGGGTTAGGATTGGACTGACTGTGTTGGGGGACCCCATCTGGAGGCCCGCCCTGCCAGCCGCCTTCAGAAGCTCCTTTGTTTTCTGCCAATTGTGACCAAGGTCCTGCTGATGCCCACAGCTGGCCGGGCGCCACCCCCACCGGGGGTCCCTTTCCAGGGTCCTCGGGGATCCCCGGCCCCGGCTGGGAGCTGAGACTGGTGACATCTCTGCCCTTGTTCCCAGGGTCCGGGGACCAGGACTCTTGTGGGTCTGAGGCTCGTGGTGAGGGAGGGTCAGGGGCCCGTGGAGCGTGGTTTTGGCCTGGCCACTGCCGGGGGCCTCCCCACTGTCCCTGTGGCTGCCCCGTGCCCACCACCGTCTCCATCGAGGGAGCTGCTCCAGCCCCGTCTGCAATCCCCGGAAGTTTACAGGTTGTGGTATATCAGCCCAAAGTCATTGGCGTTGTGTTTTAGATTTTTTTCTTAGTTTTCAGATTTTTTTTAAACAAAGTATTTTTTTAAGTACAATAACCCGGAAAGGGCCCGTAAAGTGTGTGTGTGTGTCCTCAACCCCTGGCCTCGAGGTGGGAGCCTGAACCCCAGCCTGGAGATGAGGGGGACTCCCACCCGGTGGTCCCCGGCCCCGCTGAGGGGCCAGGCCCCTTGCCCGCCGGCCCTGGGTCCTAGCAGGGAGGGTCCCGGCAGGGGGGTGGGTCCCAGCTGGGAGGGGGCTGGAGCTTTGGGAGCGGAGCCCCTGTAAGGGGTGACCTGTCCCGCCCTGGGAGGACATGAGGGATGCTGGACAGAGACCGCCGCCGACCGCCCCTTCGCCTTGTACTCCGTGTGTCTCCGTTTTCTGCGTTTTAATAAACCCTTTGGGAAAGCACAGAGTCTGTTTTCCCTCGATTCTCACGACCTCGGAGGGGGCGGGGCTGGGGAGCATGGGGAGCAGAGGGATGTGGGGGGATGGGGTGTTGCCTGAGAAGACCCGGCCCCACAGGGCTGAAGGCCTCCCTGGGAGAGAGGGGCACCCCAAGAAGGGTGTGCATGGGTGGTGCCTAGCCCTCCCACCTGCACCCCTAAACACAGCCCCCATTGCATCAGAGAAACACTGATCCCCTGGACCCAACCTGTGTCCCCAGAGGGCACAGAGCCCCCCAGCAACCAGAGAGCATGGAATGGCGGTGGGGGCACCCCCATTCCTGAATCACTCAGGAGAGATGGGGGGTCTTGGTCCCCAATCTCTGCCTCTTCTCCAGGCCCAGTTCTCCCAGCCCACCCTTGGCCACAGGCTTCGGGGCCCATCTGCTGAATGGCGGCACCTCCCCCTCCCACTGCCCAGCCCTAGCCCCCCAAGCCCAGAAAGGAGGGGAGCAGCAGGCGGGATGCGGACCACGGGCTGGAGTTTTATTGGTCATTCCATAAATATGTGTCACTGGGAAGCGAGGCGGATGGCGGTGTCGCCTGGGGGGAGCGCGTTAGCCGGGGAGCCACAGTCGTTAAAAAAACCGGAGAGAAGAAGCGCGGTATTTACAGACCAGCAGACAGCGAGCCCCCCGCTGCCCGACCAGAGGCGGCTGAGAAGGCGGGGCTCCGTGCGGCATCAACCAGCAAAACCCACCGGCCTGTCCTGGGCCCAGGCCCCTCGCAGGGCACTCCCAGGGGAGGGGGGCCAGGCTGGGCGGCAGCGCCCCACCCCGTGCAGGGGCCGGGCCACCCTTGGGGGCCACCTTGCCCAGCTCACCCCTTTCCCGGCTCTGACTTCCTCTCCCCACTCCAGCTCCCTCCTGAGTCAGGGCCCTGTCCCCCAGGGAGCAGAGGCCGCCTCAGAACCGGGCCGGGCCGAGGGCTGAGGCTGCTGGTCCTGTCCGGCCGCTTCAGCCTCTGCGGAGCTCAGCCCGGCTCTGCCCGCCTCTGGCCAGCCCGTGGCCGATGGGCCCGGCCTCCCAGGTGTGGCTCGTGGGCAGCAGCCCGTTCTGGCCCTGCAAGTCCCCGTTAGTGGGTGGTCAGCAGGTGGTCTGGGGCAGCATGTGGAGGCCCAGCCCCTCCCCCAGGGTGGGGTGGGCCTGGACAGAATGCCCCCACTGGGCCCGTCCTCAGAGCAGGACGCCCCCCCCATAGGATGGGGAGTGGCACCGGCTGGGCACCTCAGCAGGACCGGCGCTGCCCACTCCCCACACCCACAGGTGAAGTTTGTAGGGGACGAGTTGGAGACCCCAAGGGCCAGGGCTACGAGGAGGGGAAGGTTCTAGACTCCAGGCTCAGCACGGAGGTCAGGAGTGGAGAGAGCTGTCCCCACCCCCCTCGCCTTCGCAGCTTTTCTCAAAGCCCTTTCCGGGCCTCAGCCCAGCCAGGACGGTGCGGTGGGGTGCGGGCTGCGAATGGCACGGGGAGGTGGGAGGAAGCCTGGGGGGCAGCTCTGCACGCAGGACCGCTGTGCCCGCCTCCTGGTGCGTGGGAGGGTGGGGGTGCCTGGGGGCTGGCACACAGGGCCCCTACAGAGTGGCTGGCACATCCGTAGAGCCTGGCTCCTGCCCCCCACATGGCCGGCAAAGGCTGGGCACTTCTCAGGCCATGGGGCTGGGGCTCCTGGCTGCAGGCCTCCTCTCCCCCCGCCCCCCCATCCCCTCCGGCTGGGGCTGCAAGGGCTGATAGTCTGTGTGTCCTGCCCTTCGTCCCTGTCCCCAACCCGTTCCAGGCTGGGAGTGGTGTGCAGTGACACCCTGACTTGTCACAGCGTGTGGGGGTCCCAGGGGTGGCACTGCTGCCCATGTGCCCAGGTCGCAAGCTCTGAGCACAGAGATGCTTAGTGCCCCAAGACAGAGCACCTCAACCCCGCCTCTCCAGGGAGAGCCTCCGGGGGTCGTTCCTCCACCGAGGGGGCTGCTGCTAGGGCTACAAGACCCCCGGTGCTGGGCACAGACGGAAGACCCCGGCCCCGGGAAGGGCTCTAGCCTGTCCCCTGCAGACGCCGAGGCCGTCCCCCAGCAGAGCAGGGCGCCCTCTCTCCCCCGTGGTCAGCAGCCAGCCCAGCTCAGCACGCACGGCCTCGGGGCAGCGACGGGTACCTGGCAGGGAGGAGGTGGGGCCCCTGCCAAGGGCAATGAGCTTGAAATCAGACCCCCAACTTCTTGTGGGCCCCAGACTGCAGAGCCAGCCCCCCTGGGTTCCGACCCCTACCAGCCAGGGAGGAGGAGGGGGTCGGGACAGCACAGAAGGCCCCTGAGACCCCCTGGGGCAGGGGTGGGGGAAGCAGCTGAGGTCGGGCCCTGGGTCAGAGGGAGACCCCTGGGGAGGCCCAGCCCAGCACCCAGGGCCCTGAGGAGGGGCCCAGGAGGACCAGGCTCGGGGTCCTCCCCCTCGCCGCCGACGCCAGCGGGGTTCTCGGCAGAGGAGAGCTGGCCCTGCCTGCCCCGCCCCTGGTCCTGCCTGGCCTGGGCTTGCAGAGGCTCCGGGGAGGCCCGGCAGGGAGGTTCAGCCTCGGGGGGACACCTGACAGCCTCCTAAGGATCGGGGCGTCCCAGCAGGACGTGGGTGCCGCGGAGCAGTGGGTGGTGTGTGGCAGCAGTTTCTGAGGTGTTTCCCCAGGACATCTGGGAGGGCTTTCTTTGTGATGCGAACCACGTTCATGACTTGGCTTCAAAATAGCGGAAGCGAGGAGCGGCGAGCGAACAGACTGGGGGGGAGGGAGTGTCCGGCCGGCGGGCCCCTAGGACCGGTAGTCCTTCTTGCTGTAGGGTTTGTTGCCCAAGATGCTGTCGATCTCGTGGACGATGGAGGATGACAGCTTGGGGAGGACCTGAGGGCCAGGACAAGAGCAGGTCGGATCCCGCCACGCGCCTGCGGGGGAGGCGGCCGCGGGGCCCTCAGGGCGTCCAGCTCCAGTGGAGGCAGACGGAGCCGAGCTGCTTTCTGTTCCAGAAGGTTCCGGGCAGAGAGGAGGTCCGCCCTGGGGTGTATACATTGCCCCTCAAACGCCAGCGCACTCCAGAACCTTCTGGGAGGCACCCAGTGCAGCCTCCAGGGCCAGACCCCTGATCGCCACACACCAAAGTGCCTTCCCCACCTTCCCCACCTCACCCTTCCCTGCGCCAAACCCAGGGGCGTCTCTGACTCGCTCCCCCTCACGTCCAGTTCGTGGGCCACCTTCCAAACATCCAGGTGCACCCGCCTCTCCCATCGCCTCCACCACTGTCACCCGACCCCGCTGTCACCTCCCAGCACCTCTCCCTGCTCCCGTCTTCCCTCCAGCAGCAGCCAGAGAGAGAGGGGGTCACTCTTAAGACCAAAGTCAGATGGTGCCCCTACTCTCCTGGGACCACAGGGCTCCCACGGCAGCTTAATCACCCCTCACTCCTGTGCCACCCCTCAGCCCTACCCCGCCCCTCACTCCTGCCTCGCCCCTCCTCACTCCTGCCCTGCTCCTGGGCCCTCGCCAGCCCTGGCCTTCCACCAGCTGCCCCTGCTGCCTGCCCCGTTCTGTCCTGTTTGCATGGCCCACACCTCACCCTGCGGCCTCTGCTCACGTGTCACTCTCTCCCCCGGCCCACCCTGACACCCCTTCGCCCCGGCCCATGGCTCTGCCTCCCTCCGCCTTGCCCAGACTCCTGCCCTTGCACTGGCTCCCCCCCCCCCCCCCCCCCCCCCCCCCCCGCCGTCATAGCGCTCATCTGACTCCAGTTCCCTCACTGCTCCACTTCAGGGCTTGCTGTCTGTTCAGCTAGATCACTGGCTCTTCCAGAGCAGGGCTCTTCAGAGGTTCCCTGACGGAGCCCACGTGCCTAGCACAGTGCCTGGCAGGTAGCAGGTGCTCAGCCAATACCTGCTGGGCTCCCCGAACACCGATGGGGCCCCGCTCACCTGGATCGCTCCAATGTTCTCCATCAGCTGGTCTGCGCTGGACGCGCCCAGGAGCACGGAGCTGACGCCCTCGTTCCTCAGGCACCAGGCTGGGGGCATCAAGGCAGAGGTGAGGAGACACACCCAGGACAGGCGCCCTTCCCGTCTGCCCTCCCCTCACTGGCAGGAGACACCCAGCCTGAGTCTGCGGGCTTGGAGGGACCTAGCAAGGCCAGCGCTCAGCAGTGCCGGGGGTGCTGGGGGAGACTTTGCATAGACCGCCCCATGTGGAGAGGTGGCCCAAGTGCTCAGGGACCCCACCTTCTCCCCATGAATGTGGGACCCCCATTATCCATGCCTGGCTCATAAAGGGGCTGGCCCAGGCATAAGGGGCTCCTGACACCTTCCAACTCTGCCCCCAAGCCCCAGCCTATTACCTATGGCCACGCCTCCCCCCAGCTGTTACCTGTGGCCACACCTGCCCCAGCTGTTACCTATGGCCACGCCTCCCCCAGCTGTGACCTGTGGCCATGCCTGCCCCCAGCTGTGACCTATGGCCACATCTGCCCCAGCTGTGACCTGTGGCCACGCCTGCCCCAGCTGTGACCTGTGGCCACGCCTGCCCCCAGCTGTGACCTGTGGCCACGCCTGCCCCCAGCTGTGACCTGTGGCCACTCCTGTCCCAGCTGTGACCTGTGGCCACGCCAGCCCCCGCTGTGACCTGTGGCCACGCCAGCCCCCGCTGTTACCTACGGCCACGCCAGCCCCCGCTGTTACCTACGGCCACGCCAGCCCCCGCTGTTACCTACGGCCACGCCAGCCCCCGCTGTTACCTACGGCCACGCCAGCCCCCGCTGTTACCTACGGCCACGCCAGCCCCCGCTGTTACCTACGGCCACGCCAGCCCCCGCTGTTACCTACGGCCACGCCAGCCCCCGCTGTTACCTATCGCCACGCCAGCCCCCGCTGTTACCTATGGCCACGCCAGCCCCCGCTGTTACCTATGGCCACGCCAGCCCCCGCTGTTACCTATGGCCACGCCAGCCCCCGCTGTTACCTATGGCCACGCCAGCCCCCGCTGTTACCTATGGCCACGCCAGCCCCCGCTGTTACCTACGGTCACGCCAGCCCCCGCTGTTACCTATGGCCAGCTGCGGGAGGGTGCAGCCCAGGCGCTCGGCGATGGCCTGCAGCTCCTTCAGCTTGGCCTGCTGGCGCCGGCCCTCCTCACTCAGGATCTTGTCCTTCAGCCACTGGTAGCCCTGGTCGGGGAGGGAAGACACAGCCCCCAGGTGAGAGCAGGTCGCCGGGGCCTCTGTGTGCAGGTGGCTGGGGACGGGAGCCAGGGCAGCAGCCTCTCCTGGCCGTTGGCAGTGTGGGACCACTGCTCTCTGAAGCCCATTGTCTCGGGGAGCTGAGGGGGCCCGTGACCAGGACAGGAGGGGCCCGTGACCTCCCTTCTCCCAGGAGGCCGGCATCTGGGAGGTGCTGCGGGCTTGGGTCCGGCACCGAGGGGGTGCGGCCTCCCTGCCCCCTCCCAGGGGCGCAGTGCTTTGCAGGGGCCCCTGGCCTTGCAGTGGGCTGGGGAGGAGTGAGGAGGGCAGGCCATCTGCCCTTGAACCTGGGGCTTGGGGCTCCGGGGCTGGACCTGCCCCGGCCTGGGCAGGCCTTCCCCTGCACTCTGCACACCCTCCTGGAGTCCCCACTCTGGCAGGGGGGGTGGGGGGGTGGGACTCGTCCTGGGAGTCAGTCACCTCTGAGTGACAACTGAAGAAGCTGTGCAGCCCGGGCTCTGAGCTCAGCCCAGATCAGGTGCGTGTGCGTGTGCATGTGCGTGTGCATGGGGGGGGCATCCCAAAGGCACATGTGGACCCAGCCCAGGTTGTGAATGTGGAACCAAGGAGGGTGTTAGGGGGTACAAGGGAGTGAAGGCACTTCTTCACCGGGGCACGCCCATGGGGTGGGCAGCTTTTCCAGCCCAGGCCAGGCCAGCCAGGGCCCGTTCCCACAGCCCGGACTGCCTGCAGGCAGGGCCCAGGGAAGGGTGCCCAGCAGCACGGCTGTCGGCCCAAGGCCTCACCTCTACAACATGCCCATCCCTGGCCTGCCCCCTCCCCTGCCCGACCCCTCCTGACCTTCAAGGAGGCTCTGGAGTAGGGCGGGATGCCGCTGTCATACTTTCCAGAGACGATGCCGCAGGCCAGGGGGGACCAGGTCATGGCACCCACTCCTGCAGGAGGAAAGCCAGGCGAGGTCATGCTCTGGGCCCCCAGGTGGGGTGGGGGAGGCGGGGGAGAGGGCTGTGCAGGGCGGGGCCTGGGGAGAGGGCTGTGCGGGGTGGGGCCAGGGCGGGGCCTGGGGAGAGGGCTGTGCAGGGTGGGGCAGGGGGTGGGGGGTGGGGCGGGGCGCCCACCGATCTTGTGGAAGAGCTCCGGCAGCTGCACCTCCACCTTCTCGCGCTGGAACATGTGGTACTCCGCCTGCTCGCAGATGGGCGGGATCAGGTTGAACTGCCGGGCCACCGAGTAGGCTTCCTGCGGAGGCAGGGGCATGTTGGGCCCTGCTCGGCAGCAGGGAGGACACAGGGCATCCCAGGGAAGGACTACCACCTGCTCCCGCCCCCCCCTCCCCGCCAGCTATCCCGGGCACCTGCTAGGCCCGGTCCTGAGGGGGGAAAAGGGGGTTGCTGAAGGGACTGAGGGACTTGGCTCCTGGCATTCCTGGCCAGGTGGCCTTGGGCAAGGGGCTCACCCCCTGGGCCTCAGTTTCCCCATCTGTCACGAGGGTCAAACGAGCAGTGGTGTTTGCAGCCCTCGGACAGCGCCTGGCTCAGGGGCACACTCAGTGCCCGCCTGCCGTGTGGCTGCTGCTGTGGTCGTCGCTCCAGGGCCCTGGACCCGGGGGGATGGCACGGGCAGAAAATGCTTGGTCAGGAGGGAGTGTGGCCACCGCTGCCCATTTCTGGAATTGGAGCTTAAGGCCTCAACTCCGCAGACCAGACTGTGGTGAGCGTCGTCCTGTGTTCCAATGCGGTGGCGGGTTCAACCCCAGTCAGAGCAGCTGCAGGAGGCAGTCAATTCCCACCCCCCCCCCCCACTTCTTTCTCTCTCCCTCTCCCTCTCATTTGCTTTCTAAGATCAATTTAAAAATTGATCTTAGACAGACCCCGGGGAAGCCCTGCGTGCCAGCCTGGGAGGCCCTTTCCCTCCCCGTGGGAGACTCAGTTTTCCTGTCTGTAAAATGGGGAGAAGGCGCTGGTGGCTCCAGAAGGGTGCTGGTGGCTCCTTAGTGCCACCGCACAGCTGATGGAGCTGGGGGCCCGCTACGGCTGCATTTAACTGCAAATGAACATCCGGCTTCATTTCTTTGATGAGGTGGGAATCTGGGACTCTCTAATGAAACCCAAGCCAGGAGCGTCCGGGTGTGGGAGCTCTGGGAAGGGGATGGGAAGGACTGAGGCTGGGAGGGGCCTAGAGGCCAGGGTTGTGGGTCAGTCTGAGAAGGAAGACAGTCCCCTGGCCTCTAGCCTCCAGCCCCCACCCCCACCCCCACCCTGGTGCCTGCCTCTGAGGAGGCACCCGCCGCCCTTGGCCTTGGCAGGCTCCCGTGGAGGAAAATGATGATGCAGGGACACTTTCCTGAGGTGCGGGAGGGGGAACAGCATGGATTATGAGGTGGATGGTGGGGCCCCAACAGCCACCCAAATTCTGAGGCAGCCTGGACTCTGAGCGGCACAGCCCAGGCATTCATCTCAGCACGAGCTGTGTGACCTTGGGTGTGTCACTTAACCTCTCTGTGCCTCAGTGTGCACCTCTGAGAAGCAGGAGGACAGCAGCACTGACCTCACAGGGCGTTGTGAGGGTTAAATGGAAGTTAGTCCACACGAAGCCCTTCATCTTTTTATTTTAATAAAAAAAGGTGTTTTTTTAAAATTGATCTTAGCAGATGAGGGGGAGAGGGAGAGAGAGAGAGAGAGAGAGAAAGGGGGGGATTGGCTGCCTCCTGCAGCTGCCCTGACTGGGGTCGAACCTGCTACCTCCTTGGTACACAGGACGACGCTCCAACCAACGGAGCCCCCAGCCAGGGCACAGAGCCCCTAAATCTACCGGCGCCTGGCAGGTCCCAGAGCTCGGTGCCCGGGGCCGAGTGCTGTCTCCGGAGCTTGGCACCTGCTCTCAGGCCACCCCCAGAACAGTCCTGGGCCACAGGGGAGGGAGGCTCAGAGAGGTGAGCCCCACCTTAACCCAGGTCAGTGCACCCCGTGCCGGGACCAAGACCCCTCCAGGCCTGCAGCCACGACCGCCGCACGTCACAGCACCCGTGCCCCCGGGACCCACAGCCCGGAACCCGCCGAGTCCCTCCACAGAGCGGGCAGGAGCCCACGCCACGCACACGCACCCCCGAGGCCGCCGTACCATGATCTCCATGGAGCTCCAGCGCGACGTGCCCCAGTACATGGCCATCCCCTGGTTGATGACGTGGGTCATGGCGCGCACAGTCTCTGCAGGAGAGAAGGGGAAGCGGCAGGTTGGGGGGTGGCCGGGGCACGGGGCCCAGCGGGGCGCGTTCTGCAAACACAGGCGCCGGAGCAGGGACGGGGCGCTGCAACGACGTCTTGCAAGCACTGTACTCCCGGCTCCCAGGCGGGGGGCGGGGGTCCGGGGCGACAGGAAAAAGCGGACCTCCTCAAAGCAGCTGTTTTTTTTTTTTTTAATCCTCACCCGAGGACGTTTTTCCATTGATTTTTAGAGAGAGTGGAAGAGAGAGGGAAAGACAGAGAGAAACACATCGATGGGTTGCCTCCTGCAAGTGCTCTGATCAGGGCCCGGGCCGGGGAGGAGCCTGCAACCGAGGTACGTGCCCTTGACCGGAATCGAACCCGGGACCCTTCTGTCCATAGGTCGACGCTCTACCCATTGAGCCAAACCAGCAAGGACCAAGCAATTGGTCTTGAAAATGACTTCCCCCCGTAGCACAGGCCTCCTGGGATCTTTGAGAGAAGGGTTGTGGGTGGACTGGGTGTTTCCTGTCAGGGTAGAAGGGCTGTGGGGGAGATGGAAGGACGTGAGGCCCGTCTAGAGAGTTCTCTGGTCCGGGAGGAAGCAGGGCCCGACCCCCGGCAGAGCAGGTGGGGATTAAGGTCACAGCCACGCTGGCGGGAGGCAGCGGAGGCAGGCACAGTGTTTGCCTGCTGCCGGGCAGCTGCCCGGGCTCTCACTCTCAGTGGGGCCGCAGAATGGGAGGGCGAAGTGACCGTGGCATCTGCAGGGACAGGGCGCAGGGCCTGGGTGGCCCAGAACTAGGGGAGACATGGCAGCCCGTCTGGGCCAGGCCCCCGCCTCTCATGCCAGCCCCGCCCCGGGCTGGAGCGTGTCCCCAGCACAGGGCGGCGGTGGCTTCTGCTCCTAGCGCAAGGGGGGTCTGGGCGACCCTCCTGGGGAGGCCCGAGGCTGCGCGGGACGTCAAGGTCTCCACTGCAGACCGGGCAGCGAGAATCCCCGTGTCTCAGTGTCCTAGGACCTCAGCCGCTGAGACCGGCCTTCCTTTTACATAGGGGACCCCCGCACCCCAGGGCACCCCAAGGCTCAGGAGAGGCTCTGGGAAGCGAAACCTGCCGGCTTTCCTTCCTGGGCGGTTTCAGCTCGTGGGGATGTTGTCGTTTTTGAAACAACTTGGCCTCACATTTTTCAGTTTCCAATGTCTCAGCGTTGGGGTTGGGGCTGGGGGGAGGCCGCTCCCCCAGATGTCTCCCAGGCCCCATACAGTGCTTGCAAGTCCGACTGCCCCAGGCAGTGTGGGCGGGGGAGCTGACAAGTGTTTCTAAAACAAAGCGTGACGGGCCAGGCCAGGCCCCTTTCTGTAGAAGGCTCCTGGGGTGGCGGTCTCCGTGGGCGCGGAGACCCCGCAAAACTCACACCTGGGCTTCCACACCTGCAGGCCGAGCCCCGTCCCCCCCACATCCCCGGGAGGGGAGCGGGCTGGCAGGGAGCCCGGACCCCTGGACCCCCCAGGCGCCGCCCTTTGCAGACACCGGTTGACGTGAAGGACAGCGGTGTCGGGTGGAGGGCTTGAGGGTCCCACGTCCGAGCCCTGAGCCCCGTGCCGGCCGGGCGCCCTGTCGGGCTCTTTAGAAACACTCTTGGGACCTGCAGCCATGCAGCGCGAGCGCCCCCGTCTCTCAGCCAAGGCGCAGGCCACATGCCGGAAAGGAGAGCCAGGGCCCCGTTCCCGGCCTGGCTCCCGGCAGCTCCCTCCTAAGGAGGGGCCGCGATGCAGTGCCTTCCATGCAGAGGGCAGGCCGCCCCAGCCTGCGGTCAAGGCCACATGGTAGCCTGAGAGCCTGTGGCGGCGGCCCTGGCGGCGGGTGCCCTGGGCCAAGGCTGCTGGGTTCCCCGAGGGTCCCAGGCGGTGGCCGGCGGGCATGGAGCCACCCCCGGGACCACGGCGCCCTCACACGGACCATGGCGCTCTGCCCTCTGCCCAAGTGGGACGCCAGGGGCCCCAGACACAGGGACCTGTCCTTCGCCTCAATATTTAATGCCATCGAACAAATCCTTGCAGCTGCTGCCAAGACCCCTGGCATCTCCTGCCATGTCACAAATAATACATGGGCGGGGTCAGGTGGCAGTGCCAGTTGGCAGGCAGGAGCTCTGCCACCGTGGAACTCAGCTCAGTCCCCAGGGAGACCGAGGCCTGCCGTGGGGTGGGGTCCTGGGCCCTGAGCGTAGGGGCGGGCAGGGGCCACAGGGCCAGAGGCTGCTCGGGTCTCGAGTTTCCCAGCTCATGAGGGGGTCCTTCCAGGGGGACAATGTTCCATTCCAGTGGGGGGTCAGGCCACACAGCAGGGGGTGAGTGGCAGGTGGCCAGCCCTCCCAGGGACATGAGCGCCAGGCCCACCAGCACGCTCATGGAAGCCAGCGCGCAGTGGGAGCAGCTCGCATGGGGTCCATTGCTTCTGGGTGGGGCAGGGGCTTAGTGAACATGAATTCTGGAGAAGGTAAGACTTGTGGGGGCCACATACACGGGGATCCCCGATGTGTTTGCTCCGGTGGAACCTGGCCTCCCCCATCCCCCCCCTGGCCCATCCAGCGTCAAGGTATTAGGCCCTGATCGCAGCATCCCCCAATCAGGAGGGGCCCCGCGGCCGCCCCAGGACCTCAGCACCGCCAGGCGGGGGGCGGGGCATGCACAGAGGGCGGGAGAATGAAGGACAGCGGCCCCCTTGCAGGGTGTCGGCACTGTTTCCCTTATGCATTTTATGGAGAAGTTTGTCCTCGGGGGAAGAGCCGTGTAAATAAAACCACTGCCTCATAAAATGCAGCGCGGACACGGGCCATGGCCGGGCGAGGGCACTGGGTACCTTCTATGATGAATGTCCTGGACCTGGAGGAACTAAATGGGTCCCCTGGTGATAAAAAGAGATTTAAAGAGACCAGAGTTGACAGCTGTGGGAACACGGGAGGCTTGGAATGACAAAGGGCACGGCAGGGAGGCACAAATCACTTCTGCAGAACACGCGTTAGAAAGCCCACGCACATATATATACACGCATGCGCACACGGTGTATATATATATATATATATATATATATATATATATATATATATATGTACATATATGTGTCAACAAATGAAGGAAAAGTAACTGAACACGACCTAATTTCCCAAGTCCCGAAGCAGGAAAGCACGTGAGAAAGGTCCGAAGCAGGAGGTTGGGGGAGCCGGGAGGGGGGGATGCGGAGGCGAAAGAATAATTAAGGCCCAAGAAACCAAAACCGCTCTGCGAAGCCCTGGCATCTCTTCTCCTCTAAGGGACCGAGCGAGAGAGCGGAGGCCTCGGGGAAGGCGATGGAGAGAAGGAGTGGGTGCAACGAGCCATGGTCTTGTGCTGCAAACTCTCAGCAGCCGGGAGGAGAGAGCATGCACAGCCCTGAGCCCAGGACGGGGACCCGGGGTGGATCAGGCGTGGACCCCGGTGTGCCAGGTGCCCTGGCTAAGGGAGCCTGGGGCTGAGCTCAGGCCTCCCTGCCCGCGCTCTCCACCCCAAAGGCCTGGCCTCCCCTCCCCGCCGGCCTGGGTGCCCCGCGGGGCCCGTGCGAGGCCCTCAGGCCCCAGGTGGGACCTCGGGGCCGGCCGGTGGAGAACCCACCTTCCATGGGCGTGTTGGGGTCCGGGCGGTTGGCAAACACCACGTCCACATACTCGAGCTGCAGCCGCTCCAGCGAGGCCTTCAGACCTGGGAGGAGGCGGAGGGACGGTCACAGACTGCCTGGCCGCCGCCCGAGCCGGAGGGGGAAGGGACGAGGCGGGCGGCTGGGGGTCGTGGAGGCCAGGGGAGAAAGCCAATGCCCTGTGCTGGGATATGGGGGGACCGTCCCGGGTCTCCCGTGGCCCGTGGGGTGACACGGAGGGCGGGGCAGGTCATGTGGCGTCCCCGCACCAAAGGCAGAGGGCGTCTGAAACGCACCAATTGTGACCCTGCACCCGGCAGGGGTCAGAGCAGAGCTGGAGTGGGTGCAGGGCTGGGGGCAGGGGTGGCAAGGCCCCCCGTCATCTGGCTGTTAGTGGATGGACGTGAACGTGGACAGAAAAGGCAGGGAGACACTGGGAATACAGAAGATGGCCGCGCTCGCTGCCCCGTCCCTGTGCTCCGCGTGCCGGGCCCCTCGGGCCGTGTCTGACGTCCACCCTCGCCTGGTGCTCCCCATTCCCAGGCCCCCACGGCGGTGCTCGCCCTGAGCCGCGCCAGAGGCCTGGGGAAGTGACGTCGCTCCCTCTCATCAGCACTGACCGGAAACCGGCCTGTCTGTCCTGCCGGAGGCACACTGTCCCTCCCAGGGCCACAGGCCCCGCCCTGCTCACACCCCTGCCCCTCCCTCGGACCCGGAGGAGCGGGGGCGGGGGGGGGGAGGGGAGGCAGAGCTCCGGGTGTCCCCAGGCCTGGGCCCTGTGCTGATCGGGAGGGGAGGTTGCGCACCCTCAGTTCTGCACCCGGGGGCCCCTCACCTTCGATGATGTGCTTCCTGGAGAGGCCCCTCTCGGTCTCTGCTCTGGAAAACAGGCCCCGGCGAGGACGGGGGGGGGGGGGGGGGGGGGGGGGGGGGGGGGGGAGGAGTGGTGATGCAGACGTTAGGCGGAAAGGCAGGCGGCAGTTCGGGGTTGAAACCAGGAGGCCACCCACCGGGGCGCTCCCACAGGCGTGGCGGGGGGGCGGGGGAGGGGGAGGCCCAGGCTGCTTCTGGCCGTCCTGGGGTGGGGGTGGCTGTGGGCGGGGGGGGAGGGTCCTGTTTTTCAATTTGCTCTTCGGCTTGGCATGGGTTTTTTCTAAACGTTAAGAATGAACCATATCCCGCTCAGGGCACAGGTCCGGGTTGTGGGCTCGATCCCCGGTGAGGGGCGTGCAGGAGGCAGCCGATCAATGACTCTCATCACTGATGTTTCTCTCTCTCTCCCTCTCCCTTCCTCTCTGACATCAATAAACACATATTTTAAAGAATGAGCCATATTTGTAATTCCCATGAAGCTGGCTTGGTCCAGCCCCAGAGAGAACAGGGACGGCTCCCGGAGGCGGGGGGGGGGGGGCGGTGTGTGTGGCCCAGGGAAGGTAGGGTGGTTTGGACAGTTCACCAATTATCTGTGTTTCCCAGAATTTTTAGAATGCTGCCTTTGTGATCAGCAAAAAAGGACAAGCCCACGAACGCAAACATAAAAGCGAGACAAGGTTTGAATAAAGACAGACTCAGCCGGAGCCGCTTTTCGGGAACTTGACCTCCCTCCGTAGGGACGGGCGCCAGCCAGGGCAGACGGCGGCACCAAAGCCAGCCCACCCACGTCGGCCCCAGGGGACTGAGCGGGCAAGGCCTGGCTCCTGCCCTCCCCCCGCCCGGGGCCTCCTCAGTCAGGGGAGCGGGCTGGGCTGTGGCCGCTGGACCCGCCGCCGGAGCATCACCTACTTTCCTCCCCAGAAGACCTTGGTGGTGATGACCAGGCTGGACCGTCTGTGGACAGAGCAGGAGGAGGGGTGTTACTGCACGTGGTCCCTCGGGGGTCCTCCCACCCTTCTCATCGGGGAGCACTGGGTGAAAAGGGGTGCCCGTCATTCAATGTCCTCGCTGTGTCGAGCCTGGACCCTGGGCTCCGAGTGGCGTCAGGAGACAACCCGTGGATGTAACTAACTAGCCACGTGGGTGCAACTCCCCGACCTGCACCCACGGGTCGGGCATGGGGCCCAGGGAGACGGCCCAGAGGAGGGGCACGTTTGGTAGAGGGGTCTCGGGAGAATGAGGGGGCGGGATACAGCTCAGGGGATGGGAAGCAGGTGGAGGGAGGGTTGGGAACAGAGACTCAGGAGACAACCCGTGGATGTAACTAGCCACGTGGATGCAACTCCCGGACCTGGACCCACGGGTCGGGGCCACGGAAGGCTCAGGGGCCAAGGGCGGCAGGACACGGGCCACGCATCCCGTTGACACTGCAGCAGGAGAGCTGTGGGACGCTGGGGGGGGGCCACTGAGGGAGGGAGGTGGGGGCTCGGGGGGCTCGGGATGCTGGCTGGGCGCTGAGAGCCGGGGTGGGGCGTGGGAAGGTATGCTGTTTTCCTGCTTTAAGTCTCCCTGAGCCAAATGGGGACCCACGCCTGTCCTGGAGGGGCGGGGAGGGTGAGTGGCCCCGAGGCCGTGCCCGCCCCCAGGGCCGCTTAGGACACAGGTCCTCAAAGCCACAAGCGCGGGCGCAGCGTCCGCCGCGGGCGGGCGGTGACCCTGATTCTCCTGTCTCCACCAGGGACACAATCGGGGACTGGCTACCACGAGCGATCTCCGTTCCTTAGGGACCAGGGGGGACTTCCTCTGGGATCAGTTAGAGCCACAGACACACTTCGGTGGGGCGTCAGCCGTGCGTGGGGGCCGGAGGGGAGGCCGGCTTTGCAGAAGCTTCTGGGGTTCCTGGAAACCGAGCCGCTCGGGCCACCGGCCGTGTCTGCCCCTGATGGAGCCGGGGCTGCGGCGGGGGCCCCGACCTGCTCCCCGGGGCCCAGCTCAGGGGGGTGCGGGTCCTGAGGTGAAGGCGGTCTTAGAGCCACCACTTCCCAGGTGAGTGGGGTGTAAAGGCCGGGCCTGGGCTGGGTGGGGTCTGGGCCTGGGGTCAGCCCGACCAGGAGGTGGGACAGCGGTCCCTGTCCAGGGGGACTGCACCCTCTCCTCTCGGCCGCCGGAAGTTCCCACGGCCAGCTCTGCTTGGCCTCACCCGGTCAGCCTTGTCCCCGGGACCCTGGCCCTCTTCACCGTGGGTCAGGGGGAGGGGCAGATGGGGTGTGCGGGCCCCCACTGGCTCCCTCTCCAGCAGAGACGCTGACCTGAGAGGACGGAATTTGGCACCCCACCTCGCCACAGCCCCTGGCTCCTTGGGGGCGGCACCCCCAGTGTGAACCTCGCTCCCTGGAGAAAGCTCGGGGCTGCCTCGTTCCGGGACATCCTCCCCTTCCCCGAGAGAGGGATGCTGGGACGTGCAGGTCTGAGAGGGACGGCGATGAGACCACCTGGGCACTGCCCTGGCAACAGGACGGGGCAGTGGGGCCGAGCCAATCCCAGCCCAGAGCTGCCACCTCTCACGGAGCCCCCTCCCCTCCCTGCTCCCCCTCCCTGGCCCCCGTGTGGGCCCTGGACACCGACCACAGAGAGAGCAGGCACTACCTCCATCCCTTCTTCTTAATGATGCTCCCGAGAACCACCTCAGCCCTGCAAAGAAGGCCAGACACGGAGATGTCGTTACCGCACAGCACCCCCGCCCCGCCCACCGCCGCAGCCGGCACCGGGCCCCGAGGGGAAGGGCACGGGCCAGGAGCCAGCAGGCCCCCGGCTCGGGCGGCTCATCCAGGGACAGGCGTGGCTGCTGCGCCCCACAAAGGGGCGTGGCACGTGTCCCTGCGCCTGTCCGGGCCACAGGGCTCCGGCCCTCGCCGGAAGGAGCCGGAGTCCCGGAGGGAAGGCCAGCGGCCCCCGGCCCCCCGGCCACGGGCAGTTCACCGGGAAACACCTGCCACGTGACGTGGCCAAGTTTCCAGACAAGAAGGGCTTTCTGTGTGTCTGTTAATCCTCACTGAGGATATTTTTCCCGTTGATTTTTAGAGTGGAAGGGAGGAGGGAGAGGAAGGGGGGAGAGAGAGAGAGAGAAACATCGATGTGAGAGACACATTCACTAGTTGCCTTCTACACAGGCCCCTCCCAGGCCAGGGATGGACGTGCGACCCAGGTCCGTGTCCTGGACTGGGAATCGAACCCAAGACCCTTCGGGGTGTGGGTGACGCTCTAACCACTGAGACACAGTGGCCAGGGCAAGACAGGTATGTTTTTACAAGTTAAGTTATTCATCTTGTTTTCAGAGACAACCGACAGGGACTCAGGGCCAGGGCGGGGTTCTGGCAGAGCGCCAGTAGGCGTGCGTGTGCACGCGCGCATGTGCATGCGTGTGCATGTGTGTGTGCGCGTGTATGTGTGTGTGCATGCTCCTCTGGTCTCCTGCGTTTGGATGAGACAGACGCCCTGCTGGCCCCTGTCCGCTCTGTCTGGCGTCCCTCGGGGCCCTGCACCAAACTCGGGCCCCCAGCCTCATGGGCACGGCTCCGGCCCGCGTGGCGCGGCAGTGACGGACCCGCGACTTTAGTTTTTGACTTTTAAGGACGTTTTGCTGGCAGCAGAGTGTTCCTGAGTGAAAGCAGGCCGGGGAGCTGACCGTGCGCAGCGCTCCCTTCAATGGAAACGCTGAGTCACGCACTCGGGGGTAATGGGCTCTCGCTGGCAAGCTGCTTGGCAGAGTCTGAAAGCTCTCCGCGCGCTCGCGGTCCGGATGCTCAGAAAGGCACTCAGCCCGGCCTCCTCCTCAGCCCGGGGCCCTCACTTGTGGGACAAAGGTCAGGAAAGGGCGGGGAGGGAGAGAAGCAGCCTGGGCCTGGCTCACGGGCACGGAGACAGTGTTAGCCAAAGCCTGCTGCCCTGTGGCCGTGGACTGGGTAAGGTTGGCGCCGTCCGGATGGGTACAGAAGCCCTGCCGCTCTGGGAAGCGCCCAAATTAGCATCAGCATGAGAGGGGGGACTCAGCAAGCTACGCGACTGGCACCTGGTTAGCGAGAGGGACGGCGCCGGGCCCCCGCCCCTGGTGCCGCCTGGCAGCCCCGCCCCGGGCAGTCCTCCCTGCCTGTCCCTTGGCGCAGCGCCCGCTTCCCCGTGTGGGTGGCTGCGGGCACTGAGGCCCTGATGGGGGTGAGTGGGCAGGTTCAGAGGCCGGGGCGTGGAGGACAGGACGAGGGCGATGGGCTCCAGGCGCAGCGACAGCCCCCAGAAGCTGCTCCCCGAGTCCTCGGCCTCCTGGAGGCCCCGCGGCCCCGGGACCCGGGGTGCTAGTCCCGAGCTGCCCAGCCTGGTGTCCCTTCACCAGGGAATGGAGGTGGCGCAGTGTGGCTGCCGTGAGGGGTGTGCACAGGGGCTGGGCCGTCTGCAGGAGGCGGCACAGAGCTGCCCATGAGCCTGGTGCAGGGCAGGTGCAGGCTGTGGCACGGCCTCCGCATGGGGCCTCCCACCTCCGGCCTTCAGGCAGCTCCTCGGTCTGGACAGCGTCTCACTGTGATGAGCAGCGGCTGCCCGTTTGGAGGGGTTGGGAGGGGCAGTGAGCTGCTGACGGGGGTTGGGGGAGGTTGGGGGTCCCAGTGGAGGCCCCCAGGGCTGTGAGATCCTCAGACCCTGGGCCAGGACTTGAGTCGAGGCCCCGCTGCTGTGGCCCCATGCAGGCTGCGGAGATACCCCGAGCCCCGCTGCTGTGGCCCCATGCAGGCTGCGGAGATACCCCGAGCCCCGCTGCTGTGGCCCCGTGCAGGCTGCGGAGATACCCCGAGCCCCCCTGCTGTGGCCCCGTGCAGGCTGCGGAGATACCCCGAGCCCCCCTGCTGTGGCCCCGTGCAGGCTGCGGAGATACCCCGAACCCCGCTGCAGGTGCTGCCCGGAGGAGGAGCCCCGGCAGCTCGTCAGGCGGGAGGGGCGGAGGGAGGGGACAGAGCCAGCAGATGACTTCATAGCAAAGCCGACTTTGACTTTGGAAATCCGAGGCGAGGCAGAGAGCGGGTGATTTGATTACAGCCCGGCCCAAAGCCCAGGCCGCAGCCTTGGCCGAGCAGGGCTGTTACATAATGGAGGAGCAAGCCCACTGCCAAGAGGGAAGTGCTTCCTGCTGGCCGGCTCCTGCCCGCCTCCCGCGGCCCCGGCTGCGCCGTTAGGAGGTGAAGATGTCAGGAGAGGGGGGGCCACGGGCACGGCAGAGAGCCGGTGACAGCTTCATCTCGGCCCTCGCCGGGCATGGCGGCGTTGGCACAGAGGGGCTGAGGTGGCCATGGTGTGTGAGCACATGGGGAGGTCAGCAAGTGACCGGTGTCCCAGCGTTCTGCGACCCAGGCACCAGGAAAACGACCCGCCCTGGAGCCATTTAGAGCTTAGAGACGCGGGCAGAGGGGGAGGTGCACGCGCAGCCCCTAGGGGGAGGCGCACGAGGGTCGCAGGAAAGGCTCTCCCGGGGGACCCGTGGCCACATCCCTCTCCCACGAGGAGAGACACGTACTTGCCCGCCGCGTAGACTTCCGCCGTGTCGAAGAGGTTGATCCCGTTGTCGTAGGCCAAGGTCATGAGCTGCTCTGCCATCTGAAACGAGAAGCGGGGGCTGCTGGCAGGCGGCTCTGTCCTGCCAGCCGGGGGTGCCCAGAGGCCCAGGCCCCACACGGGGTAACCCTAACAGGCCTCTGCTTGGCATTCCTAGGCACGCGCCCGCCTCCAGACACGGGCTCGGCAGGGAGCAGGGAGTTGCAGGTGGCCGCTCATCAGGAACGCCCAGTGGCCGCCCTGGCAGTGCCCACCTTCCTCCACAGCCCAGGCGGCGCCCTGCTTCCTGGTGGCACCGGCCCTGCCGGCTCAGACCCCGCAGGCGGCCAGCTGGAGACTAACCCGGGGCACTCTCCCCCCGAACACAGGGAGGTGGGCCCCTCGGGCTCGACATGTTGGTGTTTCGGACACGACCGGGCAGACTGAGCTCGGAAATGCTGCTGGCTTCTGCGCACATCGTGTCGCCTGCCAGGACCTCTTGGGGCCTGAATCTGTCATCTGTTGTGTCCGCTGTCCTCCCAGCTTCCCGTCCCCTGGAAACGACTCCCAGTGTCGCTGTACATGTCACTGTCCCCGATGAAGACGTGGTGGGGGGGGGAGGGCAGCGGGCTGCCACCGGGACGTGAAGGGAGACCTACTGGCTGGTCACCACGGCCAGGTCTCCGTCTCTCCCACGGGGACGTCGCGGGCAGTGCAGAGTGCCCTGGGAATGAGGTCACCCGCCTGCGAGTTCAGAGCCACTGCGGCAGGGCAAGTGGCGAGGCAGGCGCGACCTGTTCCCGTGACCCACGTGGGCTCGGGGCTCCCACTTCCAGTCTAAGCACTCAGACCAGTTTGGTGGCTGGAGACAAGAGTTCCCGGTGCCTTAACAATGCCCACCTTCCCCCTCCCCGCCCCCCGGGACTGCCGAGACCCAGACCCTATCAGCAAGTGCAAAGAATTATCAAACCTGCTGCTGTCGCAACAAGAAAAAGGAACAGAAACACCAATTAGGCCCGGCCGGCATGGCTCAGGGGTTGAGCGTCGACCTGTGAACCAGGAGATTGTGGTTCCATTCCGGTCGGGGCGCATGCCTGGGCTGCAGGCTCGATTCCCAGCAGGGGGCGTGCAGGAGGCAGCTGATCAATGATGCTCTCTCATCATTGATGCTTCTCTCTCTCCCTCTCCCTTCCTCTCTGAAATCAATAAAAATACATTTAAAAAACACACACCAAGTGCCTGCATCAGGGTTTTGACGGGAGCAGACCCTTTGCTATGAAAACGAAGCCAGCAATCACGGCTAGCAAGGTCGCAGGGAAAGTCACGGATTACTTTTTAAATGCAACCTTTCCGACGGCGAGGCAAATGGGAAGATGCCTCTCCTGCAGCGGCTGGAGCTCCGAGCAAAGGCCACTGTCCTCCCTTCCCAGACACCCACTCACTGCCCGGGGGGCGGGGGCACAGCGGCCTGGGGACGCACCGTCCCCTCCACACGGACCCGGAGACGCTGCTCAGCCCTCCTCTCGCAGCAAAACTATCGGGACCTGCGGCTCAGCGGCCTCGGCAGGCTGTGCTGAGGTGTCGCACTCACGCGGGCTCTACAGGGGCAGCTGGGAGCGGCACTGGCTCAGCTCGGAAAGCCTGCCCCTGGTTTTCCTGGCACGCTGCAGGAGGACTGAGTTTCTGGGGCATACGGGACTGGCTGAGCCCCCGGGCATCTGACTGCTGTGTGGTGCCACCGCTGCGGCTCACCCTTCCCGCCGGGCACAGGGCCGGGCACAGAGCCGGGCAGAGGAGACCGAGGGAAGCTGTGGTGGCTGCTGGGGCCGCGGCCTCACTGGGCATTTAGCAGGCGTCACCGCCTGCCTCGGGGGCTGCCCTTGCTGGGGCCTGGCGGGGGCGGGGCCCGTCTCACCTCGTCAGTGATCTGGCCTCCGAAGGTCACCCATGTTCCTGGAAGGAGACACACAGGGTCAGGTCAGAGAGCCTCCGGGGAAGTCGGCTCTCCCCTCCCGGGTACTGGGACCTCAGGCCGCTGCGCCACCCTGCTCTGTGGTGAGCGTGTCCTTGGCGTGTGTGGACACCTGAACTTCAAACTGAGAGGACAGTCAGTGCCCAGAGCAGGCAGCGGGCTGTGTGGCTTTGAAACGCTCCTTGGGCTCAAGCTGAAGTGGCTGCAGTTCCAGGGACGGGCTGCAGGGGGCGGGACGGGCAGGTCCTCACCCCTGCTGGCCGGGGTGTGTATGCGCGTGCATGCACGTGCGTGCGCGCACACACGTGTGTGTGTGTGTGTGTGTGTGTGTGTGTGTGTGTGTGCGCGTTGGAGGCGCACTCTGTGTGCGCCACGGAGGTGGAGGGACAGCGTGACCCGGGAACGGAGCTCACAGCTTGGGAAAGGAAACGGCTGTCTCTCCACCCCTGTCCTCTCCCAGGCACCCCGTTACCATGGTAACAGGTACACACCCATCCTGGCTCTGGGGGCAGCTCCCACCCCAGGGGGTGGTCCCCTTCAGCCCTCCCACAGCCCTGCTTCCCTGGTGGCTCTGGACCCAGGGGCCCCACACTCACCCAGCCCCAGGCAGGAGACCCGCAGGCCCGACTTGCCCAGGTTCCTGAAAAACACACGCATGTCAGTTCTCAGCAGCCGGGCAGGACCCGCCGGCCAGGTTCCGCCCCCCCCATTCCCAGGGGCTCCCCCAGCCCCGACCTTTCCCAGGGGCTCCCCCAGCCCCCACCTTTCCTAGGGGCTCCCCTAGCCCCCACCTTTCCCAGGGGCTCCCCCAGCCCCCATCTTTCCCAGGGGCTCCCCCAGCCCCCACCTTTCCCACTGCAGCTCCCCCAGCCCCCTGTTCCTAGTGAAGCTCCCCAAACCCCACTGTTCCCAGAGGTTTCCCCAGCCCCCACCTTTCCAACTGCAGCTCCCCCAGCCCCCACCTTTCCCAGGGGCTCCCCCAGCCCCCACCTTTCCCACTGAAGCTCCCCCAACTCCCACCTTTCCCAGTGCAGCTCCCCCAAACCCCACTGTTCCCAGAGGTTTTCCCAGCCCCCACCTTTCCAACTGCAGCTCCCCTAGCCCCCACCTTTTCCAGGGGCTCCCCCAGCCCCCACCTTTCCCACTGAAGCTCCCCCAACTCCCACCTTTCCCAGTGCAGCTCCCCCAGCCCCCACTGTTCCAAGAGCCGGCTCCCCGCACCCCCAGCCAACGCTGTTGGAGGCTCTGACACCAAGGGGGACCTTCAGAGAGAGGCCAGCTGCTGGCTGCCCCTCGGGGTAAAGGGCCACTGTCGCCGCCCCACGTGCACACCGGGCTCAGCACGGGGCTGGGACAGGCCACGCTGGTGGCCACAGGGCCACCAAAGAGGGAAAATGGAATATCGCAACTCGTTTCCCGGCTGAAACGAGATGGACGCGGCCTGTGGTGCCGGCCGCGGGGTCCTCCCGGAGTGACCTCTTTCCCCTTCGTCGTGTCACGCCTGCGGTTTTGTCTTCACTCCGTCCTCCGAGCAGCGGAGCGGAAGTCAGCCCCGTGGCCCGGGCCACGTCCCCCTGCAGCAGGAGCAGGGCTGCCGGTCCTGCTGGGCTGAGCCCCTGCCTCTGTGTGACCCCCAGGCAGCCGGCTCCAGGATACGCCCCTCCGCCCGCCACGAGGCATGCCCCCCATTACTGGGGACACGGGGTGTGAGCTGCCAGATGGTGGTTGGTAAGTGGCAGCTGGTGACCCCACAGCTGGGCCCGGACCTTCCGGTGCTGATTCCCCTTCCCGGCGGGATCCCGATGCCAGGAGCCTGGTCCTGGGACCAGCCCGGGCACGACCCCTCCAGGCGGCGGGAAGTCAGAGAAACGCGGGAGGCGCCGGTGTGAGCCCCGCCTCCTTCCCCGAGGGATACCCCACTTCTAACTTCAGCGGGTGCTGTGTCCTCAGTTTCTCTCTCCAGGCCCGAGCTGCCCTGCCCATCTCTGCCAGGGTCCACGCTGACCCTCCGCAGCCTCGGTTTCCCTGGTTACAAGACCTGGGCCCCACCCCTTCACAGGCAGTCCGTGGTGAGGTGTGGATGCCATAACCTTGTGACGGCGTGGAAACCGTTTAAAGCGCCACCCAACGTACGGCACTTCGAAATCGCCGGCGTCCTGTCAAGTTTCCCACGAAAACCAGCCCCGCTGCCGTGACTGCCCCACGGGGCTGGGACGGGCCTGGTGAGGACGCCCTGGCGCTGGCTTCTCTGTGCGGAGGCGGGCGCGTCGGGCAGAGGCTCCGCAGCTGGAGCTCAAATCCTGGCCCCACCTTCATGGCCGAGCGCCCTGGGCCTGAGGCCTCCGCCTGCGCATCTGCAGGCTGGCTCGCCACGCCGCCTCCCACGGGGCGGCCAGGAGGCCCCGAGCTGGCACATGTGCCCGGGCACAGCGCACAGGACGCAGGCTGGCTCGCCATCTCCCACAGGGTGGCCAGGAGGCCCCGAGCTGGCACATGTGCCCGGGCACAGCGCACAGGACGCAGGCTGGCTTGCCACGTCACCTCCCACGGGGCGGCCAGGAGGCCCCGAGCTGGCACATGTGCCCGGGCACAGCGCACAGGACGCAGGCTGGCTTGCCACGTCACCTCCCACGGGGCGGCCAGGAGGCCCCGAGCTGGCACATGTGCCCGGCACAGTGCACAGGACGCTGACTCTGCACATGCCGTTTCCACGACAGACAGCACGGAGCGCGGACGCGGCCTTCTCCCTCACACGGACCAATCAAATGGGTTTCAGCTGCAGGTGTTCAGAGGGGATGGCGGCTGCCTTGTCTTTTCCTATAAATCGTGACGTAACCCAATGGCATCGCTCGTATGTGCCAATCCAGAGCAACCCGCGCTGTGACTGCTGGACAGAGAGGCTCAACCTCCCGTCCGCGAACCCCCCTCCCCGGCACTCGGTCCGGCCAGGTGTGCTCCGAGTTGAGGTCACGCTCCCCGTGTGAGCGGGAAAGCAGGTGTGGCGAGAAATTAGGCCCTTGCTCGGAAGCAGTCTGGTAATGAAACCAAAAGAACCGAAGGCTCCGATCAGCGGTTCTTACCAGTTTTGGGGGCACAGACCCCTTTGAGAAAGCCCTTCCCCGGACGTGGGCACGTACATGGGGACCTCAGAACCTTGTCTGCGATGCCCAGGTATTCACAGAGCCCGGCGCCTGGGCTAGGTGAGTCCAGGTGCTGGAGTGGGACCCAGGCCAGCCCGTGCTACGTACTCAGGGGAGGACACAGAACACGGCTGAGCCCACCTGTGTCTGTGGCTGCAGACGGCGCGGCCGCTCGCCCACCAGACGGGCCGAGTTTCCTCCCGCGTAGGGACAGCCTCCGGCGCACGGCTCTCCAGTGGCTCTCCCCCCACCGCCCTCGGGAATAATTTAGCAAAAGTAGGACGCATGTGATGCCAGGGTTACCCGCTCACGGCGTCTCCCAGTGAAAACGATGGCGTTAGCTCTGCCATCCACTGCCAGCCTCAGGAGAAGAAATGAGAAGGGTCAGGGCTCCGGGCTGAAAGCTGCGTAAACCCCTGCCCCGTGGGGGTGGGGCCCTCGACACATCACCACGTCGTCTGGACCACGGCTGGTGACATGCTGCCGCTCGAAACTTTCAAGACACAAAGCCATTTCCTACAGACTCTTCTCCCCTGATGATAACGTGACACAATGACAGAACAGTTGGCTAAGCCCGGCCAGTGCAGCTCGGTGGCTGAGCATCGACCTGAGAACCAGGAGGTCAGGATGGATTCCGGTCAGGGCACAGGGTCGGGTTGCGGATTTGATTCCCAGCGGGGGGAGTGCAGGAGACAGCCAATCGATGTTGATGTTTCTCTCATCGATGTTTCTATCTCCTTCTCCCTTCCTCTCTTTCTAAAATCAATAAAAACATGTTTTAAATAGTTGGCTAAATCTCTAAGCCCAAATAACGTTGGTCTCCGTTAATTTGGCTCTTTCTCTCCTGTGGTCTGGGAAAAACGCTGCTGAGGACTCTCGGCTTTAACCTTCGCCAAGAGAGGCGCCGAGGGCCAGCGCCGAGGTCACGTGGCCATCGGATGCCGGGAATCGCTGAACACTGCGCCCAGGTTCTGGGCGGTTACAGACGCTTTAAAAATAGTCCAGCCCTTCCTTTGGCCATCTGGGCGGAGGACCAACACGTGGTCAGTGGGAGCAGCATGGCTCTGAGCAGCTGGTTCGATGGAGAAGGGACCGGGACGTTTTCCGGTCAATGTGGTGACTGCCCGTCAGCAGGTCTGCCTGCTCAGACTCCAGGCTCCCTAAGGTGGGCCTGGCAGGGGCGGGGCCCCCAGGGCGTAACTCGGGGTGAGATCGAAGGCCCTGGGTAGACTCAGGACCTCGCTGGCTCCCCCCTTACTCCCGGGCTTGACTCCCGCTTTGCACTGAGCAGCTGGGCCCTCTGGCCAGCACGGGGCCCCTGTGCTGGCCACACACCTTCAGTTCCCGCACACGACAGCGTGGCTGGAGGCTGGCCTGGATCACGCCCTGGCAGGGGCCAGCTTCCTGAGGAGGTCAGGTGGGGGCAGAGTGGGATCTCGCATCCTGCACCCTGGCTGTGGCCCTCGGACAATCGTATGGAGCAGCCCCAGGGGCATGTGGTCGTGGGGCAGATGCCCTGTTAAGCAGGAACTCTGTGGGGCAGGAACTCTGTGGGGCAGGAACCCCGTGGGGCAGGAACTCCGTGGGGCAGGAACTCTGTGGGGCAGGAACTCCGTGGGGCAGGAACTCTGTGGGGCAGGAACCCCGTGGGGCAGGAACCCCGTGGGGCAGGAACTCTGTGGGGCAGGAACTCCGTGGGGCAGGAACTCTGTGGGGCAGGAACTCCGTGGGGCAGGAACTCTGTGGGGCAGGAACCCCGTGGGGCAGGAACCCCGTGGGGCAGGAACTCTGTGGGGCAGGAACTCTGTGGGGCAGGAAACCCGTGGGGCAGGAACTCTGTGGGGCAGGAACTCTGTGGGGCAGGAACTCTGTGGGGCAGGAACTCTGTGGGGCAGGAACTCTGTGGGGCAGGAACCCCGTGGGGCAGGGACTCTGTGGGGCAGGAACTCTGTGGGGCAGGAACTCTGTGAAGCAGGAACCCCGTGGGGCAGGAACTCTGTGGGGCAGGAACTCTGTGGGGCAGGTTGCCTGTTAAGCAGGAACCCTGTGGGGCAGGTTCCCATGGGGCAGGAACCCCGTGCTTAGCAAGGGGGCCCCGTGGTTTGAGTTCTGACTTCCATTTCAGCTGCTATGAGACACTCCACAGAGGATGAACTCACCTCCCCTCCTGCACCCCAAGTGCAGCTCTCCCGCCGGCCACGCGTAAGGACAGATGGGGTCCTGGGTTAGGAAGTAGTGGAGCTAGGATCTGAGCCCAGGTCCTCAGACTGCAACGGCCCAGCCCAATGAGCATCTCTGTCCCTTTACTGCCTGGCCGTCCTGCCTCCAGCAGGTCGTAGTCCTGCGCCCCCTGGAGGTGAGTGCTGGAATCACCGAGTGTATACATGCACATGTGCCCATGGATGCACATGCAGGAGCACTCAAGTGCACACGTGCACACACAGGAGCACACACAGGCATACACATGTGCACACACAGGAGCACACACACAGGAGCACACATGTGCACACACAGGAGCACACATGTGCACACACAGGTGCACACAGTCACCTTGAGCACTCAGGCTCTGAGATCTACTCCTCAGTGGGCTGAGGCTCTCGGGAGGGAAATCACATTTATGGCCACTCCTTCCACCTACACAGCGCTTTGTATTTTTAGAACTAGCCCTCCGAGGATACCGGGATGGACTCAAAGATCTCAGGGGTGACAGGTATCAAAGTGAAACGGTGTGTCCTGTTTACTCTTAGCTTTTGATCCCCACTCAACAGGAACTGAGCCCCCAGAGCTTCCAGACTGGAGGTTCCATCCTGGGTGGTCCTCCCTGAGCTCAGAGGGTGCAGCCAATGCCTTCCCCGGAGGTTCACCACAGAGTGTCAGGCCTCCCCCAGGACCAGGGAGGAGGGCCATGGGCACAGACGCGGAAGGACTCGGTGATTCCAGCACTCACCTCCAGGGGGCGCAGGACTACGACCTGGTGCCTTCGCATCAGGTCCCACTTGGGGGCCCTGGTTGTGGGGAGGGTTAATCTCTGCACCTCAGCTGTCAGGACCGGCCCCTCACTTTCGAGTTGCCACCAGCACCGGCCACCAGCCCAGACACCCCTGAAACGCAGCAGGAGCCTCTGTGGCCTTTCGGGGCCGCGGGAGCGTCTGATCACGGAGAGGACTGGCAGCACTTTCCCGTGGAACGGGAGCCAGCGCCTGCCCGGCCTTCCCGGTTTCTGCAGGTGGATTGTGTGGTCTCCCCCTCCCAGGAACGCTGTTCTCTACCAATGAGGCTCCGGCAGAGAGGTGCACGGGGAGTCGGGAAGGCCAGGCCCGCAGCAGGGTGCCCACAACCCTGCCCCCGGCGTCCTTTGCACAAAGCTGGGCCCCCCTTTCCACCGGGGCGAGCCCACCGAGCATCTGGGCAAGAGCCTGGGTGGAGCAGTAGGGGTGCGATGCAAGGGGTAGCAGGAGGGTCCCTGCCCCCCAACTGTCTCCACGAACAGGACACAGTGGGAGCCTGCAGCCCTGGGGGCCTGCGCCCGAGCAGAGGGACACGTGACCGCCAGTGTCCTCACCAAGGGGCTGAGCACCCGCAGGACCCCCCAGAGGCGGCTCTGAGCCCCGGGGCGACAGTCCTGCCGGGGGTCTGGCTCAGGCCGAGGAGGGAACATTAATTCCATCCCACAGTCACCGGGTAGTCCCGGACCATCACGCCAACGCTTGTCACCGTGGCCCGGCTGCAAAGATCTCGGACCACCCGCGGGCCCTGTGTCGGGGGGGGGTGGGGCGGGGGAAGGGGCCTGTGGCCAGGGCCCGGGGTTCCTGGGAAGAGGAAGCATCACCAAATCACAGAGTCTGACATTGAGGGCGTGGCGATGGTAACCCCCACCCCACACAGGAACAGACAGGCCCCCAGGCACCCCCTCTCCCTGCGTCGTGAAGAAACGGGGGGCTGGCCGAGCCTCCCTGTTACTTCCCCCCTGCCTGCCACGGCTCCCAGATTCCCCTCCTGGCCTCTGGGCTCGCAAACCACCCCAGTCCGCCGGGATCTGCACGTTTACCGGCACTCCCAGCCGGGGTGGAGAGGGCACCCCGCCCGCAGAGCCATCCACGCCTCCTACCTATACTTCATCCCCGGCTGCTTCCCGCCGGCGTCACTGACGCTTGGATGGCTCTGCACCGACAGCTGTCCCAGGCTCCGGGCCACCATGGCCACAGCGCGGAAGCGGCCGCGGGTCCCCAGGCTGGGGCTGCTGGCGGCCGGCCGGCCCAGCCGCTCATCGGGGCCCCGGCCCTTGAGGCCATGCTCGGAGCACACGAAGGACACCTGCATGCTGGGGGGTGCTGGCCCTCAGCTCCGGGGCGCCTCCCCCCGCCTTCCGGGCTCCGAAGTCATCGGTCCCTTCTCCGACGGCGAGACTTTATCCCCAAAGGCGGAGCAGCTGCGAGGCCTTCCTTCAGGAGACAAGGACGGAGAACGGACGGACGCCGTGCACCTTCCGGCCAGGGACTCGGATCTCCAGCGGCGCTGGGGAGACCTCTCACCTCTTCCTCGGCCCCTCCTCCGCCCTCACCCTCTGGCTCTGGCTGCCCGGCCCCCCCATGTCCAGCGGGCTGGGCTGCCAGTTACTCCTGACCAATGAGCGACACTGGAGCCTCTGACGGGAGGGGGCGGGCCCCTCGTGGGCAGCGGGCGGAGGCCAGGGCTCCGGGAGCAGCTGCCTGCAGGCTTCCCCGAGTCTCTGGGAGGGCGCCTGGCGCTCAGCTCCCCGGGCTGCACACCGAGGGGCTGGGACTCCCACCAGGTCCATCGGATGAGGGCAGGAGGCTCAGGAGGCACCGGCCGATTCATTATTAACGAGGCGACTGCACAAGCCTCTGCCCTGGCCGAGGCGGTGGCGGCACAGGCTGCTCCAGGCTGATGGCCGCCCGGCCAGGATGGGGAGGCAGGCAGCGTAGCCAGCGGGCGGCTGAGCTCACAGCGGCTCCGGCAGCACCATCTGCTCGTGGTCCTTGCCCAGGCTGGTGGGGCCTCCCCCGGGGCTTGGCGCAAGAAGCCAGATGCCCAGACATGAAGGAGAAAGCCGGCCCCGGCTGGATGATGATGCCACTGGGCTCAGGGGCCAGAGACCCGAGAAGTGCCAGCACTGACATGGTGCTCAGGCCTCGGCAGGTGCCACAAACACTCTCAGCGAGTGAGTGAGTGAGTGGATAGACCCTCCCATGCCACCCTCCCTTCCCACCCTCACGCTCACCCTTACGGCGTTCCTGAAACCCAGGGAGCTGTCCCTGTAGGCGGGAAGGCTTTGCCCTCTGACCCCCAGCATGACGCTGCCCCTGCGGGTGGGCCCTGCCAAAGCCCATGTCTGTGTGCTCTCTGCCCTTGGGAGGGGCTGAGAAAGGGCACTGACCGGAGGCAGGGGGCAGGCAGGGGCAGCCCACGGTCCGCTGCTAACCCTCCGTGGATCCCAGGTGGGCATCCTGCCCTCTCTGGGATCTTCCAATGACAAAGTGAGGGGCGTGGCCCGAGGGGCCCTGTGTCCCTCCCAGCTCGGGCCCCGGACACCTTCTGCCCCTGCTGGTTGCACCCTCAGCTCTGACAGGGCCCAGGGAAGACCCACCCAGGGGGGTGTGCACGCTGGTGGCTGAGCGTGCTCCCAGCCCCGGCCTGCCTTTTGACACAGACGTTCGGACTAAGACGGCGTTGGGCTCCCTGCATGTGAGCTGGGCAGCTCGGGGCGGCGACTTCTCTCCCAGCCCCAGTGGTCTCGGGGTCCAGTGCAGATCACAAAGGTGCGGTCAGATCGCGCCTGCAGAGCGCTCACACGGGGCCTGGCCCTCCGGAAGGGCTCACAGATGGCGTGCACCCCGTGGGCCTCCAGCGTAGAGGGGCTTTCTGGAGGTGCGAGTCCGTGTCGCCCCCGGTGGGAGATTCTCCCATCACTCCCCACGGGTGAGTGTACCCCTTCATCCTCCCCAGGACACGGGCCTGATGTGGCAGCAGGAGCTGCTCCCTGAGGGTGGGACCCTGACCCACCTGGGGGACAGAGGGGCTGCTGGTGCCTTCGCCAAGAAAGCCCTGGCACGTCTCAGATGCCACCTACCGAGGCCAGGGAGGGGCGCCCCAGGACCCGCCTGTCCACGTGGCCCCGGGGGTCGGGGGGAGGTGGATGGCAGCCTGTGGTGCTGACCCTTCACCAGCTCAGCCCTCCACCAGCTGGACCCTGCACGCAGGACCACACGCCCTGTCTGCCGGAGCCCCCAGGCCTGGAGAGCTGCAGATGGCAAAGGCCCTGCCCCTGGCCCTGCCCCGGCTCGGGGTGCTCCTCGGCCCTGCAGGGCTGCTCAGCACCTGGCCAGGCCCCCAGGGGAGTTTGATCCACATGCAGGTCCCTGGGCCCCACTCAGGCCTACGAGCCAGTGGTTCTGGGGCTGGGCCTGGGAAGCCGTATTTCATCAAGAGCTTCGAGAGGTGCTATCCACTTTCCTGAGCTCTGGCAAGGTACTGGGCCCCACAGGGCTGCCATCTAATGGAGTGCTGTTTCTTTAAACCACAGCACATGTCAAACAATGAGCCGGGGGCCCAAACCCACTGCCCGTAGAAGATGCTAATGCGCCGGGGCTGGCCTCTGTTCTGCTCCTGGGAGACCAGCCAGGTAACCCCGGGCCCGAGTGAGGCCGCAGCAGAGGTCAAATGCAGGTCACCCGGTGGAATCCGAACGCCCATAAGCAACGACTCACTTTTTAGATAAGTACATCCCAAACATCTCGTGGGACGTACTTACACTAAAAAAAGAAAAAAGAAATCAATTTATTGCTTATTTGAAATTCAAGTGTACATGGGCATCTTGTGCTTTAATTTGCTAAATCTGGCAACGGTACACAGACTGGGCGGCGGGAGTGGGGGGTGGGGGCGGGTCCCTTCTGGCCGCCGACTGGCTCTGGCGAGGGCTTGTCCCCGGGAAGCACAGGCATAAAGCCGCACGGGTGCAACTTAGAAAGGAACACGCAAGCTCCGGGGCTGGCCGCTGGCTGAGGCGGTCAGAGGCCCAAGTGGGCTGGCCGGGTGCTGTCCCAGGTGCTGATTTCAGAGACCAGCGAGCTAACCAGGATGTCCTCCCGAGCTCCCGCAGAGCCCCGCACGCCCGTCACCTGGAGGACACGTGAAGCCCCAGCCTTCGCTACGAGAGTCACAGCAACCCACCCAGAGGCCACCTGCGGAGGGCCGCTGCCCACGAGGACGCAAAGGCGGGGGCACAGCCTTGCCCCCAGGACCCCCCTGGGTTTCGGCGCCAGGATGGGTTTGTCGTTGGAGAGGACGATTGAGCCTTTTCACTCATCTGTGCTGTCACCCCGGCAATGACTCTGTCCCAGCGACACAGCCGAAGACAAATGGAAGCGCGAGCGCGTCTCCCCCTTTTCTCTAGAAACCGCATCCCCTCGTCACCCACAATGTCCCACACGCAGTGCTTGTCTCTGGAGGACAGGGCTGCACAGTCCCCCACTTTCCTCTGCCACGTTTCTGCGTGGTTGGAATTAAAAGAAAAATCCTCACCCGAGGATATTTTTTCCACTGGTTTTTAGAGAGAGTGGAAGGGAGGGAGGAGGGGGAGAGGGAGAGAAACATCGATGTGAGACAGACACATCGATAGGTTGCCTTCTGCTCGCGCCCCTGGGCCGGGGATCGAACCTGGAACCGAGGTACGTGCCCTTGACCAGGTACCGAACCTGCAACCCTTTGGTCTGCAGGTCGATGCCCTAACCACTGAGCACACTGGCCAGGGCATGGTTGGAATTTTAAAACACAAGATGTTTACTCAGCGTACAATAGAGCCGTTAGCTGGGTTGCCTGGGCTGCCACCGTGTCTGCCCCCTGCCGTGCCCGGTGCTTCCCGCCGCGTCGGCCCTTACCGGTACTTCATGCCCGTGCGCCGGGCGGTGCAGCCGTCCAGTGAGAGGCCGTGCATGCGGAGGAAGCTCTCCATGTTCCGGGCGTGGGCGGCCGCCCGCACCTCCCGCAGCCGCTGCAGCTCCAGGGTGTCGGTCTGGCGCACGGGGTGCAGGGCCCCGTCCGAGTGGCACCTGCTGCTCACGCTCCTCAGGCTCTCGCTGTACGTCATGGACAACATGGTCCCGCCTGGGAGCCGCCACTGTCCGGACGGGAAAGGCCCGTGGCGCCGGGTCAGCGAGGGCCGCTGTCCCCACTGCCCTCGCCGGGCGCTGGCGCCGGGCAGGGCAGCTGCAGAGACGCGTCCTCCAACGACAGCGGCCACCCGGCTGTGGGGACGGGCCTGGCCCCCGTGGTAAACACCCCTTGGGTGAGAGTCCCTGTCCTCCAGGCTGCGTGACCGACGGCTCTGGCGAGCACCTCCCCCCCAGCCCCCCGCACTGTGAGGCAAGCCCCGTGAAGCTGCGTTCCAGGCGGGCGCACTCAGGGTGCTCCAGGTGGAACTGGGGCACAGAGAGCATGCAGCTAGCCGGAGCCCCGAAGCCCAGACACGGCAGCACTGCGCCCCCTGGAGGCGCTGCCGGGCAAGACCAGGGAAAGGCCGTGCCTGGGCAGCAGCAGAAGCGCACCTGTGGCGAGGCAAAGGCCCGCCCGTGTGACCATGCCGGCGCACCTGCCCATCACACGCGTGGGAAGGGAGAGCCATCCACACACACGCTCTGGACGCACCAGCAGCGCCCTCAGGGCTCCCCGCTCTGTGGTCACTAAGGATCTCACCATCCGCGAATTCTTGCAATGAAGAGACTGAGCGGAGGCGTGTGAGGGAGAGCGATGGGGTAGGTTTATTAGGGACATTTCAAAGCTTATGTGTTAAAAGCCGTGCCGCGCGGCCACCCTAAATGATGATGGCGCGCCCTCGGAAAGAAAAACAACATGAATGCCCATCCGCAGGGAAGCAGAAGTGAATGTCCATCAGCAGGACATCACATCCCACATCACACGGGAACTCGTGGGCCTTCGAGGGCGAGGCGTCCCGCATGACGGACATACAGTGATTCCTGAGAGCGGGTAACGGCAACAGGGACGTGTGCCGAGTGCGACAGTCAGGGAGATTCACGGACGCAGCGAGGGAGGCAGCCCAGGGCACCTCCTGGCTCTGCCTCCACCCAGCAGCATCTCTGACTGGGAATGAGGACACGGTCACGGGGTCAGGGTGGTCTGCAATCCGGGAGTGCCCCCTGCACCTGACCAGCCCTCGCCCCGGCCCCGATGCCAGCCCAGTGGCCCCAGCAGCGTCACCATCACCAAGGAGAGATGGGTCAGCTGCGGAGCGGGACCCTGGAGCCCAGCCCTGGGAGCTGGAGGCCCCGGCACTGCCCTGCCTCTGTCGTCCCCAAGGGAGACAAGTTCGGTTTTCCCCGGGGAGGGCTGCGCGGGCTGCTGCTCGGTCCCCGAGGGCGGAGGTGCCGTCGGAGCCAGCCTGTCATGCGTGAGCCTACCCTTCCCCACTGTGATTCTTCCCCACGGCACGTGCCGCCCTCTGGTGCCAGGCTTCTCCGAGCACCTTGCTTGCTGCATCTGCTGACCTGAAGGTCAGGAGGGTGGGGACTCTCCTGCCCACTTTCACCACTGCGTGCTCGGTGCCCCAGCAGCGACTGGGCGTTTCCCTGGCAGGGCCCACAGCACCTGGCAGAGCTGGGCGGCTCCTTGACGCAGACCCAGGCAGGGGGACGGGGTGGGGTAGGCTCAGATCCATGGGGAGAAGGGCCTGCAGGGCTCATGGCCTCCGATACCCCCAAGGGTTGGGAGCTGGAGGCCCCGGCACTGCCCTGTCTCTGTCGTCCCCAAGGGAGACAAGTTCGGTTTTCCCCGGGGAGGGCTGCGTGGGCTGTGGCTCGGTCCCCGAGGGCGGAGGTCACTGCTGGATGCTAAGGCAAGCGGGGATGCCCCTGGTACGAAAAGCACTCTCTTCCAGGAGCATCACTCTGGGCAGGAGAGGGGCCGGGGGTTCCAGGGTGGGGTCTGTCTTAGGAAAGGCAGCAGCACCCGCTCCCGCCCTTCCTCCCTGCCTCCAAGTGCTCGCAGGATGGCATCAGGCGGCTGCCTCGGAGGCGGCTGTGTGGCCCGCGGCCAGCCCTGGCTTCCCTGGGGCCCGGGTCCCCAGTGGGCAGGCTGCTGCTACAGGGGCACTTCCCCCAAACAGGCCCAGCCAGGCCGAGATCAATAGCCATTAGCTTTCAAGACATTTCCCACAAAACAGCACCCCGAGCTGGTGTGGCTCCAGAAATCTAGCCACGATCCCGAAGCTGGGCTGGCAGGTGGCCACGTGCCCGGTTCTGGACAGGGCAGCCCTGTCACCCGCTCCGTGCGACCCAGGCCACACCTGACCGCTCCAAGCCTCAGTCTTCAGGTCTGTGAAGTGGGACCATCAGGGCCTCTTGCACAGGCTGCCCCGGGCTGTCCAGGCCGGGCCCGGACAGCTGGGCAGGGGCTGGTGTTGCCGTGGGAACCCACCTTGTACAGGGAGGTGGCCGCCAGCAACCTGGGATATGACACCAGTTATAAGTGGTGTGGGGACAAAAATATACACAACAGGGTGGAGGGCACAGGGAGGGCAGGCAGGGCCGGCCTCTCTAGAAGGCACACCTGAACACGGGCTTGTGTGATCTGAGGGCGCCGTGCGGGTACCGAATGTGACTGGGAAACGTTTGCCTGGACCAAATGTGGGCGCCAACATCACCCGCCTGGCAGGGAACACCCGTTCCTCGGGAGATGCGTGCAGGGTGGGGGTGGCCAGCTCGGGCCGGGGTGCTGGGGGCGGTAGGGTGCAGGTGAGCATGGCAGCCCCGGGCAAAGGTGCAGGGGTGAGGAGATGGCACCCAGGAGGGGGTCTGCGGCCAGAGGGCCAAGCACAGCGGAGAACGTGGGGGGAGGCCCTGGAGGGAGGCGTGGCCCGTGAAGTCTCCTCTGGCCCCGGTGCCGCTGGTCTGGGGGGACAGAGTGGCTCCTGCCCTCCTCACGCGGGGCTTCCTCTGAAGGCCAGCCAGCAGGGTTGGGTCCTTGGTTAAGGGGTGGACTGAGAAGAATCCTCGGGGCTCCGGCCAGCCCCCTCGCTTCTCAGAACTTAAAAGCACTGACTTCCCCCTCCCCCTCCTGCACCCCATCCCAGGAAAAATCAGCCCCCTCTCAGCAGCCCTTGCTAATAGCCACTGCCCTACAGGCTCTCGCGGAGCTGGGCCCCCCTTTGCAAATCTTTCCTGTGGAGGCCAGGCCCCAGAGGAACTGGTATGTGAGCCCGGGACCTGGGAAGAGGGGAGGCCGACACTGGCCTCACTGAGCCGGCAGGGGTCACGCGGCGTCGGCCTCCAGGAGCCTCCACACCGGATGTCTGAACTCCGGTCTGTTTACCGAAAGCCACCAAAGCAGGGGGTTTGGAAGGAACCCCAAAGGTCTCTTTTGAACGCGACATCCCTCTCCCTATCGGAGGAACCAGCCACAGTTCCTGAAAGCAGAGTGCGAGGGGAGCGGCGTCCGGAGCGGGCCCTGCAATGCGCAGCGTGGGCATGGTGGCGTCGGGGCAGAAACAAAACCGCTTTGCTCGCGAGCCATCAGCAAGCCAAGGCGCAGCCAAGCAGCCGGCCTGCCCAGGCGCGTGCCCCAGACAGCCCCCAGCGTCCTCTGCCCTTCCCGGGAAAACGGAAAATGCAGAACCTCCTGGGCGAGCCCACAGTGAGAGCCGACACCCAGGCCTCCCTGGACGGGCAGGTCTGGGAGCAAGCAGGCGCCAGCACCGAGCCCCCAACTACCCCCAGCTCACCCCACGGTCACCCAGGGCCGGCTTTGGGGGAGGTTTTGGGCTTTGAAAAAACATAGCGGGTCTAATTTCCAATCAGCCGGATGCACCCTGAACCCCACCCCTCGGTTATTCTGTCCCTGGATGCTCGTCCGTAGGCAGCATCCCGAAGCAGGCACTGCCCCGACCTGGAGGGAAGGCCGCTCACCTGCTCTGGCGCCTGCTGGTTGGGAAGGACACCCCGCTGATGAGCAGCGGCTCTCAGGGTCTGCAGGCAGCTCGCTCGCTCACTCGCTCGTTAGGGAGTGTCACTGCGGAGCGCCTGAGGCAGCTGGCGAACGAGGCGCGGCCCCCAGGGGTCGGCTGGGAGGCAGCAAGTCCATTAGTCCTATTAGGGCGTTTGTCTCGGAAACAGGCTGAATTATTCAGGAGGCCTCAGCCCCTGAACGCCCGCCCGGGAAGTGCAGCTCTGTGGTGCCGCCGGCCCGGCCGACTCGGCGCTGGGGCTGGTGGGGAGCACCAGCCGGGGTCCTGCCATTGCCTCGGGCCACCCCTGCCTCCACTGCCCCCGATGGCCAGGGACACGAGTGGAAAGGACCCAGGTGCACAGCCCCATCCCCCATCTCATCCCTGGCTGTGTCTGCAGGAGGGGAGCCGGGTCCCCGTGGCATGGGACGCCCACCCTTCTTCAAGGGGCTGAGGTCTGAGGAGACCTCCCATCAGCACACGTGGTCGGACGCCCCTCCTCCCTTCCACTGGGATGCGCCCAGATTGGTACCCAGTATCTGGAAATGGCTGGAAGGTTCCGGAAGCCTGCTGTTGGACACCACTCGGCCTCTCCCGCAGGGAGGGGCATAGGGACCCTTCCTCACAGCGCGCGTCCTGCCCTGGGTTTGGGAAATGCTTCGAGGCTGAGCTCTGGGGGGAAGCTATGCGGAGCCCCTGTTCCAGGGTCATGACCCCAGGGTACTGTGGAGAGCGGCTCAGCGTTCGGACAGGTTCAAGCCTGGGACTAAGCAGAGGGCACGGTCCTCTCGTGGCAAAGCCACATGCAAGTCCCAGCACAATTACAGCCAAAGGCTGTGGCTGTGAGCGTGAACCTGTGGTCCGAACCTGCGGGCCCACGTGGCTGAGTGACACGGGCTGCGGGAGGCACAGCAAGAAAACAAAGCTGGATCAGGTGCCTGTAACTGAGTCGGTTTGAAACCGGGAGAACGCTGTAAACATCTTGACCGCGCCCTTCCTTTGCCTCGGGGAGTCTGGCTATAAAGTAAAGACTTGGCTGGCAGGCCGTGGGCTGTCGCTCGCTCTCCATCAGAGAGGACAGCGTCCCACCCAGACCCAGCTTCTTCTCTTGTCTTTCTCAATCCCTCACTGCCCCCTCTCAGGCTCACCCATGGCGGTGCTGGCGCGGCACAGGGTGCCAAAAAGTCTCAGCGTGACATCACTTTCCGGAGAACAGGACAGAAGCTGAGCTGCTTACCCTGACAAACCTGCCAACAGCATGGCGGCCACCAGCCTCCAGGTGGGGTGGGGTGGGGGTGGGGAGAGGGAATCAGGGCCCCAGGCCCCCAGCCCCAAGGACAAAGCACATGGAAGGTGAGTGCATGGCCCTCGAGGACACGCGGTGACCGGCATGTTATCTCCTGGGAAGGCCTCAGTTACGGACGTGAGATGGTTTTCTCAAAGGCCTGAGTCCACTATGTCCCTCACGTGTCCCCCTGGGCAGGAGGTGGCCCTGGGCCTCACTGGTGATTGGCTGTCATCGCCCGACATGCTTCGAAGGAGGGCTGTCTCCTTCCCCCAGGCCACTGCTGCTCTCTGTCTTGACTGACAAGCCCATGGGCGAGCTCCAGACACCCTGTTCTTGTGCCGCGCCCCCTCCCTCCCTCCCTCCCTCTTACCGGGCTCCTGCCCTTCCCCCTCTCTCCTGGTCGCCCACATCCAGCCTCTCTCCCCCCGTCTTATTCCCTGCAGCGGAGCCGGATCCCTGCCCGGCTCAAACACCGCCATGGCTCCCCAGCGCCCCATGAATACAGCCCAGCTCCTCCCTCCCAGGCCCCATCGACCTCTAGTCCTGTCCCATGCTGTCCCATCCCCGATGGCCCGTCGGTGAAGCCACCACTTCCTGTTCTCTGCACCTCTCCAAGTCATGGCTCAGGCTGTCGCCTCGACTGGGACGTTCTTCCTGGTTCTGTGCTGAATCCTGTCCTGACCTCAAGGTCCAGCTCAGAGCCCGTGCTGCCTTCTCGGTGAAGCCTCCCTGACGCTTGGCGGGCTGTGGCCCCGTCCTCCTCGGAACACCGGCCGGTCCTGAGCCTTCTCCCAGACACGGTCCACCCTGGACAATACTGGCGCATTTGGGCTCGGGGCAGGCTGCAATACTGTTGCCGGCCCTCTGTCCCTCTCTGTGTTCCTGGTTCCTCCCCCGGGGTGATGGTGGGGCGTATCTCTCCTGCCCTCTGACATTGGGCTGGGTCGTGGGACTCACTTCGGCCAAAAGAACGTGCAGAGGTGACAGTGTGTGGTTTCTAACCTTGGCCTTCAGAGACGTTACAGGTTTCTGCTCCCCCGGACGTTTCTGCCACAAGGAGAACAGGCCTGGGACAGGCCGGCGAGCAAGGACGGAGGATGAGCACTTGGACCCGACCTGCAGCTCAGTGCCGAGTCCCGCCTGGATGGACTGGCTCTCTTCAACCCCCGACACACAAGCAAGAAATGAATGGCTCTTGTACAGCGACTAGAGGCCCAGAGCATGAAAATTCAGGCACTGGAGGGGGGCTCCCTCAGCCCGGCCTGCCCCCCTCACAGTCCGGGAGCCCTCAGGGGCCAGAGGTGACCTGGCGATCAGGGGCAGGTTACGCCCCATCACACCTCTGCTGCTGCCACTGCATGCAGCCAAGCCTCGGCTGGCCCTGGTTACCTGCACCTTGGGTGGCCCTGGGCAGCTGGGGGGCTGAGGGGACCGGGAGGCTCTGGAGGCAGGTGCCCTGGCGGGGCTGAGGGGACTGGGTGCTGCCATCTTGTGGCTGTGGGCGCCGCCATCTTTGAGGGAGGGACAGTCAATTAGCATATTCCCTCCTTATTGGCTGTGGGCACCGCCATCTTTGAGGGCGGGGCAGGGAATTAGCATATTCCCTCCTTATTGGCTGTGGGCGCCGCCATCTTTGCGATGGCATGAGGGTCAATTAGCATATTCCTTCTTTATTAGATAGGATGAGTTTGGGGGCTGTTTGTTAGGCGGCATTCTGTGTAACAGCTGACGGATACAGGGTTGAGGGCAGGGCATGCCTTGCACACCTTTGCCCTGTTCCCGGAGAGGCTCCACAGTGCTGACTGACTTAAAGCCATCGGGAGCCACGTCAGTGCCCACGTGATGAGAACGCCCGTGGGGCCTTTCCTGCCTGCCCGTCTTGTGCTCCTTTCCTCCCGGGAGCGAGGTGGCCGGATGTCGGAGGGTGCAAGGCCCACGCACGTTGGGAATCACTGGTCAGGTCCTGCTGGGACGAGCGCCACCTGTTCGCTCTGACAGGCTGGGCCGTTGCACATAGACACCACGATGCACATCTCATCCAAGCGCATTTGCAAGCCCAGGTTCACACCCAACGAGTTCAGGCAAAATCATGTCAGCGAAACTGAGTGGAAGCAGAGGCTCACCTCTTAGAGCTCTCTGTAAGGAGGGGCCGCCCGGGAGGCACCGAAGCAGCAGCAACATTAGCCCGAGGGCCCCGGCCCACGGTCACGGTTAGAGGTGCCGGAGCTGCCAGAAGGAGAGAGCCATGCAGGGCCCAGTGCGGGCCCTGCGCCCACCGCCCGAGGTTCCTGGTGCGTCGCAGGAACCCCCCTCGGTCCGTCACAGGGGGTGTGCGACGCTGGAGAGCTGGTTCTGGACCCAGAGGCTCCCCAGGCCCGAATGCCAGACACCAGGGCCCTGCCCCCAAGAGCCGCGTGGAGTCCCCACACCGTCCCAGGGCGGCAGGGCTGACATTCTCCCGAGAGGAGAAAAGTGGCAAAGTACCTAGAGTTACAGGCTTCCCAGGAAGCACCGCCCTCCGGGCACCTCCCTGCTGGACAGGCTAGGCAGCGGCTGCCCAGGAGGAGGCGGGACAGCCTGTCCCCTCCGCACCGCGTCCCCGGGGACAGAGCCTCTCGCCCTGCGAACACCGGGGCGCTGATTCACCGACAAGGGACAAGGAAAGGCATCAGAACGACGCCAGCCAGTCCGCCTGCCCCATCCAGGCCACTCGGACCCGGAACCAGAGCCGCACCCCCCGAGCGGAAGCTGGCCTTGGATGACCGCGAGGCTTCGAATTGGCCCAAATCCAAGGAGAGGGACAGCGGACGGGCTGGCCACGGCGTCTTTTACTCTGAGAACCCCGAAACCGTGACCCAGGACGGCCAGGAAAGCGCCTCCCCCGCGCCCTGAGGGAGCTTTAGGGGCGCCCGCCAGCTGGGCAGCTATCACAAGCCCCTTTGCCCAAACCAAAGCCCATTCCAGATCAGCCCCGCGAACCCCACCTGTCCGCCTTCGCCAGGACAGAGCAGATGGCACGGGCGGGCGCGAGGGAACAGGCCGGGCCTCTTCGGGGAATTTCTATCTCCGAGAGACCACCAGCGCGCCCTACCGACCGACCGACCGACCGACCGGAGCGCTGGGCCCTCCCCCCGCACCCCTGCCCTCGGCGCCGGTTTAGGGAAACGGAGGGCGCGTTACCTGTAAAACTGGAGCTGTCTTTTGGGGCTCCCATACCGAGTACTGCGGGCAGCAATGGGGGAGAGAAGGAGGGAGAGAAGAGAGAGTCCACAATTGGCATTAGCCACAGGGAGGTGCCAGCCCGGAGCCTTCGCGACGCGCACAACCGGGGCCCCACCCCCCCGCGCCGCCGGCTCCGCGCTGTCGGAGGATGCGCGCCCGGCCGGGTCCCACGCGCTCGGCGGCAGCGCCACCCAGTGGCGCGCGGGGGCAGAGGCCCGTTCTGCTGGGACACGGGTCCTGTGCCAGCCTCACTCACACACAGAGAGGGAAAAAGACAGGAGGTCACGCCCCCCCGCCCCCCGCGGGGAAGGTCTGTCGGTTTTAACCAAACACGCTTTCCAACAACAAGTGGAAAAGCCTCCAACCGAGACCTGCTGTCACCCCACTCGCCGTGGGTTCTCAGGGTCTTGATGAAGCAGGGACAGCCCTTCCCCCTGTGGTTCCCAGGGACACTGGCTGTGGCTCAGGCCCTGATAATTATCCGGCAGGTCCCATAGCTCCAGGACCCCACCTGGGCCCCAGGACTCCACCTGGGTTCCCAGCTTGGCCCGATGTCCGCCCCCCCCGCCCCTGTGGGTGGCCTGGGATTTACCCAGAGACCCGAGCTGTGTTTGGAAGAGGCTTCTCCAGGTGCCTGGGGAGACCTGGCCGTCCCCCACCCCACCCTCCCGGCATCTGAGCCTCGCCCAGGGCATGGGGGGCGGGAGGGACCACGCCTGCCGCTGCACCTCACAGCCCATGGGCCTCACTCTGTCCTTCCCCGGGTCAAGAGGAGGACAGTGGCCTCGGGGGCTCCTCCTGGGAGGCAGGACTGACCCGGGGCGGGCGGGGGCGGGAGTCACCTGTAGATCATGCCGGGGGAGCCCGTCTGCCGCAGGGAGAGCCGAGCCGGGGAGCCGGTGGTGGATTCTGGGTACATGGAGCCGGCCTCTGGTCCGCCTGCGCTCTTCACGCGGGATGACTCTGGGGGGAAGCAGAGGAGGAGGGAGCAGGTTCAGAAAGGCCAGCTGGGCTGGGCCTGGAGGCTCTGCGAGGGTGAAGGTCATCCGCCCGTCCTTCATCAGACAGACAGACAGACAGACAGGCCGACCGACGGGGACTCGGACGCCCCCCCATCCCTCCACTCTCCCCCGCAAGCGCTCCTGGGCGGCCCCTCGCCCGCCCTGGCGGTTTTGCTGAGCCTCTAGGAGCACATTTCTGTTGCCCAAACTGCAGAAACAGTGGCTCCGGGGCCTCTGTGGACTCAGGACTGTCTTCCCCAGCCCAGGACCATCCTTGCTGTCCCCTCCCCTGACCCCGACTCCAGCCCACTACAGGCCACTGGTGGGACTGCTCAGTGGTAAGGAAGCAGCTTGTGCCCGGCCAGTGTGGCTCAGTGGTTGAGCATCAACTTATGAACCAGGTCACGGTTGGATTCCTGGTCAAGGGCACATGCCCAGGTTGCAGGCTTGGTCCCCAGTGGGGGCGTGCAGGAGGCAGCCGATCCATGATTCTCTTTCATCATTGATGTTTCCCTCCCTCCCTCTCTGACATCAATAAAATATATTAAAAAGAAGAAGAAAAAAGGAAACAGCTTGTCAGATGCCTCGCCTCCCCGGCTCCGGGCACTCACGCCCCGTGTCAGCCCCGCCCCTGGGTGAGCGCCGGGAGTAGCGGCTTGCTTCTCACCACAGAATGGGCACGGGTGCTGACGTCACTGCTGTGCTGAGGACGGAGATGGTGCCTCCTGTCTTGCTGGCGGCATCTCTTTTCGGACTTGCCGGCTCTGATGAAGCTCGTTGCCAGGTTGGAGAGGCCCACGTGGCAAGGAACTGAGGGTGACCTCTGGCCAACAGCCCACAAGACGGAATCCTTCAAACCACCGTGCGGGTTGGCGGGGGGGGCCCTTTCCCAATCGAGCCTTTGAATATGAGCCCAGCCCGACCAACACCCTGATGCAGCCTGTGAGGCCCTGAAGCAGGGGACCAGACGAGCCGTGCCCACCTCCTGGCCCACAGCCACCGAGAACAGTCGTTTGCAGTAACATCTGCGGCAGCAACAGGTCATGCTGAGCTCCCGATGGCGCTCGGCCCTGCCCCTCCACGGCCATTCCCAGCTCAGCAAGGACCCATCACCCACCCTCAGGAGCATCCAGAACCCCCCGCCTCTCGTGGGGATCCCCACCAGCTCTCCCTGGTCCCTGCCACCACCTTCTCTCTCGCCCCACAACAGCTTTCTAGGGGGCTCCTGGCTCCCACCTTGCCCCCACGGTCTACTTCAAGGGAGCCGGGAGAACCTCCTAGACCCGTGGTCGGTAAACTGTGGCTCGCGAGCCACATGCGGCTCTTTGGCCCCTTGAGTGTGGCTCTTCCACAAAACACCACGGCCTGGGCGAGTCTATTTTGAAGAAGTGGCGTTAGAAGAAGTTTAAGTTGAAAAAATGTGGCTCTCAAAAGAAATTTCAATCGTTGTACTGTTGATATTTGGCTCTGCTGACTAATGAGTTTGCCGACCACTGTCTAGGCATCAATCAGATGATGTCATATAATAGCCCCAAACCCTCCAATGGTTCCTCACTTTATTCAGAATGAAAGCCCAAATCTCAGCACCGGCCTGGGACCCCCACCTGCCCCTCCCCCGCCCCCGCTGTCCCCCGCGCTCACCTCACCCCTGCACACTGGCTCCTGAGGTCCCACAAACCCGCCCTCACTCCAGACTCAGGGTTTTGCTCTGGTCTTCCTTCCACCTGAGCCCTCTGACCCGCGATCCCTCTGAAGGCCCCCAGCCCCCAACCGCTGCCTCTTTTACAAAGGCCGCCTTCTCATAGAATCTTTCCCGAACACCTGACCTTAAACAGCAAACCCTGTCTCCCCCCGCACCCCGTCCCTTCCCGGCATCCCCTGCCCCAGCACGTATCCCTTCCGGGGTGCCTCTGTCTCCCTCCCACCAAGTTGCCAGCTTTGTCTTGGGTCCACAGCTGTGCCTGGCACAAGTAGACACTCAGGTATTTGTTGAATGAATGAATGAATGAATGAATGACTCTGCAACTCAGCCTGCTGAAGGCTCACCCAGGGAAAGCGCAGGGGAGGGCTGGATGGGCGGGTGTTAACCTTGAGTGCCCCTGGGCGGGGAGGCCCAGGGATGCTGCCCGTGCCAGGAACAAGGGCAGTGTCTCTGGAGGGTGCAATGCTCACCCTGTCCAGGGGGGTGCTCAGGCAGCTGCAGGTGCGGGGACAGCCAGCACCACCTGCGGCAACTAGGAGGGCATCCTGGGGAGGCCACCTCTGCCACTCCTCCCTCTACCCAGCCTGGGCTCCCTGAGCCGGTGGCCAGCTGCTGCCCAGAGCCCACCTCCTGGCCCTGTAGCTGCCACCATCCAATCAGGAGCAACTGCCTCCTCCCAGCAGCCAATCCCGGAGGAGCAGATGTCCTAGTGGGATACTGCCAATGGCTGGCACCTTGGGAGGCAGATGGGGGGCAGGGGAGGGCATGGAGGGGGGGAGGGGAAGCTTTATAAGCCATTTGAGAGCGCACCAGGCCCGGGAGGGAGGGACAGCTGGCTTGGGGTCCAAAGTCTGGGCACCTGTCTCCTGCACTAGGACCTGGCCTGTGTGTGACCCGGTTTGTACAGGGAGACACCGAAGCAGGGGTGCTCACAAGGCCTGCCCGTACCTGCTCAGGGGGAGAGAAGACAGACATGAAACGCTGAGCCCAAGGGGAAAGCCGCGGATAAATCTTGGCTCTTACAGGGTGAGCTCACGGCGACGACAGGGGCCACAAGGCCAGGAGGCTCCTTTCTGCTCCCCAACTGACCACTGGCAACACTTTCACACATAAAAAAGTTGTAAAAAATCCCAACAGCAACAAACCCCATCTTCTCCATCCTATCACCATATCTACATTGCGCCTCATTGGCTTGTATTTCCTCCCTCCCTCCCTCCCTCCCTCCCTCCCTCCCTCCCTTCCCTCCTTTCCTCCCTCCCTGTCCCAGCAACACGTGCACAAGATGGGAGGAATTTAGCGCATCCAGGGACAGAAGAAAAGGAACACGCAGCTTAAACCAAGAAACTGCAAAGAAAGGTCAGACCCGAGCCTGTGCGTCCAGGATGGAGACACAAGTAACAGAAGACACTTTCTGACGGGGCCTGGCTGGGCCGGCTGGGTCATCCAGATGTTCTGGTTGACGGAGCTGGCATCTGATTGGCTCAGGATGAAGGCCTCAGGTAGGCTCAGGATGAAGGTAGAAAGGTATGGGAGATGGAATTGGCCGCCATTCCTCACTTCTCCCGGCAGCCATGTCCTTTGCTGTGTGACTTTGCTAGCTTCCCCCCACACACACACACACACACACACACACACACACACTCATACACACACATTCACACACACACGCTCACACACACACACACACACACACTCACACATGCTCACACTTCATACTCACACTCTCACGCACACACATACACACACACACTCTCACACACACTCTCTCTCACACACACACGCACACTCACACACACACACTCATATACACACATTCACACACACACGCTCACACTCACACACTTCACACAGTCACACACTTCACACACACACACACATACACATGCTCACACTTCACACTCACATGCACACACACTCTCACACACACACGCACACACTCACACACACACACTCACACTGCACCAGCTCCGCCTCCGCCTCTGCCATCACCACGGACACACCTGCTGGTCCAAAGCCTGCCCGTGCCACCCAGTCTAGCCTGGGATGTGGAGCCGCCCGAGGCACCGACGCATGAGAAACGGACGCTCGCTGTGGCCGCCCGCCACGCTCCTGCAGGTGGGCGGAGCTTTAGGCTGAGCACCCCTGGGAGCGCATCCTGGGCTTAGCACGCAGGATCACCCTCATCACGGTCAATGACAATTCCAGAGAGTGGCAGGGCCACTCCAACGGAGGGAAAGAGGCCACGCTCTCTGCACCGTAGATCCGGGGCACGCGAAACGCAGGTGGCCAGGGCCTCCCTGAGCGGACAGGATCTGATGGGAAAGGAGGTTAGCACGTTGAGTGCTGAGAGGTCACCGCTTCTGAATGGAGACCCTGCCAGAGCCCACCCCAGCTCCGCCCTCTGGGTGACCCGACGAGACCCATGCAGCTGTCAGGAGGGTGGTGAGGCCCAGCCGGGGCTCAGATCTGGTCCCGGTCCGAGTTCTAACGGACATCGTTGGGGGTGACCTGGGGCAATGCTCTCAGGCTTCCCCGGTGTCAGTTTCTTCCTCTGAGAAATGGTAAAGGGCCAGGGAGGGTCCCAGGTGCTGCAGGTGTACGTGCATGGCGGGTGTAGGAGGGCCAGGGAGGGTCCCAGGTGTGGCAGGTGTACGTGCGTGTGGGGCGTAAGGGGGGCCAGGGTGCTGGGACCGGCCTGTGCCTGGCCCCGGTGCGGGGAAGGTGAGGGCCACGGCCCGGAGTGCTTCTTGCCAAGTCGCCGCTCACGGCTCCCTCCTGGATACTGCGCCATGAAGTCGCTCCGGCACAGACGTGTCCCTGCTCCCTGGCAGCCATCTTCCCTCCGGAAAACCACTGTCCAGGTCCTCAGACTTGCGACGCATCTGCATTTCCTTCGCTGCCTCTGCTCGTTGCTCACAGAAGGCCACTTGTCTTCCCCAGAAAAAGGCTCGTCCCGTGGACGTGACCGTCACACACAGGTAGGACTCGATGTCACGAAGGGCCTCTGTGGCTGCCCCCAAAGGCTGGATCGTTCTGGAAGCTCACAGGCTCCAGCAGGCTTGTCCCTCGGGGGCTGAGGTCGGAAGCATGATAGCGGTGTAGGAGTTATCTGTTGCCACGGGACGAGGGTTAGCAGCCTAAAACAAGCCTTTCTCACCGGTTTTGGAGGGTCAGGAGTCGGGATGGGCGGGCTGGTGGTTCTGGCTTGGGGTCTATCCCGAGTTTGAGTCAGGCTGCCGGCGGCTGGGGCTGCAGTCTGACCCGAAGGCTGGCCTGGGGCCAGGGGCTCCTCTTCTTACACGTCTCGCTCGCGTGGCTGCGAGCAGCAAGGCCCGAGGCCTGGGCCTCTCACACCAGGTGCCTGGAACCTCCCCAGAGTAAAGAAGCAAGAAGCTGTGTCTTTCATGAAGAAGTTTGTCCTCTGGTCGCAAAGACCAACCCTCCTCTGATGAGGGAGGGTGTGAGGACTGGCTACCTTGGAGGGCACCACCGTGACACCATGAGGGACGTCCCCCACCGTTAGCCCCTCCCCATGTGCCCGCCACCACTGGGATGTCGTCTCCACCTGGCCAGGGCTTTGTCTCTTGCTCACAGATGTATCCCAGGGCTCCAGGGGGCCAGCCACACGGCAGATGTTCAGTGGACGTGACCTAGCACAGGCTCCTGCTGGCTAGGTGTGACGGACAGACAGACGGACATCGCTGACCTTCCTGGCAGCCTCGGGGCTGGGACTCCAGCTCCTGCTTCTCGAGCCCTGGAGAGCCTTCCTGCCGCAGCCCTGAAGCTCGGCTGGGGCTGTTCCTGGCACAAGGCCGCCGCCTTGCCGGCCACAGCCAGCAGCAGCCACCGCGGTGACTGTGGGCCTCGGAGAGACAGGAAGAGGTGTAACTGCTTGAAACCGCACAGATCCGGAAGGGCGCTTGCATAACACCCCTAGCCCTTCCCCGCCAGGAGCCAGACCCCCGCCTCCGGGGCCCCCTCCTCTCCTCTGAGCGAGTCTGGGTCGAGGACCGAGAATCTGGCCGAGGTGCACGTGGCCACCGGTCCGGCCTGTGGGGCCATCGGGGAGCAAGCGAGAGGCCCCGGTGCGGGGAGGGGTGGAGACCAACAACCCCATTCTGAAGTGGCACCGTGAGGTCTGCTGAGATTCGGGTGGTGGGGGGACAGCGGGGTGCATGTTCCTGGGGCAGGGTCATAGCCAGGTGCCTGCTCATTGCCACAAGGGTCCTGTCTCTCCTCTAAGCCCCCGGGCCTGGGCCAGGGGAGCCGATGGCGCGCTGACCCACCGACCTGCCACCGAACAGCACGGGCCTCACGTGGCCAGACAAGAGCAGGAGCGTCCGGACCGCGGAGACCCACAGGGGATTCTTAACAAAGGCCACAGGCTACACCTGCTAATCTTCTCAGAGCGACATTCAAGGGCCTGTCCCTGATCACACACGTTGACCCTGCACAGAGCCCAGCCCAGGCGAGTGCGAGGGGAGGCCCCGTTCACATCTCACTAACGTCGGAGTTAAGGTAAAGGTCACGGCCAAGGAATCCCAACTGTCCCAAATCAACGGGAAATCCCCTTACACAGTCCCTCACCCCCAAATCAGGCACCGGCGGCGCCTCCGGACAGAAGCCTGGCTGGGCTCTGGCTACACCAGGACCCTGCGAGGCAATGGCTGGGCTGCCGGGTCAGCACCGCTGAGGCCCTGGGAGGGAACGGAGGCTCTGACCATGGGTGGGGCCTCATCGCCAGCTGTGCCTCCTGCTGGGGCGGCCCCAGGCGCAAGGGTGCCACGCAGGGCCCCCCCTGGTGCCCGCAGAGGGAACCTGTGTTTTATAGACCTCGTGAGCGGCCGCGAGGCAGGGGAAGACTAGGGAAACAGCCCGCACACCCATGACCATCCCAGCGCCCAGGCCCAGGCCCCGCTGCAGCCCTTCATTCAGCAGACAGTCAGGGCTCCGGCCTCCGCCTTGCCACCGAGACCACACCCCGGCTCCCACATCCTGCCGGGCCAGGGGGGAAGAGCAGGTGGGGGAGGGAGGGGCCCTTGCCAGAAGTACCCGGCTTCTCTGAGCAGGAGGAAGCCCCTTGGGCACCAGGGAGCTGCCTGCCCGGCGCTGCCCTCCTCCCCCGAGGGGAGCTGATGGGGTGGCCGTGCTGTGGTGCTGAGGCTTCAGCACAGACCTGCAGGGCGGGGAAGGCTCGGGGTCCCCCAGCTGCCCTCCCCCTTGCAAAAGCGGGGGGACCCACTCGTCTTGTTTTTAAGGCAGGGACCCTCACTCCCTGGCCCCTGAGTCCCAGGCCAGGGGTTCCCAGGCGACAGCAGCTGCGCAGGAGTCTCTGGGAGCTGGCAGGGGCTGCGGGCAGCTGGCACCGCCTGGCGCCCCGCGGTGGCGACAGAGGTGGCCCTGGAGCGCTCTTGATCTCCAGGCACCTCGCTGCCCAGGAATGAAAGCAGAAGCCAGCGGCTCCGGGGGTGGGACTATGTCCCAGTCGGACGGACACCCTGGCTGGCTGCTGGGCTGCACCCCACCCGCCGCCAGCAGTCACTGGGGCGTGGGGGGCCTGCTGAGCCCCTCGCTGGGGGAGAGCTGCAGCGGCTCTGCTGACGGGGCCACGCAGGCTCTGCCCGTCCTGCAGGGCAGTCCCAGGGGCAGCTGGCACCCGGCCTCGGTGGGTGGAGTCTGGGGGGCTGCTTGGCCCGACTAACCCAGTTGGTAGAGAGCACGCAAGCCCCGCTCAGCACAAACACAAACCCATTCTGGGGAACAGGGCCCCGAAACACCCCCGGTACCTGCTCCTGGGTCAGAACCGCCAGACACAAGCCCATTCTGGTGGGAGGCGAACAGCCACGGGGCCACGGGGCCAACCAGGAAGTGGGTGGCAGGAGGTGCCACAGAGCGGAGGACGCCTGGCCAGCCAGGGCCCCAGGGAGCGGGGTGTGGCCTCCAGCCCAGGCGCAGAGGCAGGGCCCACAGCCAGCCTTCCGGCGGCGCAGAGCCGCGAGGGGCAGGAGGCCGGCCCCCCAGGCGGGCTGGGCCCCGCTTCCGGGAGGGGGACAGACCGGTGATTAAAGTGCCTGATCACCGGTGCCTGCGTTGTGCCAAAGCCGGCCCCACAGCCTGGAGGTGGCACTGCTGCTCCCCACCCGACAGAGGGCGACACGAGGCTCAGAGGTCAGGCTGGGGTAGGACCTGGGACTGGCTGACCCCAAGGCCGTGCTCTGAGCTGCAGGAGGCTCGCCCACCCCCACCGGGAGGAAATAACATCGCTGCTTTGGAAGCTCCCACCTGAGATTTGACTTAATCAGCGCTATCCTTTGGGCCGATGCCATGCGCCACGCTTCCCGTGGCTGTCACACGGACCCTTCCGAAACCCCGCAGGCGGCCATGACTGTGCCCATCCTGCAGACGCGGACGCTGAGGCCGAGGTCAGCCAGCTGGTGCGTGTCGGGGCGGGGGGCGGGGGGCGGATTTGAGGCTCGAGGGTCTGAGTCCAGCGCTGGGCGCGTGCAGCTGTCACCCTCGGCGTGGCCTGTTGGGGGCCACACCCAGGCCACCTCCACAGGGGCCTCTGTTTGCTGAAATTCTCCGGAAAACAACGGGGGTGCCCACACCAAGAGCAGTTCCTCTTCTGTGGTTGGCGGGCGGCCTCCCTGGCGCCCTGGCATGAGCCGGGCTGTGCCGCGGCCGTGGGCCCTGTGCGTGCGCGTTGAGTGGCCGGAAGAAAGAGAAAACAGTAACGTTGCCCGGCACACGCAGGAAGCGTAGGCTGCGGATCTCAGTGCCCATAAATGACGCTGCGTGGGCACAGCCACCTCACTGCACCTGGTCAGCTCGCGCTGCCGTTAGGAAATGCCCGATGTGGCGGCGTCAGCAGCAGGCATGTCCCTCACAGTCCTGGAGGCTGGGAGCCCACGATCCAGGTGCCGGCGGATTCGGGCTCTGGGAGGCCGCGTCTGGGCCTGCACACGGCCACCGCCTTGCTGTCCTCACAGGGCGGGTGGTGAGCTCTGGTTTCCCGGTCTCTCCCCGTCTTATGAGCACACCACCCATCATGGGATCCCCCTCAGGACGCCCCTAAAGCTCAGCACCACCCAAAGGCCGCACTTCCTAATGCCGTCCCGTCGGGATTGGGGTTTCAATTTATGGATCCTGGGACACACACACATCCAGTCCATGACGCGCTGTCCCCCCGCATTCCTGCGACACGGCAGGCCAAGCAGCTGGCCCACTGCTGTGCCCAAGCCCCACACGTTTTCGCTCTGGTCCCCCGTAGGAGAGGCTGGTGAGCCCTGCCTGGGACGACACCCTGCCATCGTCCCTGTGCCGAGTAGGAGGCCACCTCATTCCTGCAGAGGCAGAGCCCCGGGTGCCCACCGCCCCATCCGCTTCGCACACAGCCTTCTGGGCCCCGCACGTCCCTGCCCCGCTGCCCACACGGCGCCTGGGCGCGTCCTGGGCTTTACCTCTCCGCGTGGTGCCTCAACCACGTGTCCCCCGCAAAGCATCCACGCAGCTTCCACGGCGCTCCTGGTCCCTGGGATTTTGTCTTCCATTGGGCGGATCTCAGGTGGTTTAGCGACTTCCCGGCCAGCCCTGGGGTCTGAGTTTTTATCTCAGGGGAATCACAGCCTGCTTCCTGGGATTGCACACGCTCATCCCCACTAATCACCGACGCCAGAAGGCAGGCCGTCTGGGTGGCTGGGTGATCTGCAGCCTTCAGCCCATCCCCACTCGAAACCTCACTGTGGAGGGGGCGCGATGCAGGAGGCAGGCGGGATTTACTGGTGCGCGCTCAGCACTGCCCCCACCGACCATCTGCACCCGGGTCACGCACATCACAGGTGGGAGGCCTCCCAGAGCCTTCGCGCAAATGCAAGCCTTCGAGGTTGAAACACTCCCTGCATTTTTCCCTGGGAGACCCCTCCTCAGTGACATTATGCAAATTTTCCAAACGTTCAAGAAAGGCCATGAAAAGACACCTCATCGAATCCAGGACTTGGCTCCGTGGCCGGCTGAAAGGTTCCCGCCTGAACCATCAAGTGGCCTCCTGCCAAGACACCCCCAGCTCCAGCTCCTGCCTTTGCCCCCCCCCCCCCCCGCCCAGATCTAGGAAAGCAGCAATGAGCTCACCCTCCTGGTGGGGGGGCTCTGTGGCTCCTTCTCTGCTGGGGGCAGCAGCGGGCTGTGGTTCGGAGGCTGGACTCTCAGGACCATCACTTATGTCTTGCGGAGAGCGGCCACAGTGCTTGGACAGGTTCAAGCCTGGGACTAAGCAGAGGGCACGATCGTCTCGTGGCAAAGCCATGTGCAAGTCCCAGCACAATTACAGCCAAAGGCTGTGGTTGTAAGCTTGACCTTAGGGTCCAAACCTGTGGTCCCAGGAGGCTGAGTGATGTGGGCTCGATAGAGTTCAGGTGCATGTAATTGAGTGGATTCGAAGCCCGTGAGAATGCTGTAAACATCTTGACCATGCCCTTCCTTTGCCTCGTGGCATAAAATCTGGCTATAAAATAGACTCGGCTTGCAGGCGCTGGCACTGTCTCTCCATCAGAGAGCAGCGTCCCACCTAGCCCCAGCTTTATTCTCTTGTATGTCTTCTTTAATCCTTCACATCCCCGCCCTGCCCTCAGGTTCACCCCTGGGCATACTGAGCGCGGCACACTGTCTCAATTTCATTTTCAATGTCATAGACCAGAGGTCTGCGAAGTCTGGCAGCCACTGAACCACTCTTGGCCTTGGGCTCCTCCACTGTCTCCAGTGGCTGCCAACAAGCAGTGCCACCCCCCAGGGCTGGGCAAGGACTTCGTGAGTGAGTGTGCGCGAAAACCCTCATCCCAGTGCTCACGAGGGAGGCGCTCAGCCTGCCCAGTGCCGGTCCCCGGCTGCTGCTCAGGGGGGCACCTTGCACGTCCTCTGCCCACGGCACCAGGAGGACACGCCACGTCCCTGGGCCTCCAACCATTCAAACCCCGCCTTTTCCGCAGGACTGGACGGTCACTGAGCGCAGGGGACTCGGGCGCAGCGTCTCTGAGCCGTGTTCCCAGCAGAGGCCGAGGGCCGGGCAGAGGGCAGGCGGCTCGTCTGCCCTGCTCATGAGGCGACACACGCAGGCTTTAAAAATGCTACGCTTATTTCACTGCACTGCAGGAGTGAGGACGAGAACATACAGTCTGTGTGAGTGACTCCAATAAAAAATAAACGAGGCAAAAACAGACGCCAAAATAGTCCTGCACCCGAGGCAGTGGCCTCGTCGCGGCCAGCTGTCCCGGCAGAGGCACTGCCGAGAGCGGCAGGAGGATGGCTCAAGGGTTTACCCCGGGACAGATCAATCAGATTTATGGGCAAAGGAAAGCAGGTTAATGAGGATCGGAGCACACAGGGCCTCTGCACCTTCTCCTCGCCTCCTGACACCCCCGCGGGGCAGAGGCCAGGGGCTTGGCCAGCAGGCAGCATGGGGTCACCTTGGACTTGAGGGGTCCCCTTCCGGACACAGAATGACCCCACAAGGGCAGGGCTGTGGGCGTCACTCCTGTCTTCATTTCATTTCCGTGGATGTCCCTTGTTTTCAATGTCAGAGATCAGAGGTCTGCCGACTATGGCTCAATGGCCCAATCCGGCCCCCACCTGTTTTTATAAAGTTTTATTGATATACAGCCACACCCTTTTGTTCTGCGGCATTAGCACAGCGGAATTGAAGAGTTGTGACAGAGACCACGGCCCCTGAGGCCTGAGGATGGACTCTGTGGCCCTTTCCCGCACCAGTTTGCTGCCCCTGCCATGCTGTTTCGTCACACGCTCCCACATCCTGGGAAGGACCCGCCCCCCCCCAGACAGCTACGAAGGATGGGTCTCTTGTTTGGTGGTGTTTTCATGGCTGGCGTTGATCTGGGGCTCCGGAGATGTTGTTAAAGAGCTGCAATAATTAGGTTTCTGTTCTCCAGGGAACGTGTTTGGACAGGGACGGCGGAGTCATGAGCGGCTTCCCTAAGAGACATGCCCTGGGACCACCGGCCGCCCGCGGACACTGCAGCCTCGGAAGGAAGGGGCCTCCCACCGACCCCCAGGCCCCTCTGCTGGCCCCTGCCCAGCTCTGCTCCCAGACAGCTGACGGGGAGGGGCGGGGGGACCCGGGGCAGGGCTGAGCGGGACCTCCCTCCTGGCTCCCTTTCCCTGTGATGTTGGCTGAGCGCTCCCTCCAGGCTTCTGGGAGTCACAGCAGCCATTTCAAACCTTGGGCTGGGGCAACGCATCCACCCTGTGGAGCCCCAGTGAGCCCAGGGCACCTGCAGCCGCCACCGCCACTGCCACCATCACCTCCACCTTCACTGCCACTGCCACCACCTCCACCACCATCACCTCCACCTTCACCACCTCCACCACCATCACCTCCACCTTTACTACCTCCACCACTGCCACCTCCACCACCATCACCTCCACCTCCACCACCATCATCTCCACCGCCACTGCCATCATCACCTCCACCTTCACTGCCGCCGCCTCCACCGCTGCCACCCCTGCCTCCACCACCTCCACTGCCACCGCCACCGCCACCATCACCTCCACCTTCACTGCCACCCCTGCCTCCACCACCACCACCTCCACTGCCACTGCCACCGCAGCTGCTGCATTTCTGGCGCCTCCCGGGCCGAGGCTGCAGCTGCCGGAGCAGCAGACACGAAACCTCCGCATCCACCTCTGAGCGAGATGACCCACCAGGGACAGAGTCCGGGTATACGCCGACCCCCTGCCTGCAAGAACAGGAGCGACAGCGATGCCAGTGTCTGTGAGGAGGGAGGCTTGCCGCTCCTGTGGGGGTCTCCACAAGGAGGGGAGAGGAAATGCTGTGTCTCCCCATCGCCAGACGGAAAGCCTTTTAACGGAGCCAAGGTGCAAAGAACAGGGTTCAGGGAGGGGAGAGAGCCAACAGCCTTGCCCGTGATGCCCGAGATGCCCGTGGTGCCCGAGATGCCTGTGGTGCCCGAGATGCCATGGTGCCCGTGGTGACTGAGATGCCGTGGTGCCCGTGGTGCCCGAGATGCTGTGGTGACCGAGATGCCCGTGGTTCCCGTGGTTCCTGTGGTGCCCGAGATGCCCGTGGTGACTGAGATGCCCGTGGTGCCCAAGATGCCGTGGTGACTGAGATGACCAAGATGACCGAGATGCCCGCTTTCGGAGCCTGACTCAGTGGTTGGGAGCAGCTGACAGGAGGGAGCGGCGGTGGCCCAGCTCCGGGTGGATGGACAGACAGATGGACGGATGAACAGATGCACAGGCTCCAAGCTGCTGCCCTCGTTTCCAGGGCAGAGAGGCGGGTGTTAGCCGCTTACACCCAGAGTGGGAGGGGAGGCCAGCATGGTGGGGCTTCCCAGACAGGCCCTCCTGGACCAGGGTGCACTCTGATCCAGTGCCAGGCGTCCTCAGGAGCAGAGGTGAGGACACAGGCGCTACGTGAGGCAACGTGACGACGCGGGCAGAGCCTGAGTGAGGTGTAAGCTGAGGAACGCCAGGGTCGTGGGCCACACCAGGCCTGAGGGACACCCTCCCTCAGCCCCAGACTGGAGAGGATAAATGTGGCCCCTGCCCCGCCCCTCCCATGGCGATTCGTCCTGGCGGCGGTCTAGGAGACGCACTCCCTCTAACCTTGTATGTACGTACGTATGTATTTATTTTTAAATCCTCACCCGAGGGTATTTTTCCCATTGATTTTTAGAGAGAGTGGAGGGGAGGGAGGGAGAGAGAAAGACATCAATTGGTTGCCTCCCGTATATGCCCCACTGGGGCTGGGGGTCAAACCTGCAACCGAGGTACATACCCTTGACCAGGAATCGAACCCACGACCATTCAAAGCAAGCAGGGCCAGCGCTCTAACCACTGAGCACACCATCCAGGGCCCAGCTAACCTTTTAAACCCTCTAACCATAGAAAGTTGTATAGAAAGCAGAGAAGCGGCCTTCTCTGGGGGAGCGGCCTTTGTGGGGGGCCTGGCCCGTGCCCCAGCCCTGCCCTGGTTCCACACCTGGTTGGGGGGTGGGTGGGGAGTCTGCAGGGAAGTGTCTGCAGATCTCTGCGTCAGCGTCTGCGAGGGGCTGCCGGCGCCCCTGCTCTCCAGGGCACGGAGAAGAAATCACACACGGCTTCAGAGAGGATTGCGCCCAGCGCCACGTGCCGGCAGGCGCGATTCAGCCCTGGCCAGGGCCGCACCCCCTGGCGGTCTGCGAGACACGACTCAGCACCCCCAGGCTCTGCGGGGTTAAACACGGGCAACAGGGAGCCGCCCGGCACGTGCCTCCGCCGCCACATCATGAGCAGAAGCGTGGGGTTTAAGTGACAGCGCTCCTTGCCGGGGAGGCTGCGGTGGAGCTGCCCGCATGGTCTGGGGCACGTGGTACAACGTTGGTAAGAGAGGTCCCGAGGATGGGGCTGGGAAACCCCACTTCTATGACGTGCGAGAGAGGAAAGGGACGTGGGTGCACACACGTGTTCATGTCAGCCCCACGGGGAGGAGATGAGAGGCCGGACCCTCAGGAGACACCGTGTGAGCGACGTCATGGTGTGCGGTCATGGTGCGCGTCATGTTTGGAACAAGAGGCTGTCACGCGCGGTCATGGTGTGCGTCTCCCTCAGGAAAGCCGTGTGTCGAACGGACAGCGGACAGCACCCGTGTCTTGCCGGCAGGAGGGAAGGCGTAAGGTAAGTGGGGAGGGGTCCCTCCCCTGAACCCCACGATTCCTGCCTCAGACTCAGGTGGGGCTGTGTGCGTGGGCAGGGAGCGGAAGACCCCACGGTATCGAGGGATCCCCTGGGAGGCTCTGCAGCTGGGGGCTGGAGCAGGGGCCAGCGGGGGTTCCCCTTACTGGCATCCCGGGACCCTGGCCCAGGATGGAGGCCACGGGCCAGCATCTGCCCTGCGAGTGAGGGGGGCGAGGCATCGGTCGGGAGTCTGTCCTGGTGGCTGTGTGACTGAGGGAGGCACAGCACCTGCTCTCACCCACCAGCACCGCTCATCACAGCGCCCATTCTGAGCGGCTGGGACTGAGAGTAAATGCTTGGCCTGGCCGGTGTGGCTCAGCGGTTGGGCATCAACCCAGGAACCAAGAGGCGGCCGGATCAATTCCTGGTCAGGGCACATGCCTGGGTTGCAGGCTCCATCCCCTGTGGGGGGCCATGCAGGAGGCAGCTGATGGATGTATCTCTCTCATTGATGTTTCTATCTCTCTATCCCTCTCTCTTCCACTCTCTCTAAAAAGTTAAAATATATTTTAAAAGATGTTAAAAAAAAGAGTAAATGCTTGTTGCTGTTGTCATCACCCACATCCCCATCATCATCCCCATCCCCATTACTATCATCCCCATCATCACCCCCACCGTCCCCACTACTATCATCATCTCCATCCCCATCCCCATTACTATCATCATCCCCATCCCCATCCCCATTACTATCATCATCCCCATCCCCATTACTATCATCCCCATTATCACCTCCACCATCCCCACCATCCCCATTACTATCATCCCCACCATCCCCACCACTATCATCATCTCCATCCCCATTACTATCATCATCCCCATTATCACCTCCACCATCCCCACCCCCATTTCTATCATCCCCATTATCACCTCCACCATCCCCATTACTATCATCATCCCCCTCCCCATTACTATCATCCCCATTATCACCTCCACCATCCCCACTACTATCATCATCCCCATCCCCATAGTAATCATCCCCACCATCCCCATTACTATCATCACCATCACCATTACTATCATCATCCCCATCCCCATTACTATCATCTCCATCCCCATCATCCCCATCCCCATTACTATCATCCCCATTACTATCATCATCTCCATCCCCATTACTATCATCATCCCCATCCCCATTACTATCATCATCCCCATCCCCATTACTATCATCCCCATCACCATCACTATCATCCCCATCCCCATTACTATCATCATCCCCATCCCCATTACTATCATCCCCATCACCATCACCCATATCCCCATCCGCATTACTATCATCCCCATCATTACCTCCACCATTACCACCACCATCTCCATCAACACCTCCACCTGCTCCTCATAATCACCACCACCATTACTATTACCACTACTGTCATCATCACCACCACTATACCCATCATCATCATCATCACCACCACCGCCTTCTTCCAGCTTCAGATGAAGTGCCTGCTCCTTCCTGCAGGGGCAAAGGCTCTGAGCTGTATCGTCTTCCCCTGGGAGGCCCTCTCCCCTGGAGACCTGCTCATGAAACCCGCCCTTCTCTGGCTGCCCCGGGGACCACTCCGGGCGCCCTGGGAGTCTGCGGTTAGGAGGAGCTGCCTGCGTAATGAAGTGGCTCCTTGTAAAACCCTGAGCGTGCGGTCTCTTCGGGAGGCAGCGGGGCAGCCGGCAGAGCGCATGCATCCAGATGCCAGGCGGCTGGGCGCCCCTGGCCCTCCGCCCAGGATGCCAGCCTCAGGACCACAGCTGCCTCAGCACCTGGCGCAGTCCCAGCCTCAGGGAGTGTCCTGCCTGCTGCTGTTCCTGGCTGGGTGCCAGGCCCCAGAGGCCATGGCTGTGCTGCCCTCCCTGGGGCATTGCCTGTTGCGCAGGGTGTGGCAGGAGCGTGCCCTGGGGAAGCGCTATTGGAGTGCCCCCTGCGGAAGGTGACATTAGGAAGCCCGTGCTGGGATGGCTGTTGCCCGTCCCCAGGAGCCCCTGGCCAGTCCCTGCCTCCAGCCTCAGGACCCACAGCTCCGAGGTGGCGGGCGCACTGCAGGTCTGGCCTGCACACAGGCCTCTAAAGGCTCCTGGGCTGGGTGCGCGGACAGAAGGCAGGTTGGAAAGCAGCCCTGGCCGAGGGTGGCGCCAGGGCCCCTGGTAGGACCGCATCCCCCGATCACACCTCATGGAGCCAGCACTGTGGCCTTTTCTTCCTTCACAGCCCTGAGCCCTGGACACCAGCACGGGCAGGAAGCTGGGGTGAGGCTCGCCGTCCAGAGCTTGCAGGGCGCGGGCCTCGGAGGACCGTGGGCGCTGTGGAGGTTGTGGGCAGCCTGGGTCGGGCGCGTGCACCTCCAGCCCGAGGGGGGTGATGCTTTTCACATTTTGTGGGGGTCCTGCCCCTGACACCCACCAAATTTTCCAACCTGTACAGGGAAAGGAGCATGTCCCTGCAGGACTATCTGGCTTAGGAAGGGGGCCTGGGCGGGGAGCCCCCAAAGTGTGGTGGCCCCCCACAGGAGGGGCTGATGCCTGGGGCAGGGCCCTAGGGGAGGCTGGGTACAGGTCTGCTTTCTGCCGGGGGCTCTGTTGTCTAATGGTCCCGAGTTAGGTGGCAGCCTCCCAGCCTGGGGTTGGGGTACCACACCCCTTCCTAGCTCTGCAGCGGGCGGCTCCTGCTGGGTGGGCCACCCTCCCCGTGCCATTTCCCATGTGGATCCACCTTCTGGGGGAGCCTCTCCTGCTATGTGCCCGCCAAGGGCTGAGCTGGGGTGCAGAGGTGATGGGACAGACATGCCCCCTGCTCACGGGACACGGTCAAGGAGGGACTGGACATCAGCTACAATAACCACGTGGACCATGCCCAGAGTGACCTACGGGACACTGGTGGGGTCCCACACTGTGACCCCACTCTGCCAACAAGTAGGATTCCTCCCCCAGCCTCAGTTTCCCTCTCCCTAAAACAAGGAGGCTGGACCCATGCCCTACACGGCATCCAAGGGTGAGAAGACCTCCCCGAGGCCTCAGAGCTGGAGGGGCCCGGGACCCCTGCCCCGAAGTGCGGGATGGAATAAAGCCCCCTTTGGGTGAGGTTAGCCAATGGGTTCAACGCCCGCTCCCTCCTGCTCTAGAGGCGGGGCTTCGGCCTGAGCCTGGGACAGGGGCCCTCTCTCCCTGGGGGAAGGGTCCCAGGCCTCGGGCGCCTTTCCTTGCAGAGGCTGGTGGGTGCCTGGGGCTGCACCTGTCGCCCACACAGGCTGCTGCCCAGGGACCCCTGGGCAGACCTAGGGCCCAACCAGGCCCTCAGCACCCATACAGCCCAGCAGGTGACTGGGCGCCTTCAGCAGTTGCCTATGGTTACCATGGTTACCATGCAGCAGGGCAGTGGGGAATGACCCTCTTCTGCATCCCTCCCAGCGACACCCCAGTGGGTTTTGCTAAAACCTTCCAGCCCTGGGTGAGGCAGGAGCGAGGGCCCAGGGGGCATACAGGCCGTGTGTGTGTGTGTGTGTGTGTGTGTGTGTGTGTGTGTGCGCACGTGCGCGTGTGTGCAGGGTGGTGGTGACCACGGCAGCTGGAGCAGCTCAGGGGCCCTGAGGGAACACGGCTCGCTGTAGGGCTGGGGCCTCTCGGGACCGGGTTAGCGCCCCTCCTCCCACGGGCGGAAGACCAGCTCAGCTCCCTGTGGAGCAGGAGGCGTCTTCTTAGGAGGCACAGCGCCCCAGATCCTCCCTCAGCCCGATGTCTCTCCCCCCGCCCCTCCGCCGTGTCTGCGCCTTTGCCCGCAGCCCTCTGCACCCAGAAGGCCACCCTGTCCTTCCTGCCCATGACCTGACGCAGTCCCCCTGCCCGGTTCCAGGCCCGGCTCCAGCCCGGACGCTGCCCGCCCTGCCCCTCGCTCTGCAGCACCTCCGTGCACTGGACCCCACGTCTCCTCCCGCCGACTGGGGCCCTGCGGGCAGAGGTCAGTGAGGGGAGGAGCGAATCCACCCCAGGCCCGGCCTGCGCAGAGCAGGGTGGGGAGCACATGGCTCTCCTCCGGGCGACATTGGGCCCAGGATGGCAGACGTGTCCCCCTAAACGGGTCCTTTCGTTAGGACAGCGGGTCCACGTGCCACGGGAGCTGCCCAGGCGGCCTTCCCCAAACTCGTGTTTCAGGATGAAGGGGGTCCCGGAGGCAGCTACCGGCACCGCTGACCCCCTCCTCCAGGAGCGTGTGCACCCCCAGCCCTGAGCCCCTGCCCTCCTCCTCCCGGAGCGTGTGCACCCCCCGCCCTGAGCCCCTGCCCTCCTCCTCCAGGAGCGTGTGCACCCCCAGCCCTGAGCCCCTGCCCCCTTCTCCAGGAGCGTGTGCACCCCCCGCCCTGAGCCCCTGCCCTCCTCCTCCAGGAGCGTGTGCACCCCCAGCCCTGAGCCCGCTGCCCCCCTTCTCCAGGAGCGTGTGCACCCCCAGCCCTGAGCCCGCTGCCCCCCTTCTCCAGGAGCGTGTGCACCCCCAGCCCTGAGCCCGCTGCCCCCCTTCTCCAGGAGCGTGTGCGCCCCCCGCCCTGAGCCCGCTTCCCCCCTCCTCCAGGAGCGTGTGCACCCCCAGCCCTGAGCCCCTGCCCCACTCCTCCAGGAGCGTGTGTGCGCCCCCCAACCCTGAGCCCCTGCCACCCTCCTCCAGGAGCGTGTGCGCCGGGCGGACTGCTCTCCCTGGGAGAGGTGGCAATTGCTCCTTAGGATCGCAGTTCCTATTTTGGGTGTCATGTGTCCTTTGAGGAGCAAACGGACAGAGATGGCTCCAGGCCTCCTGTCCCTGACACCTGAACACCTCCTGGCCGGGTGACTAAAAATACCTCCTCCTCATTGAGAGGGAAAGGCAATCCCTGGGGGGGAGGGGGGGGGCAGAGCCGCAGAGCAGGAGAGGCTCCGGGGGGAGGGGGAGATGCCACGGGGGACGGGGTGGGGGGGACGGAGGGGGAGATGCCACGGGGTACAAGGGGGGTGATGGGGGGCGGAGGGGGAGATGCCACAGGCCCAGCTCTGCTTCGTCCACACCACAGGGGACAGGCTGGGACAGCCAGCACCCCAACTAAACCTCGTTCCGAGAGAACGGACCTGCTAACAACAGCACCTCACCACGCGCGCCGCAGACAGTGTGATGTGATTCACGCTGACAAAGGCGTAGGGGTCATTCCTTAGGACACACGCAGGCTTCCGTGTCAGTCAGAGATCTGAAGGTGCCGGCGGCCTCACCAGGGCTGTCACCATCAGAGCGTCTCCTCCTGTGCTCCGTTAAAGAGCGGGAAAGTTCACCCATAAACAGAGCTGGGAGCGTTTCTCAAAGTGCGGCCTCGGCACCCTCACCCAGTGTCCCCCGTCCTCTGCCGTCACACTAGATGCCGAGCCATCGGTGCAGCTGGAAGGCTGAGCCTGACCCCACACTTTACAGCGTCCCTAGAAAGGCCTCTTAAGGGGGAAACAGAATCACGCGCCGTGGAAACTGCCTGCAGGACAGACACGCGGATGCCCGAAGGGACCTGTTAACCCTTAAAGCGACTTTTCTTCCCACCAACCCCGTGCGTGCACAGCGACCCTCCGTTCCAGCTGTCCCGGGAGCCACCAGGGAGGGCAATGGTTGGGGCTCAGTCTATGACTAGAAGTGACGTCTACTGAGTGTCTGTGCCAGGGACTGTCCCGATGGTCCCCCCACGTCACCTCCTTTCGCCTATCCAGAAAAAGGGGGGACGCAGACGGGAGCCAAGTGGCCGAGAGGGAGAGGGCCAGACCCTCAGGTTCCCCAGGAGACCAGGGGCCATGACGGTGACAGAGGGCCCCAAGAGGGAGAGGGCCAGCCCCTCAGGTTCCCCCCGGGGACCAGGGGTCACCACGGTGACAGAGGGCCCTGTGAGCAGGATCCCGGTCGGTGGGGCCCGGGATGTGGCGTGCTTACTGGGGAAACGGACCTGGGCATGACCGGTTAGCTGCTTCGTCTTCGAAGCTGGTGCGGGGTTCTGAGGAGAGACTGCGCCTGGCTCCCGCGGGGAGTCGGTGATGGATCTCAATGCGCAGCAGCCAGGGCTCCAGATCGAGGTGGGGAAGCGCCTGCAGCGCGGACATGAGGCTGAGCGGGGGGCATGTGTGCCTGCCTTTCCCTTCCCCACTCCTGTTCACCCGCGCCCCACGCGCCTGGGACTCAGTCAGCGAGTGCGGAGCGCAGGGGCAGAGGGAAGAGGGCTGCCTGCCGGGAGGAAGCTCATGGGGCAGGCGCCAGGGACGGGGAGGGGTTGTGGGGAGCGGCTAGTGTTCGGACGGGTTGTGGTCCGAACCTGTGGGCCCACGTGGCTGAGTGACACAAGTAAACAAAGCTTGACCAGGTGCCTGTAACTGAGTAGATTTGAAACCCGGGAGAACGTTGTAAACACACCCTTCCTTTGCCTTGGGGAATCTGGCTGTAAAATAAAGACTCGGCTGGCAGGCCGTGGGCTGTCTCTCCATCAGAGAGAGCAGCGTCCCAGCCAGACCCAGCTTCTTCTCTTGTCTGTCTTTTCTTAGTATTCCACCGCCCCCTCAGGCTCACCGAACCTGGCTGCGCTGGCGCGGCACAGGGGTTAGCTCTGATTCTCTGGGGTGAACCACATGGCCATTGGGCAGAGCACGGCGTGGCCTCCGGAGGCCCCATCCACAGGGCGATGAGTTCAGCAGTGAGGTGTGCGGTGCAGGGCACCCTCAGGCTGGGGTGCGGGCCAGAGCATCCCGTGGCATGCAGAGGGAGGAGGCAGGCCCTGGGAGCCCCATCCGACGTGGCAAAGGGCTGAGAAGATGCAGCCCTGTGCATGCCCACCTGGTGGGGAGATGGTACTGCCAAGGCCATCTCCCCCATGGAGAGCTGGGGGCTGCCCTCACAGTGACAGGGTGAACTGGATGGACGTGGTGACACGTCCCGCCCCGGCCCAGGTGTGCTCCCTCAGGGAGCCCCCGCTCCGTGCTTCTCCCCTGAACTGGCTGAGCCAAGGACCATGCCTCCTCAGAGTCACCCCAAGGAAAGGGGGTACACAGTGAGTGGGGGCTGAGCGTGCTGGGGTTCCCATTTGTGAGGAAGGCAGTTTCCACATCTCCGGGAGCGGGGATTGAACCCTGACGTCCGTGGGGAGCTAAGAATGTATGAGGAGGGAACACAGCAGGAACAGAATCAAGGCTTCCTCAGGAGCCAGGAGGCCGGCTCAGTCTCACCACTGCCCCGTGCCTCAGTTTCCCCATTCTGGCTAACCAGCCGCCCCGCAGGGTTATTTACAAGACTCACTGTAAAGCCAGCTGGGAAGCGCACGTCTCTCCTCCCCTTCGCCCCACCCAGTGGCCGGGCCCTGCCATCTCTGACATCGGGCACCACAGTGTCCTCATCCTGGGGACCTGCCAGGCCAGGCAGGATGGTGTCACCACGATTCTGTGGTTGGCAGCACCTCCTGCTCCCAACAGTCCCCCAGTGACTCGGGCACACCCCAGGGTGCTGGCTTCCTCCACACCTGCTGTCAACACCTCCAAAGTGGCCCCCCCCAAGGGTGGCCGAGGTCTGCGTCCACGGGGCTGGCTCCCTCCAATGGGCAGAGCCCAAGAAGTGACTGGGCTCCCAGGGCAGGAGGGGAGGGGCCTAGCCTGGCCCCGCCCCTGCCCCTGCGTGAATGGAGGAGAAGACATAAGTAATAGCTCTTGGGGGAAATGGCCATCAGCATTTATGGAAATTATGACATCAAGGCCAAGGAGGATCAGGGACACCCAGTTCAGGCCACCGCTGAACGTGAAGGAGTCTCTGCCTCAGGGCGTCTGCTGACCCCTCTGAGGGGCAGGTGGCTGAGACCCTGGCAGCTCTATGAAGAGCCCCAGCTGCTGGGAAAGGGGACAGAGAGAGGGGTGGGGTCCCTGGCTCTGGACACCCTCAGGGACGGTCCTCCCCGCATATACCTGAAGTTGACCCTGTTCTGACCCATTGTTCAGGGACCCCAGGAAACAGCTCTGGCTCCGGGACCTTTGGCGACGTGAAGGTCGCTGCGAATTTAGTCAGGGATGAAGCCACGCTGCCTCCCGTCAGTCCCACAGACAAGCCGGTTCCCTGGGCTCTAACAGCGGGAGCCTCCTGCACCAGCTAGAGGAGGCCCCCCCCCCCCCCCCCCCCCCCCGCAAACTGCCAATCAGGGCTCCTGCCTCTCACTTCCTCCGCAGGCACTTGGGGTAGAGAAGATCCTTGAAAGGAGAGACAAAGCCTCAGGACCTGAAGCCTCTCTGCCCTGCCCACAGCTCGCTGCCCTCTGACCCTCGCCAGGCATGACATGGAGTCCCATCGTGCCCCCTCCAGAGTCCGATCCCGTGTGCGCCGGCTTCTTCCCACCCAGGCTCCCCGTCCAAACTCAGGAGGGCTTTGAGCGTGAGAGCAGGTTCCACACTTTTCAGGTCCCACCCCCTCCAGGCCTGGCTCAGCCCCCAGGCGCCAGGCAGTGCCCACAGGCTGGTGGACTGGCAGAGCAGGGAGAGACAGGCCTGGACCTCGGGGTCCTGCAGGGAGCCGCCAGCAGGCTGGGCCGAGGCAGGACTGTGTTCTAGCCCAGACACCTCGGGCCACCGAGGCGGGTGTGGACCCGGAGAGCACCCGGAGTCTCTATGGACATGACCTGGGGAGCCAATGCCCTCTGGCCCCCCACTTCGAGGGCACAGGGGCAGGAGCCCAGGAACTGCCACCAGCCTGGGCTCTGCAGGTGGATGTGTTTGCCAGGGGACAATCCCGAGGGCAGATGGGACTCCCCACAGGCAGGTCCCCAAACCCTGCAACACGGGGCCTCAACTCGACTTCCCTAGCAGAGCGGGCGCTTGCTCTTGGCACTGCAAGGGGGCTGGCGTTTTTTGAGGGGGAGGAGAAGTTGCAGAGAAAGAAATCCTGACGTGACAGATAGCGGGACAGCTGTGGCCAGAACTCGGTGTTCCCGATCCGGGGATGTGATGTATTAGTTTCCATAAATGCTAATAGCCCATTCCCCCCAAGAGCTATTATGTCATCTCCCCCCCTCCGGATGTGCTTCAACACGGGGCAACAAATGAACGGGCGCGGGAGAGCCAGCCCCACGGGCCGGTCCCTGCTCTGCACCCAGGCAGGCGGGTCTGTTCCCTAAGGTGGCCCCACTACCGGAAGGATCGAGACCCCCGGCCCTCAGCCCCACAGCCTGGTCCCCATCATGGCGGGAAGCCAAGTTACCAACCCCGAAAATGCTGAATCACAAAATGAGGCTGAGCAGGAAAGTGGGGGTGGGGAGGGAGATGGTGGTCAGGGAGGAAGGCAGGAAAGGGTGCTAAGGGACTTTCCACCTAGAGCCCCCCCATCCCAGGGTGCTCCAGGCAAAGTGTAGCCCCCACAGGGGCCTCGAGTACACAAGTCAGGAGCGGCGCTGGGTGCGCCTGGGTGGGGGGTCGGGTGGGGAGGTGGGCAGGTACACAGCTGCGGCTACCGCAGTACAGTGCGCAGTGCCCGGTCCACGCGTCCTTCCGAGCGGCGGCAGGTAGGGAGGGGCAAGAGAAAGGAATCTGAAGATGCCCTAGGGGCACAGCGAGGGGGTGAGGGTGCAGGAGGGAAGTGCCAAGTCCTGGGGAGTGGGGCAAGGAGGAGGGCGCGCCCACGGGAGAGCCTGGGAGCCGAATGGGTGGGAGGATGGGGTATGGGACCGGGAGGGAGCGGCGGGGTGAGCCTTCAGGAGCAAAAAGGTTGGCGGGGTGGGGAGGACCGGCGCCGGGAGCGCTCCGACGGGGCTGCGCAGAGGCCTGGGGGTGGGCTGGGCTGGGGCCTGGGTGGGGGTGAGGCTGTGAAAAGTGGAGGAGACCGAGACCGGGCGGAGGGGCGCCAGGACCGGGGGGGGGGGATGAAGTTTGGGGCAGGGGTCGGGACGGGAGCTGAAGGGTTGGCGGGGTGGCAGGTGCGGCGGCCAGGGAGGACCGGGTGGGGGAAGGGAGAGGCTGGGCAGGGAGAAGATGGAGAGAGAGCCGGCCGGCTGGGGAGGAGGCGAGGGTGGAGGCGGGCGCGGGGACGCGCGAGGGAAGAGGAGACGGAGAATCGCCGCAGGCCTGGCGGGGCCGCCGCTGCTCTCCCGGTGCGCGGCCGTGCACAGCGCGTCCCGCCGGGGTCGCCCCTGCACTCACCTGGGGCCCCAGCTCCGGATCCTCTCCCCGCTCCGGATCTTCCTTCCCGCCCGGCCCGGCGACTTTAGCGCCCCCGAATCCCGCTCTCCCGGCCGGGTTCCGCCCGCAGCATCTTCACCTCGTGGGACACCCGGGGCCACGCCTCTGACGGCTTGTCATTGGCTGGAATTCACGCCAGTCACATTCCCATTGGCTGAGGAACGGCCAAGCATGCAAATCAGGACGGACCCGCCACCGCGCCGATTGGCTGGGGCTGGCGGAGCAGAGCCTCTCGACTTGGGCTCTGATTGGCCGATGACGGCGACACGGGGCGGGTGCTCGGCCAGAGCGCGCGGCTCCTCCCGCGGCGGCGGCGGCGGCCTGGGCGTCCTTCGGCCGGTTCTGGGCCCGCGAGGCCTGCGGCTCCGCTCGGCACCGGCTCCGCTCGGCACCGGCTGGCGGCGGGGCCTCCGGGTCCGGACTGGATCTCTTCCTCGAGAGCCTGGGCCTCGTCACTCCGGTGGGCGTGGGCGCGGCGGGCCGGTCTCCTAGGTAACGCGGCAGCGGCGGTCGGAACCACGTTGGCTGGCGCTGCGGGGGAGGCTGGACACGGTCTGACCCGCTGGGCCGCCGGGCGGGCCGCGGGTCTGGGGCTCGGGCCTGCGGGTGCTCGGTATGTCTCTCCGCGGGGGCGCGGTGCTTGCGGGGCCCGGCGGCCAGGCGCGGCGCGGGGCTGTGCCCGCGTCAGTTGCATGTCGCCCCTCCGCCGTGACACTTGGTTCGGCCCGGGCTGCTGGGTGCTTGGGTGTCCTAGGCTTCTGGGGGCTCACCCTCTGCCCTCTGCCCCTTGACCCTGAGCCCCCCTGCAGTCCCCAGCTGTAGGGGAGCGCGGTACCCACAGTCTGGCCTTTTGCTGAGATCTTGGCGGGCGTTGGTTTTCCCCGATTCGGCGTCCCCAGCGGCCTTCCGGTACCGGAGGCCCGTGGGGGACTACTGCTGGGTGCATTTCCCCTGGGCTGGGTGCCCGTCTCCTGTGGGTGCCCATTCCCAGTGGAGGTCCGTCCCCTGTGGGGACCACCTGCCATGGACATCTCCAGACGCCCTAGTCCTCGCAGAAGGCCACCGCGCTGCCTGTGTCCAGTGCCCCTGGCATGGCGCTTGCCTTCACCCTCTGCTGTCCAGCCAGCTGCCCTCCTGGCTGGCTCCGAGCTCGCCGCCTGGCCCTTTCGGCGGCCGGCATGCTGGCTCTGCTGCCTGCTCCTCCTTCAGACGCAAAGGCCCCACCCAGGCACATCCCTTTAGTGCCTGTCTCCATAGACGCCCAGTTCCCAGACCCACTCCCTTCTGTGTGGCAATGTCTGGTTCTGGTGGAAGGTGTGAGGACGCCCAGCCTCAGCTTGCTGGTTAGGAAAGGAGGTGGCTGTAGCTCCAGGTGTCTGTCACAGCTCACGGCACCCTCCGCTCCTTCCTGTCGCCTCCGTAGGTCCCAGCCATGTCTCTGTTCCCGCTAACTTGTGTCCTGTCTTCCTCCCTCCAGATGCACGTGCATGAGGGTGGGGAGCCTGCCTGCCGTGGTCAGCGCCGTTTCTCCAGGGCCTGGCACGTGGTAGGTACTCGAAGGATATATCCTGAACGAGGGAATTCCAGGCGGCGCTCAATTAGATCTCCACTTACGCCCCCCCGTTCCCTGGACTTTGGCCCAGCTGACCTCTTCAGCTCCTGGGTCCCCTCCTCTCCCCCCTGCCCTGCTTTCAGCCCCCCAGAAAGGAGGCTGGATTAGCTGTCATCTGTGCTGCTCCCTCAACCCTTGTCATTCTCTCTGGGTCTTTACTCTTTATTTTTTAAATATGTTTTTATTGATTTCAGAGAGGAAGGGAGAGGGAGAGAGAGATAGAAACATCCATGATGAGAGAGAATCATGGATCGGCTGCCCCCTGCACGCCCCCTACTGGGGATGGAGCCCACAACCCGGGCCTGTGCCCTGACTGGGAATCGAACCGTGACCTCCTGGTTCACAGGTCGACACTCAACCACTGAGCCCCGCCGGCCGGGCCTCTCTAGATCTTTAGATGCTTGGAGTCAGGGCATTGGTCTTCACGCGTGTGTACCGGGACGACCGGTGTCAGTAGACACGTGCTGAATAGGCTGCAGCAGCAAAGACCTCCCGGCAGCTTCGCAGCCCCTCCCTGTGTAGGCGGGAAGCAGACACAGGGAGGCAAAGGACTTCCCAGGAGTCTGAGAGGCAGAGGGTCAGCCTGGTTCCTGGCCAGTGCTCTTGACCTCCACCCCTGGGGCCTCCTGTCCCCCTGCCTCTCCTGGCCTCGGCGGGACCGTGGGGCAGGCCTGGGTACGTGGCTTTGCAGTCAGCCACGCGGCTGTGTGACTTGGAGTGGCCTCACTGGGAGGGGATGCGGGCGGTGCTCCTCTCAGCACTGCTGGAATCGCAGATGTGGAATGTGAGTGCCGGCTCACGGCGGGGCTCATGAAAGCGGCTGTTTTCTCTGTGTCCCCCAGCCCATGGGGCCCCTTTCGTGGAAAAGCAGGGGACCCTCCTTTTTCTCATTATTGTTCATCTGGCCCCCAAGGCCCGCTGCCCTCCCTCTGCAGCACCCCCACTCCTCCAGGCACGCCAGGGTTTACTTCATCATCAACGGGATTCCCACCGAGTCCCTAGTCCTGACCTCACGGAGCTCAGTCTCGCAGGACAACGGGTACTGCGCAGTGTGGTGACTCCAGTGGGGATCCCATGTGGGGAGCCCTGGGGTGTGGGGTGCTCATCCTGGGGAGGTGGTGTTTGGTCTGGCTCCTGAAGGACAAGGAGGAATTACCCAGGGGTGTGTGTGTGTATGTCTGTGTGGAGAGGGTGAGAGGCGTGATGTCCGAGAGGAAGGGCTGAGTGGAGGTAGAGAGGAGGGCGGGCCGGGTGGCAGCTGTTCGGTGGGGTCCGGAGGAAGGGAAGAGTCTGGTTGTCACAGCCCCTGCAGCTGCCTGGGCTCCCACCCCCAGGAGCCTGGGTCTCTGGGGTCACCTCTCCCTCCATCGCCCATGCAGACCTTGCTGCCCGCCTCCACCTGCCCACACAGTGTTGGATTCTGGTGGCTGTCCCTTTCTGACGGGTGCCTCCTTCCCAGCGTGTGTCCTGCTGGCACAGTGGGGGCCATGCCTCTGTCCACACGCCCCATCGGTGTGTTAGTGCACTCGCTTTGCATGAATAAGCATCCCAATTTCATGAGAAAAGTCAACGGAAAACATTTCTCTGAAAAAAAAAAATGCTTGGGAGTCAACTGTGGAAACTTCCATTTGCTTTTGTGACTGTTTATTGAGTTCCGATGGTGGCCGGTCTCAAGGACACAGGAATGCAGGCTCCTCTGTAAGCAGCTGGCCGGTGAGCAGGCGAGACCAGGGCAAGTGGCAAGTACCGTGACCCAGGGGTGCACAGGGGCCGCGTGAACTTAGGGCTGGACCCTGGAGCCGCCTGGAGCCCTCCTGGCAGCTGGCACTCCCACCGGGTACTGGTCAGGCCTCCTCTGCTCGCAGGGTGTGGACACCTACGAGTTCCGTGGCGTCTGTAACACGTCACCACCAATGGTGGCTTCAAGCCGCACACACTCATTCTCTCCCAGTTCCGGAGGCCAGTCCAAGGTCTGTCCCCCTGGGCTACAGCCAGGGGTGGCCGGCTGGTTCTGTTTCCTCGCCTTTTCCAGCTGCTAGAGGCCCCTCCACATCTGTCCCTGCGTCCTTGTCACCCAGCCTTTGCTCGGAGCCCCTTCCTTGTTAGGAAGGACCCTTCTGACCGTGGGAGGCCCACCTGGCTAGTCCAGGATGACCTCCCCCTCCAGGTCCCGAACGGGCGTCACATCTGCAAGTGACGGATGCAGCGTTGAGTCTGCAGCTGCCAGCGAGCTGCTCATCTCGCGGGTGTGGATGCCTACGAGTTCCGTGGCGTCTGAAGTCCCTGGTCCGTCCCGCAGGCTGGGTGGGCCGCTCCTCCTGCAGGAGTTCCTGTCGACCCGCATGCTCCCCCGGGAAGAACAGGCTCTGATTATGCCGTTCTTCCAAACACGGGCCCATCTAACCACGTGATTTCAAACGATCGCTTTTGCCGCGGCACGACCCACCTCCTGCGAGAAGTCCGAGGGCACGGAGCCGCCAGGCTCACGGAGCAGGACACACGCGTGCCCGCTTCTGCTTTGCCTGGAACTGGATTTTGATCCTGAGCCTTCCTCGCAGCGACAGGCTCGTTGTGTTCACGTTGGAGAGGTGCCTGCCAAGCGCAGGTCTGAATAAGCGTGTTTCGTTTCTCAGCAGCTCCTCTCAGTCACGTGTTGCCGTGTGAACAAAGCGCTGGTCCAGCTCGCAGCCTGCATCATCAGCAGGGCTCAGGGCCGGGTGACCTCCGCCCTCATTTTGGCCGTTTTGGTTTATATTTCCCCTCTCATCCCAGAATGCTGGAAACGCACATGCTCCGGGCCGAGGGGGGAAAACATGTCCTTTCCCATTGTCACCAAGGACACCCCTGGGTGAAGCCCATCACTGCTGGGGGTGGGGAGGAGCAGGGCGTGCTCCCCTGGCCGTGGGCGGGCTGAGTCCCGCAGCGCCCACCATGGCCTCGCTCCGTCAGCGAAAATGCCAGTACAGCGAAGAAGGCAGATTCCACCTGCGGAGCCCTTGACTGGCCTGGGGAGCCCCAGGGTTTGGGGAGCACATGTACGGAGCTGCAGGCTTGGAGACCAGCCTTTCCTCCTCGCCATGTAGTGCAGAGTCCGGCCCTGTCACAGCCAAGAGCGTATGGTTCCCTGTCCGCTGGAAGGACTCCGGAAGGGGAGACCCCTGCCTGGCGGGGGGGGGGGGCACAGACATCCTCGGTGAGCCAGGCGGCACTCACACCTGTCCCCCGCTGGCGTCAGCAGCGAGAGATGTGGCCCGTGCCGCGCCGCCGCCGGGGGGGGGGGGGGGGGGGGGGGGGGGGGCTGGGTCCCGCCGCTGCGTCGGCCCCGCTGGCCCCGCCTGCTTTCTGCTCCGCCTGCTCCTTGTGTGTGTGCAGGTGGGGCTCCCGCACTGGCCGGAGCTCCAGGGGGGCCTCCACTCCGGGGCTGCAGGAAGGTCTCACCCAGCAGACCCGGCAGAAGCTCTGAGATGTGCATCTTGGGGCCCTGAGTGGGTCATGCTCCCCAGTCCCCGAGGCCTGGGCCCTGTGCGCACTCGGCCTCCACCGCTGCTTAGAGTGGTCCTGCGTGTCCGTCCCTGGACCAGCCTCTGAGGCCCGCAGAGTCCTGCTCCCAAGTGGGGTGGCTCCCGAGTGGGGTGGCAGAGCGGTTCTCTGGAGCGAGATGGGCACGCTTGCCAGGGGAAGGCGGCGCGGGTGCCAGTGTCCTGCCCTCACCCTGGGTGTGGAGGGTGGGGTTGCAGAGGCGGGTTAGGGGATGCTGGGTCCTCGGATACAGCGGGCGGCATGAAGCTTTCAGATCTCTGAGCGCCGTAGTCCTTACAGGTCTTATCTCTTTGGACACGGATGGTGCAGGTGACCCCAGGGGTGCAGTGACCCGCCGGCCGGCAGGATGCGTGACTGGCACCAGGTTTTTGACCAGAACGTGCTGGTGCCTCCCCACCCACACAGAGCCCGCCAGCCCCTAAAGGAGTCGATGGCGTTCCAGTGCATCCTGAAGTGGCTCGATGGGCCTCTGATTAAGCAGGTAAAGAAATCTGCTATTTATTGTCAAACACACGCTGTTATTGCCTCAGCTGGGAGGCTATTGATTTCCACTCTTTATTTGCGTCTCACCGCTGTACCCATTACCTGGGGCCTTGGCAATATGGGGAGACAAAGTGCCCATCAGCAAAGAGAATCCGTGATTCAGCGACTCGGTCAGCACTTTTGGCCCTGGGGAAAAGTCTGCTTCTGCCCACAGCGGAGCCGTTCTTAACCAGGCAACCTGGTTCCCTGGGTCCTTTCTTTTTAAAAAATATGTTTTTATTGATTTCAGAGAGGAAGAGAAAGATAGAAACATCGATGGTGAGAGAGAACCATGGATTGGCTGCCTCTCGCACGCCCCCTACTGGGGATTGAGCCCGAAACCCAGACATGTGCCCTGACCGGGAATTGAACCGTGACCTCCTGATTCATACGTTAAGGCTCAACCACTGAGCCCCGGCCGGGCAAAGGGCCTGTCTTTGTCGTCTCTGGCTGCTTTGTCTGTATTTGTGGCTGTGACATCTCAGTCCTCAAAGATTAGCTTTTCCTTTGCTGATTCCACCCCAGGATACTCCTTGGCCAGTGGAGGATTGAGAGCTTGTGGTTATATCAGGAAGGGTTCCCTGGCGGTACACGATAAGAACCCGCCCACAGAGCCTCAGCTAGAGGCGGCTTCCTGCTCCCACCGCAGACACACCCTTGGTTACTCTAAGCTTCTAAGCTTCAGGTGTGGCTGACCGGGGTCTCGTGATGTCCCGGGGCTTCTCTCGGCTCCGCCTAGTATCAGATGCACCTGTCTCCGCGCCCCGCCTCTGTGTCTCTGGGGGGGTCTCCAGGCGATGCTGTGCCCGGGGCTTCGTGCTCTGGGGGTAGTTCCTGGGCAGGAAATTGGTGCCCAAACCCGGGATGGATGCTGCCCGGCTGGTTTACCGGGATGGTCATCAGCACCTGTGGGAGGCTTGGGCCGCTGGGAACCCTCAGGGCCCACCCCTGTCTCACAGGGCGCGCTGGAGGTGCTGTCGGAGCTGGGGTGCCATCTCCGCATGTCTCTCTTCGATGTCACCTACCGCCACTTCTTCGGGAGGACGTGGAGGAGCACAGCGCGGCCCGTGGAGCCGCTCCCCAGGCAGCCGCCCAGGATCGTCTTCAATGAGGTGGGTGTGACGGCGGGCAGCAGGTGTTGGGGCCCAGGGGTGGGCAGGGTACACCCGACCTGGGGACCCGGGAAGGCCTGTGAGCCGCAGCCCCAGCTCGCAGCACTGGTCTGTGGGCGGCACTGTTTCCAAACAAAGTCTGCGTGGAGACCAAGCGCCCTAAATGATGAGAGTGCTGTGCTGGCTGGAGCAGTGGGCAGGCGGGTGCGTGGGGTCTCGTCCCCCAGTACGCGGGGTATTATGTTCCTTCAAAGAGTAACCCAGCAGGTAACGAGGCTGTGCATGTGTGCGTGTGTGCCAGCAGGTGGACCTGGTGAGCTGGCTGCGCGGCCTGCGCTGACTTGTCCTGTGGCCTCTACCCTGTGTCCACGTGGAGGAGGTCGCCCAGGGTCGCGGGGTGGGACCCTGCTCTGGGGCGAGCACAGGGATGAGTCCCCCCACTGTCCTCCCCTTGGAGGGGCTGGGACTGTCCCCGTGGATGGCGCTCATGGCTGCCAGGCCGCCCACCCTGATTCGCTGCGCTGCGGGGACCGTGCGGACTCAGGGCGCTGTCAGGAAAAGCTTCAGAGTGACCCCCGCCCTCCGCACTGCCCAGGGCTCAGCGTTTGTGCTGGGGGTGGGCTTCTGTTGCCACTCACGTTGAGTGACGCTTCAGATGTCACTGCTTCAGCTCGTGGCTCAAGTCCGAGTTAGGAAAACCGAGATGCGGCTCCGGTTCTGAGTCTGGGAGCAGTGTGGGCTCCAGCCCCGCCTGCGCCGTTTTCATCCCGTTTACTCCACGGAGCTGGGCGTGGGGCGGGCCGTGGGTTAGGGAGGACCTTAGTCCTGGAAGCTTCTGGGGAATCTGCACCTTGGTCTTGGAGCTGCTGAGGAGGAGAACACGCCGGGGAAGCGTGGGGTCGGAGGCGATGCCCAGACGCGGGTCGGCAATGGCAATGGCAATGGCAGTGGGAGTGGGAATGGCAATGGCCCCGGGAAGGCGGCTCTCAGTGCTCTGCCCTTGGCGAGCAGCAGAGGCCGCTGGTGCCCCAGGAACCAGTCCTCCACGTCCAGCACTCCTTTTGTTTGCCTTGACGGTCAGAATACAGAAAAACAGGTTTTGTTCAAGTTCTTTAGCTCCAGAGAAGTCCCCTCCGCGTGTGCACACGTGTGTGTGTGTGTGTGTGTGTGTGTGTGTGTGACACATTTGCACAGTGAGCTGTCCCTGAGGGCGCTGGCATGCAGGTGGGGCAGGGGCTGCTCACTCTGGGGTGCCCTGCCTGCCCCCTGTGGACACAGAGATGAATCCAAGCTGCCCTTGTAGAGGGGCCGGGAATTTGGTGGGGTGCTCTCTGACTTCACTGGCTGCCTGCATGTCTGGCTTACCAGCAGCGGGGGGCCTGGTGTGAGGGTGCGGCTTCGCCGGCCCTGGGTGTGGGCTGGGAGTCGTCCTCGTGTGCGTGGCTTCATGGAGTGTCCGTGTGAGAGGCGGCCCTGGAGGGGCTGCTGTTCACTCCTCGGCCCCGTCCCCGAGCGGGAGCCTGAGTGAGGATGCCTGGCGCCCGGCCGCTCAGCTCAGAGGGCTGTGGGCTCTGCTACGAGACCCTTTGTGGAGCACTGCCCTCCCCTGAGACGCCCGCCACTCAGCCAGCCTCGCAGCAGGTGTCTTTAAAGAGTAGCCGGGGGCTGCCCTGGCTGGTGTGGCTCAGTGGGTAGAGCGCCGGCCTGCGGGCTGAAGGGTTCCAGTTTGATTCTAGCCAAGGGCACATGCCCAGGTTGCTGGCTCCATCCCCAGTGGGGAGGAGGCAGCCGATCCACGGTTCTCTCTCATCATTGATGTTTCTATCTCTCTCCCTCTCTCTTCCTCTCTGACATCAATAAAAAAAATACAAAAAAATAACAGGGGTCAGAGTATTGCACAGCTCCTACATTTTCTCTCCGATGGACACGGTTCCCCTTAGATCAGTGGTTCTCAACCTTCCTAATGCCGCGACCCTTTAATACCGTTCCTCATGTTGTGGTGACCCCAACCATAAAATTATTTTCGTTGCTACTTCATAACTGTAATTTTGCTACTGTTATGAATTGTTATGTAAATATCTGTGTTTTCCGATGGTCTTAGGCGACCCTGCTAGCGGTTCTCAACCTGTGGGTCGTGACTGCTGTAGAGCCTAAGACCATCGGAGAACACAGATATTTACATGACGATTCATAACAGTAGCATAATTACAGTTATGAAGTAGCAACGAAAATAATTTTATGGTTGGGGGTCACCACAACATGAGGAGCTGTATTAAAGGGTCGCGGCATTAGGAAGGTTGAGAACCACCGCCTTAGATCCTTTCTCTGACGACCACGCCCAGCCTCGAGGACAGGCTGGTTTTCTGCTTCAGCTTCTGGGGGCGACTGGGCAGGAATCCTAGGGGTTCTCCACACACAGGGGAGACCCTGCCGGGGGTCCGCCCACCCCAGCCCACCCCAGCCCTGGGTGCTGAGGTCACAGGAAATCAGCTGCTCTCTCCGGACGCAGGTGATGCGCTGCTTCCACTTCTCATCCCCCCAGGAGACGCCGACGCTGTGTTTCTCTCAGTGAGAGCAGGTCATCCGCGTTAGCAGCCGCTGAGGGGGCCAGGGGAACCCCGTGAAACTCCAGGGCTGCCTTCTCCCCGCGCCTCGCCGCCTGCCGTGGACCTTGTGCCGCGCTCGTGCACTAGGAGGCGGCGGCGGGGAGCCAGCGCGCGTCCAGGAGAGCGGCGTGTGACGGGCTGTTGTCCCCCTCGGGACCGCCGCTCTCCAGGCTGGGGCTCTGAGCCAGGAAGGGGACGGTGCTGGGACTTGGTTGTGCGGTGGTCCAACGGCCTGGCGTCGGGGACAGTGCAGAGGCCAGCCTGTGAGCCTGTTTTCTGTCCGCCGGGGAGGTGTCCTTTGGCCGGAGCGGGTGTCCTGGACTTCTCTGCAGAGTTTGCTGTCAGACGGACAGGAGCTGGATGTACAGGTGGACGAGGTGGTGGCTGCAGTCACTGTCACCCTGGACGGCGGCCATGCTGCGCGCGGTGGATCGGGGCGAGCCCTCCAGGTGGGCGGACGCCTCGGCTTTGTAATCGGCGAGTGCGTCTGCCGGAGGAGAGTGCTGAGCAGCGCCCGTGCCTGGAGCGTCCCGGGTCCGAGCCCCAGTGGGAGGCCGAGCGGCAGGGGGAGGGCGGGAAGCCCCGTGAGTGACCTGCCTTCCTGGAGATGCTCGGGTTCAGGCCTGTGGAGACGGCTCCCGCAGGCACCGCTCGGCGCCCGCTCCTCTTTCCCTGGCCTCGCCGCCGCGTGCCTCTGCTGGCGGCCTCTCCGGAGGCTCGTCCTCAGAGGCCCCGTCACTGCCACGGGGTGAGACGTGGACACGTGGCCCGAGGCACGTGGGGTCAGTGTGTCTGAAGGTGAGGCAGCGATAGGAGCATTCCTGTGGTTTGTTCATCTGTTTACTGGGCAGGACCTGTCATCCGTGGAAGAGAGATGCGATGTGGGGGCGTGGGTACCCACACTTGCGGGCCTTCTCTGGCAGGGAATCTGATGGGCTGGACGAGAACTTCCATCCCGTCATTTCAGCCGACGGGCAGATTTGTCTCTCGGCGCACGCGTGGCGTTTGTGCACCGTCCCAGGCGGAAGGGCGTGTGTGGGTTTGGCCCCGCTGAGCGCTGTCGGGGTTCCTGGCTGAGCCCACGTGTGCGGTCAGGCGGGCCCGGGCCTAAGCACTGGGGAGCCTCGTGACCCTCGGCCGGTGACGGGATGGCAGCTGTGGAGCGCACCGAGTTTGCATCCCAGGCGGCTCTTACCCCCACGAGCCCGGGGTCAGTCCTGAGCAGAGCGTGCCGAGCCTGGCCTTGCCCTGGGCCCCGGGGCCTCTCCAGGGCTGCACCCTGCTTTCCCGGACCCTTACGAAGCCTTGCGCACGGCGCCGTGCCCAGCCCGTAGGGTCGGTAAATGGTGTTTGGAAAGAGCGTCTTCCTGACCGATGGGGTGGCGTGGCCACACCCAGCACCTCGTGTTTTTCCACGTGCCGCCTCCGGTGCCCCCTCCCGCTCAGAGCGGAGTCCCTGGAGACGAGGCCGGTGCGGCCCTGCCCTGCTCATTTCGTCTCAGAATCGTTGCTCGGTGTGAGTGACAGGGAGAGGCCGCAGCCTGAACCTGTGCGGGGACGGGCCCAGGAAGCTGGCCCAGTGCTGCGGCCGGGCAGGGTCTGGGCGGTGGTGGCAGGTGCACACGTCACAGGCGGGACGGTGACAAACGCGGGGGCTTTAGCCCAGGCCCCGCGTCTTGGAGACGGAACACAGGTCTCCCCGGACCGGCCACCTGCCCCCGGCAAGTGGCCGTTAGTTCATCACTCTGCAGTAAAAGGAAATAGAATAACGATTTACACCTCCGGCTGACGTGTTAATGTGTCTCTCCGTTATCCCACTGACAGTCTGTGGCCGCGGTAAACGCTTCCTGGGTGACACGCGGTGACGGCTTGTTACAGGATTAGTTCGGTTTACACCCCCCCAGGGCCCCGCCGTCCGGCCTGGCCTGACCTCTGTGCTCAGCCGGGAACCCAGCACGGACGCTGGGCTCCGGGGACACGGAGGCCAGAGCCGCAGCCCAACCCTGGGACGCGTGTCCCTGTTGGTCACACGCCTCTGCCTCCGACTTCTGTGTCTGTGACGTTGGTCAGTTCTAAATGAAAGCAACCGCATCGGCTTCTCGAGACAGAAGGGGCCAGCAGCAGCGAGAGGCGCTCATCCCCAGGGAGAGAGGCCGGGGTGACCCCGGGAGGTCAGAGCCGGGAGGAGGGCAAGTTCCGTGTGGAAACCTCCGAAGAGCCATTGAGCATCGTCGGCTCGGCTCAGGCCCAAACGATCTCGTAAGGAAATGCTCCCCACGTGACTTTGTCATGAGAGGTGCTAGTTGGGCTCGGCACCTCGAGGCGTCCAGGGGCTGCTTCGTTAGAAGTGGGCAGGGCAGCGCCTTTTTTTTTTAATTTTTTTTTAACGTTTACAATGTTATTTTGTTGTTTGAAGTGTTACACATAGTCCATACGTCTCCTTCCCCCACGGCAGGGCAGCTTCCTCAGTCCCCGCGCAGCAGGGCTCCGAGCCGCGCTGGCGGGCTGACCGAGTTTCGGGGGCTTGTACTGTCTTAGTGTCCCTGGGGTCCTGCCTCGGGGGGGCGGGGCGTGGCCCCCCGCCTCTCTTCCCTGCAGGGCCTGCCTTCTGCGGGCATTTCTGTGGATGGAAAGTTCCCGGAGCAAAAGCACAGGGCGACGTCCTGGGTGGTGGACGCTCTGGGGTGAGGAGCTGGGGCTCCCGGGGGCCGCTTGATTGTGTCTATTGTCTCGGGCGCCTGGGAAGGGACGCGGCGCTGTGGGGCCGTGGGTGGGTTTACGTGGCACCGCCCAGGGTGGCAGGGAGCCCGCTGCGCCCTCTGGGTCCTGCATGCAGGCGGCGGCGCCCCACACACGGCTTCCGGCTTGTTGGCAGCCTGTGTACTTCCACACGTCCCTGAGCCACCCGGGCATCGTGGCCGTGGTGGAAGTGGCCGCCCACGGCCGGAGACGGGACGGGACCCTCCAGAGCCTGTCGTGTGGGTTCGGGATTCTTCGCATCTTCAGCAGCAAAACGGAGTCTCCCCGCACGGCCTCCCAGGACAGACGGTACCCCCTGCGTCCTCACGCCCGGTCCCTGGGTCCCTGCGCTGGTGAAACCGCGGCCCGCTTGGCCACACAGATCGGCTGGTGTGTTGGCTGAGGGTGTGCGCACGGGGCAGCAGGTGGTTCTGCTTCGTAACCGTCCAGCCCAGCTGAAGCCGCGTTGCCACCTGGGTCCCTCTCAGCCGTGGCCCCTGACCTTTGGGTCGGAGAGGTCTTTGCTGTGGGTTGTCCTGTGAGTGTAGGAGGCCCAGCAGGTCCCTGGCCTCCACCCACCAGGTGCTAGGAGCACCTCCCCGTGGTAACGACAAAAAATGTCTGCAGGCATCACCGCCTGTGCCCTGGGCACAGAATGGGCCCTGGCTGAGAGCCGCCCCCCTACATGGACAACCAGGGGAGGGCTCAGCCGCGGTCTTTCCGGGTGTTCCCGTCATTATGGGTTTTCCTGGCGCGGCTTCCTGGGCCCAGGGGCACAGGCTGCGCTGCAGGTGCTGGGCCCATGGGCTGGGAGCTGGGCCCACGGGCTGGGTGCACGGGCTGGGGGCTGGGCGCACGGGCTGGGGGCGGGGGGCTGGGCCCACGGGCTGGGGGCGGGGCGCACGGGCTGGTGGCGGGGCCCACGGGCTGGTGGCGGGGCCCACGGGCTGGGGGCGGGGCGCACGGACTGGGGGCTGGGCGTGGGGAGCGGTGCTCTCCAGGGTCCGTTCCCCCAGGGGCGCGGGTGGTGGCGCTGGGAAGCCCCAGGAGGTGGAGGGTGGTTGGGTCCCGCACACCCCCCCTTCGAGGAGTAGCTGCTGTTTGGAGGCTAGAGCTGCAGGCCCATGTTGACGTGTTTCGGGCTCTTGTTTTGCAGGTTGAGACTGTATCATGGCACCCCCAGAGCCCTGCTGCACCCCCAGCTGCAGGACCCCATCGAACGTAAGAGCCTCGACCGGTGTGCTGGCAGCTCCCCCGCCCCATGTCCACCCTGCGCCGCCACCCCCTCCCCCCGTCCCTCCTGTGAGCTTCCCTGCACCATCCACCCCCCACCGCCCCCCCCCTTCCTGCCCGTCGCCCCCCCCCCCCCCCGCGTTTTGCTTCCTGGAGTACCCTTATAATCAGGACCTCTTAAACACCTACACGCCACCTCACACATGCGCACACTGACATTGCCGTCCTATTCCCTCCTTTCTGAGGAGGGCAGCAGGTCGCCTGTAGCTCTTACGAATTACACAGCACGTCCAGGGGGGCTGAGGCCCTGTCAGTGAGGAAATCAAGCCCAAGTGAGGCCCACACTCGGTGGCATGTCTGCGGTCCCTCAGCCGGGGCCTGTGATGCCGGCGGGGCCCTCCCCACGCCCTGGCCTGCTGGTGGGACTGTTCCTCCGCTCCCCGCTGGCCTGAGCTCTTCACCTCCCCCCTGCAGGCCGTCCCTCCCGCTCTCCGCCCTCTCCCGATCTTCTCTGGGGTTTGGGTCCGGTTCTCGGTGTCTTAGGGAGACCGGTGGGCTGGGTCTCAGCCTCAGTTCAGAAGGACGGCCAGTTTTGAGGGCAGGCTCTGACTCGAAGGCCCTGCCTCATGCCTGCCGGCCGCTCCGTGGGCTGCATGGACGCGGTGCCGAGAGCGAGGGGTGGCCCCGGCTGAGCCATGGCCGGGCTGCCCGCTCTGGGAAGGTGTGAGCCGGAGAGAGTTTGTCCCTTTCGCTGCAGTTTCTCAGGGACTTACTGGGGTGGACCCCCGCCCCCCCCCACAGTGATTCTCGTCTCCCTGGGAAACGGCGCTCCTGTGGGTGGAGCTGCTGGTGAGGCGCTCAGCGCAGCGGCTGCGTGACGGGAGCACCTGTGGGTGTCAGCTCTCGGCTTTCTTCCCAGAGAGCAAGCACCTGACGGCCATCGAGAGCTGCAGCCTGCAGTACACGCTGCAGCCGCACCCCGCCCTGGAGCCCGCCTTCCACCTGCTGCCCGAGAACCTGCTGGTGTCCGGCCTGCAGCCGCCGCCCGGCCTCCTCCCGGCGCCCCGGGACGTGGGTAAGGGCCGCGCCGCCGTCCCCTCCGCCCGCCGTGCGGCCTGACCCCCAGGAACCGGGCTGCTTGTTGCAGGGGACGCCCTCCGGAAGCCGCGCCTGCAGAAGCCGGTCACCTGGTACCTGGACGAGGTGTTCTTCACGCTGTACCCCTCCCTGGAGAAATTCGAGGAGGAGCTTCTGGAACTGCTTGTCAGCGATCACTTCCGGGAGGTACTGTCTCCAGCGCAGCTCAGCCCAGCGGGGGAGAGGCCGGGGTGGGCAGGGCCCCTAACGCTGCCCGGGGGAAGAGGGGGGCGTCCTGCCCCAGGCCTGCGCGTGTCCTTTCCCTTCCTTTCCCTCTTTGTGGCTGGAGAGCGACTCCCGCCTGTGGTCGCAGCTTTGATGGTGACGCTGGTGAACACTCACTCCCTCTGGAACCAGCCCCGTCTGGTAAGGGAGTTAGTCACCAGGCGAGGCGGAGCCCCTGAGGACCTGTGCTCAGCACGGACACGGGCGCTCGGCTCCTCCCAGGGGACGGCCAGCAAGCCAGGTCTCCCTCCACCCCACCCCTGCCGCTCCCTCCACCCCATCTCTGCCGGCTCTCCTGCCTGTGTGGGCCCCGCCCCCCACTCTTCACCCGAACCTCTGAGGGGCAGCCTGGGCGTGACGGTGCCTCCCCTCTCCCCCATGTAGTCATGGCGACTCCCATCTTGTAGCCGTGGGCGACGCCCGCCGTGTAGCCGTGGCGATGCCTCGTGCCCAGTGCGGCCTCTGCACACGCAGCTCCCTGTCCCGACGTGCCTCGTCCAGCTCCCTGTGGAGTCCTCAGGCTTCGGGCTCAGTGCAGAGCCGCCTCCCCTCCGAGGGCTCCTCTGAGAGCCCCGCTCCAGCTGTTCACTGGCCGGCTGGTCCCCTGGCCGTGCTTGCCCAGGAGGGCGGGGCGCGGGTGGTTCAGCACTGCACCTGATGGGAGTGGCAGTGTCTGCACACAGTAGGTCTTCATATTTATTGTTGAGAGCGTGAGTGCCTCAGTCCGCGGGTGCCCATGCTGTCATCTCAGCCGTCAGCAGTTATTAATCACACACAGGCACACACACGTGCACACGCACACACAAGCACATATGTGTGTGGACGTGCGCACACACACACACACACACATGCATGTGAAAGAGGTGGCCGCCCCTGGAAACGTAGCTCCAGAGAATGGGGTCCCCTCTGGAAGAGAAACATCACTGGCGACTGAGGTGGAGCCGGGGTTCCGGGTGCAGCTCCGCTGCCTCCTCGCCACTCGGGGTGCGCGTGCGAGGGCGCGAGCTTGCGGGGCCGCTGCTGGGTCCCATGCATCCCCACAAACCCTTCAGGGTGTGCTCTCACCGTCCTCGCCCGTCTCCCAGCTCCGGCAGACACGCAGCATCGTGCGGTTTGTTTTCATTACCGAGGATTAACGGCTGCGTTTAGGGCCGTTGCGCTTGGGGACGGGAGAGTGAAGACGCGTGGAAATACGGGGTCGTTGGCAGCAATCGCCCCGTTTAATGCACAGGGATTGCCGGGAGGCGTCCTGGCTCCTCCGTTCCGGCACCTGCCGTTTGTTAAGATGGAGCACTTTAATATCCAGCCCTCACTTCGGGCAGGTTCCGATTCCGTGTTACTGGTTTATGACTCCCTGCCCGAACAGGCTCCCTCTTCCGCTGCCCGTGCTGCCGAGGCGGAGGCTGGGACCCCTCAGGGCCTGCCTCCAGGCGCCGCCTCCACGGGGTGGGGTGGGGGGTGGGCTCCCCTGCCTCAGAGCACCCGGTCCTGTGAGAGGCGCCGAGGTCCCGGCTGCCAGTTTGGTGCGTCTGGAGAATGGCTCACCCTTGGAAACGGCAAGAGTTTGGTGATGGGCATCCGAGGGTGCGTTGCCCTGAGAAGGTCATACCGTGAGAAAACCCCAAGTTGCCTAGAGGGTGCCCTCTGCCAGCCAGTTCCGACTGGCTGACGTGTCTGCCCTTTGCTGGGGCTCGGCCACCAGCACCGTGTGACCTGCAAAGGCCTGGAATTGTCCCCGGCTCTCCTCTTTCTTGCGCCTCCCCCGGAACCTTCCCGCAAGCCCCTCTCCCCTCCCGCCCCCTCTCCCCTCCCGCCCTCCCGCCCCTCCCGCCCCTCTCCCCTCCCCCTCCGCCCCTCTCCCCTCCCGCCCCTCTCCCCTCCCCCCCCCTCTCCCCTCCCGCCCCTCTCCCCTCCCCTCCCGCCCCCCCCCCCTCCCCTCCCCCCCCTCTCCCCCCCCCCCCCCCCCCTCCCCTCCCCTCCCGCCCCCTCTCCCTCTCCGCCCCCCTCCCCTCCCGCCCCCTCCCCTCCCGCCCCCTCTCCCCTCCCGCCCAGGCCTTGCTGCCTGACCTGTACTTTTCCCAGGGGGACGGCCCGCTGGACAGCAGCGCCCTGGAGATTGCCGAGCGGCGGCTGTGCGTCGGCGCACACAACGGTCTGGGCCTTCGTGCAGAGGCCGCAGGTCATGGTGCTGGTGCCCGAGATGGATGTGGCCTTGACACGCTCTGCCAGTTTCAGCAGGAAAGTCGGCTCCTCCTCCAAGTCCAGGTGCTCTCCCGGGTCCGGGTCCGGGTCCCGCCCAGGGGGGGGGGTAGTGAGCGGGCACCCACGTGAAGTGCCTGCCTGGGAGGTGTGCCCTCACCCACCAGCCCTTCCCTGGGGCCTGGTTTCCTCTGGCTCAGCCCCACCCACTTGGAGCCGCCCTTGGTGGGTGTGGGGAGGTTGGGTGCGTCCTGTCTGTCCTGTGAGTTCGGGAATTAGCATTGGGCCGCCCCCCACGGCCGCCTGTGGTCTGCCCCATGCATCCCGAGCTCAGTGTCTCTCACGAGGAGAACCAGCGGCATCACCCAGCTGCTGCGCTCCAGCTGTGCCTCCCAGCCCAGGACCAGGTCCCGAAGGGGTGCCCCAGAGGCGGGCAGAGCCGGCCCTGGAGGTGGAGCCTCCGGAGCCGGGCGCATCCCTGCACCCTCTGACACCTCTGGCTCCCTGGGGCCCCTGCAAAAGGCCCTGGTTTAGGGCGTCACCTGGGAGCCAACACAGAGGGGCTCAGTGCAGGGCCCAGGCGGGCGGGCGTGCTGCGGGAGCCATGCCTGATGCGCCCGCCCCGGCCCTGTGTCCTTGACCAGCTCTGGAAACCAGGCGCTGGTCCTGAGGAGCCACCTCCGACTCCCCGAGATGGTCCCTGACCCCGCCTTCGCGGTCGTCTTCCAGCTGGAGTACGTGCTGAGCAGCCCCTCGGGAGTGGACGGCAACGTAAGGCCCTCGCCGCTTCATTCGCTTCTCCCGTCAGAGCAGGCGGGGCAGCAGCCGCGGGGGCAGCCGCGGGGGCAGCGTGGGGCGTGGCTCTGGAAACCCCTTCCTGGCAGTAACGGAGCACCCCGTGTCTATGCTGACGCACCTGGCTGGTGGGGCGGCAGGTGTTCTTGGGCAGTCAGGACCGCCTTAACGCGGTTAGCCAGCCGTGGTGATTTGGAAGAATGAGGCCATTCCCTGCTTTTTTTGGTCTCCCTCACCTCAGGATAGTTTCTCCATTGATTTTCAGGGAGAGAAGGGAGGGAGGCGGGTGTGTGTGTGTGTCTGTGGAGAGAGGTGTGACAGAGACACACTGATGGGTGCCTCCTGCATGCGCCCCGACCAGGGCCCGGGATCGGACTTGTAGCCCAGGTACGTGCCCTTGACCGGGAATGCCCCTCACCATGTGAGGTGCACCGTTTGGTGTATGAGACGCATTCGCGATGTCACGCAGTCATCACCGCCGTCCGTCTCCATCGCCCGCTTCGTCTGGTACAACTGAGCCTGTTCCCAGCGACACGCTCCCCGCCCCTCGCCGGCCGCACCACGCACCTCCCGCCTTGTGATCAGACTCCTCTCTGCCCGTGTACGTGGGGTCCCAGAGCCCGCCCTTTCGTGTCTGGCGTGTTCCTCTGAGCGCGACGTCCTCGCGGCTCACCGTGTGGTGGGTTTGGAGCGTGTCCTTCCTTCTTAAGGCCGAGTGACACTCCGGGGTGCCCTCCGCCTCATTTACCCCCACTCCTCCGGCCCCGGACTCGTGTTGCCCCACATTTACCTGTGAGTCACCCCCTTGAATTCTTTTGGTTAAACCCAGAAGGGGGACTTCTAGGCCATACGGTGATTCTATTTTTAACTTTTTCAGGAAACACCATTTAGTTTTCCACAGCGGCTGTCCCATTTACATCCCCACCGACAGGGCACAAGGGTTCTATCTCACGTTCTCGCCAACGTTCCTGTTTTCTGATAGTTTTGGGGACTGGTCATGCCCGTGGGTGGGGCGTGGTGTCTCCTGGAGTTCTGATGAAGGCGGTGAGCCGCGCTGAGCATCTTTGCACGCGCTCCTGGCCCCTCCGGCCTTTGGGGAAATGCCTGCGTTCCCTGTCTGTTTGAGCTGTGCTGCTGGTTTCCCGTGTGGAGTTAGGGTCCTCTGCGGAGCCGGCATGCTGGTCCCTCACTAGGCACGTGGCTGGGGCACAGTGAGTTCTGCTGGCCCAGCTGGGGCGTCAGCGGGGCTCTGGGGAGGACCCCCCTGCCTCGTCAGGTGTTTTTTTTGAATCCTCACCCGAGGATATTCTTTCCATTGATTGTAGAGAGAGTGGAGGGAGGGACGGAAGGAGTGAGGAGAGAGAAACAGCGATGAGAGAGAGACACGATTGGGTGCCTCCCACATGTGCCCGCCTGGGGCTGGGGATGGAACCCACAACCGAGAGACGTGCCCTTGTCCGGGAATTGAGCCGAGACTCTTTGGGCCACAGGCTGATGCTCTAACCACTGAGCACACTGGCTGGGGCCCTCCGTGGCTCCCTCCTCTGCCCCTGTCTGCACGCGGCCTTCCCTCCGCGTGTCCCTGCCTCGGATCTCTCTGTCCTGCTCTGACATGGACCCTCGGCATTGGCCTTGGGGCCCTCCTCATCTCGCAGTCCTTCCTCCATTCCATCTGCGTGGACCCCTTTTCCAAGGCAGGCCCAGCCACAGAGTCCAGGGGTTAGGGTGTGGACGCGTCTGCTGGGGCCACGGCTCAGCGCACCCCAGGGAGCTGGGATGGGGCAGTCCCCGGGGTCAGGGGTCGGTTTTCTGTGTGCGCTTTGCCAGTGAATGTTGTGTGACATGCCTGTTCCATGACAAACCTGCTCTTGGTCCAGGTTATTCCTTGGCCTTTCGTATGTTGTTTGCCACGGCAATCAAAAGCCTAAATGGGAGCAGTTCAATGAACGTTCCTTGTCAGTTTGTGAATTTGGCGGATAAGACATTATAAAGTAACAGATCTGACCTCAACCTCTGGAGTCCCCTGGTGGGCGGGCACCTGACCGTCTCCTCGTGTGGGGGAGAGGATGGGGAGGGAGGGTCCCCTGCAGGTGCCACCTGGCCTGCAGGCTGATGAAGGGCAATTGAACTGCTACGGGGCTAATTGTCCGCTGAAGCCTTTGTGAAGCGGTGATCGGTGATCGATGGCTCACTAAGCATCCTGTCTCCTTAGAGGTAGAGACAGACGGAGGGAGAGTGGGTCCGTGTGTGGCTGAGGTATTTCACCCGGGAGAGAGGTATTGATTGCAAGCTGCATTAGAGTCACCACGTGAGGAATCAGACCGGAGGGTTACACCGATGGCGTGGGAACCTGGGTTTCATTCTGATTCTGTGATACGCTGGATTGCACTGGTACAGGCGACTGTTTACAAAAGCCATCCAGCTGTGATGGAAGCCCTGGAGTGTTCCAGTGGCCAGTTTTCCGAGCACATTGATTATACTTTCATTTTCGGAAGGCAATGGATTTAGGCCCTGGCCAATGTGGGTCAATGGTTAGAACACCACTGACGGGTCGTGGGTTTGATTCCCGGTCAAGGGCATGTACCTGGGTTGCAGGTTTGATCATCAGCCCAAACGGGGGTGCGTGCGGGAGGCAATCAATTGATGTGTCTCTCATCGATGTTTCTCTCCCGCTCCCTTCCACTCTATCTAAAAATCAATGGGAAAATACCCTCGGGTGAGGGTAAACAGCAACAAAAAAGACAACGGATTTATAATCAACTATTCATTAGTGTCCGTAGCTCTTCATTGGTGTATTGCAGCCTCTCCCTGGTGTCCTGTGGCCGCTCCCTGGTGTCCTGTGGGCGCTCCCCGGTGTCCTGTGGGTGCTCCCCGGTATCCTGTGGGGTGCTCCCCGGTATCCTGTGGGGTGCTCCCGGGTGTCCTGTGGGCTGCTCCCCGGTGTCCTGTGGCTGCTCCCCGGTGTCCTGTGGGGTGCTCCCCAGTGTCCTGTGGCTGCTCCCCGGTGTCCTGTGGCCGCTCCCCGGTGTCCTGTGGGTGCTCCCCTGGTGTCCTGTGGCCGCTCCCCGGTGTCCTGTGGGTGCTCCCCGGTATCCTGTGGGGTGCTCCCCGGTATCCTGTGGGGTGCTCCCCGGTATCCTGTGGGGTGCTCCCGGGTGTCCTCTGGGCTGCTCCCCGGTGTCCTGTGGCTGCTCCCCTGTGTCCTGTGGGTGCTCCCCGGTGTCCTGTGGGGTGCTCCCCGGTGTCCTGTGGGGCGCTCCCCCGTGTCCTGTGGGGCGCTCCCCGGTGTCCTGTCCTGTGTCCTGTGGCGCTCCCCGGTGTCCTGTGGGGCGCTCCCCGGTGTCCTGTGGGGCGCTCCCCCGTGTCCTGTGGGGCGCTCCCCGTGTCCTGTGGGGCGCTCCCCGTGTCCTGTGGGGCGCTCCCCTGTGTCCTGTGGGTGCTCCCCGGTATCCTGTGGGGTGCTCCCCGGTGTCCTGTGGGGCTGCTCCCCCGTGTCCTGTGGGGTGCTCCCCGGTATCCTGTGGGGTGCTCCCCGGTGTCCTGTGGGCTGCTCCCCGGTGTCCTGTGGGGTGCTCCCCGGTGTCCTGTGGGGTGCTCCCCGGTGTCCTGTGGGGTGCTCCCCGGTGTCCTGTGGGCTGCTCCCCGGTGTCCTGTGGGGCGCTCCCCGGTGTCCTGTGGGGCGCTCCCCAGTGTCCTGTGGGCTCCCCGGTGCTCCCCGGTGTCCTGTGGGGCGCTCCCCGGTGTCCTGTGGGGCGCTCCCCCGGTGTCCTGTGGGCTGCTCCCCGGTGTCCTGTGGGGCGCTCCCCCCGGTGTCCCCTGTGTCCTGGGCGCTCCCCGGTGTCCTGTGGGGCGCTCCCCGGTGTCCTGTGGGGCGCTCCCCGGTGTCCTGTGGGGCGCTCCCCGGTGTCCGGTGGGGCGTCCTGGTGTGTGGGGCGCTCCCCTGGTGTCCTGTGGGGCGCTCCCCGGTGTCCTGTGGGGCGCTCCCCGGTGTCCGGTGGGGCGCTCCCCGGTGTCCGGTGGGGCGCTCCCCGGTGTCCGGTGGGGCGCTCCCCTGTGTCCTGTGGCCGCTCCCCGGTGTCATGTGGGGCGCTCCCCGGTGTCCGGTGGGGCGCTCCCCGGTGTCCGGTGGGGCGCTCCCCGGTGTCCTGTGGCCGCTCCCTGGTGTCATGTGGGGCGCTTCCCTGTGTCCTGTGGGGCGCTCCCTGGTGTCCTGTGGAGCGCTCCCCCGGTGTCCTGTGGGGCGCTCCCCCGTGTCCTGTGGGGCGCTCCCCGGTGTCCTGTGGGGTGCTCCCCTGTGTCCTGTGGCCGCTCCCCAGTGTCCTGTGGCTCAGGAGCGTTTACACTGTCGCCGGCCACGGGGCAGAAAGGCTGATTCTGAAAGGTTCGGGTTGGGCTGGGGTCACACAGAACGGACTCAGCTCTTGTCTCTGATACTCAGTGCGGGCGCAGAGCCCGATGCTGAGGGTTGAGGCGCTGAGGTGTCTCACTTTGCTGATTCTTTGCTTGTTCTTCCAGGATGTGGGCTTTCCCTCCCTGGATGACAGGGACCACTCCCCCGCCCCCCCCCAAACCCCGTGACCGGGGAGCAGGTGGCCTGGCCTCCCCTGTGATCTGCACTTTAGCTCCAGGGAAGGATGGTGGGTGGTGTGAGGTCCAGTTGCTCCGGGGACTCAGGGAAGAGAGATGAATTCAAAGCCCAGTGCCTGTTCGGGGTGCTTTCCCACATGGAGTGCAGCTGTAACAGGGAGGGGCCCTCTGCAGCCAGGGACCGGCCGGTGAAAGGGGCGTTTCCTTCTCTGCGCTGGACGCGCTCAGGCACATGCGTGGCCACGAGCTGTCAGCGAACCAGCCCAGGGAGCGTCCTTTGAGTGCGTGTGTGCGCCCTGCCTCGGCCCCGAGTGCCATCAGGGCGTGGCTGTGTGTCAGCCAGAGGAGCCGGGGGAGCCCAGCCACACCCGGAGCTGTGCCTCCGAGCCGGAGTCACCACCTGCGGGATGCTGTCTGCGTCTGCCTCGGGCCCTTTTTGTAACATGGACGTGATGCTCGCCGGCCTCGCCGCCTGCTCGCCAGTGAACTCCACGGTGAGAGCACCTTGGTCCCCACGTGGGCCGGGTGACAGCTCACGGCCGTGTGCTCTGTTTCCGTTCCAGGCGGCTCCCGTCACCGCCCTGGCCAGCCTGGCGCGCATGCACACGGTCCGCTGGGCCGTCTGGAAGCCCCCGCCCGACGGCGGCTCCGGGAGCGCGACCCTGCCTCTCCAGGGCGGGATCCGGCCCAACCCCGCGCACTGCCTGGTCTACAAGGTGCCCCCCGCCAGCAGGAGCTCCGCGGAGGTAATTGCTGAGGCTCCGTAAGTCTGACTTTCCCGGAGCTTCCGGCCAGTTCCTATGTTTCCAGGAGTTGACAGTCACGTGGCTGACGGTCGGGTTTCATGAGCAGAGCTGGCCCGTGTCATGGATGTGCCCTAAGAGTGTGGTTGCCGGTTGTAGCCGCTGTGAGCGCGGAGGCCAGTTCCCTTGGGTCCTCACGTCCCTGCTCCCGGGTCAGTCTCCGGGCGACCTGCGGGGCTGCGACGCGTGTTCCTCCACACTTGGCGTCGAGGCCCACTCTGCGCTGTGTCTTCTAGAAAAGGACTTCACCGGGTGGTGCCCAGGGGGACGGGCCCCTGTGGCGCGGGTGCTGGGGAGGGCGCCAGGTGGTCGGCGTCCAGCCAGCTTGCCCTGTCACCTGTCACTCACACTCGCTGGCCCCTGGCTCTCTCCAGCCATAGCAAGATGTTGAAAAACCCGCCTTTGGAGTGAAGGTTTCTCTGAACCTGGTGCTGAAAGCACAGGAAAGTGGGGCGGGGCCGGTGAAGGGTGTGGGCCTCCCCCCCTGGCCCAGCGGTGGCCTAGCGGGGGTGGCAGCAGCCCAGGGAGCCAGCACCGCCCCGGCTCTCGTGCGGGCAGACGCTGCTGGGTAGTGGATGCTCCTGAAATTCGCCCGCCCGTCTCGGTCTCGGCACGCCTCGGCGTCTCGTCTCCTCAGGTGCGGGGACCGTCCTGCTAGCTCAGTGTCGCCTGTGCTGATCCAGCACAAACACGCCGCCCGTGCTGTGTTTATGACTCGATGCTGCTCGGGGCCGAGAGGGAACAGCTGAGCGTGCAGCTTGCTGCGTGAGGGATGTCTCTCATTACGGACACAGCTTGTGCAGGCCCACGTGGTCTGTGAGCCCTTGTTACAACAGTGCCACCTGCATGTCCCGCGCCAGGGCCAGTCCCCCTCAGCTCTGTGTGTGTGTGTGTGTGTGTGTGTGTGTGTGTGTGTGTGAATATTTATTGTGTGTAGTGTGTAGTGTGAGCCTTCTCATGCCACCACATTTCTTTCACTTCTTAGTCTGTGAACTTTATTGACTGTCTTAGGACACAGGTACGTCAGACACTGCCATTTTTGACAAGGAATGTCACTTCCTACGAGAGTTTCTCTGCACCAGCACCGTGACGTTCTGGGCCAGGTTACCCTGCCCATTGGGGACCGCGGCAGCCTGGCCGGACTCACTGACCCCAGCAGCACCCGCCCCGCCGCCTGCTGTGACGGCCTGAATGCCTATAGGCATTGCCACAATAAAAAGCCGCCAGCGGGGCTCAGTGGAGCCGACAGAAGAAAGAGCCAGTGCCCTTGAGGATAAATCAAGGTCATTTTCAACCCGAACCCCAGAGGGAAACGTGGTTGGGACAGGGCTAGGCCTGCCGTCTCCAGTGGAGGAGACAGTGCCGTGCGGAGAACAGTTTGAAGAGACAATGGCTGAACTGCCCGAATTCGGTGGGAGACAAGCCTGCAGGTGGAAGAGGTTCCATGCACCCAGAGGGAAACCACAGAAGCTCACTCCCAGACCCAGCGCAGTCAGGCTGCTCAGAAGCAGACAGGGCCTCGCGGAGCGCGGGGGAGACGGTGCGCCCGACAGAGCAGCATGCGTGACTGGCCTCCTGGGCACAGACGCGGGGCAGGATGCGGAGCCACGGTTACAGGCGGAGCAGAAAGGCTCCAGCACTCAGGGCTGTTTCCAGCACAAGTCCTGTGGAGTGAGGGGCCGTGGCCACGTGCTCCGGTGCACGGAAGCGCGGAGATCGGCAGGTGGTGGGCACGCGCTGAAGGAATCACCACCGGAGTTTTCAGACGGAGAGAAACCGGCCAGCCGGACTCGGCGCGTCAGGAATGGGGAGAGCAGCGTGATGGTGACGCAGGTCTCCCCTCGGGCCCTTGAATGTGTTTGGGGCTGGAGCTGAGGTGACGGCAGTGACGGCAGTGACGGCTTCGGAAGGAACAGAGACACTCGGTAGGACGACGGTAAGCAAAGGGAGGTACAGAGACCCGGGTAGCGGTGAGGTGGCTGCACCCCACTTGAGGGAATAAATATCAGCGCTGAGTAGTCTGAGAAGTTAGGTGTTTGCATTGTAACCCCAGAGCAGTCACTGGGGCCGCGACAGAGAGAGAGAGAGAGAGAGAGAGAGAGAGAGAGAGAGAGAGAGAGGAAACCCAACAGACAGCGAAATGGGAGAGTTCGAAAGAGTCGGGAAAGGGAGGGCAGCAGTGCCAAGCAGGGAACTAACAGTGAAGTGGCGTCCTGAAGCCACACGTCCAGCCGTTACACACGCTGCAGCGGGCGCCACGCACCAACCAGCCAGCCAGCCATCAGGTTGTATGAAAACATCGAGGCCCAACCCACGCCACCGCCAGGGGCTCACTTCACATGCGATGGTGTCGGTGGTGAGAAGTAAAAGACGGGGCGACACTGCAGGCAAACCGCAGCCCAAAGACCACTGGGGTGGAGACAGAAATAGACCAATGCTTTCAATAGACCAATCAATCAGTCATTTAGAAGCAAAGGCAATTCCCAGGAATTAGACATGACGTGGGATTAAAGAGAGTGTGCCCCCGAGAGTGTGCGTCTGAGGCGGAGCTTCAGAATTCACAAAGCGAAGAACACCGGGACTGACAGGCGCGCGCGCTCACAGGGACGCCAAGACCCCGCCCTCCTCCGAGCGACCCACAGGCTCGCAGATGGGAAGTCCCGGGCCCGGAGCTCCGCCAGCTCCGCCCCCGGCAGCGGGGGCACAGTCTCTTCAGGTGCCGCGGAGCGTTCACCAAGCCAGACCTCCCGGGGCACAAAGCAAACTCCGGAACCGGAAAGGAATGAGATGATACAGGTGCATGCTGTGATCGCAAAGAAATCAATGAGAAGTCAGTAACAGATGAAAAGTCACAAACACTTGGACATTAAAATAGCGCATTTCTAAATGGCCCATCGTCCAAGAGGAGACCTCAGGAAAGAAGCAGGTGACATTCCGAACTGAACAAAAGGGAAAATGCAGCCATCAGCACGTGCAGGATGCAGCTACAGGGTGCGCACGAGTGAGTGGGCAGCATCTCGAGCTACGTGAGACAGGGAAGGGCCTCAGTCAGTGATCTCATCTTCCACCTGTAGGAACTGGGAAAATAAACCCAAAGCAAGTGGAAACTCAGTAATAAAGATGAGAGCAGAAACCAAGGAAATGGAAAACAGAAGAATAAGAGAGGAAAAATGGAGAAAATCAGTGAGAGTAGAAATTGATCATGTGAAAAGACCAATAAAATGATGAACCTCTAGCAAGACTGAATAAAGAAGAAAGCGCGGACACCGGTGACTGCTATTGGGAATGAAAGGTGTTAGGAGGATGTTGGGGGAATACACACTCTGAACAGCTCTGTGTCCACAGCTTGGGTGAAACGGGTCAGTTATCTAAGCCAGCTGGACACCCCCACGCGAAGCAGCCGACCCGAGTCGACCTGTGACTCGTATGGAAATGGAATTCATAGTTAAAAAACGGGAAACAAATACCCAGGCTGTTCGCTGTGAATTCTGACCATCCAGAGAACTACCAACACCGCGTCTAGGCCATCTCTCCCAGACAGCAGAAGGGTTGGGAACAAGCCCGGGTCACGTCACGAGGCTGGCGTCCCGCCGAGGTCAGAAACAGAAAGAAAGCGATGGGCCCCGACCCCTCAGGAGCACAGACGCACAGCACTCACCAGGACGTTAGCGGACCGGACCGGCGACGTGAGAAACGACCACCACGAGCAGGTGGGGCCGCCCCGCCGGGAACGCAGGGCTGTTTCTTCCCGAAAACCGAGAGCTGCGGCTCCCAGGAACAGCCTGCGGAGGAGAGCGGCGGGACCTCAGCGACGGGTGCGGAGAAGCCTGGACGGGATTTACTCCCATTTGTGGTGGAGACAGCAAACCAGCGCAGAGGAGCACCCGCCACCTGCCCCTGGCGTCCGCAGAGCCCGCTGGCGGGTGGCACTTCATGGCAGGATGGCCGCTCCCCAGGTCGGGACAGGTGGGGGGCAGGCCCTCACGCAGGCTCTCGGCCCTTGCGCAGCCCTGTCCTGGGAGCGCCAGCGAGGAGACGGAACCGAAGGCGCGCGGGCCGGGCAGGAAGGGCCGGAGCCGCTCTTGTTTGCAGCCGCGTGCTCGTCTAGGGAGGTGACCCCGAGGGGCCACAGCACCTCCTAAATGAAGGAGTGAGTTTATGGAGGTCGCAGGATAAACAAGGGGCCGCATGGAAAACCCCCACCCTATGTCTGTCCCGGCAATGAGGAGGGAAGCAACATTTAAAAACGGTTATTTACCCGCCTCCCTCAGTGACACCTAACACACGTGCACGGCTCTGGGCTGAACACTGAACCCCCCTCGCCGCCCCGCCCGTCCTGGTGTCGCGGCGGTTACTCCGTGAGGCCAGGGGCCGGTCAGCGGAGGGCAGGGCCATCTCTGTGGGCCGGAGGCCTCCGCAGAGGGAAGAGGGACGTGCTCTCCGAGCCGGTCAGTGGGCCGCGATAGGTTCTCAGCATTCAGAGACGGGTCCGTCCCCGCAGGGCACTCGGGGCGGAGAAGCAGGTGTAAACCGCACACGGGAGGCGCACACGGGAGGCGGAGGGGCTAGAAGAGTGAAGACGGGGTGGGAAGAGCAGTGCAGCGGGGGGACTCCGCCGCAGCTAGGAGAGTGCTGCTGGGGGGGATGGCGTGCAGGTGGGGGACGGACAGCAGGGCGGTCACAGCGGGCGGCTCCTGCGGAACCAAACCCACCAGCGGCCTCGGCGGGGCTCTGCGTGGGAGGCGAGCACGTGGCCTCCCAGGAGCGTGCACTCCATGCTCACAGCGGCCCTCTCCGTCCCCCGAGCTGCCACAGCCCCGGGTTCGTGAGTGGGTGGCCGGGTACGTGACACGTGGAGTGCCCCCGTCGTGCCAAGGAGCGGAGGTGGCGAATCCCTCTCCCCTGGTGAGTGAAGGAAGCCGGTCTGAGAGGCCGGTGCCATCGATTCCAGTCACATGACCTGGAGAACCGGCCGCGCGGGGCAGCAGGAGGGAGAGGGTGGCGGGCCGCTCTGTGCTGCTGTGCTGGCCCCGGGCCGCACACGGAACGTCAGGTTACACGGTCCGCTCACAAAGCGTGTTCAGGGCTGAGGCGGACACGTGCTGCCAGGGCTCCGCTGGTGCCAGGGCTGCTCTGTGCCGCGTGGTCCGAGGAGCTGACGTGGTTCTGGGCTGGGACCCGCGGCCGCCTGGACGTGGCGGGTGATCAGGGGCCGGCGGCGTGGCCATCTCTGCTCTGCTCCTGCAGGTGAGGCAGGTGGAGTCGGGGACCGTCCAGTTCCAGTTCTCGCTGAGCCCTGACGGACACCCGGACACCCCCGGGCTCCCCCGGGCAGAGCGGCGGCCCTCGAGGAGGACGCCCACGACCCCCGCAAGTAAGTGTTGGCGGGAAGCCGACTGCAGGCCCACAGCCCTCCCGCTGCTCCGGGAAAGCGCCAGGCGGCGGGGCGGGTATCGGGAGGTTCGCGGAGGGCTGTGGTCTGAATCGTGGTTGATTGTTACAGCGGGGTGCGGCATGGCGGAGTGCGGGATGGCGGGGTGTGGCACTGCGGGGTGCTGCATTATGGGGTGTATTGTGGGGTGCTTCATTGTGGGGTGCTTCATTGTGGAGTGTTGTATTGGGTGCGGCATTGTGGGGTGCTGCATTGTGGGGTGCTGCACTATGGGGTGCTGCATTGTGGGGTGCTATATTGTGCGGTGCTGCATTGTGGGGTGCTGCATTGTGGGGTGCTGTATTGTGGGGTGCTTCATTGTGGAGTGTTGTATTGGGTGCGGCACTGTGGGGTGCTGCATTGTGGGGTGCTGCACTGTGGGGTGCTGCATTGTGGGGTGCTGCGTTGGGTTGTGTTGTGGGGTGCTGCACTGTGGGGTGCGGCATGGTGGGGTGCGGCACTGTGGGGTGCTGCATTGTGGGGTGCTATATTGTGCGGTGCTGCATTGTGGGGTGCTGCACTGTGGGGTGCTGTATTGTGGGGTGCTTCATTGTGGAGTGTTGTATTGGGTGCGGCACTGTGGGGTGCTGCATTGTGGGGTGCTGCACTGTGGGGTGCTGCATTGTGGGGTGCTGCGTTGGGTTGTGTTGTGGGGTGCTGCACTGTGGGGTGCGGCATGGTGGGGTGCGGCACTGTGGGGTGCTGCATTGTGGGGTGCTGCTATATTGGGGTGCGGCACTGTGGGGTGCTGCATTGTGGGGTGCTGCGTTGGGTTGGGTGGGGCTGGCATTGTGGGGTGCGGCATGGTGGGGTGCGGCACTGTGGGGTGCTGTATTGTGGGGTGCTGCGTTGGGTTGTGTTGTGGGGTGCGGCATTGTGGGGTGCTGCACTGTGGGGTGCGGCATGGTGGGGTGCGGCACTGTGGGGTGCTGCATTGTGGGGTGCTGCGTTGGGTTGTGTTGTGGGGTGCGGCATGGTGGGGTGCGGCAGCGTGGCCAGCTGCTATCCCTACGCGCCAGCTGCCAGTGAGCTCAGCTACTTGCAGCTCCTGGCTAAAGGCCGGGGAAGGTTCCGTTGGTGACAGCCACGGCCACCTCCCATGGCTGTCCTGCGAACACGGCACGAGAACCAGAGCTGGGCCAGAGCCACGGACCACCGGCTCTGTCCTGTGTTGTTAACACGGCTGTGAGTTTGTTGTTGTTTTTAGATACATTTTTATTGACTTCAGAAAGGACGGGAGAGGGAGAGGGAGGGAAACATCAATGGTGAGAGAATCGTTGATCGGCTGCTTCCTGCACGCCCCACACTAGGGTTTAAGCCCACAACCCGGGCACGTGCCCTGACTGGGAATCCAACTGGGACCTCCTGGTTCATAGGTCGATGCTCAAGCTCTGGGCCACCCCAGCCAGGTCAGCTTGTTGTTTTTAAAAATGCTTTCTGCTTCCTTGGTGCCTGCAAGAGGGAGGCTGTGGCCTGTCTGTGGCTTTAAGGGAGGGGTGCAGGCTCCGCAGAGTGGTGTCCTGTCCCTCCGCAGGTGGTGGGTCCATGTGCAAGTAGGTGTCTGAGGAGCAGCTGTGGCCTCGGCTTTGTGCTCAGCGGGCTCGGCACCTTCTGCGGTGCCAGTGCCTGGTGCAGCCGCCTGCTCTTTGCCCGGGACACCCAGCTGGCGTCCTATGGCGAGCGGCGTGGAGGTCAGGAGGGAGTGTGGGGAGATGCACGCGGATGAGTGTGCCGCGCCGGCACAGCCATGGGTGAGCCTGACGGGGGCAGGGGGCGGGGGCGGTGAGGGATGAAGAAGGCAGACAAGAGAATAAAGCTGGGGCTGGGTCGGATGCTGCTTCTCTGATTAGAGAGACAGCGCCATAGCCTGCCAGCCGAGTCTTTATAGGCAGATTCCCCGAGGCAAAGGAAGGGCGCGGTCAAGATGTTTACAACGTTCTCCTGGGTTTCAAACCGACTCAATTACAGGCACCTGATCAAGCTTTGTTTTCTTGCTGCGCCTCCCGCAGCCCGTGTCACTCAGCCACGTGGGCCCGCAGGTTCGGACCACAGGTTCACGCTCACAGCCACAGCCTTTGGCTGTAATTGTGCTGGGCCTTGCACGTGGCTTTGCCACGAGAGGTTCATGCCCTCTGCTTAGTCCTAGGCTTGAACCAGTCCAAGCGCTGTGGCCGCTCTCCACGGATGAGCACAGAACCCGAGGCTCTCGGCTCCTAAGGTCTCGCCAGCGGCAAGGATGTTCCAGCCTGCGGTGGTGGGAAGTTAGAAAGAGGGAACGGGCCGAGTGCGAGGAGAGGGGGCTCGGCAGTCGTCCCTCCCAAAGGCTGTGCTGACGGCTGCGGGTCCCCCGTGGGCGTGGGTGCCCTCTGGGCATGGGTCCCGTGCTGGGTCCCCTGTGGGCATGGGTCCCGGTGCTGGGTCCCCCTCTGGGCGCGGTCCCCTCTGGGCATGGGTCCCGTGCTTGGTCCCCTCTGGGCGCCATCCCCTGTGGGCATGGATCCCCTGTGGGCGTGGGTCCCGGTGCTGGGTCCCCCTCTGGGCGCGGTCCCCTCTGGGCGTGGGTCCCGGTGCTGGGTCCCCTGTGGGCGTGGACTTTATGAGTGGAGACTGTGGTTGGTGGACGCTGGTCGTGTGGCTGTAACTTCCCGGTGGTGGAGGCAGCACCTTGACATCTGAACACACTCGGCTGCCCAAGCGGGCGCCCTGCGGAGAGGCGTGCGGGCGCTGCGTGTTGCTTGGTGCTCCTGTGTCTGCGTGCCGTGCTTGCAGGCTGTCCTGCGGCTGCCGCTTGCCGGTGAGTGCGCGTGGAAAGCCCTGTCGCGGACTGCCGTGTGCAGCCGCTGTCCTTGAGGAGCATGGTGCCCTGCTGGGGTCCCTCGGGGGGGAGGGGCACTTCCTGTCGGGCTCAGCTCAGAACGATGCCCCGTTTTACTGGGTGAGGCTGAGCGCATGAGGCACAGCATACATGGTGTGAACATACTATCCAACGGGCCATGCTTATTCCTAGCCCATCTCCTGCCTTAAGCCTAACGTCTTCCCTCCCTGGCACGCCCTGGTCACGTGGAAAGAGGAAAGCCAGCAGCAGGTCCGGCCCACAGGGGACAGTGCTCTGCTGGGGAAGGAGGGTTTGTGGTGGAGAATGGACACGGTCGCTCTGGTGTTGGACAGAGTTGCTTCCGAGGACAGTGGAAACGACCCGCTCGCCCGTGTCTGCGGTGCCGAGGGACCGTGTCCTGGCCCCTTGGACGGTGGCTGCGCAGGCAGCTGAGGGAGGACGGCCTTTCCCGGAGGAGCCGCTGGTGCCGGGGTTATGAGGTCGCCATGGCGCTGGCCACGGCAGTGGATGGCCTTCGCAGGCCTCGTCATGTAATGACACCCTGACGCTGGCATCGCCCCCATGGCCTGGAGCGGCCGGAGGGGACTCACCCGGCGGCCGCGGCCTCCCGTTCCAGAATGGCTCCTGGAGCTCCCTGGTCTCTGGGTTGACAGGTCCTCGCAGCTGGAAAGAACGCATCGTTATTTCTCCTTCTTTCTCCCGTGTCCCCACCCCCCTCTGCACCCCCAGCGGCCCCGCAGCCCGATGCTCTGCTCACCTGGTGGTCTTTCCTCTGGGTCCACGCGCGGTGGCTTCTGTTGCCACGTCCCACGCCCAGGCCTCCTCCCGCAGTCTGCCCGGCTCCGTCACCCCTGTGGTTCCCCCGCGCCCTGCGGCTTGTCTCCCCAAGTCCTGTCCGGCTTCCTGTCTCCCACGTCGTGCTGAGCAGGCCGCGGTCCCTCTCCCCCGGACACGACAGTGCAGCTCAGCGCGTGTCCTCTGTGCTAATCCCAGTGCCCGTGTCAGTTCTGGGTCCGTGTGGATGGGCTTCTGCCCGGCACTGGGTGCTTGCTCCCCGGGGGCTGCTGACGGCGCCAGATGGGGGTTCCCTGTCCTGGCGTGAGCAGCTCTGCACGTGCAGACACACCCCGGCTTCGGAGGCGCTGGGCCCCTCAGGCCTCCCCTGCGGTGTTAGGCTGGCACTGAGTGCAGGCCGGTGAGTCCACGCTGTGACGCGGCCCTTCGTGAGCTCTGCCCACGCCCTGAGCTGTGGGGTCACCAGTCTGGCTGGTTTCTGGCCTCGTGTGGGCACCGGGCACTGGTCAGGGGGCTCCTCCCCAGCCCTGGGTGTGGCACTGGGTGGTGGGCATTGGGGGGCTCCCTTGCCTTCTCTAGCTCTAGGGGCCGCCTGCATGCCTTGCCCCTCCCTCTGTCTCCAAAGGCAGCAGGTGGCATTCCCAATCTCTCCCGCCTCTGCCCTTCTGACTCCCTCTCCTTTTTGGGGACTACTGTGATCACTGTGGGCGCCCCAGGGCACCGGCGTCTCCCCATCCCGGGCCAGCGGTTAGCACCCTCGGTTCCCTGCATGTGGATGGATTGGGTGCACCAGTCCAGGACAGTGCTCAGGGCTGCCATGTGGGGAACGTAGAGTCTGATTTCACGTCGTGGACAATTAATTCTAGGTGGATTAACAAGCCTTTGGAAGTCCCAGAAATAGAAGGCTAGGAGGAAGAGAGCGCGCAGACACGAGCTGCCTGCCTCCAGGGACACTCGTGGGATGGTCTGTGGGGCAGCGGGGTGCAGTCACGTCAGCGTGAGGAGAGGGACCCAGACGGTCACTGCGGACAGCGTGCAGGGCAGGGTGGTACGAGGCAGCAGGCTCTGAAGGGCGTGGGCGTGCTCGCCGGGCGGCGTCCCTGCCCCTCGGTTCTTCCGCGGCCACGTGGGGTGGGGCACGGACCTGACCACGGAGATCAGAACTGAGGAGGAGCAGGGAAAATCAGAGTGTGTGTATGGCCTTGAGGTCAGGAAGGCAGAGCACAAGCCGAGAGGAGAAGCTTGAGGGACGTGATGGTTAAATATGAGTATTTTGCTTGAGGAGACTCATCCACAAAGTTCAAAGGCAAACCTGGGGCAGGAGGATGTAATACACACAGCCACGGACACTGATGGGCAGACGTAGGAGGTCAGAAAGAAGAGAGTGTGCACAGAGCTGCTCCCGATCAAGACAGGCAGGCAGACAGCCGAGGAGGAAAGTGGGCCAAGGACGCGAGGTCGCAGAGGATTCCGCGAGCACAGACCTGCCCGGGCTCAGGGCCGCCCGGCCTTGTCCTCCTTGTCCTTGTCCTGCCACCGCTGTAATCCCCTGGCTGGCGGCACCCGTGGGCGGCGGCCACGGTCAGACCCCTTCCAACCACAGTCCTGTTAGCCCCCGCCCCACAGGCCTGGAGACCAGGCGCCCAGCGGGCACGGGGATGCTCTTGACCCCAGGCCTCGGGGTGCACACCTGTGCACGGAGCCGCCCGGGCAGCGGGCTTCCACCCGCGACAGCCCCGGTGGGTGTGGCTTCTGCCCGTTACATGCCGTTCCGAGGAGCCTGAGGGCGTTTTCTCAGGGGCCCCCCTTCTGCTCCCCCATCCATCCTGCAGTTCCTCCCGGGAGTCTGCGATGGGCCAGGCTTCTGTCCGCTTTAGAGAGACGATAAATGAACAAGTCACAAAGGTTATAGTAGCTGAAGGGGTCAGGTTGTCCCCGGGGCGGATGGTGAAGGCGGGCGCTGTGTGCGTGGGGCTTGGAGACCGGGCGCTCTTTGTCCTTCCCCGCAGAGCTGCTGTGGGCATGTTGCAGCCCCACAAACTCGTCCGTCGTGAAAAAGGAGTGTGACTTGCGGGAACCTCCCGAGATGCTGTCTGGTGTGATTGGCCTGTGTCAGGAGCTCTGTGTCCAGCTCCATTAATGGGGTGCGTCTGTGGCTTCAGGCCAGGCCAGGGAGGAAGCAGCTGAGGCTTGTGGGCTGATGACCTGCTGCAGCTAGATATGTAAGCGAATGTGTGCCTGTGTTCCAATAAAACTTTATTTACAAGCACAGGTGGTGGGCTGGACTTGAGCAGCAGCCACAGCATGCAGATCCCTGATCAGCAGCGTCCCTTTGGCCACGTCTTTATCGGGTACAAGGGACGGAGACTCGGCTCAGAGTGGCCTGAATGAGGGAGGGACTTGGGCCCGTGTGATAAAAAACCTGGAGGTGGAGCTGATGTGAGGCCTGGCTGCCTTGTGGGGACTCCGTGTGATCGTCCCTGTCTGTCCCTCTCCCACAGCCTGTCCCCTTGCCCTTGAGCTGCCAGTGTTGGCTTCTCCCAGGAAGGCTTCTCCACGTGGTGGCCCGGGAGCACCACGCTTCTCCTGGCCGAGGTGTTGCTCCGTCCCGGGTGCAGAGCTGCAGAGCCCATGCTGTGGGGTCCACGCTGTGGTTCTGCATCAGGAGCCGGCTCTGGGGGCTGGGAGGATGGGAGTCGGACTCGGCAGACGTGCGGCAGCGTCACCTGCTTTCCAGCGACTGTTGGGGACAGCAGGCCTGCGTGGACGGAACCTGGCCTCTGGTTCACCTAATTGGGATTTATCGCTGCCTTCCCACCCCTGCACGCGCCGCCCTCACCCGGTTCCGAGCGTTGGAAGACATGGCCTCCTGAGACCCAGGGGAACCGACTTAAACATCCATTGCGGTTGCGTCTGACGGAAACTTTTCTGACTCCAGTATTTTACCAGCGTCTATGGGCCCTGTGGAAGCCTTAATGACGTGCGGCTGTCACTTTAAGTGAGGTGCTTGGGCTTCCTGTTGTGAATTACCTTTTTATTTCATCCATAAATGACAGGGGAGCAGGGGTCCATTCGTCAGCCTCAGGGAAGGCTGCAGGCAGCCACTAGAGGGCGCTCCGCCCCCACTTTTCCTGACTTGGAACTTACCCACATTTTGCTTTTGAACGTTCTGCTGGTGTCTACCCGGTTGTGCTCCCTTCGTAGACTTAGAACAGCCGTGTGTGTGTGTGTGGGGGGGTCATTGGAAATACGTCCCTCCAGCAGGCAGCGTCCTCCCTCTGCCCAGGAAAGCCAGCCAGTGGGGGGAGAGGGGGGGTCATTGGAAATACGTCCCGCCAGCAGGCAGCGTCCTCCCTCCGTCCAGGAAAGCCAGCCAGTGGGAGGGGGGCCAGTGCGCCGCAGCTTTAAAGGGGCCTGAGGGCCGCTTGCTGGCGAGTGGCAGTGCCACTCCGGGGGTGGCATTCTGAGCGGCCCTGCAAGTGACCCCAGCCTGGCGCGCCCCAGATCCTCATCCTCTGAGCTTCCCAGCACGGAGCCCCAGGCCACTTCCTGGGTCTCTTCCAGGGTGTTGCTCACCCCCCTTCCTGTGCTCAGTCAGGGAGGGTGACTTTTACCCCCATGGCCTCTCGGACGGTTTGCCTGATGAACTGAGTGTCCGGAGCCGTAACCAAGGACTGATTCCCGATTTCCAAGGCCTTCGAGGGAAGCTATTTCCACAACCTTCCTTCGAGGCACAGCGACCGTCTCTAGCAGTGATCCCCTCCCTTCCCCGGCCTTGGGGGCCGGCTGCTGTCCCCTATCCTGGGAGCTCGCCAGAGCCCCCACCCGCCAGAGCCCCCACCCGCCAGGGCCCGGCCCCTCCCTGCCTTGGTCTGAGCTACTGCAAGAACTAAGCCACGGTGCCCCCCCGCCCCCCCCCCGCCCCCCAGCATTAACTGAGCCTTCAGTCACACACAGGCAGGCTCGGGCCCCTGGGCAGCACTCCCTCCGCCCGCTGATGCTGCTTCCTCATTCCTGCCCCCCCCCGCCGCCTCCCCCCCACACCGCAAACGCACAGCTGCGTCTCAGGAACAGTTGGCGTTGGGGCTGAAGGGCTTCACCTGCCCGGAGCCCGGGGCCCACGCCTGCTGGTCACAGGAAGGGCCGCGCTGCGGGGTCCCGCCAGCGTTTGCAGAGAGGGTGCTGGCCGCCCCCGCCCTCTGCCGCTGGAGGGGGTCCCCGGGCAGACCCTGCCCCACTTCATTCTCCTTTACGGGTTTGTACCTTCCCAAGGCCTGCCCCTCAGGGTGCCTCGGTGAGTGTTGGCTGGGAAAGCAGCCGCTCTAGCCTGGCTGTGGATGCACCCGTGACGGCAGGTGCCCTCCAGGCAGATGCGGGGCGGAGGGGGGGGGGCGGGAGGGGCCGCTGGAAGGACAGCAGGGCTGGCGGCGCACAGCTCGTCCAGCAGCACACGCACGAAGGTGGAGGCCGCGGCTCTGCTGACAGCGGTTCTCAGGGCAGGAGTGACGTGAGTGACAGCGTCAGGGAACAGGAGGCCTCAGACGGGGCTGCACTCGCTGAGCTGGACGGCAAGCTTCTCCTTCGTCTCAGGCCGGGTGGCTCCCTCCGCACAGCTCAGCAGTGGCCTGGGACCCTGGTTTCGTCCCTCCTGTCTGGGGCACCTCAGCTTCCCGGCTCTCAGCAGAGCGGTCGTCTCTTGAGTCCCTGACCTGTGTTTACCTGGTCGGGGCCTGTGGTGGCCCTGTCACCTGATGTCACCCAGGGAGGGGCCGGCGTGGCTGGCAGAGGCCCCGGAGGCAGCAGCTGCCGTGTGGGGCCTCCTCCTGCGGTGCTGAGCTGCGTGCAGCCCTGGTGCCTCCAGGAGCGTGTGCAGGGCTCTCGGGACAGACAGACACTCCATGCAGGCACGTGGGGCTCGCTCTCGGCTCTGAGGTGCTCGGCAGCCGCTCCTGCCGGACCCAGGGCCTCCTCCCCTTTCCATGTGCACTCCCCCCGCACACACTGGCCTTGATTCCCAGGCGCCCTGATGGGTCCCTGTTTCAGCGGTGCGGCAGCAGACCTGTGCACGCTCCAGCTGTCACTGCACGCGTTGCCCGTGGCCTCTGGCGGAAGTGGGGCTTCCCAGTCGGACGGTCATCCTGGCTGTGGGGGGCGTGGAGGGATTGATCCAGGGCTTTTGGGGACACGTGTTCCCTGGGCTCCACACAGTGGGTTTGAGAAGTGACTTCCCGCCCACAACACGGACATAAAGCAGGAGTGAGGCCGAGGGAGGCTGTGTTTGGTGCGTTTCTCTCAGTCCGCACCGCCCTGGGCACCGATTGGGGCTTCGTGCTCTTGGACCTCAGTGGGCGTTGTTGATGGCCAGCAGAGACTTTCCTGGTGCCGTGTACGTGTACTCGCTGGGAAGATTCGAGGTAAAGAATTGCCTTAAAGAGCACGGGCGCCTGCTGTGAGAACCAGGAGGCTTTAGTGCCCAGTGCCCCCAGGCTCAGACTGAGGGCTCAGCGGACTCCCTCCGCGGAGGGCTGGCTCCCAGGGGCCCGGCTCTCTTATCTGGGAGAATGGAGCCATTTCCTGCCATTTTCCTCATTACCAAGACCCGCCTGCGGGACTGTGTCTCCTTTTAGGGCAGAACAAAGGAGACTCTGCTGGCTGATCCCGTTCCCTCTCTGCTGCGTCTGCCGGGGAGGTGGGCGGGGCTGCCGGCAGGCAGAGCCCCAGATGGTCTGGGAGGCGGAGGCCCCTGCTTCGAGGACAGTGGCCCCGGCAGAACCCCATCTGCGTTTTGCTTCTGCTGAGCGCATCTTGCCTGGGAAGCCGACTGGCTCAGCGACGCTCTGACTCCCTCCCCAGGGAGCGCATCTCGGGAACCGGAGGCTCCTCGGCTGCAGTGTCCGGGGACCTGGGCCTCTGATCCCTCTGATCCCTCTGATCCCTCTGATCGGGGCTTGTTGGAGGGAGTGGCAGCCGGCCGCGGGGCTCGGGCTGAGTGTCGACCTCTGAACCAGGAGGTCACGTTCAATTCCCGGTCAGGGCACAGGTCGCGGTTGTGGGCTCCATCCCCAGAGTGGGGCGTGCAGGAGGCTGCCGATCGATGATTCTCTCTCAGCATTGATGTTTCTCTCTCTCCCTCTCCCTTCCTCTCTGACATCAATAAAATAAAAAGGGTGCTGAGGGAGCTCCCTCTGCGCCCGGCTGTCCCGGCCCTCACTCCCCATCAGCCCGGCCCTCAGCTGGGTCGCCGCCTGCCCTCTCTGGGTGGCTCTGGAGCAGCGGGGCGGGCTGTGGTGGGTGGCCTGGGCACACAGCAGGCGGTCTGGGTGGCGCTTCGTGGGCTCAGTTCCTCCTGGGGACAGAGGCTGCGTTGCTGTTGGTTTTGTTTTGTGGCTGAGAGCGGCCAGGGAGGCGCGGGCGTGCTCTGTGGAGTGCGCGGCACCTCCCGTCACGGCCCGCGGTGAGGCTGGCTGGTCAGCAGGCCCGGGAGGCTCATTGGCTCACGCACGTTCATGGCGCCGGCCTGTTCCCGGGCTCAGGCCTGGCTGTGTGGGGACTTGGGCAGCAGAGGCCACAGAAGAGGCAGGGAGAGGCCAGGGCAGGGGTCATAGCCACAGGAGGCAGGGCTAGGCCGCCTGGGTGGGCTGTGACTTCAGGGGTCCAGCTGTCCTGAAGCCCAGTGGGGGTGGTGGCCACGTGAAGTGGACAGAGTCTGGTGTCTGAAGGGAACTGACGAGTGAGGCAGGGTGTGGCCCTCAGGGCTGGAGATGGGCCGTGGCCCTCGGGGAGTCCACGCGGGTCACCCTGGCAGGCAAAGACGTGCAACACGTGTGAAATGATTGAGAGGCAACAGATGCCCAGGGCCCGGCCGCTCGGCCTCAACTTCCCCCGTGGCTTGGGGCTGGGGCGGGAGCAGCACAGGCCAACAGCAGCCTGCCCCCTCCCGACCACCGAGCGGGACAGTGCTCACCAGGCGCTCAGCCTGGGGTCAAGGTCAAAGGACACTCCAGCCCCTCCTTAGGGGAGCGCGGGAGGGCTGGCCTGACTCTTCCTGTGCTCACAGGCCCACGCCGCCCGCCCGCGAGTGGGGCTCTGCGGCCAGGCTGGCTTCGTGGGCAGGCGGGAGGCGGGGCCTCGATCCGGAGCCGAGAGCAGCAGCAGCGGAGGCGTGACTGGGAGGGGCCACCTGTGTGTTCTCTGCACACCCCGTCGTCTGAACCGCTGAGCGTGGGCTTGGCCGGGTCACTGCTGCCCGGCTCCAGTGGCACGGGGTACCCCCGAGGGAGACGTCCAGGCCCTGAAGGGTGGGGCTCCGGGTGCCCTGGGCCCCGCCGATGCCGACGGCTCCCTTCCATCCTGTGTGCTTCCTCCCAGGCCCGCCAGTGCCGCCGCCCCAGGGGCTAGCCGCCTCCCAGGACTCACCTGTGGGACCAGGGGTAAGTCCAGAAGCAGCTACTGCAGGCTCCGGGGCAGGAAGGGGCTCTGCACCGTTAGGGACAGTCGATGCCCCGTGTCTTCCTGCGGCTGGGGAGGGGCTGGGAGCGGAGGGGAGGGGCCGCCTGCTGCGCTGGGTGGCCGGGGGTCCCGTCTCCCTCCTGCCCGTCTGTGCAGCGGCTGCCAGGGCGGCTTCCGGACCCTGTCAGGGACCCTCGGTTGGCATCGGGGACTCTCCCTTTGAAACAGGTGGTCTCCCCGACAGCATGTCTGAGGGTTGAGAATGGTCAGGACTGAACAGCCTTTGCTTTCTCCCCGAGACGCCGAGGTGTGGTCTTCACCCCTCCTCTGCCCGCGCCCCTGCCAGGAGAGGGCCGGCCGAGCGCAGTGCTGGGGGGACAGGGCACAGCCTAGCATGTTGGGGCGGCCTGTCGGAGGGCAGCGTGTCCGTGGGCGGCCTGTCCGTGGCAGGTGCCTGCATGGCAGCGGGGCTCTGGCTTGCTTGGTCAGAACCGGAAGGGCCTTGGCGATGGTGGGCCCAGGGGCGGAGGGGAACCCAGAGCGGACCCTGCCGCCCAAGCGTCCGAGAACCTGGCGTCCCCGGCCCGTCCTCCCCTCCGCCTGCTTGTCCTTGTTGCTGTGTTTATTCAGATCCTCGGGCCAGGAGAGGTCACAGAGTCCTCTCTCTCCATAATTCGAAGGACATTGGAACGGCGTGGGGTCCAGAGCAGCTGCTGAGCGAGGCTGAGGGCCTCGGCGCCTTCTGTGGTCGCCCTGAGCCTCCTTCCCGGCGCCCGCGTGGGTGGGGGCCCCCCGCAAGGTCACTGAGTGGCTGATCTTCTCACCAGCTTTCTTCCCTCCAGCTGTCCCTGTCCCAGCTCGCAGCCTCCCCACCGTCCCCGACTCGGTGCCGCTCAGCCAAGCCCTCTTCCCAGCAGCCCGCCAGCTTCGAGCCCTCGGGGGCCCAGGCGGTAAGTGTGCCCCATTCTTTCTGGGTGGTGGCTCCTGACACTGGGAAGGCGTTGATTTGCCAGCATGCCGGCCCCTGGCTGGGTGATGGAGCCTTGGTGGGTTCCCAGGGACACGGGGTGACCGGGCCATGGTGGGTTCCCAGGGACACGGGGTGACCGGGCCATGGTGGGTTCCCAGGGACACGGGGTGACCGGGCCATGGTGGGTTCCCAGGGACGTGGGGTGACCGGGCCATGGTGGGTTCTCTGGAACACGGGGTGACCGGGCCATGGTGGGTTCTCTGGAACACGGGGTGACCGGGCCATGGTGGGTTCTCTGGAACACGGGGTGACCGGGCCATGGTGGGTTCCCAGGGACATGGGGTGACCGGGCCATGGTGGGTTCCCAGGGACACGGGGTGACCGGGCCATGGTGGGTTCCCAGGGACGTGGGGTGACCGGGCCATGGTGGGTTCTCTGGAACACGGGGTGACCGGGCCATGGTGGGTTCCCAGGGACACGGGGTGACCGGGCTGTCCATGCCTCGGGATTTGCACCATGAGCGTTGGGCCTGGTGCTAACCTTGCACCAAAAGGTTGAGGCTTTGCTCTGTGGAGAAGGCAGCGGGAAGCCGCCTGGGGGCTCTGGACACAGGAGGGAGCGGGATGAAGATAGAGGCTCCCAGGGCGGCAGCGGGAGGGCCAGTGAGGCCTCCCTCCCTCCCTCCTCCCCGCACCCCCCCACCCCGCTCGCTGCAGCCGATGGCCTAGAAGAGCCCTTTCCTTTCACCCCCGAGTCACCTGGGGACCCGCACGGAGTTGGCTCTCAGAAGCAGCCGGTTCACCTGCACACGGGGTCCCAGACTTGCCGGGAGTCTGTGAGGAGAACAGTCTGTGTCATTACTTGTTTGAAGGCGGGTCCGCGTTCTAAGCACAGGGCGGGCCGGGGCGGGCCGGGGCGGGCCGAGGGTGTCCCACAGTCCGCACTCACAGGTGTAACCCTGCCTCGCCCCCGTGCACAGGGCTCGTGTGTGCGTGAGAAGCTTGCATCTCTGTTATTTTTATCTGTTTAATCCTCGCCCAAGGGTAGGCCTGTTGATTTCAGGGCTCACGCCTCGTGTGTTGTTGGGCTGCCCGGCACATGGTGTCCCCCTGAACTGAGACCCACTGCCTGGGAGCAGGCTTGGCGGGGGGTGTCCTGGGGTCCCGCAGGCCTTTCCCGGGGATGGGCGTCGTGCTCTGGAGGGAAGCGGCCGGCGGTGCGAGTGGCGTGGGCACGGGAACGTGTCTGTGCACCAGGCAGGCCCGTGTTGAAGGAGGTTGCGTGTCTCGCCCATAAACGCGGTTTGGTGTGAACGAGCCTTCCCCCCGGCGCTGCGTTCATAAAATCAACGGTCCTGCCTCGCTGCTTTCCCTCACAGAACACAGGGCGCCCCATAAATTCGAACTCCAGGTAAAACGTCACTGGGTGGCCTAAGCCTGTCCCGGACATTCCACGGACACGCACTGCAGTTCTTCCCCGTCCGCCTGAGGCTAAAGGCCGCCGAGCCTCCTGTGTTTCTATCTGCTGATGTCCGCGTGGCGGCCCCTCAGGGATGGGCCCCTGGACGGGGCCTCCTGGGCCTGACCCGGGCCTCTCCCGTCAGCAGGAGCGCCCCCTGGAGGGCGGGATCGCGCACCTGGAAGCCGACCTGAGCCCCACGCCTGTGGTCCCGGGAACCTGTATCGCTGAGCAGTTGCAGGAGCTGCCCTTCGCCCCTGTGCACGCCCCCATCGTCGTGGGGGCCCAGGCCCGGAGGTGAGGGGCGGCTCGGGAGGGACTTGCCAAACAATGGAGACCGCTTGGCCCTCGGAACCCAGGCCGTCCCCAGAGGCGCTCCCCAGGCCGCTGAGCGGCTGTGTGTTTCAGCTCCGGAGGCAGGCTCTCGCGGGCCTGCATGGCGCTCCTGCAGGCCGCCGGCTTCCCCGAGATCCTGGACGCCAGCCAGCAGCCGGCGGAGGCCGTCAGCCCTGCGGACCCCGTGACGTTCAGCCTGCAGAAGGAGGAAGCCGACCGTCTCCGGGGCAACGAGGTGGTGCTGCAGTTTCTTGCCTTCAGCAGGTGCGCTCCCTGACTGCCTGCCGGCTGCCCTGGCCCTGGCATCCGAGCTGGCGGACCCCTGTGCCCGGGTCCCATAGACGGAGGGATGCGTCTGTTGTGGGGTTTGGCGCGGACGGGCACACTGTGCTGTCAGCCACCTCGCAAGGGGGTGACGGAAGCCCGCTCTCCGCTGAGGATACTTGACTAATCCGCGGCTCTGTCGGACTCAGGGTGCCCCAGGATGACTCGGGAATGCCGTGGCCGCGCACCGTGTACTTCACCTTCCAGTTCTACCGCTTCTCGCCCGCGACGACCCCGCGGCTGCAGCTGCTCCCGCTGGACGGGGCCGGGAAGAGCCGCTCGGGCTCCCTCTCGCACGTCCTAGTTCCCGCCAGTCACCACGGCGCCTCTGATGCTGGTGAGCCAGACTTCGTCCCCAAGTCTCGTTTTTTTAAATCCTCACCTGAGGATATTTTCCCCATTATTTGTAGAGAGTGAGTGGATGGGAGGGAGGAGGGGGAGAGAGAGAGAAACATCGCTGTGAGAGCCACATCGATTGGCTGCCTTCCAAATGCGCGCAACCCGGCCTGGGGAACATGCAACCCAGGTACGTGCCCCTGACTGGAACTCGAACCCGAGACCCTTCTGTCAGCGGGTCAACACTCTAACCACTGAGCAACCGGCCAGGGCTGAAAGTTTCATTATTAAAAAATGCTGTACAATGAAAAATCCCCAAACACATACAGAATCTGAGAAACTAGTATAATGCGTCACCTCCAACAGTCTCGACTGCGTCCCCACCCAGACCTTTTCCAACCAGTGCTCCCATTTCTTGTATTTCACCTGTGGTTTCCTTATGTGTATCTGAAAAACAAACTCAATAATACTCACCCACCTAAAAATTTATCATTAACATCACCAACCATCCAGCCGATGTAAAACTTCCCCCAATAAGCTCATACAGTTTTTTAACAGTTTGTTGAAATCAGGTCCTTGTGTGGCAATGGGGACTCAGGTCTCCTTTGTCTGTGGTTGCTACCACTGTCCCCTGTTTTGGATTTTTTTGTTGATGTGGCCACGTGCTTGTCCCCTGGGGTTCCCCACACTCTGCACTTGGGTTTTGCATCCCAGAGGTGCTCCCAATTTGAATATAAACCCCTTTCCATTTTGAATTCCCAGAGAGAAATTTGTCCAAAAATTAAATTTCCCTGTAAGTTGAAGTCCAGAGAAATTAAACTCCAAAATCAAGTTTTCTTGTCATTATGAATTAAAACTTGTCCAAAATTCTCAAGTTAGAGTCTAAAAATGTTTCTTGCCGTTTCTTATACAGCGGAGTCTCCATCAAAAGTGTTCCTGCCTGGTGTCCCTGCAGCGAGCATCCCCCTGCCTGGGTGTCCCCCTGCCTGGGTGTCCCTGCAGCCGGGCGTTCCCCCCCTCCCCCTGCCCTCATGGATAGGCCATTCCTTAAGGTCTCAGTGCGGAGTTGCTCATGAGCCTCACTTAAGAGAGATTGTCACAAACTGGTGAATGTAATAGAATCAGGGGCATGGAAAGGGAGCGGACTGACAATTCTCGGGGGGAAGGGGGTGTAGGGGGTGCGGGAAGAGATTGGACAAAGAGCTTACACCTATGGACGAGGACACGGGGGGCGAAGGCCTGGGGTGGGAACAATAAAGGTTAAAAAAAAAGGAATTGTCTTGCTCTGGCCGGTGGCTCAGTGGTTAGAGCCCCACCCCATGCACCAAAGGGTCTAGGGTTCGATTTCCGGTGAAGGGCACGCGTCTGGGTTTCAGGCTTAATCCCAGCCTGGGTCAGGGCTCGTGCAGGAGGCAACCAGTCAATGTGTGTGTGTCTGTCTCTCTCCACCGACCTCCCTCCCTCCCACTCTCTCTAAAAATCAATGGGAAAACGTCCTTGGGTGAAGATTAACAAAAAAAAAAAAAAAAAAGATTATCTTTTGTCGGTGAAATATGCACCCAACAAAGTGTACAGTTCCAAGCATTTTTAAAATTAATAGACTTTTTTAGAGCAGTTTTAGTTTTATAGGGAAATGGAGCTGATAGTGGGATTCCCATATACTCCCCACCCCACGGTCTCCCCTGGTATCATCATCTTGCATTCGTGTGGTTGATGCGTTTGTTACAATTGATGAACCAATACCGATACATTGCTATTAGCTACAGCTCCTAGTTGACACTGAGATTTACTCCTGGTGCTGTACATTCCACAAATCATGTGTCACTGTGACAGGACCACAGGGAGTAACTTCGCCGCCCTGAGACGTGCCCCTGTGAGCTGTCCCTCTGTGGTCCTCACTCCATTTCCCTCGGCCCAGTGCCCCTGCCACCCCTACCCCCGTGCTGTGTCCCCATCCTGACCCCCACTTTGTCCTCCCACCGAGAGCACGGTCCTGGTTTTGAGGGGAGCAGAGGGGACGTTGCTGGGTGGGCACCCACAGGGCTGAGGTGGCTGGGGTGGGGTGAGGACCGCAGCCTGGCCCAGGCCGCATGGGGTGCTGGTAAACATTCGGCCCCTCCTCCCGGAGTTAATGTTCTGCTCATCGGGGGGCTTCGTGAACACGGTTCCATTATGGACAGAAAGGGGGAATGTTTTGAATGTGGTCCCAGCATGGCTGTTCCCTGCACCTCAACTCATGGCGATTTCAGTGGCATTTTTGTCAATTTAAGATGAATGATGACGCCATGCGGGGAAGATGAAGGCGGGCGCCCACCTCTCAGTAACAAGCCTGATAGTCCAGGGACCTGCGCTCCCCGCGGGGCTGCTGCATTAGATCCGTGTGTGTGTGTGTGTGTGTGTGGGGGGGGGAGGGTAAGAGGCTGGGGTGGGGCCAGCGGCGTGTGCTGAGCTCTGCGTGTGTGAGGGAACGTCCAGCTTTGACAGGAGATGCTGACTAACTCGCCCCCCCCCCGCCATGCCTGAGTCTGAGCGGACTCCTGCAGCCCCTGGAGCCCTGCCCCCCCACCCCCGGGGCCTGAGCACCAGGACGGGGGGGGGGGGGCGGGAGGGGGAACCATCAGTCCTCGTTTGGGCGGAGTTTGCTGACATGCTGGGAAGCAGTGCAGTCTCCGGGTGTGAATCTGGATTTTGATGAGGTCTGTGATGAATGTGTTTATTAAACTGTAGCTGTGATGGAAGCAGGAAGTAGCAGGACCACAGCAGACCCCTCTTCACAGGGTGAGGGTGATAAATGGCCCCTTGACTTGGACTCACTGGGGCCTCTCGGAACAGGGCCTCCGGGCTTCCAGCTGAGGTACCTGGTGGACCCCGGGTTCCTGAGGCCCGGGGAGCGGCGCTGGTTCACCCGCTACCTGGCCGTGCAGAGCCTGCAGGTGGACGTGTGGGACGGAGACTCCCTGCTGCTCATCGGCTCGGCCGCTGTGCCCCTGAAGGTAGCGGCTCCCCCCGGGGTGGGCTGGGGGGGAGGGGGGTCCTGACAGGCCGTCAGTTCCTTGTTCACCGAGCTCTCTCTTCCCGGAGACGGTGTTCACGGGTCTGCGTTCCCTCAGGCTGGTCCCCTTTGCTCCATTCTCAGTGCCTCCACAGGCTGACCCGCCAGGAGTGTCACTTGCTCCTTCGGTGGGGGGACGTCAGTGTCCTAGGCAGCCCCAGGGCCTGGCTCCGAGGGCCTGGCTTGGGGCTGCCTTCAGCGGGCGGGGAGGGGGCCTGGTCGGGCTCAGGATTCTGCTTTCTAAAGGGTTCCTGTTGGACTTATAGTCGAACCCTTTCCCTCGTGACTCCCCATCCCCCCAAAACTAAGACCCAAGTCTGTTCATCCCTCTTCTTCCATGGCCCCCGAGCCCTCGCCGTTTCCTGCAGGCAGGGGGTGCGCGGGGTCCCAGGCTGGGCACAGTCTGTCCCCACGCTTCCATTTGTGTGAGATGCACTGGGGAGAGGTGAGGCGGCCTTCCCGAGGCCTCGCAGGGAGAGGACCCGCTGGGCCAGAGGCGACCTGTGATCCCATCATTCTGGGGCCTCACTGGCTGTCGGCTCAGGCACAGGAGCCCAAGTCAGGAAGGGCCTGACCGCGTGGGCCTCCCTCGCCCGCTCGGACCATGGCCGGCTGGAGGTCCCACCACCGGGCTCCAGCCGCCAGGCCTCCTCCGACCCCGCGGCCCGTCCTGCGGCCCCCGGGTTGGGGGCTCTGTGCTCCGCACCGGCCTGGCGTGTCCCTTGGCCCGTCTGCCCTTCCTGGTTCTGAAAGGTCTGGTTCAGACCTCGCAGCTTTGACGTAGAGTTGGGGTTTGCTCGGTGTCCCACCTTGTCCTGCTGCTCCGTCCCCTCTTTCCCCACGGAGGCGCTCCCGAGGGCGGCTCCTGGGTGTGGACGTGGTGGGTGAGTCGCGTGGCACTTCACTGAGTTTGTAGAGAAGCTCGGCCAGCACCGGCTCGGGTTCCAGGTCGGATCTGCTAGGTGGTGACGTGCCTTCTCCCCGCAGCATCTTCTCCGCCAGGGCCGCCCGGCGGTACAGGTCTCCCATGAGCTCGAGGTCCTGGCGACCGAATACGAACAGGACGCGATGGTGCTGAGCGGAGCCGTGACTGCGTCTGGCAGCGTCAGGCCAATCGGCGTCCACACGGTGGTGAAGGGCCTGCTGCACCTGACCTTGGCCAACGTGGGTAAGAGTCCTTTCCTGGCAGCCACTCGCCTTCCAGCTGGAGCGTGACTCCCCAAGGCAGCGGCACAATCGTGGGCATCGTATCGTCAGAGGAAGTAGAAACTCTTATTAGGGTGACCACTGGGCCTGCCCTTGTCTGCCTGCCCTGCCCTTGTGCCCTGGGCCTGCCCTTGACCATGGAGCCTGCCTTGTCTGCCTGCCCTTGACCACGGAGCCTGCCCTTGACCACCAGGTCTGCCCTGGGCCAGCTGTTTGTGTTCCTAATTTCTGATCAGGATTCGGGTGGTTAGTCGTCCTGGCCTGGCCCTCAGTTGTTCTTGGTGCCGTCCCGGGGCCCCTGTGACAGTCCTCAAGTTCGGCGACCAGGGGAGATTTTCCTGGGAGTGCCAGCGACAGAACTGCCCGTCTCCGAGGGAGAGAGATGTTTTTGGACGTGTGTAGGTTGGGGACCGGGCGCGAGAAGCACCCCTTTAGGGCCCAGCCTTGACCTTCACCCCGTGGTGCCCTATGCCCCGAGAGTGGCTGGGCAGGGAGCCTGAGCCCCGATTCCCCCTCCACGTGCAGGGAGTCTGGGCTGGGGGTGGCCTCGGTGTGACTGAGGCCCCTGACCGGGGAAGTGGCGGCCTCGGGGCAGAGGGCCAGTGACCAGCCTACTCCGTCGCCCTGGAGGGCCCGCAGCAGGGCTGGGGCTGTTCTGGGCAGAATTGAATGCTGGACGAATGGAAGCCAGGAGGGGTTTATGGAGCTGTGTCCACCCAAAGGACTCGGCCTGTTGTTGCCTCGGGAATTTTCCACTCAAAACCCAGCCTGAGCATGAGGCTCGGCCCCAGGGGGGCCCCAGGGGCCATCCGCGGCGTCAGCAGCGGCGTCAGCCCAGGCCGGCGGGCAGGGCAGCGGCAGGTGCGCGCTCATTAAGGCGCCGCGGGTTGTGCTGCTTGTTTACAAATGTTGCATCCAGGGCAGCTGGGAACGTAGACAGTGTGGAAGCAGCAAAACTCAATTAGGTTCTGGAGAAATAAACGAGCCACATGCGAGCAGCAGACGTTGCTCAGAAGCGCAGGACCGGGGATTTGCGGTCCGCTTCCAGGGTTGTGCCAGTTGTTTCTCCATTTGATCACGCGCCCGCACTGTGCACGACTCGGGTGCTACAATCTTATCTCCAGAAGAAAGATTAGCGCCATTACGTGTTATCTTCAATTGTCATTTTCATGCTTTGCCTGCAAGGGAGCGATAAGCTCATGGGAGAGCCTGAGAGGCCTGCTCGCGAGGTGCCACGCAGACGCGCACGGAGCGGTTAACAAAGGACGAGTGCGCATGCCGCACGCCGTACCTGCGTGGCTGCGCTGCCATTTCCTGTGTATTTGTTGTAGCTTTTATTTCCGTATGAACGTGGCTGTTCTGTACCAGGCAGCAGGCACAGGCCCACAGACGGGGTGATGGCTGGGGAGCCTCCCGGGTGTCGGCAGGGTCCCCCTGCCTGGTCTCGCCCGGGCAGTGCTAAGCCTCTGCGCTCAGACCTTGAGGGGCCTGGAGGAAGCGTCGCTGCGGCGCCCGGTCTCCGTGGATTCTTCCGCGGGAGCGCGTCCTCGCCAGTGGCTTCCAGGCCCGGACAGGCTTTGCCGCCAGCAGCCTGCTCTGCAGCGGCCTTTCTGCGTCCTTGGCCATGGGGGCGTCCAGGAGCCCGTCCTTTCCTGGCCCCAGCTTCCTGGGTGCGGGGTGGCCCCAGTGTCCTGGGTGCGGGGTGGCCCCAGTGTCCTTCTGCCTTCCGGGCGGCCGCCTGGGGGAAGGGCTGCCCCGAGCCCGGCTTCGCGGTCACGTCCTGTGTTCTCATGGTGGAAGGAGAAGGGGTGGGGGTGTGCACCGTGACAAGTGACCGGAGTTGGGGGTCCGTGCATTGTGGGAGCTGCAGGGCTGCGAGGGGGCCCTGCATATGGGAGGGTTCGGCTCCCGCGCCTGCTGTCGGTCCCACACGCCTTCTGTCGGTCCCACACGCCTTCTGTCTCATGAGGGAAGGAAACGGCAGCAGTTTCACACGGAAACAGCCCTGGGGGAGGTCGGATCCTGGCCTGCGGCCCTCGGTCGTTGCGCACACGTAGGCTCCGCTTTTCCAGTTGATTGTGAACAAACCAGCGTCCAAGTACAAGCGGAGGAAGCCGGGGACCTCCTCTGTCCAGGAGGGGACCGCGTGGCCCTGCTGTCCCACACGCCACAGGGACAGAGCCCTGAGAGCCCGAGCCCCAGGATGCTGGCAGCTGCCCCTGTGCTGTGGGCCCGGGTCCGACCTGTGCGCTTCCTTGGTCTCTGCGTGTCTCAGGCCTAGACTAGGCGGTGCTCCTCACAGTCAGATGGGACCAGAGGCGGCCTGGCTGCCTGCAGGGGACCCCTCGCCGCAGGAGCGGCTGGAGGAAGCTGCGGGAGAGTCTGCTTCCCTCGCTGTGGCCGAGTCCACTGCCCACAGTGAGTGAGGTGGCAGGTGCCCCCTGCTGGGCAATTGGGCAGCAGGCTCTCGGGACCGGGCACAGAGCTTGCCAAGGCCTGGGGGCACACACCCCTGGAGCAGGAGAAATGGTGCGGAGCCAGGAGCCTGGGCCACCTCTGAGCTGGTGGCAGGGAGGGAAGACTTGGGCTGGGAGGTGTGCCAACCTGAGCTCCCTCTGGGTCACGTGGCTCTGGATGGCAGGGAGGGGCGAGGTGACCAGGGCAGTGCCGAAGCCGGGGCCCTGGAGCAGGCTGCTGTCTCCTCCATGCTCGGCCAGAGGGGAGGGAGGGTCCGAGGGGAGGGAGAGTCCGAGGGGAGGGAGAGTCCGAGGGGAGGGAGGGTCAGAGGGGAGGGAGGGTCAGAGGGGAGGGGAGGGTCGGGGGGGAAGGTCAGAGGGGGGGAAGGTCAGAGCGGGGGAGGGTCAGAGGGGGAAGGGTCAGAGGGGGGGAGGGTCAGAGGTGGGGAGGGAGGGCCAGAGGGGAGGGAGGGTCTGAGGGGAGGGAGGGTCCGAGGGGAGGGAGGGTCCGAGGGGGAGGAGGGTCCGAGGGGAGGGAGGGTCAGGGGAGGGAGGGCTGGTTGACAGCCGGGCCTCCTCGTGGGCACGTGGAGTGCCCTCAGGCTCTTGCTTGTGGTGAGGTCTCACGTGGGCGCTTTCCGTCTAGGTCACCCGTGTGAGCAGAGCGAGAGAGAGGCCAGCACGCTGCCCCCTTCCAGGTTGCGGGTCATCTCGAATGAGGGAGCCGGCCGCTTCGACGGAGGCAGCCTCCTCATGCGAGGGGCCCCCAGACGTGAGTGGGTGCGGGGTGCGTGGGTGTGATTGACGTGGGTGGGGTGGAGCACACCGAGGCAGAGAAGGCTGCCCGCGTGCAGGTGTGTGAGCATGTCGTGTGCCCGCCCCTCTGGACCTGGGCGCAGAGTGGTGGCCGCCAGTGCCCCTTTGTGCCCGCCTCCTGGCTCACCACGTTGGGCAGCCCGAGCTCTAGCCTGGGCGGGCAGCCTGGTGTCGCACAGAGAAACGTAACCCACGGGTGGCCTGTGTTTGTGGGGGCTCCTCTGCGGGGAAGGGGAGACGAAGCCAAGCCGGAGGAACGCGGACTAAGGCCAGAGCTCCTCGGACCTGTGAGCTGACGGGGGCACCAGGGGCCCAGCTCTGCAGTCACAGGGAGGGACCCTGAGCTGCGCTGGTCACGTGGCTGCCTCCGCTTCAGAGATGAGCTGTGACCTCTGGCCCCTCTCTGAACCCTCTAGGGGTGAAAAACGTGGTGCAGGCACAGAAGCTGGCGGAGGTGGACAGCGAGCTGGCCGCCATGCTGTTCACGCCTGCCGCCGGGGAGCAAGGGGCCCCGGGGCGCCGTGCAGGAGGGGGACGCTGTTCGCAGGCGCAAGCTGGAGCGGATGCGGGCCGTGCGTGCGCTGGAGGCCGGCGGCGAGCGGGGCAGCCGGAGGAGCGTGCTGGTGAGCATCCCTGTGGGCCACCCGCTCCCGAGGGCCCAGGAGCCAGAGGACACAGCCCGGCCCGCGGCCCCGCTCCACCGGGAAGGTCCAAGGCCTCCCCCCGACCCCAGGGAGGCCCCCAGTGGAGCATGCCCCCCCCTCCCCCCCTTCACATCCCCAGCAGAAAGGCGGGGCTCAGCGTGGGCCCCGGCTTGGGAAGGGCCGGCCCTGTGGGTGTTGCGGTCATTTCAGTCAGAAATGGAACCTGGCCCCGCCCTTGAGCTCCAGGCCAGAGGCGGTCGGTTAGCCTTTCCCCTGGCGTCTGGGCCGCCGATGTCGGGGGTCCGGCCTGGGTGGCCCCGCTGGCCTCAGCCTCGCACTTTTAGTGGGGGGGGGGGCTCCCCAGAAAAGCAGCCGACCTCCAGCCTTGGAGCACCCCCGGGCGGTTGAGCCCGCGGAGTCACGGGCAGAGGAGGGAGGGCTGGCGGAAGACCCGCGACGCAGCCCCACGGCAGCTGCCCGAGGTCCGGACCCCGCTGGAGGGCTGTGGGGACAGGACACTTGCCTCCAGGGACTCTGCTGCAGACAGGGCTCCTGCTGCCACACGGGACCCAGCTGGGGAGCCGGTCACCTGTCAGTTTTGAGGGGGTTCTTTTTTCTTGGAAACCTCTGACTCCAATTCCCCGTGGTGCCTGGAACCAGCCTTCTGGGTGTGGGGAAGTCGGGGGTGGTGGTGGTGGTGGTGGTGGTGGTGGTGGTGGTGGTGGTGGTGTAGGCAATCCAGAGCTTGCAGGGCAGACCCCACCTCCCATGGGTACACCACCTGCGGGCAGAGAGCAGCCGGGAGGGGGGTGAGCCCGGGAGAAACGTGGCCCTCGAGGCGGGGTGGAAGGTGGTGGGAAGCAGCCTCGAGGAGCGCGTGCCCAGGATGTGGCCCTGGCCTGGGCCTGGTGTCTCGCAGGCTGAACAGAACGTCCGGGCTCAGCACGCGCGGGACCTGCAGGTCATCGCCGCCTACCGGGAGCGCACCAAGGCCCAGAACATCGCCAACGTGCTGAGCCTGGCCATCACGGTGGAGCACACCCTCTGCGCCTCGCTGGGCACCGCGGAGTTCTTTGAGTTCGCCCTTAGGAACCCCCACAACACGCCGCACACTGTGACCATTGAGGTGGACAACCCTGAGCTCAGGTGGGGCCCGCTGGGAGGGGTGGGGCCCGCTTGGGGGGTGGGGCCCGCTGGGGGGGTGGGGCCCGCTGGGGGGGTGGGGCCAGCTGTGGGGTGGGGCCAGCTGGGGGTGTGTGGCCAGCTCGGAGGGGTGGGCCCTCCCTGCGGGGCCTTGGATCCCCGGGTCCCCGGGTCCCCGGGTCCCCGGGAGAACGTTCTCGCTCACCTCTGCCTCCCATGCAGCCTCATTGTGGACAGCCGGGAGTGGAGGCACTTGAAGGCTGCGGCCGGCCTGCACACGCCTGTGGAGGAGGACATGTTCCGCCTGCGCGGCGGCCTCGCACCCCAGCTCTTCCTGCGCCCCCGGGAAACCGCCCACATCCCCTTCAAGTACCAGACCTTCTCCGTGGCACAGGTGGGCCTCCCAGGGTCCAGGGCTGGTCGCCAGGCACACGTGGGGACGGGGGCACACGTGGGGACGGGGGCACACGTGGGGACAGGGCCCTGAGCCGCCACATGGCTGAGCAGCCTCGCACCCCGGCTCCCACGCGTGTCCGGTGGTCAGACGCCTCATGTTCCCTGCGTGCCCGGGGGTGGCACGAAAGGCGAGGCTGCCTCCGAGTCTTTACTGAACAGGTAAAGAGCCTCCCAGGAGTCAGAGCTGGGGGCCGACTCCCAGCCCGGCCTCTGGGTGAGGGCTGTGCCCTGGTGACTGTCGCCTGTGCTCCCAGCAGGAGGCCAGGCCCGAGGCTCCCCGTACAGATGTGAGCGGCATGTGCACGTGTGCGTGATGGGGAGGGTGTGGGCACGTGTCTCATTTTTTGGACTGACCTTGGGGTCGGCTGTGTGGGATGATGGTCGCCCCTTAAACGGCCCGAGGGACCCCAGGGCTTGTGGATTTCCGGGGGCTCGGCACGCACTGTGGGCAAGAGGTTAAGGACAGAGGTGAGTCAGGCCTCTGGCTCCAGGCAGAGCTGGGTCAGCACGGGGCCCTCTCTCCACAGCTCACGCAGCCGCCCAGCCTCAGGGCAGCGGGGCCGGTTACAGCAGCCGCTGTGAGCGCCGTGGGGCCGGGGCAGCTGTTCCACAGCGGCCGTCCTGCCGGTGGACAGCAGCGCCTGCCCCCAGGATCCGTCCGTGACCCGCGGGTGCCGGTTGCTTTCCCACAGGCCTCTACGGACCTGAGACCCGAGAAGGGCACGGATCCCGGATCCCCTGGGAAGGACAGCGCGATGCCCACCAGACACGCCAAGGTGAGGGCAGAAGACAGGCCTCCATCCGATGTGCACGGGGCCGTGGGTGCGAGCCGTGTCCTCCAGGGGACCAGCAGTGTCATGGGTTCTGCTGGCTCTCAGGCCGCCTGGGTCCGGCCCCTCCGCCCGTGCCGGCTCCTGGAGGGAAGGGGTGCGGGCGGGGCACTCAGAGGGGGACTTGCACGTCCAGGTGCTGGCGCGGCTGCCGGGTGGGTGTCTCACGTGGAGGCGTTTCCCGCTCACTCACCATGTGCAGCCCTTGTGCTGGTGTGAGCCGCTGCCCCGTGCCCGCTGTGCCCGCTGTCCCACACTCCATCTCTGCGGCTGTGGGCACCTGCGCAGGCCCGGGGGCTGGCTGTTCACGTGCCCAGCATCCCATGGGGGCAGTGGTGGGACGTGCCTGTGTCTCCCTCCCTCTGGTGCTCCTTCCCGCCGGCAGGAGGCGGTGGTGCCCACTCCCTCCCTGAGCAGCCGCATGCCAGCTCCTGGGGGGAGAAGGGTATTTAGAAACCAAACCTGGGTGCTGGGCGCATGTGCCCATCAGACGCGGCCACCGCCTGTGGGGTTGGAGGGGGGATCACACCAGCACCCAGGGCAGTGTGGGACCGCGGGCATCACAGGTATCGCACGCTTGTCAGCAGCCCTTCCCCGGGGCTTGTGATCCTGTTTCTGCCGTGAGACACCGGCTTCACCTCCTTCTATGTCTGTACCTGTCGGCTCGGCTTTGAGGACAGCCAGCCTGTGACGTGGTGCCCTGTGAGGGGTGCTGCCCTGTGGGTGCTGCCCTGTGGGCCGGTGCTGCCGGCCACGCCGGCTGGTGGTATGTGTGTGTGCGCGTGTGTGTGCATACACTGAACATGTGGGTGCAGTCCCAGATGGGACCCTGCAGGCCAAGGTTCCGGGCGCTTCTCTGTCCTGTGCGCACGCTTACTGAAGGGACTCTTCTCCGGGCAGTCATGTCACCAGCTCGATGTGTGTGGATCTGTGTGTTTCATGTGTTTCTAACATATAGAGGTCCTTTAAAAATTAACTTAGTTTTTAAGTTGAAAGCATTTACATGAGTCCAAAATCAAGCTTTAAAATGAGATACAGGTAGGAAGAACTGGCTTCCTTTCCCACCCCTTTCCCGGTGTGCACGTACATGTGTGTACACATATGTGACGTGCATGTGAACGTGTGCGTGTGATGTGTGTGCAGAGCCTGAACGTAGCCCTGAGACCTTGGCAGTGGGTGCACAGAGCCCTCCTGTTCCCTCTGTCAAAGCCTCTGAGGTGGGGACGGTGCTCACCGCGTGTCCACCATTCCCGTCCCTGGACTCTGAGTCCCTTCTAGCCCTCGGCCGTGGCCTGTGGTGCTGTCCCCGGCGGGTCCGCTGCCCCCCTCCGGAGGGCTGGCCGTCCTGCACCGATGGGCCACTTCCAGAGCTTTGCTGACCTGCACGAATGCCAGCGCTCTTGGGACTTGTTCATGTCGCGAAAACTGCAGAGAACGTGAAACGTTCGGTCTGAGAACTCAGTTATATTTGCAAGTTCTGCTCAGGCAGCACAAAAGATAAAGTCACTTTCCAATTGGTGCCTCAGCGAGGCAATAAAACTCGGGTGGGGTGTCAGGGCCCCCACGACGGGTGTGAGCTGGGCACAGGCTTCTCTCTGAGTCGGAGCACAGGTCCCGGGAGCACACCCACGTTGTGGGGACCGACCGCAGGGTGACGCCTTCAGGTGCAGCTTCAAAAGGCAAGACCAGACGCAGGGCTGCTGGGAGACCAGAGGGCCCAGCACAGGCGGCGGGCACAGACTCAGGGTGTCGGGGGGCTGGGGCACAGATGGAAGGGGGGGCACAGGCTCAGGGTGTCGGGGGGGCTGGGGCACAGATGGAAGGGGGGGCACAGGCTCAGGGTGTCGGGGGGCTGGGGCACAGATGGAAGGGGGGGCACAGGCTCAGGGTGTCGGGGGGGGCTGGCGCACAGGTGGCGGGCACAGACTCAGGGTGTCGGGGGGGCTGGGGCACAGGTGGAAGGGGGGGCACAGGCTCAGGGTGTCGGGGGGCTGGGGCACAGACTCGGTGTCGGGGGGGGGCTGGGCCACAGGCAGCGGGGGCACAGGCTCAGGGTGTCGGGGGGGCTGGGGCACAGGTGGAAGGGGGCACAGACTCAGGGTGTCGGCCGGGCTGGGGCACAGGCGGCGGGGCACAGGCTCAGGGGGTCTGGGGCACAGGCGGCGGGGCACAGACTCAGGGTGTCGGGGGGGGTGGGGCACAGGCAGCGGGGCACAGGCTCAGGGTGTCGGGCGGGGCTGGGGCACAGGCGGCGGGGCACAGGCTCAGGGTGTCGGGAGGGGTGGGGCACAGGCAGCGGGGTACAGACTCAGGGTGTTGGGAGGGGCTGTGGCACAGGCGGCGGGGCACAGACTCAGGGTGTCGGGAGGGGCTGGGGCACAGGCGGCGGGGCACAGGCTCAGGGTGTCGGGAGGGGCTGGGGCACAGGCGGAAGGGGGCACAGACTCAGGGTGTCGGGAGGGGTGGGGCACAGGCGGAAGGGGGCACAGGCTCAGGGTGTCGGGAGGGGTGGGGCACAGGCGGAACGGGGCACAGACTCAGGGGGTGTGGGGGGGGGTGGGGCACAGGCGGCGGGGCACAGACTCAGGGTGTCGGGGGGGCTGGGGCACAGGCGGCGGGGCACAGACTCAGGGTGTCGGGAGGGGTGGGGCACAGACTCAGGGTGTCGGGGGGGCTGGGGCACAGGCGGCAGGGCACAGGCTCAGGGTGTCGGGGGGGCTGGGGCACAGGCGGTGGGGGCACAGACTCAGGGTGTCGGGAGGGGTGGGGCACAGGCGGAAGGGGGCACAGACTCAGGGTGTCGGGGGGCTGGGGCACAGAGCTCTGCCGTGTGGAGGGTGTGCTGTTCCACGCGGGACGTGGGCTCGTGGCGGCTGTCCTGTTAGTTTGTCACAGACCTTTCTGCGCACCCATCCTTTTATACGTGTGCCGGTAAGGGGGGTCGGTAGTAGCGGAAGGCATGTTGGGCGCTGGGCTGCAGACCCCCCACCGCCTCCCCGGTGAGTGCCTTCCTCAGGAGAAAGAGCGGTGGCAGGCGTCATGGTACACACGGGGGGGACACGTCCACATGCAGACGCCGTGCCGGGCGCCGCCCCTCAGTGTGGGCACCCCTGTCTCTGGCCGTGCCCGCCCGTGGGGCCGTGAGGACCGCGGAGACCCTGTGCGCCTGACGCGGCCTCCCTCCGCTCCCTCCGTTCCAGGTGCTGTTCCGGCGGGCGGCGGCAAGCCCCTGGCCGTGCTCCTCCTGACGGTGCAGCCGCAGCCCCACGCGGTGGACCAGGCCTTCCGCTTCTACCACCCGGAGCTCACCTTCCTGAAGAAGGCCGTCCGCCTGCCCCCCTGGCACACGCTCCCAGGCAGGTCCCGGCGGCCCGGCCCATTCTGTGGCTCAGAGCTGGGAAGGTTCGCCCGAGGGTGGCGGTGGCATCGCTGTTGCCCTGTGATGCTCTCACCCGACACCCGGCACAGCTGTCGGCTCCTTCCTGCCGGCGCCGTTTCAAACGGCGGAGACAGTGCGCCCACGGCGCCCTCCTGGGCGCCACCCCTCCCCCCCGATTGCGCTGGTGCCCATGGCCCTGAGGGAGCCCGGCTGGCCTGGCCGTTGGCACTCGCTTCCACTTTGGCCTCTGCCTGCGGACGGGCCCCTGGGTGGCCGAGCAGGAACCCGGTGTCCACGCAGGGGCGGCATGGAGGCCCGTCCCCTTGGCACCCGTGCAGCCACGCCGGGCGGGAAGACACCTTTGTCTTGGCGTTTTCCGCTCCAGGTGCTCCCGTGGGGATGCCTGGCGAGGCGCCCCGGGTCCACGTCCGCTGCAGCGACCCGCACGTCATCTGTGAGACCCAGAACACGGTGAGTGTGGCCGCTCCATCCTGCCCGCAGCCCGCGGTCCCTGCAGCCGCCTCGCGTCTCCGTGCTGGCCTCTTCCCCGGGGGAGGGGCTGGTGGCCGTGCCTGTGAGAGCTTCCGGACGTGTGCCATCTTCCTGCCAGCACACAGGCCCTTGCCTGTCTGAGGGGAGAGTGAATGTATGAGGGCACCTATTAATCGCCACTGTGTGCAGGGTGGCGGTGTCGTGCGAAGACCAGGTGGGCTCTGGGTACGGGCTCCTGGAGAGAGTTTCTGAGCTCAGTGGACAATCAGGGTGTTTTCATCGCAGTGAAAACTAGAGGCGTCGGGCATGGTTCTCACCGCTGTGGCCTCGTGGGGACCGGGGCAGGTCCGGTCCGGGGCGGCGTCCCTGTGACGCCCCCACTGTCCACAGGGTCCGGGGGAGCCGAGGGACGTGTTCCTGAAGGTGGCCAGTGGCCCGAGCCCGGATGTCAAAGACTTCTTTGTTGTCATCTACGTGTGAGTATGCGGACCTGGCGGTCGGCGGCAGGGCGTGGGGGGTGGGGAGGAAGCAGCGGGTGCTGGGCGGTGGACGTGGCCAGGCCTGGCTGCTCCTCAGCTCGTCATGGGCTGGCAGGGCCTGGCGAAGGGCGCCCTCCGCTCAGGGCGGCCCCGCAGCCGAGGGACGGTGGGTCCAGAGCCCACCACGGAGAGGAAGTGGAGGCAGCTACGCGGCACACTCAGTCCCAGACCCGCTGCCCGCCAGTGCTTTCTCCGGGCGATGGAGACTGCCGGCCGCCCTCTGCTCCCCCAACCGCATGACCCTGTTCGGGGACCCTGCTGGGGACCTGGGCCCTCCCGTCCCTGGAAGCGGCGTCTCCCAGCCCCGAGAACTTCAAAGCTGGCGTGAGGTGAGGTGTCAGCAGCGCCTCTGAGAACGGGGCAGCATGCAGCCTGTGTGCAGTGCCTGTCACGGGCGGAGGGACCTGCAGCGTGGAGTCCCCGTCAGACCCCGAGGGGACGCGTGGCTGAGCCCATTTTACAGGAGAGAGCCTCGTCCTACGGCCCCGGCAGCGGACGCCGGGCTCCTGTGCTCGGGCCTGCTGACCGCCAGGCCCGCGGCCTTCCACGTAGCACAGCCACGGCCTTGCCTCGGGCCTGGTTCGGGGTTCCAGCTGCCCAGGGTGCCTGGCTGCGAAGCTCACACCGACATCCCTCTCGTGCCCCCTGAGTCCAAGTGACGCCTGGGCTGCCGTCCCCAAACCTCCCACGCAGGAGGGTGACAGCAGAGTCTGCGCGTCCTCCTGCCCCCTCCTCCGGGCAGCCTTCTCGGCTTCCTCCTGGCTTTTGTCCTCACAGGGACCGCTGGCTGTCAGTGCCCGTCCAGATCTGGCAGGTCCACCTGCACTCCCTGCAGCGCGTGGACGTCTCCTGTGTCGTGGGCCAGCGGACCCGCCTGTCCCTGGTCCTCCGGGGGGCGCCGACGCTCAGGAACGTGCGGGCCTTCACCTCGCACCCCCAGGAGCTGACGGTACGGCCTTGGGCTGCCGGACCCCTTCGGTTCTCTGGCCGCGGCCATACTCGCCCACCTGGGACGGTGGGGCGGGCGGCGGGCACGGGCGTGGGCTGCGCTCAGTGGGTGGTCCCGAGGAGGGGCTCACTGCCCCTCCGGCTGGCGGTCTGTGGAGTCTCCGTCCGATCCCTTCATCAGACAGGCATGTGGGGCGGGACACGTGAACCCACAGCCCGTGTCAGAGTCGCTGGGAGGAGGACACCCAGTCAGAGTCAGTGCAGCCGGGCACTCTGCTCAGCGGGCCGGGCGGGCTCCTGCCGGCAGCTCCGCAAGAGCCAGAGGGGTCCCCGCCACGCGGGAGGGGACTGCCCGACACAGGGGACGTCAGACACGGTGGGGAACGGGCTGTGACCGCTGTGGCATGGCCCATGGAGATCCGTGTTTTCACTCGGGCCCTTCCTGCCACACGCCGGCCACGTGGCCCCCGAGCAGGTTGCCCCGAGCAGCGGGCGGTGACCGCTGGGGGCAGGTGCTGGAACCCCTTGTCCCCACTCCCCTCTCTGTTGTTTCTGAAGACGGACCCCAAAGACGTCTTTGTGCTGCCGCCCCACGGGGTGCAGGACCTTCACGTGGGCGTGAGGCCACGCCGGGCGGGCAGCCGCTTTGTGCACCTCAACGTGGTCGACGTGGACTACCACCAGCTGGTGGCCTCCTGGCTTGTGTGCCTCTCTTGCCGGCCGCCTCTCATCTCCAAGGTCTGGGAGGGGCGTGGGCACACGGCGGGCGCACGGGGTCACCTGGTCCCCCCACCAGGCCTGGCTCCAGGCAGGAGCTTCCTCCCATTCTTCTGGCCCTGGGAGGGGGGAGGGCTGTTCCTGTGCTGGGGGCCCTCCCCTGGGAGCCCCGAGGGGGGCTGTCTGTCCTGCTTGTGCAGACGTCCCAGCTGCAGGGCCCCCCCCCGCAGAGCAGGCTCAGGAGTCCCTGCAGGAAACCACACCCACACCCATGCCGCGCCCCCCCCAGGCCTTCGAGATCACCATGGCCGCGGGGGAGGGGAAGGGCGCCCACAAGCAGATCACCTACACCAACCCCTACCCCTTCCGCCGGGCCTACCGCCTGCACAGCGACCACCCCGACCTGCTGCAGTTCACGGAGGACTCCTTCCAGGTGGGCAGCGTGCAGGCCAGGGGCCTGAGCCCTCGGTGGGGGGATGGAGGTTGGAGCCAGGCCATCGAGTCCTGGCGTCTCCACCGAGCCCTGGGCGGCGAGCTGGGCGTCTGCACTCTGGTGTGGCGGCGCCTGGGAAGGGGGTGGGTGCGGCGAACTGGGCGGCTGCGCTCTGTGCGGTGCTTGGGGGTGCGGGGGGAGGGCACCTCTGTGAGCGCCACTGCTTCGTCTCAGAGACCCCCGCATCCAGGTGACATTGAGGGATGGGGCCTGATGACCGACCCAGCCTGTGGTTTCTCCAGTTTTACCAGAACTGCCCCACGTTGACCCTTCTCTGTCTTGAGCGTTTGAGGGAAGGTCGGCAGGAAGCCAGTGGGGGTGCCTCTGGTTGGGAGGTGTCCCCGAGTCGTGGAAGGTGGTCATGTGGGCCTCACAGGAGCAGGGGGACCACAGCTCAGAGCTGGTGCCTGGAGGACCCCCCAGCCCAAGGCCGAGGCAGGAGCCAGGCCAAGGTGCTCTGTGGGTCACGCCGCCCAGGGCGGAGGGAACACGTGGTGGGGGAGGTGCTGGAGGAGAGGGCGCTGGCGGGCGCTGATGGCCGCCTGTTCCAGGTCGCGGGCGGAGAGACCTACACCATCGACCTGCGGTTCGCACCCAGTCGGCGGGCCGGGGAGCGCGAGGTGCTCATTCACATCAACGACCACGAGGACAAGAACGAGGAGACGTTCTGTGTGAAGGTCATCTACCAGTGAAGGGGCCTTCCGGCCTCCTGCCTCCCGAGCCTCCATGTCCTCCCGGCCTCCACGGCCTCCACATCCTCCATGGGCCTCCACAGGCATCCACGGCCTCCATGGGACTCTCCGGTCCTCCATGGAGCTCCCTGCCTCCACGGGCCTCTCTGGGCCTCCACGGGTGGCGGCCTCCCAGCGGCGGATGGCAGCGGGCTGAGGAGTGGGTGTCATAGGCCCTGGCGCTCGGAGGGCTGCTCCGGTGGAGCTGCCCTCGGGTCGGGTGAGAGCGTCGGCTGGTGTGCAGGAGAGCCACCGGCGGGATGTTCCTGTTTTCAGCGAGCGTGTTTTCTGAATCATTTTAAATGACAAAAGGACATTTTCTTACTGGGTTTTGTACAAACATACCATTTGCTATGCAATGTTTTATACTGGGAATATATCTTTTTTAAAGTTATGTATGAAAATAGTAAACTTTTACACGTTTTTCTCTTCGGACAGTTTTCTGGGGTGTCTGCTGTTTGCAGCCTCGTCAGGTTTTCTGTCTGCGGCATAACCCTGGTTTCCCCTGGGGCCGCGTGGCGGGGGGACAGGCGGTGGCCGGTAGCCTCCTGGGAGTCTGCTCAGAGTTGGCGGGTGGCGGGGGGCACCACTTGGACCTGCTTCTACTCTGATCCCCCTGGAAAAGCAGGGGAACCGCTCATCCCAGGCCCTCAACGCAGTCCCACCTGCAAAGTCCCCTCCGTCTCAGGTCACATGGGCCAAGGCCGAACCCGGTCACGTGGCCGACTGTGCTTGAGCGGCCACCCTGAGGCGCAGTCAGACCTGGACAGTTCTCCGGCGGCCTCTGGAAAGCCCCTTGCAGCCTGGGCCGTCCTCTCCCTCGGCCCCTCCCCCATGCTTAATGGCCTCTTGCCCCCCGATGGGCGGGTCCAGGTGTGTGTAATCCTGGCCCTCAGCCGCGGACACAGCCTTTCCTCTCACCTCCAGGGGCGCAGGCTGAGACCCTGACCTGGGGACACCCAGGAGTGGGGAGAAGGCGGGAGGGCATTGGCCTGCCGTGAGAGGTCGTTCCGGCGGGCAGCGTCCGGTGTAGCCTGGGCACAGAGGTGTAGCCGCCCTCCAGGGTGGTGGACGCAGGGGCAATGGGTTTGGAAGCCCTTCCCGCGGGTGGAGGCGGGCGGGGCTCAGCGTACAGGTCGAGCCCACCCGTTAGGGCACAGCTGCGGGCCAGGCCACCTGCGCCTTCTGACCCCAAAGCAAAGCAGGTCCGAGCGGGTGGGTGGGAGACTGCAGAGTGAGAGAGGCTCCTCGCCGTGCCCGGGAAGCCCTGTGGACGCCAGCTGGTCTCTCCCTCCTCCCCCCAACCCCGAGGCCATGGGCGGCGTGGAAAGCCAAGTGCAGGTTGCAGAAGGACTGAGGAGCTGTTGTCACATTGGCTGTGGTTGAGCGTGTCCCCCAGAACGCCAGAATGCTCTCTTCTGGGAGTAGGGCCTTTGCAGATGGCGTTAAGGTGAAGACTGAGGTGACTTCATTCTGGGGGGGGTGGTCCCTCAGTTCAGAGTCCTTACAGGAGATGGGAGGGGACACCCAGGCGTTCACGTGACAACGGAGGCGGAGGTGGGAGGGGTGTGCCTCAGATGCAGGAGGCTGGTCTTTGTGGCCGGTCTGCCCCTCCCTCCGGTCACAGGCATGGCTGTCCCCCTCCGCCCCCCCCCCACACCACATGATTGACTTGCCTGACCCCAGGCGCAGGGCGTCTTAGAGGGGACAGAGGCAGAGGACATTAACCCCGTGCACGCGGGGGAGGGGACGTCCGGCTGGTGGGACCGTCTCATCTCCTGATCTCTGTGGAATCCGGGAACTGAGGTCCATGGCACGCACCCGAGTGCCGAGGCGGAGGTGAGGAGCCTTTCCCTCTGGGGAGGAGGAGGCCCCTGCTTTGTCTCGGCGAGAGGGGGCTCTTCCTGCGAGTGATCCTTCAATTCACCGAATTCTTTCCATCCCATGGCGGTGGGATGCCTCTTCCCGCGGAGGGGCAGGCGGGTGACGATGTTTTAATATTTACGCGGCTCCAAAGTGAGGCCACGATGGCCCAGGGGCCGCGGCGGCTTTAAAACAACTCCCGCCGTCTCACCATGACGACGAGAACGGGTCCCCAGGCTGCGGGGCTCGGCCCGTCCCTCCCCGGGCCGGCGGGGACCCAGCGAGGCTCCTCAGCCCACCCACCCCTGCCCCGCCCCGAGGCCGCCTGCCTGTCAGTGAGAGGGGCCTGGTCTGTCCCCCAGAGGTGGTGTCCCTGTGTCGCTGGCTCCCTGGAGCTGGAAGGAGTTTCCAGGCCAGGAAGTCCTGATGGTTCCGGCACGGCCACCCGAGTCGGGGCAGAGCCCTCCTCCCGCCGTGACGTGGTCGGCGTGAGGTGCTCAGGGGGGCTTTCTGGAGCGACTGCTTTGTCAGCTTCGCCGCCAGGATGCTCGGCGTCAGGAACCCCGACTCTCGGGAAGGGTGGGGCGGCTCCTGAGGTCCGTGGCCCAGGCCCTGAGGCCCGTCACGCCCAAGGCCCTCTCCCCTCCCCACCGCTGCCTCTTCTGAGAGTCCTGTCACCGGATGGTCGCACCCCCTCCCAGACGGGTCCTCTCAGGCCCATTTACACGAGGTGGGAGCCACGTGCCTTGCCCAGGGTCACGCAGCCAGGAGCCGAGAGCAGCAGGATCGTAGCCTCGACACCCCTCACTCACCGCTACGTGGTCTCCTCGGGAGCAGCCCCTGTCCCCCCGGGGGTGCCAAGCAAGGCTGCAGGTGGTGACAGCTGGGGAGCCCACACCCCACAGGGTCTGTGCCTGGGTCCCTGACAGCAGGGGCAAGAGGAGACAGAGTGGACAGCCAGGGCCCCCCCCGGACGCTCCTTCTCCCGGGTGACAGGCAGGGCTTGGGCCCAATCCCTGGACATCACACAGTGTGGGTCAAAGGGCGAGGCTGGCTAGAGGAGTGAGGGGCAGACTGGGTCTAGAGCCAGCCACGCGAAGGGGCGCCTCCCTGGACACCCAGCTTTTTAAAGGGCACGGACACCGTAGGCTGCGGGCGGGTCTGGAAAAGCCAGCGGCCCAGCCCCGGCCCCTGGGCCTGGCCCTGCAGCCCGCGGCCTGGCAGCCTGTGGGGAGCGGGTTTGGGAGCCGTGGGCTGGGAGAAGGCAAGGCCTGTGGTCCAGACCAGCCGGGTCGCGTGGGGAAGCCCTGCCCACGGAGCCTGGTCTCCCTGGTGACGGACGGTGGTGACGTAAGACACCTGCCGAGCTGGAAGGGATGACAGCTGGGAGTCATCACAGACGTGCTGCTGCTGCTGCTGAGCCGGGACGGACTCTGGGGGGGTCGCCCTCCGGGAGGCCCGTGCTGGGAGGCCGCGCCCCGGGCAGCTGTGAGGAGGAGCCGGAGGGCCCCGCTGCCCTCTGCACGTCCGAGGCTGCTCTCCGGGCGGCAGCCAGCGCGGTGGGGGACCCCAGGAGCTGCGCGGGGGACGGCGGAGAGAAAGCTGGCAGCCGCTGCTGCTGGTTGTGTTTTTCTTGGCGCGAGAAGTCAGGGCCGACAGTTTGGGAACTCGGAGTCTGCGGCTTTCCTGGCAGAGCGGAGGCCGCGGGCGGCGGGGCCCACCTGAGCCGTTGGTGACGTGCCAGTGCAGGCCGGCTCTCCAGGCCTCTGCCGGCGTCCTCCCCCCGCTGCAGGCACAACCGGCAACCTGGGACACGGTGGCAATCGCTCTTGTCTTCTTTTTAAAAAAATATATTTTTATTGATTCAGAGAGGAAGGGAGAGGGAGAGGGAGAGAGAAGCATCAGTGATGAGAGAGCATCATGGATTGGCTGCCTCCCGCATGCCCCCTACTGGGGGTCAAGTCCGCAACCCTGGCGTGTGCCCTGACCATGACCTCCTGGTTCAGAGGTCGGTCGATGCTCAACCACCGAGCCACGCCCGCCGGCACTTTTGTCTCCTTTTGATCAAGACTTTATTTCTCGGGCGGTTCAAGGCTCACAGCACCGTGGAGAGGGAGGTGCGGAGAGCTCTCCTCTAGTCCCCGCCCACACGGCCTCCTCCATTGATTCGCTCACCAGGATGGGACATTTTTTAAAACCAGGGAAGACCCTACCTCCACGCGTCGCTGTCACCCCGGCCCCGGGCCACCGTAGGACTCGTGCGCGGCGGGGCGCGTCCCGCGGGCGGCCCAGTGTACGATGGCGTGTCCATCCTCGTAACAACCTGCGGGGCAGTCTCACCGCCCTATTGACCCCTGCGCTTGCCCCTTGCCTCCCGCCCCAGCCCCGGCAGCCACGGGCTTCTCCAGGCGCCGGCAGCTGGAACCCTCCACAGCCGGCTTGCGGGCGGCCATCGCTGTGACGTTTCCTCGTGGCTTTCCAGAGCTCGATGCGTTTCTTTCCAGCGGTGAGTAACGTCCGGTGGTCCGGATGGGCCCGGCCTCTGCACCCACTCGCCCACTGACGGCGCCGGTGGCTCCCAGTCCTGGCGCTTCTCAGCGAAGCTGCGTGGACGTCTGTGAGCAGGTTCCCGCGTGGACAGGGGTGGAACTCCTTTTGGCAAATACCAAGGAGCAGGGCTGCTGGGTCGTGTGGCGAGGGCGCGGTTAGTTTTGTAAGACTCTGCCAAGCTGCCTTCCAAAGCGGCTGCCCCGCCGCATCCCACAGCGCCGAGCGCGGTCCCCGCCGGTCCCCGCCGCGCCGTCCCCGCCAGCACTCGCGTGGGCATGGTCAGCACCGCACCGCATCCCCGCCAACACTCGCCGTGGCCAGCGTTCAGATGGTGGCGCCCGGCAGCTGGGTAATGCCGTCTCGTGGTTGTTTTAACCTGTGCTTCCTAAGGACACAGGGTGTGAAGCGTCCTTGTCCCGCGCCCACATTACCCTCCTCCCCAGCTGCAGGGCAGGGACCTCGCGCCCCTCCTGTCCCCGCCTCCCTTAGGCGGCCAGGACTGGGCCCCTCCTGCTTCTGTGCCCCCGGAACCAGCGGCTCCCCCTCCCCGGCTCTCCCACCTCACGGCTGCCTGCAGGCGGGAAGGTGCGACAGCTGTGCCCTCTCCTCGCGTTCTGTTCCAAGCCCAGGCCCTCTCTCCCCCCTGGTTCCAGCGGGAGTGGCCCGCGAAGGCCTGCAAAAATGCAAATGAAAGTGAGATGACGGTTTTTTCTACATAAGCAATGTAGCAACTCAAATCTGGCCCGGGCTGCCAGCCGAATCCACCAGAGAGAGATCGATGTTGGAATACTTGCCTGTGTTCTCATGGAACATTTATTGTGGGGCGCTGGGCTCCCATAAAGCCGCACCATAAATTATTCATCACGGAATTCAGATGAAATAAATGCCAGACACCCTCCCGCCAACGGGCCGCGCTTTGTGTTTTTTTGTTACCTCTGAAGAGCTGGGCTTTTTTTTTTTTTTTTTTTTTATGGTTAATCCTCACCTGAGGATATTTCTAATTAATTTTTAGAGAGAGTGGAAGGGAGGAAGAAGGAGAGCGGGGGGGGGGGAGAGAGAGAGAGAGAGAGAGAGAGAGAGAGAGAGAGAGAGAGAGAGAGAGAGAGAGAGAGAGAGAGAGAGAGAGAGAGAGAGAGAGAGAGAGAGAAAGAGATCAATTGGTTGCCTCCCGCACACGTCTTGACCGGGGCCGGGGATCGAACCTGCAACCCAGGTGTGGAGAGTGGCTACAGCGCTTGGACAGGTTCAAGCCTGGGACTAAGCAGAGGGCCCGGTCCTCTCGTGGCAAAGCCACGTGCAAGTCCCAGCACAATTACAGCCAAAGGCTGTGGCTGTGAGCGTGAACCTGTGGTCCGAACCTGCGGGCCCACGTGGCTGAGTGACACGGGCTGCGGGAGGCGCAGCAAGAAAACAAAGCTGGATCAGGTGCCTGTAACTGAGTCGGTTTGAAACCCGGGAGAACGCTGTAAACATCTTGACCGTGCCCTTCCTTTGCCTCGTGGAATCTGGCTATAAAGTAAAGGCTCGGCTGGCAGGCCGTGGGCTGTCGCTCGCTCTCCATCAGAGAGGACAGCGTCCCACCCAGACCCAGCTTCTTCTCTTGTCTGTCTTTCTCAATCCCTCACCACCCCCTCTCAGGCTCACCCATGGCGGTGCTGGTGGGGCACACCCAGGTTCATGTTCTTGACCAGGAATCGAACCTGTGACCCTTCAGTGCTTGGGACGACTGAACACACTGGCCGTCTCACAGAGGAGCGTTGGGTGCGTGGAACCTTCCAGATCTGCTGCTCTGGCTCTCACGGGTTTCTGCAGGGACAGTTGCTCTGGTGGCGGCTCGCGGCAAGGCAGGTCCCTGCGCGGGGCCCAGCGGTCCTCTCTCCTTCCTCACTCCCAGCCGGCTCACCCCCACTGTTGCATTTACGTGTGTGTGTGTGTGTGTGTGTGTGTGTGTGTGTGTGTACTTTAATTTTTTTCTCTCATAGATAATTTTTGTTAGTGTCTCCTTAAAAACTTACAATTTGCATTGAGGACTCAGCCATGGAATTTTAAAAAAATATATTTTTATTGATTTCAGAGAGGAAGGGAGAGGGAGAGAGAGAAGCATCAATGATTAGAGACAATCATTGATTGGCATGTCCACTACTGGGGATCGAGCCTGCAACCCGGCATGTGCCCTGACTGGAATGGAACCCGGGACCCTGCAGTCTGCAGGCTGACACTCTACCCACTGAGCCACACCAGTCAGGGCCCATGGAATTTTGACCAAACCCTGAGCTGTCCCCCAGCTGTGCTTCTGCTCAGGTAGTCCCCTCCCCCAGGAAACTCCTTTCCCTGACACCCCACTCCCCAGAGCCCTTCACCTAGGCTCTGGTTCCACCTGGCTTTGGGGTCCCACCTGCCTTTGATTTCTGTGGAGAGCCGCCACAGCGTTTGGACAGGTTCAAGCCTGGGACTAAGGAGAGGGCACGGTCCTCTCGTGGCAAAGCCACGTGCAAGTCCCAGCACAATTATAGCCAAAGGCTGTGGCTGTGAGCGTGAACCTGTTGTCCGAACCTGCGGGCCCACGTGGCTGAGTGACACGGGCTGCGGGAAGCACAGCAAGGAAACAAAGCTTGATCAGGTGCCTGTAACTGAGTCGGTTCGAAACCCGGGAGAATGTTGTAAACATCTTGACCGCGCCCTTCCTTTGCCTCGTGGAATCTGGCTATAAAATAAAGACTCGGCTGGCAGGTCGTGGCGCTGTCGCTTGCTCTCCATCAGAGAGGACAGCATCCCACCCAGACCCAGCTTGTTCTCTTGTCTGTCTTCTTTAATCCTGCACCGTCCCTGCTCTCAGGCTCACCCATGGCTGTGCTGGCGTGGCACAGATGTCCCACCTGGCTTTGGGGTCACACCTGCTTTGGGGTTGCCCCGCCCCCGCCCCTGCCCCCGCGTCCCCCCAGGAGCCCTGCAGGTGCTGTGACAGGCAGCTGTCCCCTCAGCCGCGGCGGCCTTGGCTGCTCAGTGAAGAGCTGTCACGCGCTCCTGGGCGCTTCCTCGCCATCTGTCTTGGGAGCCACATCACTGGGCTGCTGGAGAGGAGCTCCCATTTGTAAGTGCAAATTGTCTTCTCTTCCTCCTCACACCCTGCCCCCCCGGCGCCCCCTCCCCTGGCAGCCCAGCACAGCTGCTTCCACGCGTCCAGGGGCGCACGACCAGGTTTCCCCAACACGGACACCCCCACCCCCTGCGTCCTCTCAGGGCTGGGGCACCCCCCGGGGACAGGGGTGGTGGAGGAAGCCAGATGGGAGGAGGTTGGGAGGTGCCTGACACCTGGGGCTGATGCAGGGCCTGACCCTGAACCCCATCCAGGGGCCTCCACTGATGCAGGGCCCCAGATGACTGTTCCCCTCCCCCTCTCCCCTTCCCCAGGGCCTCAGTCCCCTGTCTCCTCTCCCCCTCCCGCTTCCCGGGGCTCCGGAAGGAAGGCCGGCAAACACAGGCCCCTCCTCTTTCCACCTGGATTGAGCGCTGCCAGACATACCCCAGCGAGGCCGCCCCCGCCCCCCTGCTCCCCCCCCCACCGTCCCAGCTGAGGAACCCAAACGTCGATGGACAGTGTGCGGGATAAGATTTGGCTCCTCAGTCATGCCTCCCTCTCCACTGTGTCATCAGGTGGTGACCTCAGTCTGAGCTACCCGACTTCGCCACTGGCCTCTTTCATGAAGGAGGAGAGAGTCCGGCACACCGCACACCGCACACCGCACAGCCGAGCGGCCTGGGGCCCCGGGAGGCAGGGGCAGCCCCTGGATGGAGAAGCCCTTGATGTTGTTTTGTGCGTCTCAGACGTGATTTCTCGTGGACCTTGGGCCTGGGTCCCAGCGGAGACCTGGTCACATTTGTAAAGGTGGGTGAATGGCGTGTGGGAAGACAGAGGCAGGGTACAGAGAAATGATATCAACGGGGAACCCTCCCGGCTTGGAATGCCATCGCATGGGGACCCCTGTCTGATTTCTCCCTCCTTACCTGAAACGTGGGGTGCTTGGTGAAGAAAACTCACCGCCCCCCTCCCCCCAGGGGAATGCCGCAGCGTTGTGATGGCGAGTCTGCTCGGAAGACACGGGCTCTCGGCTCTCAGCATCCCAGCCCTGCTGTCTCCTTAGCGCCGACGGAGAACGCACGGCGGATGCTAGTTCGGCTGCACGGGAAAACAGCCCTGTTTTCTGTGTCTGTTACACATGCTGGAGCCGCCGCGGGCCCCGGGCAGTCACGCAGAGACGGAGGCTGGCCCCCAAAGATCCAGCGTCTGCTCCCCCACCCCGGGGCCCCGCCGGGAGTTGGCGGCGCGGGCAGGCCCTCTCTTCTCCCAGGCACCCTCCCCCCCTCACCGGCCTGCTGTTCTGTGCTTCGTTTCCTTCAACAGGAGACGGGGCTGGCCGCACGCACGGCGGGCACTTCCCGTGGGCCCTGGGGACAGAGCCGCTCGGGTGGAGTGCGGCTGGGTGGGTGCTGGCTGGGGCTGCATCTCTGAACCTCTCTGGTGCCCACTGACCCCATTGCTTCCCCCCAGAGCGTCCCTTCCTGCCCCCAGGAGCCTGGTCCCAGCCGGGAGCCACGCCCAGGCAGGGGTGGTGTGGGGTGTGGGGTGTGGGGGTGAGGTGGGACCGGTTTCCCAGGGTTGGGGGAAAAGCCTGGCTCTTCTCTGGTGTGTGACTGCCGCCCCTCGCCCTCAGCCAAACGTTGAAACCCTCCTCGTTGCAGGGGGCTACCTCAGGAGCAATGGCCGCAGCACCTCGAGTGCGCCGCTGAGCCTCTTCAGACCTTCCCCACGAGGGGTGCTGGAGGCTTCTCCCGTGGACGGAGCGGTGTGCGGGCCCCGTGTCTGGCGATGCACCCACTGGGCGGGGAGCTGGCTGCTGTAACAGGTAGATCCTGACATCACCGGTGACGGGTGACGGCGCACAATGCAGGTTTCTTCGGTTTCCCGCATGTGACAGTCCAGTGGGGGTGGGGTGGGGTGGAGGGTGCTGGGCGGGGCAGGCTCAGGACCCGCTCCTCCGCCTTTCTGCTTCCTACGCCCGGGGTCGGGGGGTCTGCACCCTTTTCTTGGGCCATAGACACCTTAGGAAGGAAGCTGGTGAGGCCCGTCACCTCTTGTCCAAAACAAAGTAAAGGAAGAAATCCGTCACGTGGAAACGGAGGTAACTGCAGCGTGGTAATGGCTGCGCTTCACTCACGCACCACAGGGCAGCGGCAGGTCTGCACCCCACGACCGGGGTGCGGTGGGCGCGAGGAGGATCGTGTGTCTGCAGTCGCTGCGTTGTGACAGGGAGGTGCAGGGTGTCAGTGTGTCTTGAGCCATGGGTATTGCGCATGTGTATGTCCGTAAGTGAGGGAGGTGCTGAGTATCAGCTAGAGGAGGGGTAGCATAAGGTAAGCGTAGCGTTTATTTCCCGCCGGAATGTCTGGCACCCTCTCTATTGTCGGCACTTTTCGGCAGAAGCGGGAAGAGTGTGGGAAATTAAGCCCACTCTCTTTAAAAAAATGTTTTTATTGATTTTAGGGAGAGAGAAAGGGAGAGAAAGAGAAACATCGATGAGAGAGAAACATCAACATCGATTGGCTGCCTCCTGCACATCCCCTGTTGGGAATTGAGCCTGCAACCTGGGCATGTGCCCCAACCAGGAATCGAACAGGTGACTGCTTGGTGCATGGGTGGGTGCTCAATCCACTGAGCCACACTGGCTGGGCTAAGGCCACTCTTGACAGTGTTTGCCTGCAAGGGGTATAGGTCACCCCCCCACACACGTTATGTTGGCAAGACACGGTGGCGTGCCAGGCAAATGCAAGTGCTAGCTGCTTTGGGTGACACCCTGAGGCTGGAGCGGAAGACACCCAGCCCCCCCGTCTGGCCTTCCCCTCCCGTGGGGGCGAAGTGTCCACAGGAAGTACTGGACACTGACAACTGGCCAGGACTTTGGTCTCACTGTCCACTATGGCAGTGAGGGCAGCATTAGCATCTCCACCTGCAGGCACATTCTGTCTCATTACTCGGCAACGGCTCCAAGTTCAGTAGCTTCAGGCAGAACGTTGTTGTTGTGGGTTGAATTATGTCTTTCAAAATGATCCATCCAAGGCCCATCTCCACGTACCCGTGGCTACAGCCTTCTTTGGAAATGGGGTCACTGCAGGTGTTGATCCAGCTAAGATGGATCGTTAATTAGGGTGGCTCCTAGTCCAGGAGGACTGTGGTACCCAGCACATCCTGGCATTGGGACATCGGGGCACCTGAGGGATGAGTAGGTGCCTGGAACTGTCCACGAGGCAGTGCTGAAACCCCGTGGTCAAGGGCGTGTTGGCGGTGGCACCCTGCCCCCCGACTCTTCGGGTCTGTGTGTGCCCCCCAGGACGCCCACTCGATCACAGAATGTTCACGGTGGGGCCGGTCGGACTCTCTCCCAGGTGGCTCAAGCCCGAGGATGTTGTGAAACAGCCAGCTCAGTGTTGCGTTTTGTCCTAAAATCCATCGTCTCTTTTCTCCGCCCGTCATTCTGGGAGTCTCCCAGCCTGACAACTGGCACTCGTTACTGGTCAGGAGGTAAAGCGTGCGTCCCGAGGAGGAAACACCCTCTTATGGGGCATCATTACAGGAAGACGCATCTTTTGATGGTCACCGATTTAGAGGCGGGTTTCCTCTGGGGAAGGGGAGGAAGATGCTTGGTCCAGCCCCGAGGGTTCAGAGGACTCTTAGGTGCCTCCTTCCAGTGTGTCCATTCTTGATCAGGGGCCCACGCGTTCCCTGTCGGTCCTTGACACCAGCCCGGGAGACCTGTCAAGGCGACTCACCCGGCTCCTTTGAAGTTTTCCAACCTCACATGTAATTACAGCCCTGACTCCCCCCACCATCTCCCCCAGGCTGCAGGAGACGCAGAGACACTTCTAACGCCGCCGTGGGCCTCCTGGCGTTGACAGCATGTCCCGAGCGGATAATTGGCCGACTTGCACTTGGAATTCTCCTGCATCAAGTCCAGGGCGGTTAACAAGCCAGGAAAGCCTCCCACCCTGACAGCTCCCATGGGTCCCACATGCTCCAAGGGCCAACACTTCCTTCCGCCCGTGCCTCCCCCGGCTCACGGTGGCTGAGAGTCCCGATGGCTGTGATGCTACTGTCCGCCAGGGATCATCATCGCTCTGCTCACCACCCCGTCCTGGGGGTCCTCCCTGCTGCCTCGCAAGGGAACCACACCGTCCCAGGATTCCCCACAGAGGGCAGCTCTCTACATGTGGTGTGGGTTCCCCAGAAGCCGGGCCCGAGACAAGGACGTGGGGCAGGGACGTTCATGAGGATGTGTTCCCAGGGAGGAGGAGCAGGGACAGCGGGAGGGGGCAGGGCGGCAGGAACACGAAATGACAGGACTTGCAGTGGAGATGGCCGCTGCTCTGTTCCACCGAGCTTTCGTCCCGCGGGGGACCAGGAAGAAGGTGTCGAGGGTCGCTCACTCTCATACCTCGGGAGGAGGTGAGGCTGGGCCATTTGTCCACCACCTTCCATCCTGTTTTTGTCAGGGTTGCATCAGGGGTGGCGTTCTCCCCCGCAGCTCTGGGCTGTGTGTACTCGAGGGCTGGCCTCCCTCATTTCCCAGAAAGCTCAGATGCAAGGGAAGAGGGAAGCCCGTGAATGGGGAGCTGTCCGCCCCTCTGTGGTGCTGAATTCGGGTGGGCCGGGAGGTAAGGTCTGGCTCCAGCGTCTGCTGCACCCAGTAGGTGGGTTTGGACCCAGAATGTCTCCGAGATGCCTGAAACCCTGCCTGCCCCACACTGTGGAGTGGCTCCAAAAATCCCACCTCCTTTACCGACGGTGCCGGCACTTCAGCCGCCCCCCACCTCCGTATGGATTTGCACTAACGGGAGCTCACAGCATCTGGACGCGGAGAGCAGAGGGCGGCCCGCCAGCTGGGGCCCCCTTTGTCGCTTGTTTGTCAACTCTGGTTCGTGCAGGAAGAAACCGGGCAGCCAGCTGTGGCGTGGAGGAAGCAGCACGCTGATTCCCGTTTCTGTATTCCGGGCGGGTCGTCGCCGGCACCCGGGTGATGCCGGGTCAGGACACGGTAATCTCCGGCTGGGATAAGTAGTGCCTGCCCCATTTTTCTCAGTTTGGGCTCCTGGAGACAAGCGTCAGCTGTTTCATCAGCAGCAAAGTGCTCCCCTGTGGCCGGCCGGAGCCGCACAGCCGGCCGGAGGGAGATTGCTTTTCCTCCCACTCCGGGGCCTGCCCTCCCCTCCTCTCCTGCCCGAAGCCCCTGAGTGATCCGTCTCCCCGGCCGTAAAAGAGACAAGCGTCCCCCTTTCCCGGTGCGGCCTCGGCCCCTGTGAGGGCGCCCGCGGCTGTGAAGATGCGCGGAGGCCCCGTCACAGTCACAGCGGGACTGAGCCCCGGATGTGGAAAGACCACTCAGGCGGAGTGGAGCTAGTGAGCTGGGGCCCCCGGGTGGGACCCTGAGCGCCTCACCAGATGCAGGCCTCTGGAGCCCCCAGGACACCCGGGAGGAAAAGCGGGGGACAGAGGGTTTGAGGCTGTAAATAGCCCCCACATCGTCTCTGGCTTTGCGGGGAGCCCAGGACCCCAGGCCATGACCCCCGTGGGCACTGGGAAGAGCTCGGCAGCCCATCTGTCAAGCGGCATGACCTTGACACGTGGCGGAGCTCCTCTGAGCCGAGGGCACGGCAGGCTGCACCTCCAGGGCTGTCACGGGGATGAACGAGGGGGCAGGAGACCTGCTGGCCCCGCGTGGGGCACACAGCCCGGCTCCTCTCCCTTTCCCGGGTCCCAGGCAGGGAGTGGAGCTCTGCGGTTCTATGGCGTGGGGACCGGCGGCTCCGGGACGATGTTTCTCTGTCTCTCCCCCTCCCTTCCACTCTCTCTAAAAATCAATGGAACACTATCCTCGGGTGTGGATTAACCACAACATCAACAGAAGGGAAGGCTGCAGGTGGAGCGCCAGGAGGGGCTCCGATCTGTCCGCCCTCACAGTCTGTCCCTGTAGCAGCCCCACTTCCCTCGTCGCGGCTCTGCAGGTTTCCCGGCCCCCTTTCAGTGTGGACCAAAGGCGCAGCTCGGGCGGAGTCCCCCGCCCCGCGGTCGGCCGCTTCGGAGCTGTGGGCTGCAAGGCCCGGTGGGTGTCTGGCTCCTGAGAACGGAGAGTGCGCAACTGGGCCCCAGACCAGCGGGACAACTCGGTCACCTGGTACCTTGTCCAACGCCTGACCCATCGCTTCCTGAGTTTCTGAAATAATAGCTGCGGGTGCTCCCGTGTGCTCCACCGGGGAGGGGCCAGGGCCAGCGGCTGCGGGAGCCGGGCCTTCGTGCAGCCGGAAGCTGCTCCTAGAGGGGCCCATGTGGCTCCCCCCCCCCCCCCCTCCCCCTCCCCTCCCCTCCCCCCCCCCTCCCCCCTCCCCTCCCCTCCCCCTCTCCCTCCCCCTCCCTCTCCTCCCTCCCCCCCCCTCCCCCCTCCACACGCTTCTCCAGCTTGCTGCGGATGTCACGGGTGGTTTTCTCTCCCTCTCCCTTTCTCTCTGAAATTAATAAAAAAATATTTTTGAACTCTTTTTAAAATATATATATTTTTATTGATTTCAGAGAGGGAGAGACAGAGAGAGTGAGAGAAACATCAGTGATGAGAAAGAATCATGTATCGGCTGCCTCCTGCACGCCCCCCACTGGGGATGGAGCCTGCAACCCAGGCCTGTGTCCTCACCAGGAATCAAACCGTGCCCTCCTGGTTCATGGGTCAATGCTCAACCACGAGCCACACTGGCCAGGCAAAACTTTTTTTTTTTTAAAGTAGAGCCACTAACCCCATCTTTACACCCAGAAAGGCTCCCTGCCCTCAGGCCCAGTGCTTTCCTCCTGGGCTGGTGCGTAACCGAATGTGCCGATATCGCCTGATGGCGCTTATGTGACTCCTGCTGCCATGTCCGGAGGCATCGACTCCGCAGAAATGTCACGCCCAGCAGCCATGGCCTCGCCCGCGCTCTGCCCGCACCCCTTCCCTCCTTTTCCGCAGCCCTTCAGGAAATGGCAATGTTTCCGCTCCCATGGGGGGTGGAGGGGGAACCGAGGCTCGGGACTTGGGAGAGAGGCGGAGGCAGCCTGCGGGGCAGAGCCACCCCACGCGAGAGCGGCTCTCTATATTTCCTCCAAAGCTGGAAAAATGGGCCTTTACAAAAGTGTAGGAGAAGAAGCCACCCATGGGAAAAATCTAGCACTTAGACAAATCGCTCCTGTTTTTATTTACCGCAGACGTGAGCGCACCGCGTGGGCTGGGATCAGAGCTGCTCCGTTTTGTATCGTCACAGAACCATTCCTAACGCAACGCTCTCGAGAGCGCAGGGCCCCAGGCGCCCACTGCGGAGTCTCTCCCCCCTCCGGGGATGATTGGCAGGAGGGGGTGGGGAGGGGGGCGCCTCCCGGAGGGAAGGAGCTGGGGGAGCGGGAGGCGGCGGCACAGGTGCAGTGCGGGGCAGCGCCGTGTGTAACGGAGGGACGGTAATTTCCTTTGACACTGATCATGTATTATTCAGCCGGAGTAAAAATAAACCTTATTAGCTGGGAAAATAGATCCCCTTCCTCGGCCCACGCTGTGCCAACTGCTACCGAACAGCGATGATCGGGACAGCAGTGAAGTTTGCAAACACCGTGTCGCACGAGAAGAATCAGTCCCTCGCTGCAAAGAGATGTACACTCTCGCAAAGGCGTCTACATAATACGCTTACTGATGCGTGTGGCTGACAGGGAGCCCATGTTGGCGCATTCTGCTCACCCACCCAGAGCTAGATGCTTGCTGATGCGTGTGGGCCTGGGAGATATTCGAGAGCTAGATCGCTAGCCCCAGGACACAGAGGGTGTGTCCAGGTGTCCAGGTAAGTGGAGGGTCAGGCCAGTGAGCTGTTTGGCACAGGTTCACCCCCAGGCCAACGGGGCCCAACAGTGGCCACGGCGTCTCCGTCTTCTGCGGGTTCTCCTGGCCTGAGCTGCACCCCATGTTCCCCACGGCTCCCAGGACGCTGATGTGGGGACAAGCTCGGGCCTCAATGGCTCGTGGCAGAAAACCAAACCGGAGGATGTGGACTTTGGCACGCAAAAGTTTTACGAATCCCTGGACTCATTTGTTTGGTGTGTATCTTTCTTTTTATGTGCGCACGGAAGTGATAGTCTATAAAAACCCCGTCCAATTAAGTCCAGAGAGCTCCTTCGATAAGTGTGAAATAAGTTAGACGAGATAAGAAAGCATCGTGTCAGTTTAATTGGCGGTGTTTTTTCTTTCTTAGTGGTAGATAAAAAGTACGGGAGCATTTTGCCATCAATGGTGTCATAAATTCAATGAAATATAAGTAACGAGTTGCTATGAGCCAGGCACAATTAGACGCATGATAAGTATTTTAACTCATTTAATTCTTTTTTTAGAAAAATATTTTTTATTGATTTCAGAGAGGAAGGGAGAGGGAGAGAGAGAGAGAAACATCAATGAGAGAGAATCATGGACCGGCTGCCTCCTGCACACCCCCTACTGGGGATCGAGCCCACAACCTGGGCATGTTCCCTGATCGGGAATCCAACCACGATCTCCTGGTTCAAAGTTTGACACTCAACCACTGAGCCACGCCAGTTGGGTGCATCTAATTCTTTAAAAAAGTATGTTTTTTGCCCTAACTGGTTTGGCTCAGTGGATAGAGTGTCGGCCTGCTGACTCAAGGGTCCCGGGTTCAATTCCGGTCAAGGGCATGTACCTGGGTTGCAGGTACATCCCCAGTGAGGGGTGTGCAGGAGGCAGCTGATTGATGTTTCTCTCTCATCGATGTTTCTCTCTTTCCCTCTCCTTTCCTCTCTGTAAAAAATAATAAAATTATAAAAAAATGTTTTTATTGATTTTAGAGAGAGAGGAAGTGAGGAGGAGAGAGATAGAAACATCTATTGGCTGCCTCCAGCATGCCCCCTACTGGAGGTCAAGCCTGCAATCTGGGCATGTGCTCCCCGACTGGCAATCGAACCGGCCACCTTTTGGTGCATGGGACGATGCCCAAACTACTGAGCCACACTGGCCAGGGCCCTCATTTAATTCTTACGAGAGCCTTACACGGTGCTGGGTGTGAAGGAGGGACACTCACCTGGGAAACTCCAGAGGAGGGGGAGAGTGTGAGATTTGAGCAAAGACCTGAGGAGGTGGGGGGCTCCAGGGTCCCTGTGCCGTGAGAGGTAACCTTTATCTTCGCAACAGGGCGTCCCAACGAGGGGGTGTTGCCCTGGCTACGGTTCTCAGATCTGCCTCCTTGTTGTCTCGAAGGCGTAAATGTTTGTTACCGTTTCTTTATTAAACCAGAAGAAAATCATTAGCACGCTGTACTTCTCCCACAAGAATGAAGAAATAAAAAAGACAAGGGAAAAGGCTTCCCCTCGATCCTATTGGGTTTTAAAAAATGGAAGCGAGGCGTGCGAGAATCTAATTACATTTACATGAACAACAGCTCTATAAAGAAGATTGATTTATTCAATTGTCGGAGCTCATTTCGTAGCTGTCTCATCCGGAGGGCGCGTGGGGACTCCTGGCCCGAAAGCCGGAAGCTCCGGGCAGCGCCGAGGGTCTCCTCAGTGCGGATGGCGGATGGCGGATGGCGCTCTCCCCGCCCCTGCCGCGTCCGGGCCGGGCTCCAGCTCACAGAACGTGGGAGATGGGATCACAAGGTTTTATCTTTTGAAATGAAGCCGAAGCCACCCCGTGAGCGAACAGCCGGCTTCCTGCCGCCTCGCTCTGGGGGGTGAGGGGGTGGGGGCAGAGACCCTTGATACTGGCAGGCGTTTTGGTTCAGCTCCTCCTCTGGACATCTGGTCGACCTCACCACAACACCCACCCACCGTCAGCCACCAGAGCAGGGGTGGGGGACCGTTCTCTGCCAAGGGCCGTGTGGATTGGCCACACCGTCGTCCTCGGCCACACAAAATCATCAGCTTAAAATGTAGCCTCTGTCTTTGGTCAAACGTGTAATTAACTCACCCGAACACCTTGGCAGGGCCAGACCACACAATTTCTAGGGCCTTCTACGGCCCGCGGGCCGGACGTCCCCCACCCCTGCCGTCTCCTCACAGAAGCCCAATAATTGCTTTTGGAAATAGATGGTCATTCGTGGGTGTGCACCCGCCCGCACCCCCTGGTGCTCCTGTCCGTTCTCACTCTGGAGCTCAGAGCCGGCACAGGACCCCGTCTCGGCAGAGCCACCGCCTCCTCCCTGCCCCTGATGTCGTCGCTGAGAAGCAGCTGCGGGGAGTGGAGCCCTGGTTCTTCTCCGCAGCCGTCCACGGTGCCCTCATCGCCCTCCAGGAACCCGTGTGTTCCCTCCCCTGTCCGCCCCCCTCCTCGGGGTCTGCAGTGAGCTTGCGGCCGTGTCCCAGCTCAACTGCAGCGCCCAGGTCGCCTCCCCTGGCCCCTGGCTCCTCTGTCCTGTGCCCTCGCCCGCCTGGGACTGGTCCTCTGGCTCCGCTGGCGCTCCCGTCGGCGCGGGGAGCACAAGGGCACAGGGCAGCATCAACCGCTGAGCGTCAGCCCCAGCCGCGTGGCCGTGGGTGGGCGACGCGCCTCTCCCGGCCTACCCATCGCCGATGTCCACGTTTTACCCCACTGAGCCCCCGTTAGCAGGTCGGGGGCTGGGTCCTCCCTGGGACCCAAAGACTCAATCCGGCTCCTCCTAAACGTTAGGCACAGGCGCCTGGTCATCGGCCTGCCGCGGACACGCGGGCAGGGGCTGTGCTGACGGCCTCACTAGCTTTGCTCCTGGGGAAGGACGGCCCGACGCCAGCTCCTTGGGGTGGGACCTGCTCTGTGTGCTGTGGAGGCGAAGCCATGGGGCCACGCTGCCTGGGAACGGGGCGCCGACGGCACCGATTCCCAGACGTATTCGGCCTCCGAAACTCTGACTGCAGTTCTAGTGAGTGTGTGTATACGTGTGTGTGCGTGTATGTGCGTGTGTGTGTGCATGTGCGCGAGTGTGTGCATGTGCATGTGTGAGTGTACGTGTGTGCACATGTGTATGAGTGTGTGCGTGTGCACACACATGTGTGCGAGTGTGCACACGTGTGTGCGTGAGTGCATGTGTGTATGTATGTGTGTGAGTGAGAGTGTGTGTGTGTGTGTGTGTGTGTATGTGTGTGTGTGGTGGGAACCCCGATTCCTTGCCAGCCCCGCGGGTTCGCCAGGTGCTGCTGCCCTTTCCCATGTGAACCACCGGGACAAGACGCCTTTGAAAGACGGCTCCTCAGCCCCCCTCGGCTTCATTTCTCCTCTGGAAGCCAGCGGCGGAGATGACAGAGCCGGGCGGGCCGCGCTGGAGGCGGTTATTAAACCTCCGTGTAATTCAGACGGATCGCAGCGTTTAAGAGGCGGCATCCAGGCGGGAACTGAGTGACACTCCAGCGCGGAGTCCCGCCCGCCACTGTCCCTGCGGGGGTGGGGTGTGGGGGGGGTGACTAACGCAGCTCTGGGCACCTGCGGGGGGGGGCCGCTGGGCCACTCGGAGCTCATGGCTGCAAAGGTCTGTTGCGCTGACCAGCCTCCAGGGAGGTGCATGGGGCCGCTCGCCGGGGGTCTGTTCAGATTTTAGACAGAATCTCCCCGCCCTGGACCATCTTCTGTGCGTGGCCCACGCTCAGCCCGCAGCTTCGGAGGGGACACTGTCCCCTAACTGCCACCGGGGGGTATTCGGTCACAGGACCAGCCCTGCGCTTCCCTCCCCAGGACCCCACCCACACCTTCCGCCCATCGAGAGGGGGATGGGGCAGAGCCTCCTGGACGTGGGCGGAGGGGCCTGGCCCCCGAGAACTGTGGAGACGCCTGGCATGGGTGGCACAGGGAACGTCGGGCATGGGGTACCGCCCGGGGAGCACAGGCAGCAGCTCTGCCATCGCTGCGTGTGGAGCGGTGGGACCAGACATCACGGCCACTGCGAAGGCATGTGAACGTGGAGGCCGTGTCCACACTTCACACCAACACCGCGCGGCGTGCCGGCTGCGGTTGGAACAGAAGCGTCAGGAGTCGGAATGAAGGGCGCTCCTTCTAGACCCGGATCTGATGCAGCCGCCGGTGAGCGGCCCGGCCCTCCGGGAGGTCTGACGCGGAGCTCTGGCGCCCCGTCTGGAAGTTAAAGACGGAGCCGAGGACAGGAGCACACGCTGTGGAGAGCATCTGTGACCATAAGGAAGTGAAGCGGGCGATTATCACCCCTCCTCATGGACCTGGGGCACGGCGTCAGAAAGCGCCCCGCGAACCGACAGGACAGGGCGCCCTGGGAACGGGGCTTTGGAGGGAGCGCAGCAGCTGGGAGAAGGCGGGCGGGTGTGTGTGTGTGTGTGTGTGTGTGGGGGGGGGTGCTGTGTCCCGTCTGCACTGTGCCTGTGCCCGGCTGCGAGGTGGGGGGAGACCGTAGAGCGGATGAGCCTGGAAAAAGCTCAGTCACCGGGGGTCCCACTGAGGCAGACGGACAGGCTAGCGCTCGCCCTCTGCTGGACGGTGGACATGAGCAAAGCCAGTCACCTCCATGCGGGCGTGGATGTGGGCGTGGCCCTGGGTGTGGCATGGGAATGGGTGTGGCGTGGGGGTGCCCCGCCCCCCGCACATGCAGCCCTTGTCCCCTGCATGCCCAGTGAGCCCAACCTCGGAGCTTTGTGGGGCCCTTTCCCGTGCCGTGGCCCTGCCGTGGCCCTGCGTGGCTGGCTCCTCCCCCCAGGCTCAGCCATCTCCTCTGGAGGCCCCGCCTTGTCTCCCGCCGTCACTCTGACTGCAGTCCTGCAGGCTCCTCCGGCGCTTTGTTACCGTGAACTGCTGTCTCCACAGCCGCTGAGCCCTTCAAGGCCTCGCCCTGCAGGTTGCAGACATCGGCTGGGGACACTGGGTGGGACCAGGTCCGGCCGAGGGGGAGGGACCAGGCCTCTGTTCTCCAGAAGCACGCGGGAGAGGCAGGCGGGAGAGGCAGGCGGGAGAGGCAGGCGGGAGAGGCAGGCGGGAGAGGCACGTGGGAGAGGCACGTGGGAGAGGCACGCGGGAGAGGCACGCGGGAGAGGCACGTGGGAGAGGCACGTGGGAGAGGCACGCGGGAGAGGCACGCGGGAGAGGCAGGCGGGAGAGGCACGCGGGAGAGGCAGGCGGGAGAGGCACGCGGGAGAGGCACGTGGGAGAGGCACGTGGGAGAGGCACGTGGGAGAGGCACGGTGGGGGGTAGGGGTGGAGCCCAGGACAAGCTGTGCCCTTGACCCGGAGGCCACTGGCCAGGCCGGTGACTCCTGGGCTCAGGCTCCTGCTCACTACTCTGTCTGCACAGAGGGTCCTCCTCCCGACGGAGCCCCTGGAGGGCAGTGCTGGTCTCGGTCTTGGCCTTCTGGGTGGTGTTCAGCTGACTTTCGTGGACCGAGGGGGCCAGGAGACAGGGTGGAGGTGTCCCCCTGGGGCCTGTGAGCAGCGCCCCCAGGATGCAGATTGCCCCCTGTCCCGCCTTGGCCACCCTTCAGCTTCAGAGGGCTGGGGTGGCTGCTCTGGAATGTGGGGTCCTCCTCGCAGCCCACCATCTCCCTCAGGCAGCGTCTCCATGCAGCGGGGAGTGTGGGCTCCAGGGCCGGGCTAGAGGCAGGAGGAGAAATGCCGGGTCAGGGTCCTGCCAGCTCAGGGCCGCTCAGAGGCGGCAGAAAGCTGTGCCTCGGGCAGGTGGGCACCGGGGAGGGCCCTGCTCCCTGCTCCCCGCTGGCCCTCCCTCTCTAGGCTCTGCTCTGCTGAGAAGACAGACGCCCGTCCACCCGAGACAGAGGCCTGCTATTCCGTGGCGGCCCTTGAGGCCCGGTGCTGCCCGTGCCGCCCGTGCCGGGTGCAGTGTGGCCCCCTCGCCACTCGCACCGGGTCTCACCTGCTCCAGCTCCTCCGACGAAGTTATGCTGCTTCTGGATTTGGGACAGGTCTGCGTTTACGTGGCTCCGTGTGCCTCAGTGGCTCCCTTTAAGGCCGGCGGGGCCCTCCCTGAGGCTGAGGGGGGCCCTGGGGAGCCCGCAGGAGGGAAGGAGGCAGGGGAGAATGCGGCCCCGAGGACGGGAGAGCAGGCTGTGCGGGGCGGGAAAGGCCCCACGGGAGCCGTCAGGAGCTGATGGAGAAGCAGGAACGTCATGCTGGGGCGGGCGCCGTGGGCACTTGCACATGGACCCTGTGGAGGGGAGGAGAAGGGCTTGCTGGCACCGGCCAGGCCAGCGGTGCTGGGCCTCCGAGAGCCCAGCTCCTCCCGCTCCTGGCCCAGGTCCCATGTGGCTCCTGTGCCCACCTGTCACTGTGCCCGCAGCCCCGTGCCTGGGAGGCACGTGGAGGACGGAGCCCCCCTGGCGCTGCCATGCGCAGCTTGGAATATGAGTGTCCGGGGCCCACCGTCCTCCGGCAGCTCACACTAATTGCGTTTCATTTGGACCGAGATGGATTGCAGTGCAAGACAACAGCCAGCCCCGGGCAGTGCAATCACCGAAAGCCTTGATTAAAAATGTTAATTGTCTGGAGCGAGACCGTGGTCGGCCGCACGCACGCAGCCTCTGTCCTTCGCAGGGTCTATTCTCCTCCGGGACAGGACGTCTGTGTTCTTACTTCCCCAAAGGAGACAAAAAGAAAAAGAAAAATTAAGCTCTGTAAGACGAGGCTTCCTTAGGAAATCAATCTTGACCGGCTGGCGGGGCTCGGTGGCTGAGCGTCGATCTAGGAACCAGGAGGTCACGGTTTGATTCCCGGTCAGGGCACAGGCCAGGGTTGTGGGCTCCATCCCCAGTGTGGGGCGTGCAGGAGGCAGCCGATCCATGGTTCTCTCTCATCATGGACGTTTCTCTCTCTCTCTCTCTCTCTCTCTCTCTCTCTCTCTCTCTCTCTCTCTCTCTCTCTCTCCCTTCCTCTCTGACATCAATAAAATATATTAAAACAAAAGAAAATCGGGTCGCCTTCCAGAAGGCTGCACGGGCGTGGGCTCGCGGGGAGCCAGCCAGGGCCTGGGCCGGCCTTGACCTTGGTGCCTGGGGAGGAGGGGTGTCCTAGCCGGGTGGCTGCAGCCTCAACTGGCCCACGGGGCTGGACCCTGCTCACAGGGCGGGCTCTGGGCGGAGCCTCCGGCCGGGGCAGGCCCTGGAGGAGGTGGACAAGGCAGCCGGTGGGAAAGGGGGAAATCAGAGAAAAGGAAGAGGGAGGCCGGGGTAGGGGTGGGCGGAGAGGGAGCGAAACAGACACAGAGCGAGAGGGATAGAGAGGGCAGCAAGGTGCAGGTGCCACGGGTGGGGGCGGCCTCGCAGGTTACCCACCAGCCTCTGCCGAGACCCACTGGACAGCGACGGCAGAAAGCAGGCCAAGCAGGCAGCCTCTTCCTTAAAACCGCGGAGTCGCTCCCGAGAGGCCTTTCCCGCGAGAAAGAAAAAGACAAACACCGTTTGGTTCATTCCGGGCTCAATCGTTTTCCTCCGGATTCCTGGCTGAGCTCCTCTGTGCGCAGGGCCCTGTGTTAAGCGCCGGGTGTGTGAGTCCCGGCATCCACAGGGGGTGGCTGCGGAGTCAGAGGCAGACGGGGGCCGGGAATGGAGGACAGTGGCGGGTTTTGGGGGGAAAGCCCACCCAGTTAGGACGGTTGGGGATGGTCTCTCTAAGAGTTGAAGAGGGAGAAGGAGGCAGACCCGAGACAGGGCAGGGAAAAGGGTTCCGGGCAGGGGAACAGCGTGTGTGAGGGGCTCTGAGGCCTGAGACAGGCAGGAGGGAGGGGGCATCCCAAACCTGGGGAAGCAGGTGAGGAAGGGGTGTCCCTGCTGGCAAGAGAAATGCAAATGAGGGGGTGTATGCTGGTGTTTTCATTTACCAGCAAACAGCACTGATGCGCAGACGCTCCGAGGCTGCTGGGAACAGCAGGAAGCTTGGCCCCCGAATCCGAAGCTGCCCACATCCCGCCTCCAGCCCCGGCAGTTCTTCCGTTGGGAGCTTTTACTCCGAGAGACCAGGGACGTGCACCAAGATGCAGGGTGCGAACCCCGACATTGGCCAAAGTGAAAGATGGCCCTGTCCCGGTGCATCATGGTATTTCCACGAGGGGCTATTAGGAGCCAATCCTATTTTCAGGACTTGCCCAGCAAACAGCAGGGAGGATGCCTTCGGGCTCAATGCGATCTCGGTTTGGTTAAACGGCGTTCACACGCAGGATTAACAGCCGGGCGCCAGCGTGGTTACTGCTCGGTGGTGGAGTTATGGGCCCGGGATCTCCTGCTGCATTTCTTTCTGTGTTGCTTCGGTGAGGAAGAAAAAAAATCCGTATAAAGACCCACATTTGAAAGCATGTCTGTCCTGGGTCCTTCTCTTCCCGCTGGGCTATTGCGGGACCCTCGCTCTGAAAAGCCAAGTTCATGGCCCACGTGGCCACCAGCTCCATCACTGGGCTGCACAAAGAGGAACACGTAGCTCCGGCTGAAAAAGCTCCACAGCACAAGCTCCTGCGCTCAAGCCCCCCTGCCTTCAGGTGGAAACTCGAGCGCCAGAACCTGGCATTCAGGGCCCCTCATGGTTTTGCCTCTGTTCCAGCTGTTTCTCCGACAGGTTCTCTGTGATCTGGGCCCTCCAACCTACCCCTCTAAATCTCTGATTCTCTTTCATGAATCCCCATCTTCGTGCCTTCTGCCACTTCTTTCTGGAGGGCTAAACCTCATAGTGGTCTTCTGGGGGAACTCCTACTCATCCTTCAAAACCTTTTCCAAATGTTCCCCACTGTAACAGCACTTCTGCTTTTAAACCCAGATGCTCTCAGGGTGTAGTCCAAATTTCTCAGCATGATTCCTGTTTGTCACCCCATTCTCTTCTTCCCCGCTCCCGCACCTTCACCCCCTAACCCCCATGCCCCTCCCCCACTGCTGTGTTCTCCAGATGAAACTCCCACAGTTGCCTGTCACTCCTCTCTCCTCACCCCCTGCCTGGCTGAGTTTCAGCCTAAATGTCCCTCCCTGAGGGCCTTCCTTGACCACCCTGTAGGGTTAGGGCCTCTCACATGGTTCCTGCCCCTGCCCCCCGCCCCGGGCCTGTACCCTATATGGTGCCTGTTGTGAGGAGCCACAGTTTCCCCCTTACCTGTCTCCTGTCAGAGTCCCCGGGAGCTCTGAGGGTGCTGCTGTCACTGGATAGGGATGATGATGATGAGGATGGGTCTGTGGTTTGGGCTCCGAGCCTCAGGAGGAGTTGTATTGTTTGCTGGGGGCCCAGGGCACGAAGGCGTGCACATTGATGGGAACCGTGGGCCTCGAGGCTGCGGGGGAACAGGGGCGGGTCTCGGCCCATCCTCCGCGCCCCACCTGGCCCCTCCCGCTGTGGCCCCCGGTCCCCTGTGTGCTGGCAGCCCGCTCCCATGCCGCCACTCCCACGTGCTGACGGCAGCACCGGCCCTGCTCGCACCCGCTGCTGGTGCCCAGCCCTGATCACTTGGCGCCGTCAGTGGGTGCGAATGCAGCTGCTGCCCCAATCGCCCCTCAGGAGCAGAGGGAAGTGGAGAAGCCCTCAGGGGCGATCAGGGCCGGCAGCTGCCACTCGCACCGCTGACAGCGCTGAGTGATCAGGGCTGGGCACCGGCAGCGGGTGCGAGCAGGGCTGGTGCTGGCAGCAGGTGCGGGCGCCCGGCGGGACTGTGGTGCGCAGGAGCAAAGAATTTTCAGTAACCAGAGGCTCGTCCCGATGACAGCGATCGGTCCCCCGCCTCGGTCTAGTGCTCCCGCTCACCTGCTCCACCATCCCGCCGCAGCCGATGCCTGCCATGTTCCACGCTCTGCCACCTGCTGCCGACACCTGCCATGGTCCCTGCGCCCCCTGTGGTCAGGGCACCCACTGCTGGCCCCGTCGAAGGCCTGGTGTCGGCGCTCAGGTGGCTGTGCCGTCCCGGGTTAATGAAGGCGGCTCCCCGAGTGCTGGCGGAAGCCCCCCTCCCGCCGCGGCGGTGACCGTGCTGCGCTCTGCGGAGGTGCCATGCATCAACGCCAGTGTCCGGGTGGCTCTCCTCTGTGGCCACGGAGGACGTTTTAGGAGGGAGGGGGCCGTCCGTGAAGGCACTTCCTGAGGGAGGACCCCGCCCCCGGTGCTCTCCACCGCCCCCCCCTCCGCCTGCCTGTGGCCAAGCTCGGAGGGGGTTTGGTGTTTTGGTTTGGTTTGGTTTTGAACCTGTGGGTTTGGGTTGCGGACTTCCATCCAGGAGTACTTTGTGTTCCTTTCCCTTAGACTCCCAGAGCAGGACTGTCTTCATTTTTTATTTCCAGGTCACACTGCAGGTCAGCTCTGCGGCGCGGCCCCTCTGGCCGCCGTGCGGTGCCGCCTGAGGACGGAGGTTTGGCCTGGACGCTCGCTGCCGGCGCTGGGTGACGTGCAGATGAGCGCTCCGGCCTCCCAGGACCGATGTCCGAGCCGGGGGTGGGCTCCAGACGGGCAGACCGTGAAGCCCCCAGCCCTGCTGGGTCCCCACCCCACCCGCAGAGCCAGATCAGGACCAGGCAAAGGTGACAGGCTCAGCTACCCCTCCGGTCACTTACAGCCCACGAGGGAGCGTCACCCAAAACCTCCTCCGCCGGGAAGTTTCCCAGGCATCCCCCGGGCTCGGAGCAGCCTGGTTTGCAGGGCCAGGCACACATGTCCCACTAGGTCCAGTGGAGCGAAGGAAGGTGGGTGGTTGACCGGACGTCTCATCTCCTTGGCAAAGCTCCAATCGGCTGCCCCTTCCCCCCGCTGTGCAGGCCCTGGAGGACCTTGACCTTCCTCACTCTCCTGGCCCCCAGCCTGGCACCCAGCCCCTCCTGCAGCCACCTGGGGCGGGGGGTCCCAGCTTGCTTGGGGCTGAGGGCGACAACATTGCATTGTCACCCTACCTGGGGCTCCTGGCCGCCGCTCCCGGCCACAGCAGCCGGGATGTCAGAATAATGTGTCGGAGGGTGTGGACGAGGCCTTGCTTATTGCAAACAGTAAATTAAAGGGAGCATCTACCCTCCTCCCTGCCCCGGGAACCGCGGAGGAGCGGGGACACGGTCCAGGGCCGACGCTCAGCGGCGCCTGGATTACCAGGAGCCTCATCAGAACTATGGAATGATTTTCCAGCGCGATAAGGGCCGTAGGCACACGGAAATCACAACCATCGGACGGCGCCTGCCCGGAGGAGGCGCAGGCAGGCGGGGAGGGATTCTTTTCCCCATTTTTAATTTGCAAGAACCTTGTAAACGCTTAATTGAAGGAGCAGGGGCTTGATTCATTAAGCCTGATCTGCCCTTCATGCCTCCAAAGAAAAACAATTTGGTTACTGAACATGAGTGATGGGCTGGGAGCTGGCCTCTTCCCACACCCACCTCCAGGCCGGTTTTGGGGCGAGGCTGCTGGGGGCTGAGTGAAGGGGGCGGCTGGGAGCACATGCCTGGTGTCCTGTGGGGATCACTGTTCTGAATCCGGCCTCGAGTGGAGGCCAGAGCGAGATGGACCTGTGGTCCCCAGGCCTGGAGGCAGGAGGGGCTGTGTGAGCCCTTGACTTTCTGCTGGTCAAGTCTAGGACGGTTTCACGTCCCTTCCCCAACTAGCCTGACGTCCTTCACGGCCAGCACCCCTCGCAAGCAGGTCAGAGGGCCAAGGAAGTGTGTTTTAAAATGAACGAAGGGGCTCAGCTCTGCTGTGCCCACCTGCAGTGGGCGTTTGTGAGGGGGGTGTCCATGAGCACATTGCATCCTTGCACATGTGAATTCTCAGGGCTGAGGTCCCGATGAGCACGGTTGCCCACGCAGACCGTCGGCTGAGCGCTTCCCCGGCGCCAGGCACGGGGCTGGGGGAAGAAGTCAGACGCGGCTCTCTCTGAGCTCACAGCCACGTGCATGTGGCCCTTCTCTCAAGAACCCACTTTTGTGGACTTATCTGGTGGTTTCTGAGAGTGAGGAGGAGGCAGCCCAGTGTGGGGGAGTGAAGGGGCTGTGGACATGAGCTTTGGAGTCAGGCTGCAGGGAATGTGCACGGGGTCACATATCAGTTCTCTATGACTGCGTAACAAGCAGCTCTGAACTCAACACACGTGGATTATGGCACAGTTTGTGAGGTCAGGAGTTCAGCGACTCCTCTGCTTCAGGGTCTCCTACAGGCGGCACTCCAGATGGCGGCCAGGGCTGAGGTCTGATCCGAAGGCTGGACCGAGGAAGGGTTCATGTGAGGCTCACTCAGTAGTTGATGGCAGCCGTCAGGCGCTCCAGATTGTTGACCGAGGGCCTGAGTATTGTTCTGACTGTCGGCCAGAGGCTCCCTCCAGGCCTGGGCACCGCGGCCTCCCTGCAGCTCCCAGCACAGCAGTGTGTCTTGTCAGAGCAAAGCACAAAGGCGAGAGACGGAGAACAGGCAGGCGGGAGTGAGAGGGTGAGCCAGTCCCGGAAGTGTTGGTCATCGCTTTGCCACAGTCTATTCATTAGGAGCAAGTCACCAGCAGCCCACACTCCAGGGGAGGCCACATGAGGGCGAGGCCAGGAGGAGGGCTGCTGGGGCCACTTCTGAGCTGTCCATCAGGGGCAGCACCGATGGACGTCTCTCTCCATTTCTTCATGGCATCGTGGATGGGTTGGCAGGTTGCCGGAAGCCAATTCCAGCATGTCAGCAGGGCTGAATCATCTGGAAATGGCTGAGGGCATTTCCCTAAACCTGAAAAGGATGCATAAAATGATTGCTTGCTGCCAGACAGCTGAAGGCATCTTAATCTACACGTTATTGCCTCCTGCTGGACAAACACCTGAACAGCCATAGGCAATTCCCCCAACCTGACAATGGATTCTGTGTACTAAACCCCGGACTTTGAAGTGTATATCTACCTTGCCTTAGGACAATTTGTGTTAATAAAAAGCAAAGGGTCCTGAGACAAGGGAGAAGTTAGTTCCTTTAGCTAAGTCTTCTCTGCCCCCACCCCCCAAATGCCTTCCAAAATTATGTTTCATCTCTGGACTCTTGATTAATTTACACACAGTGCTTCTCCAGATTCCTGAACCCTTCTAGATGCCAGATCAAGACCCCCGGCACTAGCAGGTGCTCCCAAAGGTGGCCCCCTGGCTTTAAAATGAGCTGGTCCTGGTCGTCTTTGTGGTCCCAGGACCTGGCACACAGGGCAGATGGTCACCACCCCTGTGAGCAGCCTGTGGAAACCCCTAGGGGAACCTGGTGTTTCGTTGGCGGTGACACGCATGTGCTTACAAGTGTCTGCCCTTTTTTGTTTTTCTTAATCTGTGACTCGTCTCTTTATGTCTTTTGCTCATTTCCCCCCAATGAGGGTGTGTTATGGGCTGAGTTGTGTCCCCCAAGTTCATTACTGAAGTCCCAACCCCAGGACCTCAGAATGTGACTGCGTGTGGAGTCGGGGTCTTTAAGGAGGAGAGTAAGGTAACATGAGGTCCAGGGCTGGCCTAGTCCAGCACGACGGTGTCCTTCTAAGAAGAGAAGATCAGGACACAGACACACAGGGGCCACGTGAGGACACAGGGAGCCGGCGCCCACCTGTGTGCCCAGGAGAGAGGCCTGGGGAGGACCGGCCTGCCTACCCTGGCTCTGGGGCCTCCCTCCTCCAGGGCTGGGAGAGAGAACATTGCCCTGGTTTAAGACTCCCATCTGGGAGGCACGGAACGACTGACATGCCTCGCTGTGGGGTTGGGGAAATGAGCAGAGATAAACCAAAGAACTTATATAGTTACATATGCACAACCCATGGACACAGGCAATAGGGTGGTGAAGACATAGGGGGTGAGTAGGGGCTAGGGGGTGGGGAGGAAAGAGGGGGAAATGGGAGGTACCTGTAATACTATCTATACTAATAATCTATACTAATAAAAGGGTAATATGCTAATTAGACCAGGTCAACCGGCCATCTTCTGGATGTCTGACTTCCTTCCAGAGAAAGCCATGGTGGTGGGGGCCGAGACAGAGGCAGTTGGGGGCAAGATCAGGTCGGCAGGGAGTTAGGGGCAATCAGGCCAGCAGGGGAGGGCAGTTGGGGGTGAGATCAGGCTGGCAGGGGAGGGCAGTTAGGGGCGATCAGGCAGGCAGGCAGGTGAGCAGTTAGGAGCCAGCCATCCCACAGGGATAGGGCCTAAACCAGCAGTTGGACATCCCCCAAGGGGTGCAGGCTGGGCTGAGGGAACACCCCCACCTCCATGCATGAATTTCGTGCACTGGGCCACTAGTCAACAATCCTATATAATAAGTAGCTAATATGCTAATTAGACCAGACACAGAATGACCTTCTGGAACGACCAATGGGGGGTCGGGGCCACGGGGCTGTGAGGCAGCGGGGGCTGTGAGGGCCTACTCTTGCATGATTTTCGTGCATCGGGCCTCTAGTAAAAATATATTTTAAAATGAAAAAAATATAATCTTGTTAAAAAAAAGACTCTGGTCTGTGGCATTTCTTATGGTTACCCAAAGCCTCCGCCTCCACATGCCATCACACTGGGAGTTTGGGGTTCAACATATGAATTTTGGGGGACACAAACTCCAGTCTGTAGTGGGGCGGGGGGAGGAGAGTGCTGTGATCATCTGAGGAAACCATCCGACCTGGACCCTGTCCCCGTGGGGATGCAGACACGGGTGGGGTGGGGTCCGGAGGGGTGGCTGGGATGGTGGGGGCGTGGGCGAGGGCCGGGGGGTGTTCTATCTCAGGAGGTGGAGCGGGGGCGTCTGGACCCGAGCGCTGTGGGCCTGCAGGGGTGTAGCCAGACCTCCATCCCCACGGCCTCTCCATGGGCCTCCTGGAGCGTCGTGTCCGCCTGGGCGTGTTCTTCCGGAGCCCGATGGCCGATGGAGGAGGCCTCTGGCCGTGGGGTCAGGGGACCCAGCTGGGCCCCTTGAGCTCCTGGGGAGGGCCACCTCCCCCTCTGGTGGCTGTGAGGGTGGAGTCAGGGGATGCGCTGGGTTCCCAGCTGGGGTGATAAAGGGCGCCCCACTTTCTTTCTTGGAGAGTGGTCCATTCATGGGAGGAGCAGCTGTGCGCCAGCGCTGTCCCCAGGCCTCTGCCCTGCATGTGATGAAATGGTTGCCTCATTTATTTTAAAGACTCGTCTTATCACCTATTTATAAGATTATGGATTTCTTATTACTTCCTTTGATGAAACCCAAGCGAAAGTGCTTTCCACTCACTCCATCCGCGCTCTGCCTATAAAACATGACAGTGATAATGGGGAGGGAGGGGGGACTGCGGGGGACCGAGGCCGTGCGAGGCACCTGTCCACACATCCTGGGGATCATCCCAGCTCCATGCGCGGAGGCCGGCCCGCCTCCCGCCAGCTGCCTGCGGACACGCAGCCCCGGCACCTCCATCCCTGAATCCTGGCGGGAACCCCGGGTGGGAAGCTTAAGGGAAATGTCCACACGACCATCCTTACCTCCGACCCACCTGCAGAGCCCACGGTCTTTTCTGGTGGACAGCACCCCACGGGCGTCGTCACACAGAGCTCCCAGGCCCCTCAAGTTCCGCGATTCACTAGAAGGGCTCGGGGACTCCCTGGAACCTGCTACCCTCGCAGCTGTGGTTCCGGGTAGTGAAAAGACAGGTTGAAACCCGCCAGAGAGACGCCTGGGCCGCAGGAAGAAAGGGTCCCCAGCAGGGCTTCCGGCTGTCCCCTCCCCATGAAGCCGTGCCCAGCGCCAACTCTTGTAGAAACCGCGTGTGACAATGCCCGCGGAGTACCCCCCACCAGAGACGCTCCCAGCCGTGGTGTCTCGTGGGTCCTGCTTGGCCACTCCTGTGGCTGACCGCAGGCTCCAGTCCCTTCCAGGGGGAGCTGATACCACGTGTCCGGAGGTCCCCACCCTCAGTCACATTGTTAGAGTGTCTGGCGTGGCCCAAGACACCCAGGTGAACAAGGGCACGCAGGGATGGCCTCCCAGAGGCTGAGGCAAGCACCGGACCTCGTGTTGGCGAGGCTAAATTCTCTATGTACCCGGCCCTGCCCCTTGCCAAGAGGGATGAGGCCTAAACACGCTCAATGGGGCTCCTGGCATTTTCATAGAGAGATGTGCTTGCAGGACGGGGGTGAGCCAGTTCCCACCTGACAGCTGCCCGGAGCCTCGAGGGGTTCCCTGCCGTCCCCAGGCATGCGGCCTTTCTTCCCCTCAGTCACCAGCCACCAGGCCAGGGCTGACCTCTCACAGCAGAAGCCTAGTGTGAGTGAACGGTTAGAGTCTGGGTGGTGGGTGCAGACAGGTCCACCTCTAGGTTAAAGGAGCCACAGGAAAGGCTTGAGGTTCCCCAAGGGCTGGCACCATCGCTCTTGGGGTGATGGGCCCCTGACTGGAAACTGATGATGGTGCTGGTTTAGCAAGACTGTCTGTGACGTAATGTAAGGTGAGCATCCCTTGCTGGGGAGACAAGGATGGAGGGGAAGCCTGTTGATAGATAACCGGTGAATATTGGGCAATGAGTGAGCCATGATGGATGGGTGAATCGATAGATGGATGGATGAGTGGAAGAGTGGATGGATAGATAAATGAATGGATGGATGAAAGAATAAATGGGTGAATAGATAGATGGGTAAATGTATAGAAGAATGGATGGATGGATAAAGGATGGATGTATAGAAGGGTGGATGGATGGATGAATGAATGAATGGATGGATGAATGGATGTGTAAATGGTGGATGGGTGGGTGGGTGGATGGATAGATGGACGGATGGATGAATGGAAAGATAGATGGTGGATGGATAAATGGTGGATGTATGAATATATGGATGGATAGATGGATGAATGGCTAATGATGATGGATGGATGGATGGGTGAATGGATAATGATGATGGTTGGATGGATGGATGGATGGATGGATGGAAGTATGGAAGGATGGAAGGATGGCTGGCTGCCTGGCTGGATAGAAGGATGGATGAGTGGATAATGATGATGGATGGATAGATGAATGGATATATAAATGATAGCTGGGTGGGTGGGTGGATGGATAGATGGATGGATGGATGGATGGATGGATGGATGGATGGATGGATGGAAGAGCGGATGACTGCTGTGGGTGTGGGAGCAGTATGATGCGTGGTATGCGAACATGTGGGTAAGGAGCCCAGGGCCCTGAGGCCTTGGGGATGGCTCCACTGGCCAAGGTTTGTATGAGGATCAGATGAAGCCACGCAGGTGCACTGGCCCGCACAGCATTGGCACAGCCGAGCTCTCAGCAGAGGGTCTCCTGCCTCCTGTTCTCCCTGCCGGACCACAGTGCCCACGTGCCCAGGGTCTGCCTCCTGTTCTCCCTGCCGGGCCACAGTGCCCACGTGCCCAGGGTCTGCCTCCTGTTCTCCCTGCCGGGCCACAGTGCCCACGTGCCCAGGGTCTGCCTCCTGTTCTCCCTGCCGGGCCACAGTGCCCACGTGCCCAGGGTCTGTCTCCTGTTCTCCCTGCCGGGCCACAGTGCCCACGTGCCCAGGGTCTGCCTCTTCCTTTGAGAAATCGCAGCGTCATCTCCCAGGAGCCCCGGGGCAGTGTGAGGCGCCTGCGATCACTAATAAATTATTCTTTATTAAGTGTGTTTCCTTCATTCATCATCCCTTCGCCGCTTCATTAGTCCCTTCTCCAGTTTCAGTGGATTTCAGGCGTCACCGAGGACGACATAATTTATTTTATTAAGCCATTTATTTTCTGGGTACATGTTTAAAGGTTAATTAATCAATTAAAATGGAGGGTGAAGGATGGGGAACCGAATCCTCCTGAGACCGAAGTGACATCACCGACACGTCGGGGAGAGAGGCGAGCGTCTGTCCTTTGACTTGGGGAGGATAAAGGGGCGTCAGATGCATCAGAGTGAGTGGCACTGAGGACCGGGAGGCCCAGCGCCTCCGCCTCCTGGGAAGGTGGCAGCCACAGCAGGATGGAGGGAGAGGGAGGTGGCAGCCACAGCAGGAGAGGGGCAGGCGGGCGCAGCCCAGGTCCCAGGGCCCCTCCTCCCTGGCTGGGCCGGGAGCCAGCCTCCTGGAGGGAAAGAGAAGCTCTGAGCCGCCGATCCCATCCACAAAGCTGAAATCAGACTTTCCCCAGAGCCTCGTAAATAATAAATAAAAACACCTCGTAAATAGTTAACGAGGAAGAAGCACACTCTGAGCCGAAAGTAAACTGTCAGGAACGCACACAGCAAACTGCCCTTCCATCCAGATTTCCCCGGGGGGCGAGGGGGTGGCTGGCGGGAGCTCACTGGTCGCTCCGGGTGTGTGGGACCCCTGCTCCACCCTGACTGCCCAGCCTGTCATTTGAGGGGGAGGGAACAGCTGGCTCAGGAGAGACAGATAATGAGCGCGCCTCAGCCCAGGAGTTTTCAGTTTACAGTGAGGTTCTGAGTGGTTAATACCGTTATCAGTTGATGGTTATCTAATCGGGGGTAATAGCAGCCAGGAGTGAGTGCCTGCCTGGGCAGGGAGCTGTGTACAGCGACCTCATGACCCCTCGGAGATCTGAAGCAGGCGTCCGCCCCGCACACGGAAAGGTGGCCGGTTCCATCCCGGTCAGGGCACATATCCAGGTTTCAGGTTAGATCCCCAGTCCCCGTGCATATGGGAGGCAACCAATTAATGTTTCTCTCTCCCTCTCTCTCTAAAATCAATAAAAAATGGTATCCTTTGAATCTTACTATAAAAAGATTAAAGCAGGTGTCATTCCTGTATTTCACTCGGGAGGCGGAATCCCAGAGGGGCTGCCCTGCTGGCTCGCTCTCAGGGTTCGAGGACGTGAACCCAGATCTCGACTCTCCTGTTCCCTTGCAGAGGGTCACACGGGCACTCCTGGTGACCTCCGCATGGCCCTGGCTCCAACACTCCCCATAGCTGTGGGGAGATGGGCGCCCGTTTCTCCACGCTGGTCTGCCGACTCCAGCAGACCCCGGCTGACCCTGGCTGACTCCGGCTGACCCTGGCTGACCCCGGCTGACCCTGGCTGACCCTGGCTGACCCCAGCCGATCCTGGCCGACCCTGGCTGACCCCGGCTGACCCTGGCTGACTCCGGCTGACACTGGCTGACCCCGGCTGACCCTGGCTGACCCTGGCCGACCCCGGCCGATCCTGGCCGACCCTGGCTGACCCTGGCTGACTCCGGCTGACCCTGGCTGACTCCGGCTGACCCTGGCTGACCCCAGCTGACCCTGGCTGACCCTGGCCGACCCCGGCCGATCCTGGCCGACCCTGGCTGACCCTGGCTGACCCTGGCTGACCCTGGCTGACCACGGCTGACCCTGGCTGACCCTGGTTGACCCTGGCTGACCCCGGCGACCATGCTGAGTCCACAGGTGCTGGTTGCTGCAGCGGAAAGAAGCAGCCAAACAATCTGGTTTGCACATATTCGCAGAAGCAGAGGCAGCATCACGCTTTTAACCTCCCAGCTCGTAAACACTGAGCTGGGCCACGGTCTGGCCACTTCCCGGAGCAGAAATTCCCCGGGCGCCTCTGCTCGGGCCACGGCACTTTCAGACCCGGCATGTCACTGTTCGGTGTGTAAACACCTGTGCTTCCCTGGAGTCTTCCCAAGTTCCCAAGGAGCAGTGGCAGAAAAGCAGGATTGAAGGACAGGCAGCGACACAGAAGGAAACAGCCAGCACAGCCCGGAACAATGGGAACAACGTACGCAGTGTGTGCGGACTCCCCCTCCCCACTAACACAGAGCACAAACCTGCGTGAGCCCCTGAGCCCGTGAGCCCGTGAGCCCGTGAGCCTGTGTGCCTGTGTGCCCGTGAGACTGTGTGCCCGTGAGCCCGTGTGCCTGTGTGCCCGTGTGCCTGTGTGCCCGTGAGACTGTGTGCCCGTGAGCCCGTGTGCCTGTGTGCCCGTGAGACTGTGTGCCCGTGAGCCCGTGTGCCTGTGTGCCCGTGAGCCCATGTGCCCGTGAGCCCGTGAGCCCCTGAGCCCGTGAGCCCATGTGCCCGTGAGCCTGTGAGCCCGTGAGTCCATGAGCCCGTGAGCCCGTGAGCCCGTGAGCCCCTGAGCCCGTGTGCCCGTGAGCCTGTGAGCCCGTGAGTCTGTGAGCCCGTGTGCCCGTGTGCCCGTGTGCCTGTGAGCCCGTGTGCCCGTGTGCCCGTGAGCCCGTGTGCCCGTGAGCCCATGTGCCCGTGTGCCCGTGAGCCCGTGAGCCCGTGTGCCCATGTGCCTGTGAGCCCGTGTGCCCGTGAGCCCGTGAGCCCCTGAGCCCGTGTGCCCGTGAGCCCGTGAGCCCGTGAGCCCGTGAGTCTGTGAGCCCGCGTGCCCGTGTGCCCGTGTGCCCGTGTGCCTGTGAGCCCGTGTGCCCGTGTGCCCGTGAGCCCGTGTGCCCGTGAGCCCATGTGCCTGTGTGCCCGTGAGCCCATGAGCCCGTGTGCCCATGTGCCTGTGAGCCCGTGTGCCCGTGAGCCCGTGTGCCCATGAGTCCGTGAGCCCGGGCTGGCGGGGCTGCGGACCCTGCCCGTGCAGCAGCAGAGGAGGCTGGGAAAGCACAGCGGCGACGGTCTGAGAGCTGAGCTCGCAGGAACCCGATCTGATGGCCAGGGTCCCCAGGGTGTGATCGCCCGCGAGGCTCTCCGGTGGTGACAGGACACCGCGGAAGCTTTAGTTCATTCTCAGAAAAGCGAAGTGAGTGCCCCGGTCACCCGAGTGAGCTAATCTTGACAAACGCGAAATTACAGCTCCCGGCACAGAACTGATAAGTGACACCTCTGTCACCACGGACAGAGGAGACAAAACGAGGAGGTGTCACTCAGAACCGCACACCGGGGGCCGTCAGGGCGCCGCCTGCTGCGCCAAGAAGGTCGGACACTAGGCACAGAGTCAAGGCTCGGCGGGGCTCCGAGGGGACAGTGTGACAGGCCCGTGTGAGGGCTGTGACAGGCGTCTGTCCCCCACACTCTCGGACACTTAGTGTGAGTCAGCGCTGTGCACGCCAGCGCCCTCACAGCGTGGCAGATAGAGCCGCCAGGTGCATGGATGTGAACAGGCCCTTGTGTGGGCTTGGGGGCTCCTGGGTCCCGGGCACAGGTGATGGGCTGTCTGTGGGGCCGTGGATCCCCCGGGAGTGTGACAAAGGCATGGAAGGCCGCCCATTGCACCCCTGCCCACATGCCATGGTTTTCTTCGCTGGCTGCGGCAGGAAATGGATGCCATGCATTGGACATATTTAAAGACTCCATATTCAACGTTGCATTAGATGACAAAGGGATATTCCCAGAATGCAATGCAATGACACAGCCCCTCCATCTCTCCCCCACATTGAGGCGTCTTAACTCCCAGCTCTGGACCACCTGCTGTCACACGGAGCTCCCAGGCTGGTCTCGGTCAGAAGCTCCTCAACGTGGGTCTTCACTGGTCTTCACTGCACCGCCGGCCTGACCCTCTACACCGTGACCCTGCACTGCCGCCAACCGCCCCCTACACCATGACCCTGCACCGCCGCTGACCGCCCTCTACTGACCGCCCTCTACACGGTGACCCTGTACCGCCGCCGACCGCCCCCTACACATGACCCTGCACGCGCCGCTACTGACCGCCCCCTCTACTGACCGCCCCCTCTACACCGCCGTGACCTCCTGTACCCTGCACCGCCGCGACCGCCCTCTACACTGTGACCGTGACCCTGCACCGCCGCCGACTGCCATCTACTGACCGCCCCTACACCACCATGACCCCCCCCCTACACCACCGCCGCCGCTGACCGCCCTCTACACACCGTGACCCTGCACGCCGCCCATCTACTGACCGCCCCCTACACCGTGACCCTGCACCGCCGCCGACCGCCCTCTACACCGTGACCCTGCACCGCCGCCGACTGCCATCTACTGACCGCCCCCTACACCGTGACCCTGCACCGCCGCCGACCGCCCTGCAGACTCGCTCCAGACCCCGGCCGGCCTGAACGGCGAGCAGGGACTTCCCGACACGCAGGAGGAAAGAGTAAGAGCTCCCCTCAGCCCAGCTCCAGGAGCGCCCCCGAAGGCTCTCAGACACTGTCTCTCACATCGTCACCATCTTTAAGTCGCCACCGTCTTTCATCTTTAAACGCTGTTTTATTTTTATCCCCAGAGCTTTCGAAAGCCAGTGGTTGGTCCACGAGCCGAACGTCCTGTATGTGACCCGTGCGTTTGGGAGGTCCCCACTCAGATTCGGGGCAGTGTTGTGTATTCGGGGCGGCGTTGTGGATTCTGATGCCTCGAGGGCGAAAGAGCACCCCTGGGTGCCCGCTGTGCGGGGGGCGGAGCCTGCCCTCGTGCTGGGCCAGCCTCATGCTGCCGCCCTCTGCGGAGCAGCACCGGCCTCGTTTCAGGTGGAGAAGCCAGGTTCAAGGAGGTGGCCCTGCCGACAGTTAGGCAGAGACATGGCCAGTGTGCAGCTGCCAATTCCCCCCTCCCCCAGCCCCCGGGCAATGTTCGGGTCCTGGCACCACCCTCGGAGGAACGAGGGCCTCTGCCCCAGGCTCCTCTGCCTGGGGCCCCTCCTCGCGTCCTGCTTGGCTGCGCGCAGCACGCTGTCCTGGGCTTCGAGTTGGACACATCCCGGTCCCTTTGTGTGGGTTCTTCCTGCCAGGCCTGGAGCCAGCTCAGGGACACAGCGGTGACAGCAAGCCGTGGCCCCTGCGCTGAGGGGAGGGGGCCTGAGACCCACTCGGGGGCCTCAGAGATGGGCCTTCATGGACAGGGTCTCTGTTGGGGAATTTCTCCACCTCCTGCCTCCTGCCAGCCCACCGGGCACCGGGGAGCGTCCCTCAGCACATGGGAGCCCTCCCTGCTCGGCGACAGTGACCCCCTCTCCCCGCTCCCCTCCTCCCTCAGCACCAGCCCTGGGCTCCTGCTCTCGGGAGGGTGCTGCCTCTGGGTGGACTTGCACTTGAAGGACCAGGAATGAGCGGCTGTGTCCGCAGCACCCACCCCCACCACGACAGCTCACTGCAAACCGAGCTGATGAATATATGATCACAGAGCTTTGCCGAGAGGAAGGTCTGAAGAGGAAAGCGGGTTTGGAGCTGCCGCGGTTACAGGGCGGCTCCCGTCGGGCACGTGAAGCAGGGCATCCATCTTTCATGGGTTCCCGACCCCAACATGTGCCCGTGCAGCCAGAGGGAGAGAGGCCCCCGAGGCAGCCTGTTCCTGAGAAAGTGGGCTGCAGCGCTGGTAGCCGGGGAGTGTGCGCAGGGGGCTCGGCCTTCCCGGGAAGCTCCCAGAATGTTCCAGCAGGCCCGTCTCCCAAAGCTGGGGCGGAATGGCCGAGGGGGCTGAGTAATTAGCCCCAATTTATATTAATGGCATTTTCGATTAGCCACAGCTGAGCCTGGCTGAGGCCCTGGGCGCAGGGACCAGATGGGAAGGGGAAATGCAAAAATATATTTTTTTAAATGTGAAAAAGACAATATCAAAGCAGCAGCTGTGGCAGCGGGAGGCCAAGGGCGTCCGTCTGTCTGTCTGCCTTGGGCATCTGGCAGCTCCCAAGGGCCCCTGCCCTCCGCCCCACACCCTGAGGGCCCCTGCACCCACACCCATTCGGGGAAGCCCCCTGTGCCTGCCCCCCCCCCCTGCGTGGGGTGGGGCTTTGCAGAGAGCAGCATGGGGAGGACTTGGGGGACCCCCGGAGCAGGTGGGCAAGAGATGGGTACCCCTGCAATGTCACCAGCACCGTGGCCGCCTCAGCCCACCCCGTCTTCCTCCTTGGGGCCCATCACAGACCCAGAGGTGCCTGGGGGGGGGGGGGGGGGGGGGGGTAGGGGGAGGAGTGGGCCAGGGGTGAGCTCGGCTGGGACTCCAGGTCCCCGTCAGCTCCCGAGCCAGGCTGTCCCCCAGCTTCAGTCCCCAGCTGCTGAGAGGACACCGGAGAGCGGCCTGGCTCAGGGACCCTGGGCTGCCCTTGCTGCCCCGCCCCGTTGCCCATGGCCTGGGGCGAGTGTCACACGCTCAGAGCTTCAGCTTCCCCCTTAGTAAAGTGGAAGGTAAGCCATGTGCTCACCCATGAGGGCAGCAGGAGGACTCGCTGAGCCAAGCAAGTCAGGGGGCACAGCCAGGGGCACCCCCAGGCGTGGCCCTGTGTGCCTGTCACCCTCCCTTATTGCTGGGTGTGGGGAGACTCAGGTCCTGGAGGAGAGGCAGGGAGCCAGCAGGGAGTCACAGGGCCTTGGGACAGTGGTGTTTACACACCCGTGTGCAAGGCTGTGTCCCTGCCAGCAGCCTAGGCAGCAGCGACCAGTCTGCACGCTGGGCAGGATCAGCACAGTGGGCAGGATCAGCGTGATGGGCGGGGCCAGCTGGTGGGCGGGATCAGCACGCTGGGCGGTGCCAGCCCGGTACCCCGACAGCAAGGGCTGGGGAGACTTGCTCTCTGCCCGGCTCCTGAGGCCTGTGCGGAACGGAGTGGTCCCTGACCCAGCACAGCACGGGCTGTGACAGGGCTCTCGTTGCAGTGTGTCTCTTCCACCTGCTCTGGCACCTGCCGTCCACAGCTCCGTCCTCTCCCCCAATCTCGTGACCGCCTTGTAAGGACAGGGGTGCGCTGCCACCCATCGCGGAAGAGGAGGGCCGAATCCTGAGTGCCCTGTGCCAGGGGTGGGCGAGGCGGTGGGCTGCACCCAGGCTGTCCCGCCACAGGCTTGGAGTCCGTGGTCAGCTCCCTCTGTCTCTCTGAGCCTCAGTGAGTCACTTGCGGAATGGGGATGAGGCGGCCCTGTGTGGCCCTGGGAGGGCCGGTGGGGGGACTGTCGTACCTGTACTGCGCCACCTGAACGCTGCGGGCGGCGTTTTCCCAGGTGGCGAGGCAGGCACGCCTCACCCTCTTCCCAGGGCCTCCTCAGCATTCTTAGCAGCAGAGGAAACTCAAAGCTTCTTCTCTCAGCATCGAAAACAGCATAAATCTACCCACGAAGCAGGACACGGTGACTCCTGTGGTTCAGGGAGTCGTCCTTGGACACGTCAGGCGCCTCCGACCTGGTGCGGGCGGGCTGGGTGATAATTTGCTCTAATTGACACCTGGGCGCTTCCAGGACCACGCTGCCCCCTTCGCTCCTGGAAACCGCTGACACCAAGGAGGCGGGCTCTGCCCCAGATTTGCTGTGTGTACGTCCTGGCAGGAGGAGGGCAGGACACAGCAACGCCTACGCCACCCCCTCTCTCCCTCCCTCCCTCCTTTCTCCCTTTCTCCCTCCTCCCTCCCTCCTTTCTCCCTCTCTCCTTCCCCTTTCCCCTCCCTTTCTCCCTCCCTCCCTCCCTCCCTCCCTCCCTCCTTTCTCCCTCTCTCCTTCCCTTCTTTCCCCCCCTCCCTCCCTCCCCTCCCCTCCCCTCCCTTTCTCCCTCTCTCCCCTCTCCTTCCCCCTTTCCCCTCCCCTCCCTTCCTCTCCCTTCTCCTCCCTCCTTTCTCCCTCCCTTTCTCCCTTCCTCTCCCTCCCTCCCTTCCCTCCCTTCCCTTCCTTCTCTCCTCCCTCCCTCCCTCCCTCCCTCCCTCCCTCCCTCCCTTCCCTCCCTTCCTCCCTCCCTCCTTTCTCCCTCCCTTTCTCCCTCTCCCTCCCTCCCTCCTTTCTCCCTCTCTCCCTCTCCCTCTCCCCGCCCCTCTCCGGAATCAGGAGAAGCTGGGAGCAAATGCAAGAAGGGAACAGACTGGACAAGGCCGGCCGGGGCTGGGTTCCTGCAGAAGAAAGGGACCCGAGGGGCCAGGAGCTGTGTGGCCTCTGGACTTTCAGCCACGTCCGCGCAGTTCAGTCCACAGGCTCCGCCCAGGCCTGTCCGCGCCCGGACATGCGGGCTGAGAGCTGCGGCCGGAGAGCTCACCCCTTTGTTCACCACCGTCCAGGGACCGCTGTCCTTTACGCTGACACGACGGCCTGAAAACCACTGTTTCATCTATTCGTTCCCTTTTCTTCAGTCGGGGCCTCTGATGTCGGACACTCCGTCTTGGCGGGGAGCAAAAGGGCCGCTCGCAGGGCGCAGCAGCCACCCCACCGGGCGACTTGTCCCCTTCCCTGTGCATGGCCAGTGTTCTCACTGAGCTAACCCCTCGTGGATCCCCCCCAACCCCTGGAGGCTGAGGGCTTCTCAGAAGTGTGGGGGCTGGTGTCCGCATTTATACCTGCCCGATTCACCTCCTTAGTGACCCCAACAACCTTTTCCTGTTGTGTGAGTCCTAACCCCGGACTCTGCCTGCCTCACGGCAGCTGTAAAATGGGGTGTCCCCGGTGCCCTCACAAGGAAAGAGAGGCTGTGTGTCGGGGGTCTTACACCCGGAGAGCTTGCACTCCCGTCAGCCTTTCTGTGCTTTTCACGTCCAGAGACGCCGGCTTCCCAAGACCGGATTGCAGTTTGGGGGTGTCCAAGGTCAGAGGCAGGAGGGAGCCCGCGAAAGGAAACAAACCAGCCTGGAATGACGGTTCTCGCAAGCTGGCGCCGGGGCCAGAGCCCACGTTCTTTCCCGCCAGCTGCCAGCTCCAGAGCTGCTGCGAATACGCTAACCCTTTCCTGCTTGGGAACTGTGGAGGGGGGGGGGGGGGGGGGGGGGGGGGGGGGGGAAGGTCACCCGAGGCAGCGGGGCCTCCTATGGAGCGGTCTGCTCGTCAGCCGCTGGCAATGACACGCACTCTCCGCAGAACCCAGGGCCGGGGGAACCGCAGACCCCGCTGGAGGCTGACTGGACGTGGGCCTTGTGGCGCCGTCCGCTGACCGCGAGAGCGTTGTGTTCCTTTACAATGTGCCCTGCTCTGGAGCGCACCCACAGCCCGGCCCGGGGCCCTCAGCCGCCACGAGGGTTCAGGCGAGTGAGGCCGGACGTAGCGAGGCCTGTGAGCCACTCCCCGAAGCTGCTGCCACGGAACGCGCGTGGACAGGGACAGCGTACTCTGCGAGGGCCTGCCATGGCCCGCCCGCTGGGGTTCCCAGGACTGGGGGGGGGGGGTTCTCATCAGGGTCTCCAGGGGCGGTCGGATGTTGGCAGCCACGCCCTTCGCGTAGCCAGGATCCTGAGCCCTGACCCGCTGCCCGCTCCCGTCCTCCCTCTTTGTAGCTTCGCACGCCCATCCCCACCCAGGAAGGACGGTTGTCACCAGGGCTTTGCTCCCAGGAAGACCAGGCCCCATGCAGGGATCTGGACGGAGGACAGAGGGAACGTGAGGGCCCCCTGGGGGACCGGGAGAGGGGACGGCGCTGGCCCACTGCAGGGAGGGGGCTGCAGGGCCGAGCAGGGGAAACCCTGAGGCTTCGAAGAGCAAACCCGTGCCAGGGAGGGCGGGCGGGCAGAGTGCAGGGCGGCGGGACAGTGACCGTCCTCAGGGTGCCGCCGGGAAGGCTGTCTGCAGGGAAGGCGGGGGGAGCCCGCAGCCCTGGGCCCCCTCCTGGGGGAGGCTGACACCTGGCTGCGCCCAACCCCGGCCGTCAGGCTGCACCGTCCCATCCTGGGGCCCACGGCCACGGGACACGGCGGCTCTGGGATGGGTGCTCGCCTGTGGGGGGCCAGGCCGGGCTGGTTTAGGAACCGGCGGGGTTCCCAGTGTCTCCGGATCCAGCCGACACCCAGGAGGGGAAGAAGTGATTTGTCACGGGAAAAGGGACAGAAAGGGGCTCGGGACAGCTTGGGCTCCATTTCTTAACGAAGTCGGGCCTTCTCCGAGCCCCAGTGGGGAGTCGTCTGAGGGGGTGACATCTATCGACCCCTACCGTACTGAAAATGAAATCGGAGACACTAAAATGTCTGTCTGTATTAGTTCTTTTTAAAAGCACAGGGATAACCCTCATTCCACACGGACATAAATGACATGCGTGACGTCTGAGAGAAGTTCATGGACGGAACGATGGGAGAGGGAAGCGCAAAGATCCCCATCCCCGGTGGTAGCCGGCAGATAACGGGGCGCGCCACATGGAGGCCCGTCCTTCGTTTCCGTGCTAATCATTCGTCTTTCCCGACGGGGTGTCACGGCCTGGGGGCCGGGCACAGGTGTGGGTGGCCCCGTCCCTCGCCCCAGCGCCCAAGGACCCCGGGGGTGTCTCTGTGGCCGCTCAGGCCAGAAAACCCTTCACCCGCTCCGTGCTGGCGGCTCTGCCACTCCTCGCCGACGCGGATTCTCCTAGAATCTACCAGGGGTCCTCAAACATTTTAAACAGGGGGCCAGTTCACTGTCCCTCAGACCGTTGGAGGGCCAGACTATAGTTTAAAAAAAAAACTATGAACAAATTCCTATGCACACTGCACATATCTTATTTTGAAGTAAAAAAACAAAACGGCAAAAACACCCGCATGTGGCCCGCGGGCCGTAGTTTGAGGACGCCTGATCTAGACCATCAAATGCTGCTTACTCTTTAATGTAGCTATTTAGTCCAATAGTCTTAATTATTTTTCAAAAATTTAAAACGCACATCGATTCCTTCGCGTTGGCTTGAATGAAATCTCAATTAGCGGCCGCTGTGTCTGAGGCTGGGGGCTCCTGGAGCCCGGGCACCCCATGCTGGGCCCGGAGGGGCGGGGCTCTCCCGCCCGCTGCTCCCGAAGGAGAGCAGAGCGCCCAGGGCCTCGCTGGAGGCTGAGTGAGGCTCTGTGACTGTCCCGCCCGAAGGGAAGACCCATGGACAGGAAGTCCCCGTTCTCGTGTCCATCTGTCCGCCCAGGGAGCACCCACCACGGGCACCACAGGAGGCGCGGCCCCGTGCAGACACCAGCACGCAAGCCGTGTCGTTATTTTATAGCAGATGCCACGAGGCAAAGGAAGGGCAGGTCAAGATGTTTACAACATCCTCATGGGTTTCGATCCTACTCAACTACGTGCACCTGAACTCCATCAAGCCCACGTCACTCAGGCACGTGGGGCCACGTGTTCGGACCATAGGTTCAAGCTCACAACTACAGCTGTTGGCTATCATGGTGATGGGAGGCTCTGCCCTCCACGCGGGGACTTGCACGTGGCCCTGAGGACTGTGCCCTCTCATCAGTCCGAGGCTTGAGCCTGTCCAAACTCCGTGGCCGCTCTCCCCAGTTCATAAAGGAAAGTCTTCGCACTCTTGGTTTTTTGGTATTCTGTTAATCCTCACCCAAGGATATTTTTTTCTATTGATTTTCAGAGAGAGTGGAAGGGGGAGGGGGAGAAAGAAAGGGATGAGAGAGAAACATGGATGTGAGAGAGATGCATCGATTGGATGCCTGCCGCGCAAACCCCAGCCCGGACTGGGATTGAACCTGCCCCCCGCGCCCCCACCCCCCGGCACGTGCCCTTGACTAGGAATCGAACCCGCAACACTTCGGTGCCCTTACGGGCTAGGGGGGGTCCCAAGGGGCCTGTGTGAGGGGGTGACACCTATCAACACCGTATTAAAAATGAAAACAGAGACACTTAAAATGTCTGTCTGTATTAATTTTTAAAAGCACAGGGATAACCCTCATTCCATACGAGCTTAAATGACAGGCTTCGGGGAAGCTGGCGACCCGTGTCCCCGCCCCGGCGGCGAGTGGGTGGCCTGGGTCCCCTCTGAGGGCGTCGGCTCCGTGTCTGTTCCTGGGGGACACGGCTGTGCAGCGCTGCCTGGGGCTGCGGCCACGTGGCGTTTTGTTTAAAATGCGTGAAGACAGCCTTCGCGCAGGGGGTGCGGGGACGCAGGGGGCGCCGCAGGGAGAGGCGGAGGGAGGTGACAGGGTTGGAGAACCCACACGAGAGGAGAGGGCGGGGGCCGGGCGGGTGCCGGCTCTGTCCAGACGTGGCTGCTGGTTCCGGAGCCGATCAGAACCTCGGAGTTGACTGACCGCACCGGGCGGGCCGCACCCTCGCTCCATGTGGGAAACCAGGGCAGAGGCCGAGGGGCCGCTGGCGATGCATCGGGGTGATAGTGGCCGCACGCCCGCCGGCCGCCCCTCCACTGAGAGCCGGGGTCCGGGCGGAGGGGTGAGCGACTGCACAACCCAATTCCTGACCCGCGGCTGCTGTTGATCATAAAGTCACTGCGGCTCCGTGGAACGTGCTCACGTGGGCGCCGCGGACTGAGGGGCTGACGTGTCTGCCCGGAGGCGCTCAGGGGTGCGGTCCGGGGAGGACGGGGAGGAGGCCGTGTCGCTGAGAGGCGGCCAGGCGGCTGGCTTGTTCCCGGTGACGTGTTTGGGCTGTGGCCTTTGGGGGAGCCTGCAGCCGGTGCGGCACTGGGAGGGCTGGGCCCGCGGGTGGCCACGGAGAGGCTGGGGGATGGGCGGAGTGACCTCGGAGAGGCTGGGGGATGGACAGTGTGACCTCGGAGAGGCTGGGGATGGACAGTGTGACCGCGGAGAGGCCGGGGATGGACAGAGTGACCGCGGAGAGGCCGGGGATGGACAGAGTGACCACGGAGAGGCTGGGGGATGGACGGAGTGACCACAGAGAGGCTGGGGGATGGACGGAGTGACCACGGAGAGGCTGGGGATGGGCGGAGTGACCACGGAGAGGCTGGGGGATGGACGGAGTGACCACGGAGAGGCTGGGGTGGGCGGAGTGACCACGGAGAGGCTGGGGGATGGACGGAGTGACCACAGAGAGGCTGGGGGATGGACGGAGTGACCACGGAGAGGCTGGGGATGGGCGGAGTGACCACGGAGAGGCTGGGGGATGGACGGAGTGACCACGGAGAGGCTGGGGTGGGCGGAGTGACCACGGAGAGGCTGGGGGATGGACAGTGTGACCTCGGAGAGGCTGGGGATGGACAGTGTGACCACGGAGAGGCTGGGGGATGGACAGAGTGACCACGGAGAGGCTGGGGGATGGACAGAGTGACCACGGAGAGGCTGGGGGATGGACAGAGTGACCACGGAGAGGCTGGGGGATGGACAGAGTGACACGGAGAGGCTGGGGGATGGACAGTGTGACCGCGGAGAGGCTGGGGGATGGACAGAGTGACCACGGAGAGGCTGGGGGATGGACAGAGTGACCACGGAGAGGCTGGGGGATGGACGGAGTGACCACAGAGAGGCTGGGGATGGGCGGAGTGACCACAGAGAGGCTGGGGGATGGACGGAGTGACCACGGAGAGGCTGGGGTGGGGGATGACCACGGAGAGTCTGGGCCAGCGGAGTGACCACGGAGAGGCTGGGGGATTGGACAGTGCTGAGAGGCTTGGGAAGTTCTGGGGAAGGGAAGAGTGACCACGGAGAGCCCTGGCTGCTACCTGGGTGCCACAGAGAGGCTGGACACTGGATCGGGAAGCACCTACTGAGTGGCAGGACCAAATGGGCAGTGTGCACACAGAGAGGAGTCGTGGGCAGGAGCCCTCCCCACGTGAGAGGCTGGGGGATGGGCGGCGTGACCACGGAGAGGCTGGGGGATGGGCAGAGTGACCACGGAGAGGCTGGGGGATGTACAGTGTGACCACGGAGAGGCAGGGGATGGACGGAGTGACCACGGAGAGGCTGGGGATGGACGGAGTGACAACGGAGAGGCTGGGGATGGACGGAGTGACCACGGACCACAGAGGCTGGGGATGGACGGAGTGACCACGGAAAGGCTGGGGGATGGGCGGAGTGCCAGCGGCTGTCCCAGCTCTAGGATTCTGCTGCCGATTTGAAGTTCTGAGTGTGGTTGTCCTCACAGGGCCCTGGCTGCTGCCTGGCTGCCCGTTATCCTGGACACTGAATCGGGAAGCACCTACTGTGTGCCAGGACCAAACAGTGTGCTGGAAGGAGTCGTGGGCAGGAGCCCTCCCCAGCGTCAGAGCCCTGCTGCGCCCAGCTCTGTCGAAAGGGCAGGTGGAGGAGAGAGGGCAGGCGGAGGAGAGGGTAGGTGGCAGGCGGAGGAGAGAGGGCAGGCAGGGTAGGTGGCAGGCGGAGGAGAGAGGGCAGGCGGAGGAGAGGGTAGGTGGCAGGTGGAGGAGAGAGGGCAGGCGGAGGAGAGGGTAGGTGGCAGGTGGAGGAGAGAGGGCAGGCGGAGGAGAGGGTAGGTGGCAGCTGGAGGAGAGGAGGCAGGTGGAGGAGAGAGGGCAGGCGGAGGAGAGGGCAGGTGGCAGGCGGAGGAGAGGGCAGGTGGCAGGCGGAGGAGAGGGTAGGTGGCAGGCGGAGGAGAGGAGGCAGTCGGAGGAGAGGGCAGGTGGCATGAGAGGAGGCATGTGGAGGAGAGCGGGCAGGTGGAGAGAGAGGGCAGGCGGAGGAGAGGGCAGGTGGCAGGTGGAGGAGAGAGGGCAGGCGGAGGAGAGGAGGCATGTGGAGGAGAGGAGGCAGTCGGAGGAGAGGGCAGGTGGAGGAGAGGAGGCATGTGGAGGAGAGAGGGCAGGCGGAGGAGAGGGCAGGCGGAGGAGAGGGCAGGCGGAGGAGAGGGCAGGTGGAGGAGAGGGCAGGTGGCATGTGGAGGAGAGAGGGCAGGCGGAGGAGAGGAGGCAGGCGGAGGAGAGGGCAGGCGGAGGAGAGGGCAGGGCCGGAGGAGAGGGCAGGCGGAGGAGAGGGCAGGCGGAGGAGAGGGCAGGTGGCAGGCGGAGGAGAGGGCAGGTGGCAGGCGGAGGAGAGGAGGAGGCAGGCGGAGGAGAGGGCAGGTGGCAGGCGGAGGAGAGGGCAGGTGGCATGAGAGGAGGCAGGCGGAGGAGAGGGCAGGCGGAGGAGAGGGCAGGTGGCAGGCGGAGGAGAGGGCAGGTGGCAGGCGGAGGAGAGGGCAGGTGGCAAGTGGAGGAGAGGGGAGGTGGCAGGCGGAGGAGAGGGCATGTGGCAGCTGGAGGAGAGGGCAGGCGGAGGGGAGGGCAGGCGGAGGAGAGGAGGCAGGCGGGGGAGAGCGGGCACAGGAGCCTTGCAGCCCCTCCCACCTGCTGGCTGCACTGGATGGGGGTGATGAGCCTCCTGTTCCCTGGATGGGGAAGACCCCACAGAGGACACAGCTCCACCCGGTCACAGACGCTGAGCTGGGAGAAGAGCTTTCGGAGCCAAAGGAAGCGCCGCTGGCCCCTGGGGGCCACACCAGCAGCTGCAGAAGAGCCGAGCCTCGCGCCCACCAGCAGGAAATCACTCCCGAGGAAGTGCTCTGCCCCCTTCCCCGCCCCCCTTTCCACCGCGGCGTCTTGTCATTAATCTGAGAGGAGAGAGCCAACCGCTGTGGAACTCCGTCTCCGCCTCCCCTCCCCCCATAGTTTATTAAAAAATGAGACGCCCAGCAAATCATTTTTATGAGCAATTAAGTGCCCCGCGCGTGTGCGTGGCGGGCTCAGCTGAGGGATGGATGGAGCCCCGGCCGAGGGCGGGCCGGCTCTCTGGTTCTGCACCAACCCTGGCCCGGCTGCTGCCCCTGCGGGAGGGGGTGCTCCCCCAGCCCCCCAGTCTCCGGAGGAGTGATGGTGTGGGCCTGAGCGCCCGGCCCGCTCACTTGCCAGTATTTCCTCCTCTCCGCGGAGCTGTGGCTCATAACTTCCGTTCTTGCGGGATCCGATTTACACCTCTCAGCGGGAGGGAAACAGCGGGAATGTTGGCTGGCACCCCCCCCCCCCCACTCTGAGTGGACTCCCCGTGGGTCCCGAAGGGAGAGCCCAGCGGCTTTCCCTGTGCGACGTGGACGGCCCCACGCCTCCCGCCTCCGGGACAGTCCCCGGTCCTTTCGTTGCCGTTAGAGGAAGCGTCCTCACCTCCGTGGGCACCGCCACCTGCAGGCCTGCCCGTCCACGCCCAGAGGGGACTCCGGACGGAGCCTGTGTCCCGCGGCCCCTGTGAGGCTCCGGTTCCGTCCAGACGCCGGGAAGTCATGCAAAAGCCGTTACTCAACCGCCTCCTCTTTGGCAAAGTGAGGTGCACAGTGTAACTCGGACATCATCCTTTATACTTTTATTTTAAAAAATATTTTATTGATTTTTTACAGAGAGGAAGGGAGAGGGACAGAGAGCTAGAAACATCGATGAGAAACATCCATCAGCCGCCTCCTGCACACCTCCCACCGGGGATGTGCCCGCAACCAAGGTACATGCCCTTGACCGGAATCGGACTTGGGACCCTTCAGTCCGCAGGCCGACGCTCTATCCACTGAGCCACACCGGTCAGGGCCAGACATCATCCTTTTAAAGGCAAATATCACCTGGACGCAGACGATCGAGTGGGGAAGGCCTGCGGTGGGGGTGGGGATGGGCAGGGAGTGGGACACGTGTAATATGTTCATCAATGAAGAATTAGCACACACACACACACACACACACACACACACACACACGCACACCACATGTCAGAGCCCCTTCCTGACAGCACTTCCCTGGTGTTGGGGTGATTTATACCCTCAGTCTTACAAGGGTCCAAACTGAAGCCATCTATGTGCAATCCACTCTCCTTAACAGACAGACGAGAGGCGAGGCGGAGCGTGTCCCTGGTCACACACCTGTGGCGGCGGAGGCTGTCCCGCCTGCGTGGTACGAAGTCAGTCCCCGTGGGCACTGCGGCTCCAATGCCGACACACGTTCCTTCTTGGTCAGAACCCTCCCGCGTGGAGGCGTGAGCCGTAACGGGCCAGCTGGTCATCCCTCTCGACGTTACATCCTGAGCGTGGACGGCACGGGGCTCAGAACCTGGTGGCATCTGGCCACGTGGGTTGGCCCGCCTCCTCTGTGGCCCTGCGGCCAGGTAGCCACGCGGACAGTGTCTCGTGGGTCCCGACCAGTCAGTCCCTTCCTTCTGTGAATTCTGTGTCCGCAGCCGCGCGAGGCCGTGGACGTGGTCACATGGGGATTCGGGGGGGCTCGTTCCTCAGACCCTCACTCCAGACACGGCACCTGCCTGAGCCTCGGCCTCCGGGTGCCACGTGGGGTGGCCGCCATGTGGCTCCTTCCACGGGCACATGTGGGAGGGACGGAAAGGGAGCAAATGGCTCTTCCGCTTTCCAGGATCCAGGGCGCCGGCTGCCTCTCCAGCTGCGGCTGAACCGAGGATGCGGCCACCTGCACGTTTAGTGCCGAAGCTGGGGCCCCAGCAGCGCTGCCCTGAGTGACACGCCGGCCAAGAGCCCCTCCGCCCACTCACTGCAGACCTCCCCGATTCCCTGACCTGCTCACTCTGTCCCCCAACATTCAGCGATGGACCCAGCGGTGCAGGGACCCCAGACAGGAAATGCACGCCCAGTTGGGGCCTCCCCCACCTGCTCCAGGATGTCCCGCCGGCGGCCCGCCTGCTCCCACGGGCTGCCCTGCTCTGTGTGTGTGTGGGGGACACTCAGGGCAGCCACTTCCTCTCTGCATGGCCGTGGCCGATGGGTGCCGTGCATGACATGACAAAGGCTCCCCGCTAAGACGCAGTGGAGGCCGTGCTGGGGCGGGGTTGGCCACGTCCGGTGCTTGGTAGAGAGTCAAAGGCAGGCTGAGGAGGGGGCCTCATGGTGGATAAGGGGGAGGTCCCAGCCCTGCTGAGGGCTGTGGGGAGCTGCAGGCACTCACTAGAACCGGGGCGTCCCGTGTGACTTACGGGGACCACAGTCAGCGCTCTCTGCTGGACCCTAAGCTGGAAGTGGGGCAAAGATTGAGAAAGCTGCCCGTGACCAAGCAAGTCCTGGCCACGTGGGGCCAGTGGTCTCAGGTTACTGTTTGACTAGAGGCCCAGTGCATGAAATTCGTACACTCAGCGGGGGCAGTCCCCTCAGCCCGGCCTACGCCCTCTTGCTGTCTGGGAGCCCTTGGGGGATGTCTGGTTGATGGCTTAGGCCACGTGGGGCCAGTGGTCTCAGGTCATTGTTGGCTTCTGTTTGTTATGAGAGACAGCAATCGACGTCCGTCAGACTCACAGCAGCCGGAAGCCTGGGCTGCTCGCTGTGCATGAGAGTAGGAGAAGGTAGTCATAGCCTCATGCAGCTGAAGGATGGTGCAGACACAATTCAGCAAGAGAGCTGTGTACGTGTGCATGTGTGTGTGTGCATGCCTGTACATTGATGTATATGTATGTGCAGTGCATGTGTATGCATGCACATCTGTGTATGTGTATGCATGTGCACATGTGCATGTGTATGCATGCATGCATGCCTGTGTATGGATGTGTGTGCATGTGCATGTGCATGCATGTGTTCCTATGCATGCATGTGTGCATGTGTGTGCATACATATGTACAGACATCAGCGAGTTTGATCGTGCATGTGTGCACATGTTGTGAGTACACACGTGTGTGCAGGCATGTGCAAGCATGTGTGTGTCTGATGTTTTCAGGGACCAGTGGGGACACTTCTCTCATTGGGTCCCAGCTCCCTAAAGTCAGTGCAGCCCCAGGTTTCAAGGGGGACCCTGACTCCTGGTGGAGACTCCCGGCTGACTGTCTGGGTGGCTCCATGGGCGGTGGCAGGCGTGGAGGTGCCGCTGCTACTCTAGTTCGGAGTCTTCCCTCCAGGGTAGAGTCTACAGGGCCAGGCACTCAGTGTGATTATTCAGAAACACCGAGCCAAGTGACTTAGCTTCTGGGAACCCGCTCCCCACCGGTTACCAGGGAACAGCCCGGTCCTGCCCTGTACCCCGAGACGCACCGTGCGATCCTCGCGGTTCCTGGTTCAGGGACATGTACATTCGCTCCCTTTTGGAGAAGATAAGGCCGCGTGTCATAGCAGGGAGTGGGAACGAGACATGTGGGCACAATTTAAACATTTACACTGTGATTTAAAGGCTTAAACGAAATACCTTGTTTTCCAAAGGTCAGTGAGGGGGGCCGGAGGGGAATGTGGGGACGACACAGAGAGCGTTTCCGCAGAGGGGCCTGCTGGTGTCCTGGCCCCGGGGAGGGGCGGTGAGCCAGGTTCTGGTCGCGGATGCCTGTGGGTGCACAAGCTGAGGCGCCACCCACTCGGGACTTGCTGTCCACAGTGTAATACAAGTCATCTTTTGTGAGCATTTTCTTCCCCAAACAAACCTTTCGAGCGCAGGTTGGGAAATGCAAGGCTGCTGGCCTTGCTGCCACGTGAGCCACGCCCTGTGTGAGTGAGTGCGGTGGCCAGGCGGTCCTGGGCCCTGGTCCCTTCTCCTTGGGATTCCAGCTAGAGGCTCCAGCTCAGGCCCCTGTGCTCGGGCGCTTGGGCCAAAGGGAGCCAGCTGGTCTGGTCACGGCAGGAAGGACGTGTGCGGGCTGATCAGTGCAGCATTGCCAAGTCTGAATCCCAGTCAGGCCACCAGCCAGGTGGGTGGCCTTGGGTTAGTTATTAACAAACGTAAGCCCTGGTTTCCTCATTTTCAGTAATTGTCCCTCCCTCAAAAAGATTGTTGTGGAGATAAAATGAATGAATACATGGAAGCAATTAAAAGTGTTGGCATTTAGCAAATGCCAGTGATTATGTTGGCCACCATAATCGCCATCTTCATCATCATCACCACACCATCATCGTCACAATCATCATCATCAGCGTCACCACCATCATCATCACAATCACCACCATCAACATCATCCCCATCACCATATTCATCCTCACCATCTTCATCATCACCCTCACCATCATCATCTTCACCATCATCACCACCATTGCATCATTATCAGCATCATTATCACCAGTATCATTACCACCATCACCACCATCATCATCTTCACCATCATCACCACCATCGCATCATTATCAGCATCATCATCACCAGTATCACCATCACCACCACCACCATCATCACCATCATCATCTTCACCATCATCACCACCATTGCATCATTATCATCACCAGTACCATCACCACCATCACCACCACCACCACCACCATCATCACCATCATTATTATCTTCACCATCATCAACACCATCGCATCATTATCAGCATCACCACCACCACCACCACCACCACCACCATCATCATCATCATCATCATCATCATCATCATCATCACCACCAGCATTATCACCACTATCATAACCATGATTTTGTGGTGTATCATCTGGCTTGGTAGGAGGCACGGAGAGGTTTCATCGGTGGTGACTATCAGAAATTAAAGAAGCACATGCCTGGTGAATGAGAAAAGAAATATGAGTACTCTTAGTAGGTACTATCACCATCCCTATCTCACAGAGAAGGAGGCTGAAGCACAGAGAGGCTGCGTTACCTGCCCAGCACCACACAGGGGAGTCATTCAAAGGCGAGAAATCCAGATCCGTCTCTTACTCCTGGAGAGGGTTAAGCCCTGGAGGGAGGGTGGCTGTGTCGAGTGGCCTCAGAGGGGCTCAAGCCCCTGTGAGAGGCTCCCGGTTAATGACGCCGTCATTTCCATCCATTTATCCAGGTAACCCATTCCAAAGGAGCGGACCAGGTGGGTCAGATGCTTTGAAACATGTGCATAGATTAGTAAACAAAATGGGAAGCTCTGGGGAGAGAGATTACACTCTGAAAAAACAGTGAACGGGATTCTGTTTTGATCATAGACGTGCCGTGGACAGCTGGGCCGGGACCCGCCTCGCCGAGCTGCTCACAGTCCAGTTCCCAGGACGCCGGATGACTGACGGCCGCCATCGCGCTCCCAGCGCCTGTCTAAATGTTCCTCGTTTGATCCTCCTCTTATTGGAGCGTTGAGAGGTGGGGTGAGCTGCGGCTGCTTCAGGGCCGCCGCCCAGGAAAAAGCAGGCAATGCTCAGCCCCAGTCAGACGGACCCCCTGCCCCCCCGTCGTAAAGTGCCGCTCACCCCCTTCCTCTCCCAACGAGCAGCGTGCTTTCAATTGAACAGCGTCGGAGCCGGGCGCCCCATCCAATAAAAGGACCGAGGATGCACTCTTTAGTGTCAGGATGACACATGCTTCAATTAGGCAGACGGGACTCTCTTGCTCCAAAATAGATACGGATTAAATTTTCATGAGGCTGAGCTCCGTGTTTGCGGCATGGCACTGCTACCAGCTCTCATTACAACACAAATCCACACAGAAACTTCTGTTCCCTGGGAGCCCACCGCCTCGCTAATAATTCGGCAGCCGAGGACGGTGGTTTATGAGAGCCCCCGGTCCTGTCACGTGGGAGGAGCACTCCCCGGACCGGGGACGTCGCCCAGGGAGGAGTCTTGCCCTGGCACCGACACACCCTCTCCCGAGAGACCGGAAGGCGTGTTTTGAATCGAGCATTTGGCTAAGGCGTGCAGAGACGTCTTTTCACGTGTGACCTCTCTCCGCTGGGTCCAGATGTAAAGCTGAACCAGGATGGCCAGGGCGGGGTCCTGGTTCAGAGCCAGGGCGTCTGCTCCCCAACGCGCCTGGGCCCCGAGGCTGGCTGCCACGCCCGGTTTGGTAGCACGAAGGTGACAGTGTTTCTTTCGTGTCCGGGGACCCTCTGTAGCGTGTCCTCAACTGTCACCGCTCAGAATGAAAGGTGACAGCCCGGCTCTCCGTGTCTAAGGCTTCCTTCCCAGTCCCTCCCCTGGCCTCCATTCCAGGGTTTTCCGCGTTCTCCAAACATGACGAGGGCACAGTATTTTTAGGAAAACGCAGCAGCTGTGTGAGAACATGCAGGGTTCTGCAAACACAGGCCTGGAGGCAGGGAGCGTGCTTGGCGTGTCATGCGAGTCCTCCTGCAGAAAATAGACATACTGAAGGAGCTACAGCACTGGAGGAAACATACAAACATACATGGCCAGGAATTTATTTTTAAGATTTTTATTTTATTGAATTTTTTTTATTTTATTTATTTTTAGAGGGGGAGGAAGCGAGAGGAGAGAGAGAAACATCAATGTGAGAGTGAAACATGGATCGGCTGCCCCCTGCATGCCCCCTCCCGGGGACCCAGCCTAAACCTGGGCGTGGGCCCTTGCGGTGCACAGGCCGATGGACGCCCAACCAGCTGAGCAGCCCCGGCCGGGCTCCAGGCCAGAAATGAACACGGATGGGCGAGTGCGAGCTGAGGTGCCTGAGGCAGAGCTGCGGGCCCCAGGGAGTGGGCTGGAGGCGGAGTCTTGGGCTGTCATGACCATTCAGGGTGGGTGGGAGGCCTTGGGCCCACGGGGTGGGTGCGGGGCTGTGACCCTTGCACAGACCCAGGACTATGGGGACCGGCTGCATCATCAGGGACTGGAGACTGGAAACTCAGCCCAGACGCCTAGGGGGCCGCAGGCTCACGATGCCGGAGACATGAGGGGCGGGGGGCGGGGCGGGGGTGTAACTGGAAAGTGGAAGCTCCAAGCTGCTCCTCCTAGGAGTCTGGAGTCCAAATTTATGCTGCTAACGCGGTTCTTGATATTTTTGAAAATTCGCTCATCTGCAGCAGAAGTGGCACCTCCCACGGCCTCTCCTGACCCTGGATCCTGGAAGTGGCCCCTGGAGCGGCATCACCCGCCGGGGCCGGTGTCTCAGTGTGGGGCCGGCCGGCTCTCCGCCTCTCGCCTGGACGCGGGGTACGCGCAGCTCCCTGGAGGGGCAGGGTCACCTGGGCCCCGTGGGTGTCCAGCCCGGTGCCCAACCCCTGACACCCGACCCCTGACTCTCGACCCCTGTCCCCAGGCCCATGAGAGCTGCTGAGTGAGGGGATGGGGGTCACGGGGCCTCCGTTCCCACCCCTTGTCCTCTCTGGGACTCCGGTCCAAGGTTTAAACGGAAACCTGTGGGGAGCGGCTACAGTGTCTGGACAGGTTCAAGCCTCGGGCTAATGAGAGGGCACAGTCCTCAGGGCCACGTGCAAGTCCCAGCCTGGAGGGCAGGGCCTCCCAGCACAGTTATAGCCAACAGCTGTAGTTGTGAGCTTGAACCTATGGTCCGAACACGTGGCCCCATGTGACATGGGCTTGATAGAGTTCATCAAGTTGAGTAGGATCGAAACCCAGGAGAATGCTGTGAACATCTTGACCACGCCCTTCCTCTGCCTGTGGCATCGGCTACAAAATAAAGACACGGCTTGTGGGCGTTGGCTGCTGCTGGGTCCCCATCAGGGACGTGGCGTCCCACCGAGTCCCAGCTTCCCTTCTCTTTTCTGTTCTCAATCCTTCGTCGCCCCTAATTGGGGTCACCCTTGGCTGTGCTGGCTCGGCACAGGAACTGGAGTCCCCATGCGAAGGGGGGCTCCCGATGCCCCCCGGGGCAAGGCCATGGGCCCAGGGCCCTCCTGGGTCTGGGGTCTGGCACCTGAGCAGGTGGGTGGGTGACTTTAAGGCTGTACATCAAGCTCGCGCCATGCACCACACCTTCCGGAACAGCCGGCCCCCCGCCGAGCCTGTGGCCTGCTGGGAGCCGGAGTGTCCTTCGCCGAGCAGGGACGTGTGCCTCTGTCCCGCCCCATAAAACTGGAGGAATCCCGTCCTCCCCACAGACGGAGGCCTCACAGGGCTGCCCGGAGGGTCGCATGATCCCGGGACCTGGCACCTCCCAGCGCCCCTGCCACGCTGCCCGGGGACTCGGCTTCGGACCGTCGCTGGTTATTTAAACTGCAAGTCGCGCAGAGATGTTGTTTGGAAGCGTTTCCGACGTCTGTCATCTAAACCACGTCTGCCGACAACCCCATCGACCCGCTTCCTATCTAATTTCCTTGCGCAAACAGCAGGCTGCGTACTGTAAACCAATTACTGCAATTTTGCTTTCTAAGAAATCAGGAAACGTAATCAAGGAATGCAATTTGTTTGCTTTTCATGAAATAGTACCGTGTGGCAGCCCCAGGAGCTGGCCCCGGAGGGACTGGAACCCGCGTGTCCTGTGTGTGTGTGTGTGTGTGTGTGTGTGCGCGCTCCTGTGAGACCCACATGTGTCTGCGTGAGGTGAGGGTTTATCCAGAGTCCCACGGGGCCCGAGCGGGAGGCCGGGCTGGGTGGGGGGCTCTGCTTGCCGCTGGCTTCCTGATCCCGGGACCCCGAAGCGCTCCCTGAGGGCTGGTCTAACAGACCCTCCCCCGGGCCCGCGGGGCTGGGACGCGGCCAGACCCGCTGCTTCTGCACGAGGGGCCGCGCATCTAGGTCGGCTGAGCGTGAAAACAGGCCTCCATTTGAAATCTTCACCTCAAGTGACAATGTCACTCCGGGGAGTGAGCAGAGGGTCTCACCGGGACCAGGGGCCTGAGAGGAGGGTAGACGCTGAGCTGAGGCTGGGAGGGGAGGGGCTGCCTCCCCGAAGGCCCCCGCAGGGCCCGGGAGCCCCGCCCGCTGCCAGCCCTGGAGCAGGCTCTGAACGACTCCCCTCTACCCCGACTCGGCCTCTGACTGCCCCCCGACTCCCGCCAGGCTTTGAGGTCACTGTGCTCCTGGGTGGAGGGCGGGGAGCCGGCTCTGCCCCAGGCCCCTTTGCCCCCTGAGAGGCAGCTCATCTTTGGGGGTGCGGGCTGGGGCTGGGATGGGGGAGCGGGGTACTCCTGGGTCCTGGCATGAAGCCCAGAGGCCTGGCCGCGGCCTGGGCAGCCGGACACTGGGTCTGAGTCCCTGGTTAAAGCGAAGGCCCCAGCTCTGCCCGCCTCTGGGACTCACAGCCACGGCCCCTGCAGCCGCCTCCTGCCTCCGCCAGCGCTTCCCTGTGAGGCTGTCACCAGGCTGCGGCCCCGGCACGTCTGGGTCACATCGCCACTGAGCGGTGCCCACACCGTTCTTGAAGCCTCTGGTGCCTCCCGACATGGTACCCGCCGGGGCCCTCCCTGACTCCGCCTCCTACACGGGCTCCACCCCGGCTCCCCAGCTCCCCAGCTCCCCCGGGTCCCCCGGCTCCCCCGGCTCAGCATCCAGTTCCGCACTCAGCCGAGGCCCCGGGTGCTGGGCATGAGGCCCTCACTTGGAACGGGCAAGGCCCGTGTTGGCAACAAGCAGAGACCCGGACGCCTGCCCGGGAGTCTGGGCAGAGGAACCTTGTTCCCCGTCTGCAAAGGGAGGCGGGGCGCGGGGAGGAGGCGGGGACGGCGATCGGGAACGTGGAGGCCCGAGTTCCCGGCTGCGGAGACCCCGTGTGCCAGTGCCCAGGGCTCTGCTGGCCCTGTCACAGCGCAGCGTGGGGACAGCGAGGTGGGGACAGGAACATGGAGGCGGAAGGATCGCTGCCCACCCCACCTTCCGGGCGCCCGGGCTGCGCGGGCAGCAAGGAGGGTCTGCACACCCAAGTCTTCACCCATTTTCCTCCCCCGTTTTGCAACGTGGGCCCTAAACTAGGTACACACACACGTAGAGCTATGAGCTACCGCCAGCGACAGCCACGCGTCCAGGCTCAGCAGCTCATTCTGGCTTCTGCGAGAGGAGCTGCCGCCCGCCTGCCCGCGCCCCATGCCACTCCGAGTCCCAGAAGGGCTGGCTCGCGGGGGAGGCCCGTGGGAGAGACAGGAGTGGCTGCATCAGGACCGCCTCCCAGTCCTGGACACGAGCTGCCTCCCAGCTTCTAGAAGGACCCAGGTGGGGTCAGAGGCCGACATCCTGCCCTCCTCCTCCTCCGTCTCCCTCCCGCCCCCAGAACCTGCTGTGGAGACAGGAAAGGCGTGAGCCCCGCAGAGTGTGGCTGCCCTCCACCAGCGGGCGGGAAGAGGGCGGGGCTAACGTGAGGCTCGGAGCATCCAGGTGCCCACAGAGCATCCCGAAAGCTTCCGGTCCGAGTGAGAACCGCCTGTGTGCTCAGAGACCTGTGGACCGGGGCGGCCTCCGAAACCCCAACTTCCTCTTCTATAAAATGGGGTGAAGCCCCCAACCTGTGAGTTTTAAAGGAGCCCGAGGCACCCGAGCCTTCCGCTCAGGGCTGGGGACAAGGTCGGCGTGCGAGCCACAGCGATCTCTTAGCCTCGACATTCTCATCTGTAAAATGGGTGCGACGATTGTGCAACCGTGTGGTGTGGGGAGAGAGACCGCAGGACAGGCCTCATGGCGGACCCTGGAGACAACAGTTTCCGGCATTTCTTCAGCTCCGCTCAGGATGGGCTTCCAACTCAGACCCGCTGAGATGGGCACCGTGATGGGGGGCAGCCGGCCTTTCCCTCTGCACCCAGCGGCGGGCACAGAGGAGGTGAGGTCGGCCTGCGGCCCCCGAGGCCTCGCTGGAGGACCCTCAGGGCCACTGTCCAGGTGCTGTCCCTGCCCAGGCTCCCTCCACAGCCCCTCACCTGACCTCCCGCCCTCTGACCTCTCACCCTGCTTTCACTAAGGACGGGGACAATGGGCCTCAGATTTGGGCTTTTGTTTGCAGCCACACTTTGGACGCCTGCCCGGCCCTACCCCACATTATGATCTTTAGGCTGAAAATGTCACTCCTTCCCGGGCAGCAGGGGATCCTAGGGAGCCAGCACCCTAACTTCGGGACAAGCTGGGCCTCCTCTGCCGAGGGCTCCCAGGTGGCTCCCAGGCAGCTGCCTGCCCCGGGGTCCTGGGCATCTGCTAAGTCCAGGCAAAGGCACCCCATATACATAGCAAGCCCCGGAGCGATGTGACTGGCATCTGGGGGAGCCGAGAGGAAGCGGGGCCTGCGGGCCACGGACGCGCCGCGCTGTCACTGCTCCTGAAGGCGGAGGGCAGAATCCTGGCGTTCTCGCCATTTCCACGGTTCCCGCTGTCATCTTAGACAGGAGCACCGAGTGTGCGGACGCACTTCCCAATTTCTGCAGAGGACGCGGACGTGAAGGGCTGACACGGGTTTCTGCGGGAAGATAAATGGACTCCGCGTCCTGACAGCCTGGCATCCTGCCCGCAGCCTCACTGATGCTCCTGTCCTCTATGCAGAGGCCCCCTCCCAGCACCCTGATCTTCTCGCCAGCCCTGCCCCCTCCCAGCACCTAGTCCCACTGTCCTGCCCCCTCCCAGCACCCAGGCCCCCTCCCCAGGGCCCCCTCCCAACACCATGTCCCACCTCCCTGCCCCCTTCCAGCACCCAGGGCCCCCTCCCAACACCATGTCCCACCTCCCTTCCCCCTCCCAGCACCCAGGGCCCCCTCCCAGCACCGAGTCCCACCGCCCTGCCCCCTCCCAGTACTCAGGGCCCCTCCCAGCACCGAGTCCCACCGCCCGCCCCCTCCCAGTACTCAGGGCCCCTCCCAGCACCGGGCCCCCCCAGCACCATGCCCCCACTGCACCTGGGCCCCTCCCAGCACCGAGTCCCAGGGCCCCTCCCAGCACCGAGTCCCACCGCCCTGCCCAGTGCGTCTGTCTCACCACCGCCCTGCGAGGGGGTCTGAGAAGCTTGCCACCAGCCTCAGAGCCCGAGTCCTGCCTCTGTCCGTGTACCGTCTCCTACAAACACCACAAAACCCGAGGCTCCTGCCCGCTATTTCCACCCGACCGGTCCCTGCCCTCCCACCAGCACCTCATCTGCTGGGACTTTCTTTGCCAACTGCTGCTCTGGGGACGCCAGGGACCTACCTGCCAGTCACCTCTACTTGGGGATCCCCAGGGACCTCGGGGTCCTATCTGTCTGAGCTAAAGGGACCTTTTCTGCTCCACCTGCGCCTGCCTTGGCCCCAGCTCAGGCCCCGCCCCGCAGGCCAGGGGAGGCTCCCTCCGGGCTTCCGGCTTCCTCTGCCCACCACGCGGGGGGCGGCATCTGCAGGGCATTCCTCACGCCATCCGCCACCCCACCCGCCCCGCCCGAGCGGTGTCCTCTCTCAGCCCCTCCCCTTCCACCAAGCCACAGGCCTCTCTCAAAGATACACATTACCAGGCCACATCCTTCCGGACTCCAGCTCAGGCGCCCCCCCCCCCCAATTATTGCAAGATCCAGCCCTGATCCCCCAGGACCTAACCCCCCCTCTGGGCCCTGCCCCAGGCCCTGCCCACATGGCCTCGCCCCTGCAGCCTCTGCTTGGAGCTCTGGCAGTTCCTGTGATGGCCGGGTCAGTCCGCAGACCGCGGCCCGGCATTCCCTCTGGACCAGCGCCCGTGCCTGGGATGCCCTCGGCACCCTCGCCTCCTCCATGCCTGCTGACCCTGCGCCTGTGCGGGGCTCCCGCTGGGCTGTCCCTCTTGACCCCACATCTTGGGAGACGCCACCCCCCAGCTCAGGGCAGAGCAGCTTGGAACCTGCTGCTCTTTCTGGTCCCGGCTCCCCCAGGCCCCTCCACAGCCGGGCCTCAGTGTCCTCCGAGTGCTCGGGCCCAGCTCTGCAGGGGCCCAACCCCCAAGCCCCCGGAGGCCCCTTTGCTGGAGGTGGGCATGACATGGCAGCACCGCCCACCCTGCGTGAACCCCACCTAAGTCCGTGGCTCCCCCACGCCCTGTCTTTCCGTCTCCGAGGGTCCCCCTGATGTAGCTGCCTCCCCCGAGTCTAGAGACTTGCTGACAGCTTGTGCGGCAGGTGAAACCCAGACGCATCCTGCCAGGGTGTTTCCTCGGGGAAACAAAACACAAACAGAAAACCACAGATGTCGTGGGAACAGCCTGGCACACCTCCCTCTCCTCACTCCCTGGCAGTGGGGTCCTCCGGGGGTACCTGCGGTCACGGCCCCGTGCTCCTGACCAATGACGTGCTAGCGATGTGCGATGCGCTCCATCCCCATTGCGCCCTCCGGAGGCGAGGTGTCCAGATGGCTGGAGGGAGACAGGCGCCCTGAGGGGCTCATGCCTGCCCGCTCCAGGGCCCGAGCTCAGGACTCTCCCGTCCCGCAGGTTCAACCTTATCTTGGATGAGCGCGAGGCAGGTCAGCACCAGGCGGCAGGTGGGTGGTTGGGTCCTGGCTGGCTGGGTCCTTGACTTCGTGTCCTGAGGCTGCCACACAGCAGAATGCCACCGAGTGGGCGGCTTACACAACAGACGTGCGTGTCTCACCGTCGGGAGGCTGGAGTCCAAGGGCAAGGTGTCAGCAGGGCTGGTTCCCTGAGACCCTCCTTGGCTGGCAGATGGCTGCTTCGTGCTGGTCCCCACATGGCCCTTCTTCTGAGCACTGCATTCTGGGCTCTTTGTGTCCCCAAATTTCCTCTTCTTATGAGGACGCTGGTCAGTTTGGATTAGGGCTCGCCCATATGACCTCATTTAGCCCTAGTCACCCCTTTGAAGGTCCTGTCTCCAAATTACAATTACACTCTGAGGTACTGGGGGTAGGACTTCAACATAGGAATTTGGGGGGCCCATAATTCAGCCCATAACAGTCCTCCTTGAACAAGTCATTCCATCTCCTTGGACCTTGGTTTATTCAGCAGTAACATGTTAATGATGGTGATGGTGATGATGATGATGGTGATGATGATGGTGATGATGATGGTGGTGATGATGATGGTGGTGATGGTGGATGGTGATGATGGTGATGGTGGTGGTGATGATGGTGGTGATGATGGTGATGGTGGTGATGATGGTGATGGAGATGATAATAGTGATTATGATGGTGATGATGATGATGGTGGTGATCATAGTGATGATGATGGTGATGGTGGTGATGATGGTGATGGTGATGGTGATGGTGGTTATGATGATGATTATAGTGATGGTGGTGATGATGGTGATGATGATGATGATGATGATGGTGGTGATGCTGGTGATGCTGGTGATGATGATGATGATTATAGTGATGGTGGTGATGCTGGTGATACTGGTGATGATGATGGTGATGGAGATAATAGTGATGATGGGATGGTGGTGATGATGGTGATGATAGTAGTGATGATGATGATAATAGTGATGATGGGATGGTGGTGATGATGGTGATGATAGTAGTGATGATGATGATAATAGTGATGATGGGATGGTGGTGATGATGGTGATGATAGTAGTGATGATGATAATAGTGATGATGGGATGGTGGTGATGATGGTGATGATAGTAGTGATGATGATAATAGTGATGATGGGATGGTGGTGATGGTGGTGATGATAGTAGTGATGATGATGATAATAGTGATGATGGGATGGTGGTGATGATGGTGATGATAGTAGTGATGATGATGATAATAGTGATGATGGGATGGTGGTGATGATGGTGATGATAGTAGTGATGATGATGATTATAGTGATGGTGGTGATGATGGTGATGATAATGATGGTGATGGTGATGATGATGATGATGGTGATTATAGTGATGGTGGTGATGATGGTGATGATAATGATGATGGTGATGATGGTGATGGTGATGATGATGATGATGGTGATTATAGTGATGGTGGTGATGATGGTGATGATAATGATGATGGTGATGTGGTGATGGTGGTGATGGAGATGATAATAGTGATTTTGATGGTGATGATGATGATAGTAGTGATCATAGTGATGATGATGGTGATGGTGGTGATGATGATGATTATAGTGATGGTGGTGATCATAATGATGATGGTGATGTGGTGATGGTGGTGATGATAATGATGATGGTGGTGATGATATTTGATAGTGGTGATGAGGTGATGGTGGAGATAATGATGATGGGTCCCATGAAGAACACAACAAGACAGAAGCTAACAGGAGTGATGAGCACCATGGGGTGATGGGAAATCCCTGACCCACAAGATGATGGTCATCAGTGTGAACAGAGCCTGACTTGGGACAATTCCAGAGGAGCCTGGGCTTGGAGCCCACGGGCGGGCATGGGGAGGAGAGGGAGAGCAGAGGGCCTGACACTGCGCTCTGTCGCCGTGCACAGCCCGGCGGGCATGGGGAGGAGAGGGAGGGCAGAGGGCCTGACACTGCGCTCTGTCACTATGCACAGCCCAGCGAGCAGCCTTCCTAGCGCCGTGGTTCTCAAGCCGCACAGCACGGAGAGGCACGAGGCAGGAGCGGGCCTATTTCACTCACAAGCCCTTTCCATCAAAGTGCACAATAACAGCCAGAGCTTCGGCAGAAACTGGTTAGGAAACTGAATGTGGCCGTCTTTCCCTGAATTGCAGGGATAATTAAGGTCACAGATCGGATTTCTTTAGATTTCAGCTTTGTGTCCTATGCTCCTGTTAAAGCTTCAGTGATAAAGGTGTCGTGTGCCACCGGGGGTCACTAGTCAAGCTGCCCCAGCCTGTGTGTGGGATCCCAGGCACTGCGTGCTGGTGCCTGCAGCGAGCACCCCCTTACCTGAGCTCCAGGTGAGCACTGGCAGGCGCCCCACCTCCTGTGGGCAGAGCCGCCCGTCGGGCTGAGGAGCCCAGAGGATGACGGCCCCCAAATCCACGAGGGCTGGTCACCACCTCTCGGTCCCCGAGCCCCCATGACACGCTGAGGCTACAGCCTTTGTGGGCCTGGCCCCCAAGTTCACTTAGAGGGCGTGGGGCGCACATGGCAAAAACTCCATGCTCACACGAACAAACACAGCAAAGCTTGCGTCTCCCACATTTTTGTAAAGGGTCAAAATTTTAATCCCACCAGCAACAGTCCGCCCTGAATGGCCAAGCAGCACAGGGAAGGAGGTGCCATTCTAAGACCCCCCCCCCCCACACACACACAGCAGTGGCCACCTGGCTCCAGGCAGCTTCTCCACATCCCAGCAAAGGTGCCCCGAAGGTGGACGGCAGAGTCACTCTCTGTGGGTCGTTCCAAAGAGCAGGGCCCACTCAAGACTCCACCCCCGAGCGCCAGGAGCCCCTGGGATGTGTGTTTAGTCCCTCTTTCAGGCCCACGTGTCAGCGGCGAGGCCCTGGGGCCGGGGGGGGTGGCGTGGTGAAGAGGAACACGTTCGTCTACAAAGCGCTCTGTCACTACGCTCCATCTTCGCTGGGGGAGCCCTGAGGGTGGGTTCTGTCCCCGGAACTCCAGGGATGGAGTTTCCACTGTCCCCCACGCTAAAGGAACCCCCTCATGGCACTGAGCCGAGGGCCCTGCCCCTCCCCACTCCAGATGAGCAGGTGGGAGAAGAGGCTGATGTGCATGGCTGAGCCTGGGTCTATGCAAGGGGCACAGAGGTCTCCCAGGGTCCCTGCCTGCGCCCAGGCCTTCCACCGGCTCCCCGCCAGCAGTCCCTCCTCCTGCCAGCAGGTGGCAGCGCGCTCGGGCAGCTTCCTCCTCCTTCAGGCCCCCCAGCCTGCTTTCTCCTGAAACTTGGGAGATTGCTCCATTAAGTTAAACACCTTTAATGGGCGCACTCCGCAGCCGTTCCTTCAATCAAGCAAAGGTCAGCTGTCACCGAACAAATGTTAGACTTAATTTGTTTTCTTGATGCACATCGTATCGGTGATAATTTGGCCCCGTTTCTAGTCATTTGCCCGTGTGTGCGGCACTGCCTTGGGCAGGGTCAGGGCGCACAGGTGGGGCGCAAAGCCTCCCGGAAAACGTGCAGGACAGGGAGGGGCCTGATGCTGGGGAAGGGTGTGAGGACAGCAAGCCCCTGGAACCCGTGCCTTCTGGTCCCCAAACTGCAGGCTGTAGCGGCCGCAGCAGAGGGGGGTTGGGGGGTCGGGGCCAGGCGCTGTCCGCCTCCTGGACCCCCACTCCTTCGGCGCTGGACTTGGCATTCTGGGAGCGGCTTCCTGACCCCTCCTGTGGTCCTCTGCTCCTCCCTGTCTCCCCCTCCCCTCCCCTGCTGGAAGTTTCCAATCTGAAGAGGTCCCGGAGGCTCTAGGCCCGCAGCAAGCCGGTCCTGGGGGCACAGGTCTCGCCGAGCTGGCAGGAGGCCCGGAATGACTGCTGACGCCAGGCCAGAGCCGCCTGGGATGTGGCGCTCACCTGCATGGGTGCAGACTTGCTCACTCACTCTAGGACCCCCCTCCCCGCCCAGAAGGAAGTGAGCCCCGACAGCAAGTTAGCATCTGTGAGCGCCCTGCGTGCAGCGTCACATGCCACCCACTCTCACGCCGCCCATGGGGGTTCGCAGGGTGGACGGGTGGGGGGGTGTTCCTCTTTATCAGATGCCAGTGTGTCTGCCGATACGTGGCTGGATCAGGCACCACACATCATCTTTTTATTTTTTTATTTTTAATATGCTGTACTTATTGATTGCAGAGAGGAAGGAAGAGGGAGAGAGAGAGAAATGTCAGTGATGAGAGAGAGTCATGGATCGGCTGCCTCCTGCACGCCCCCACTGGGGATGGAGCCCGCAACCCGGGCCTGTGCCCTGACCGGGAATCGAACCCGGGACCTCCCGGTTCATAGGTTGATGCTCAGCCACTGAGCCCTGCCGGCTCAGCCCGCATCATCGTTTTAAATCCCAACACAGCTCCAGGCGGTGGGCACGTGGTGCCCGCTCACAGGGGGTGAAGGAACTGCCTCCGGGCACACAGCGGGCTGTCAGGCCCCAACGCCCACTCCTGCAGACACGGGTCTCCCCTCCTGCCACACCGGACCCATGGCGTCCTTCTCCACCTGCGGGCCTGGGGCCGCTCAGCAGCGTGGCGCCTCCAGCTCCCGGTTCAGCAGCAGCTCAGCCGGCTCAGACCTGCTTCTCGATCACATCCCTTCGCTCCCCGCGAGGCTGACCCGCTGGGGGGCAGGAGGGGGCTCTCGTTCACCCTGGGCGCCCCACAGCCTGGGCGACAGGCGCGGAGGAAATGAGACCAGGGAATCTGATTATGTTCCTGGCAGAGGATGGAAGCGCAATTATCAGGGCTGAGCCCACACCTGCTTTCTGCTCAGATTTCCCTCCTCCGAGGGCTGAGCCCACGGGGTCAGGGGCGGAGCCGAAGGTCTCCCACCTCCGCCGCCTCCTCCTGCCCAGCTGAGCTGAGCCAGGGCTCCATTCCCTCCGGGATGGTCCCTCTGCTTTGGGAACAAAGCGGTCACGCCCGGTGCACGGCCAACGTCAGGGACACTCAGACCCGCAGGCCAGGGTGTGAGGTTGGGTCCCTTCAGAACCACCCTTCCCTGTGGCCACTGACGTAGACGTGATGTCCCTCACTGGGGTTCCGTTTGGAGTTGAGTGGGTTGAGCACGCCTCTGCGTGTGTGACAGAGCCCCTGTGTGTACCGCGTGCTCACAGCCACGGAGACCCCGCCGAGCAGGGAGACCGCGGACAGCCGTGCCTCAGTGTGAGCTGAGGGGGCTCCAGGGTCCTCAGCGTCTGTAACAGACTCCCCTTCCTCCAGGCTGTGCCCTGCACCCCCCCATGCTGTGCCCTGCACCCCCCAGGCTGTGCCCTGCACCCCCCAGGCTGTGCCCTGCACCCCCCCAGGCTGTGCCCTGCACCCCCCCAGGCTGTGCCCTGCACCCCCCCAGGCTGTGCCCTGCACCCCTCCAGGCTGTGCCCTGCACCCCCCAGGCTGTGCCCTGCATCCCCCCAGGCTGTGCCCTGAAGTGCCAGCTGCCGTCCTCCTGTCTTCCACTTGGAGAGTTTTGTGTCTCATCAACAAACCAGAGCTGGACTCCCGACTCACTGACTGTCAGCCATCAGCTGGCAGCCAACCCCTGAGTTTCGCATCAAGAGTTGCAGAAAGTAGCAATCATCTCCTGAGTAAGAGCCACATTGCTGCCACTTGTAACTTCTCCTTCAGACAACTTGAAAATGTCACGGCTGCAGGAGCGCTCCTGAGGCGGACAAGCTGGGCGCTGGCGCTCCGAGGGAGGACAGTGCTCCAGGGAGGATGGTGCTCGGCTCCCGGGGCTGGAGGCGGGGGGTCGGGGCTCGGACCTTGCTCTCCACTGTCCCTGGAGCAAGGGGCTCGACCCCCCTTTTCCTCTGCCTTTCCTCCAGGCCTGGACTCTGCGTCAGAGAGAAGCGGCAGGGAGCACTCTGGGCCCAGGTCTGTGCGGGGCTGGGAGGTCCCGGGAGGATCACAATCCGAGGGGCCCGGAGTCCCCGGCAGACACCCCCTCTCCGTGGGGCACACGGCCCTGGAGAGGCCACGTGGGGCCTGGGTGGACCATCACGGTGGGTTTTTGTGTGTTTTTTAAAAAAATAAATATATTTTTATTGATTTCAGAGAGGAAGGGAGAGGGAGAGAGAGAAACATCAATGATGAGAGAGAACCCTTGATTGGTTGCCTCCTGCACGCCCTCCACTGGGATTGAGCCTGCAACCCGGGCACGTGCCCTGACAGGGAATCGAACTGTGACCTCCTGGTTCACAGGTCGACGCTGAGCCACGCCAGCCGGGCCCCACAGACGTTTAGAGAGAGTGGAAGGCCGGGGAGAGACAGAGATCGAGAAACATTGGTATGAGGGACACACATTGATTGGTTGCTTCCCCACCCTGGCCGGAGCCTGCAGCCCAGGTCCGTGTCCTTGACGGAATCGAACCCGGAACCTTTCCGTCCGAAGGCGGGCTTCTAGGCGCGGGCAGCAGGGTGATTTCCGGGGAGCAGCCCCCTGCCCCCTAGAACTCCCGTAAACACAGTCAAGTTGCTATTTAGGGCGACCGTGGACAAGGCCGCCGCGACACAAATCTCCCAACCATTCCTCTCTCCACGGCCATGGCCACGCAGGGCCATCCTTCCTGCTTTCTCCCGGGACTAAAACACGGCGTCGCAGGGAACGAAGGGCAGCTTTACTGTCCTTCCCCAAAGCAGCGCTGCTTCCTGTCAAACAAAAGGGGGAGAGGCCTCCTCAACATTATTTGTCAGGTTCAGCCGCCGGGGGTGGGGGGGGGGTGAGGGTGGGGGGGGTGAGGGTGGGGCGGGGAGGGAGGGCGCGCTCCCACCGAGGGGGCGGCTCTCTGAGACTCGTCTGCAGGAAGCTTCGGGGAACTTTTAATGACGGGCTGGCGCACAGGCCTCCCATTTCCTCCAATTACACGGGAGCAGCATCTTCTGCTCGTCCGTCTTCTCCCCGCCTCGGGCCCTTGGGGCTGCACTTAAATCAAAGCCGGTCCAGGCGGGCACAGCGCTGGCTCCCCGGGGCGGGCGAGGGCGCGGCGACACATCAGGAGGGAATGAACCGGCCCCGCAGGACCCGGCGCCCTCTCTGGGCCTCCTCCCCCGTTGGCAGCTGCGGTTTGTGCGCCTCAGGTCCCGGGGTTGAGCCGTCTCTCAGAGCCGCATCACGGGCTTTGCTCGTCTGCTCGTCACCGGGATTCGAGTTTGGATCCGACGCGGATCTTAGAAAAGCCCGAGCCAGCGCCTGGCCCCATAGCTGCTGGCACCAGGCGGGCGAGGGGGCAGGGCACCTTGGGGCCCCGTGGAAGGAGGGCAGGCTCTCCGGGCTCTGGCCATGCGCCCCCACCCCCACCCCCAGTCCCAACCCGACAGCGGTCTGGCTGGTGGACAACTAGCCCAAGGTGCCCGCGTTCACAGACCGGAGCGTGGCCTCCTGTGGAGTCGATTCCAGCCCAGCGCCGGCTGGGTCTCGCTGAGGCCGGATCCCGGGCTGTGCAGGGCGCAGGAGGGTGGCCCGAGGGGCTGCCCCTGGTGGGCCCTGGAGAGTGCGGGCGAGACTTGGAGCAACGGCCCCGCCTCCTTCAGGCCTGAAGGCCCCAGGTTATGGTGCTTTGTCCCTCCCGGTGCCCAGGTTGAAGCCCGGCCCCCAGAACCTCCGATGTGGCTGGACTTGGACAGCGGGTCCCTGCAGGCGACACTCGTTACGGTGAGGTCACCTTGGGGCAGGGAGCCGCCCCCGCACTGGGACTGTGTCCTCGTAAATGGGAAACGTGGACACAGACTCGCACATGGGGGTGGGGGGCCGCCCCGCGAGGGCTGGAGGGAGGCTCCCAGCCACGGAGCCAGCAGAAGCTGGAGGGAGGCTGGACGCACCCTTCCCCGAGCCTCCAGAGGGGGCGTGGCCGGTGACCCCGTGGTCTCAACCTCCAGCCTCTGGAGCCGAGACACAGGGAAGTTGTGGGGTGCCCGCCACTCCGCCCGTGGAACTAGTTCCAGCAGCGCCCGCAAACTCACCACCGATCGATCCAGAAGCCTCTGCTTCCCCCGGGCGTCTCCCTTTCGTGTCTTTGCCATGGGCTCCCCCGTGCACTTTTATTCACTTGCTTTTAAAATATACACATTTTTTTTTTTTTTTTATGTCAGAGAGGAAGGGGAGATAGGAACACGAGAGAGAATCATTGGGGATCGAGCCCACAACCTGGGCATGTTCCCTACCAGGACTCGAACCTGGGACTCTTCAGTCCACAGGCCAATGCTCTATTCGCGGAGCCACACCAGGCGGGCTATTTGTTCGCTTTTGAATGTACCTGCCTGCGCACCCTTGGAGGCGTGACGGGGCCTGTAGGTTTAGGAGGAGCGAACCCAGCCGCGGGCACCTGCCGGGCGGACAGGTGGGGCGGGCGCTCGGATGGCAGTGGCTCCGCCCGAGTCCACGCGCCGGGCACAGCCGGTTGTTCTTCAGAAGGAGGGAGTTTCACCCTCCCCTCCAGGCGCTGGTGTTCACTCCTGAGGAAAAGCCAGATGGCAGGCGAGGCCGCACTGCGCGGAGGGGCGCCCTGGCGCTCACAGGAGCCGCGGGCTGGCTGGGCGCTGGTTAGGGCTCCCCGGCCGGCGCCGGGCCCAGCGCTCCAGAGCGGAGCGGAATGAGATGCTCAGGGTGAAAATATCGCCCATTTGCATATTTGTGGGGATGCGATAATGGGATTCGGGAGAGCGGCGGCGGGTGAATGCCACTTAAAGTTCACGCCTGCTCCTGTCGCCCGTGTTCTCCAAATTGAACACGGCAATAGGCGGGGGCGGGCGCCCGGAGACGCAGCTCAGGCCACGGAGATACCTGGCGCGCTGGCCCACCGCGCCGAATGCAGCCGGAACTGCCGCTGCTGTTTTCCTAAGGATTCTGGGGACCGTGACGCCGTCTTCCTGGGGAGAGAGCCCGATTTCCTAAGCCCCCAGGCAGTGTGGGAACCCGCCCCCCCCCCAAGCAGGCAGGGACGAGGGACTTAGAGAGTTTCTGCCTCTCTTTCCCACGTGAAATGATGAAGGGGCGGGGACACGATGCTCAACGCCAGGCCGTGGCTGTTGATGCATAAATAACGAGGAATTTCCTGTCTGGTGTCAGGCGGTCACAGGCTGCACACCCCCCCACCTCCACCCCCTGAGATGGACGAGCTGAGTGGATGAGTGGCCGGAAGACGGAGCTGGCGTCCGGCTCAGGTCACCTGGGCCAGCTCACGGCGTCTCTGGGCCTGGCCTCCTGGTCTGGGCGGAGGCAGGAGGCAGACCTGGCGAGGATTCCTGTGCCAGGAACCAGGTTCGATTCCTGGCTCTGCCCCTGAACCAGTCTGGGGTGGGGGGAGGGGGAGGGGAGCTGCTGTAACAAAGTACCATAGCCTGGGGGCCTTCACCCCTAGGGGTTTACCCTCTCAGCCTGGAGGCCAGGGGTCAAGGCCACGTGTCTGAGGGGCCAGGCCCCCTGGGAGCAGGAGGGGCCTGCCTGTCCCCGCTGGCGGTTTGCCAGAAATTGGTTCCTTGGCTCTCCCTCCTCCACGTGTGTCTCTGTCTTCACGTGGCCTTTGTATGAGGATCCATCACATGCGATTAGGCTTCCTCACCCCCCACTCAGAGTTTAAATAGGACAACACGTGCTTTAACAGTAGCCTGGATGGCAGCACGCAGAGCTGGCCCGGGCCTCTCCTGGGCACTAGCGATTGGGACGGGGCGGGGGACTTGCATCGGGGGTGCTGGGGTCCACAGCGATTCTAACAGACCCAACATGTAACCACATGCATAATCCCGGGCCGTTCCATTTAACTCCATGGAAAGGGCGCTCTGAAATGGAAACGCCATCCCAGCGACGGACCCAGCCGCGGGCCCTCCTGAGCGTGCAGAGCAGGGCGGGCTGGGGCCTGGGCTGGATCTGAATTGAGATTTCAGCACAAACTGATCTGCATCAGGAAGGGACAGGCAGGGTGGGAGGACACAGGGCCCCGCCGGCTCCGAGCGGACAGTAACAGCGGTGGACCGCGCATCCACGCTGATCGGCAATAACCAGTTCAGTCCCTGAGCCCACGAGGGCCGGCGGGAGGCGGGCTGAGCCGCGCTGGGCGTCGGAGAGCACAGGGGCTGTTCTGCGGCAATTGTGGTAAAGTTGGGCCTGGGGAGACTCGTCCGTGGGTGCAAAGTCGGGGAGGAGGGTGGGGAAGATGGGGTGTTGGTGTGGTGCCACGCGGGCATCACCCTGAAAGGTGGCCCGAGTCGGCATCCCCGGGGGGGGGGGGGCACCATGTCCTTCCGGCTGAAGCTGGGAGGGCCCGGCATCTCGGGCTGGGTCCTGGCCGGCACGCACGCCCGGACGCTGAGCAGGAGGAAGCACCGACCGACCCGTCAGACCCTCCTGTGGGCTCCGCAGCCCGTCTTCTTCAGAAATGCTGGTGCCACGGCAAACAGAGCCAGACTGGGCAGCTGTCCAGGGACTGAGACTCGAGGGATGTGACCAACAGGTGCAGCGTGTCTGGGGACTGGCTCGTGGGCCGGGGAGACGGTCTAGTGACATCACGGGGAGCCACCGGTTGGCCTGGGAGCTGCGGGCTGAGGAGAGTACTGCACGTATTAAACTCGGACTCACCCGGACCGGGGAAGGCAGCTGACTGTGGCGGGGCAGGCAGCGGGTGTGGGCAATTTGCTCTCAGGTAACCCAGAGGAGCTGCACAGAAAAGGTGTGCATGGAGCAGATTAACGGGCCGTGGCCAATATGGAAAACTGGAGGATTAGGGAAAGGGCGTTTGGGAGTCATCCCGGCTGCTCTTGCAATTATTCTGTCTGTACGTTTCCCACGATTTCAAAATAAAACGTTTAGGAACGCATCATGTTCAGAAAAAAAAAAGTAAGCAAGCGACAGAAGCACAGAGTAGGGGTCCCCTCACCTAAGATTCAAGATCCTGCACAGCTCAGCTGCCTGAGTGGGTAGGTATTAAGGTGAACAGACAGGAAGAAGGAGAGGCTCAGAGCATCCAGGGGAGGAGGGCTTGGGGGAGGGGGGCTTGGGGAGGCAGAGGTGGTGGCGGGGTGGGCAGGCAGAGGTGATGGGGCAGGGCAGGGCCCAGCTTGTCTTGCTGAAGTTTCTGCAGTTGGGTGGTGGGTAGACTGAGGGCTTTCTTACTGTTCGTTAAGCTGTGTAGATGTGTTCGGCACAGTCTTTGGAATGTAAGCATCTACACTAATAAAAGAGAAATATGTAAATTGACCATACCTCCGTGACACCCACCAGCCAATCAGGAGTGAGTATGCAAATTAACCCAACAAAGATGGCAGGTTAATTTGCATGCGCAGGCACGGAGTGAAGACTGAAGACTGAAGAGGCTTGGCTTCTCCACTGCAGGTGGAGCAAAGGCCTGGGTCTCGGGTGCCGGAGGAAAACCAGTGCTGGCAGCCAGGGGAAGGAAGGCCTATTGCATGAATTTTCGTGCAATGGGCCTCTAGTCTATCCTATCTAATAAAAGAGTAATATGCAAATTGACCATCACTCCAACACATAAGATGGCTTCCCCATGTGGTCAAAGATGGCTGCCCCCATGTGGACACAAGATGGCCACCACAAGATGGCCAGCAGGGGATGGCAGTTGGGAGGGGCCAGGCCTGCAAGGGAGGGCAGTTGTGGGCAATCAGGCCAGCAGGGGAGGGCAGTTGGGAGGGACCAGGCTTGCAAGGGAGGGCTGTTAGGGGTGACCAGGCCAGCAGGGGAGGGCAGTTAGGGTTAAACAGGCTGGCAGGGGAGCAGTTAGGCATCAATCAGGCTGGCAAGGGAGTGGTTAGGGGGTGATCAGGCTGTCAGACAGAAGCGGTTAGGGGCAATCAGGAAGGCAGGCAGGTGAGCAGTTGGGAGCTAGCAGTCCTGGATTGTGAGAGGGATGTCCAACTGCCCATTTAGGATCAGGCCTAAAAGGGCAGTCGGACATCCCTTGAGGGGTCCCAGATTGGAGAGGGTGCAGGCTGGGCTGAGGGACACCGCCCCCCCCCCGTTGTGCACGAATTTCATGCACCGGGCCTCTAGTATATATATAAAAGCATAAGCAATCATTACGACTGAATGGCTGGAATGACCGGAAATGACCAGTTGATCAGGTGCTATGACACACATTGACCACCAGGGGGAAGACGCTCAATGCAGGAGCTGCACCCTGATGGTCAGTGCACTCCCACAACCCTCTGCCTCTCCCGCCCACCCCTTAGCCGGCCAACCTCCTGCGACCCCTCCCCTCGGCCAGCCACCGCCCCCCTACTCCCAGCCATGGACCCGATTGGGGGACCAGTGGGCCAACCTCCCGTGGTCCTTCCCCCTGGCTGGCCGGCCCCCCAATAGGCCCCAATCGCTGGCCAGACCGAGGGACCCCACCCGTGTACGAATTTGTGCACTGGGCCTCTAGTATTTCATAATAGAGGTTTAGAAGCCAAGAATGAATGTGAAGGTATTCCCCCTGCCCCCCCACTTTTTTTAACAAATAAGAACCAAAGCTCAGTGATGCGGATTCGGTTTGAACCCATGTCTGCAGGCCCCACAGCCCATGCCATCGCCTAAAGAAAGAGCCTGCCAGGCCTGCCGGCCTGTGAACCAGGAGGTCACGGTTCTATTCCCGGTCAGGGTGTGTACGGGAGGCAGCGGAGCAGATCCACGTTTCTCTCTCCCTCCTTCCCTCTCTCCCTTCCTCTCTCTCTCAAATCAAAAGCATGCCCTCAGGTGAGGATTAAAGAGAAGCGATAAGAAGGGTGAGAAGCTTCGAGATCAGGCGGCACCGGTGGCTGAGCCCATGTCTGGGCCTGCGTGGCACCTGCTCCTTCATCCCCAGACGCTGGGCCGAGCCCAGGGAGCCGGTGCTCACCTGCACCATGAGAGCAGCCGTGCTGCCTGCCGGGACCTCCACCTACAGGGCCGACAGCCACGCTGTCCTGTGCGCCCTGTGTCCTGTGCCCTTGGCCCATGTGGTGCCCGAACCACGGCGACGGCCCGCCACCTCCCGGACCTGCGTGGAGTCCTCACCCCCAGGTCTCGCCGCCCGGGGCTCTGCAGCGCTGCTTCCGCTCACGATCCGGTTTGATCTGATAAATAATTGGTTTCTAATTGGTATTTGCTCTCGGCGTGCCGTGTGGTGGGCGGCTGTCAGGCCCTTTGATTCAAACTCCCTGCGCGTCAGCTCCGTCTGCTGTGCTCGCCTCCCCTCCCTTCCTTTCCGTGGAAACATATGCGTTAAAGATAAACCAGGTGTTGGGGGCCGCTCTGGAACGTTCTCTCTTCTGCGGCAGCTGCGCCCGCTGTGGAGGCCGGTGCGCTGTCTTCGCCGTCATCATCATCGCACAGGCTTTCCCGAAGCCTCAGAGCCCGCAGCCCCGGGACCGCCCCTGGCAGAGCGCCCAGAGCGCGGGGATGGCAGGACCTCCGCCAGGATCTCTCAGGGCCGGAGGCGGGAGCATGGGAGGACTGGCTTCCGGGGGCGGGGGGTGGGGGAGTGGGGCCTGGGGCGGGGGGGGAAGGCGGGGGGCGGGGGCGGGGGGCGCAACGTGGGCAAGAGCATTGCATGGTGACTCTCCCACAACAACGTTGAAAGGACCGCCACCCTGTGCCTTTTCTGTGAGCCGTCATCTCTTCTCCGCCGGTTTTCCTGGGCAATTGGAGGTTGTTTCCTTATAGATTTTTAGACGCTCCTTGCACATTAAAGAAATTAGCTTCTGTCTGTAATAGGAATCAAGGCTTTTTTCCTCCCTCCCTTCCTTCCCTCCCTCCCTCCCTCCCTCTCTCCTCCCTTCCTAATCCCTCCCCCCTCCTCCCTCCCCTCTCCCTCCCTCCTCCCTCCCCCCTCCTCCCTCCCCCTTCCTCTCTCCTCCTTCCCTCCTTCCTCCCCCCTCCATTCCTTCTCCTCCCTCCCTCCTCCTCCTCCCTCCCTCCTCCCTCCCCCTCCCCCCTCCTCTCCTCCTTCCCTCCCTCCTTCCTCCCCCCCCCTTCCTCCTCCCTCCCCCCCCTCCTCCCTCCCTCCCTCCCTCCCCCCCCCCCCTCCCCTCCCTCCCTCCCTCCCTCCCTCCCTCCCTCCCTCCCTCCCTCCCTCCTCCCTCCTCCTCCCTCCTTCCCTCCCCCCTCCTCCTTCCCCTCTCCCTCCCTCCTCCCTCCCCCCTCCTCCCTCCCCCTTCCTCTCTCCTCCTTCCCTCCTTCCTCCCCCCTCCATTCTCCTCCCCTCCCTCCTTCCTCCCCCCCTCCCCTCCCCCCCCTCCTCCTCCTCCCTCCCTCCTTCCCTCCCCCCTCCATTCTCCTCCCTCCCCTCTCCCTCCCTCCCCCCCCCCCCTCCTCCCTCCCTCCCCCTCCTTCCCTCCCCCCTCCTCCCTCCCCCCTTCCCTCCCTCCCTCCTCCCCCCCCCCCTCCCCCCTCCTCCTTCCCCCCCCCTCCCTCCCTCCTCCTCCCCCCCTCCCCCCTCCCCCCCTCCCCCCTCCCCCCCTCCCCCTTCCTCCTCTCCTCCTCCCTCCTCCTCCCCCCCTCCCTCCTCCCTCCCTCCCTCCTCCCTCCCTCCCTCCCTCCCTCCTCCCTCCTTCCCTCCCCCCTCCCCCTCCCCCCCCCCTCCGTCCTTCCTCCCTCCTTCCCCCCTCCTCCCTCCTCCTTCCCCCTCCTCCTCCCTCCCTCCTCCTCCCTCCCTCCCTCCTCCCTCCCCCTCCCCCCCTCCCCCTCCTTCCTCCCTCCTCCCCCCCCTCCCTCCCTCCTCCCTCCCTCCCCCCCCCTCCCCCCCTCCCCCTTCCTCCCTCCTCCCTCCCCCTCCCTCCTCCCTCCTTCCCTCCCCCTCCTCCCTCCCCCCCCCCTCCTCCCCCCCCTCCCTCCCCCCCCCTCCTCCCTCCTTCCTCCCCCCTCCCCCCTCCTCCTCCCTCCTCCCTCCCTCCCCTCCCTCCTCCCTCTTCCCTCTCACCTTCCTTCATTTCTGTAACATTTTCTGCTGACATTTGGCCTTTGACTTGGCAGTGCTGTGCGTCTGCCCCGCGGAAAAGATTTATTTTCACCCCCCCACCCCGCCCCCTGGAGGGTGTGCGCAGGAGGCCGGGGCTTATAACGCAGCTGGTGACCATCCCTGCTGGGAGGGAGGTGCTCCAGCAGTGGGGAGTGCTTTCCTGGCTCCATGTCGTTGCACTGGCGTCCGGCTCCCTCCCCGTCACCTCAGGGAGGCGTGTGAGGCAGAGACCTCGCTTTGCTTGCGAGGCCGGGAGCTGTCCCCGGCCGCCGCTCTCCCTGGCACGTGGTCGGGCCGTGATGCGCGGCCAGAGGCCTGTGGGCAGCGTGGGGTGCGCCACGTTCCGGCCGGGCCCTGCAGGACGGGCCACCGGGGCTGAGGGCACCCTTCCCGCTCTGGAGACCGGGAGAGCAGGTGTCACAGCCCGACGCCCTCAGAGGCGCAGCGGGCGGTGCGGGGAGCTGTCGGAGGCTCTGCCGGGCGGCTCGGTGGTGACTCCTCAGCGCGTCCTAAGGAGGCGGTGCCACTGGTGGACAGCCCGGTCACCTGTCACGTCTCTGCCGCTGAAGTGGCGGCTCAGGACTCACAGCAGCGCCCCGTGGCCGTTCTCCGCCGCCTGGGTTACTGCGGTCCCCAAGCTCAGAGCCGGGGGATCCGGTCCCCGCCCCACGTCCTGCCCGTTCTTCTCCTGTGAGGGGAGCGGGTCTCCCAGGAAAGGCCGTGGGGTCACGAGGAAGTGGCCGGAGTCGGAGAGCATGGAGGGCCGTTACCCTTTAATCTCCAGGAGAGGCAGGTCCTGGCCTCGCTCTGCGCCGCTCTGGAGCGGTTACCAGCTCAGCTAATTGCTTGGATCTGGACTTGGCCGAGGCCGAGCTGCCGCGGGGAGCCCGGGGCGCAGATGGGCTGCGAGGAGGACTCTGAGGAGCGGGGGGCTGGCCTCTGCGCCCAGCCCTGCTGTCTGGCACCAGCCACGCGGCCGTCACCTTGGACGCCTCCTCGCGTCTCCTCGCAGCCAGCACACGGGGCGGGAGGACGGCCGGAGTGGCCGCGGAGGTGACGGGGACACAGGGCGGTGGCGATGGGGCGCTGCCTGTGAGGGCAGCTATCTGGCCGCCAGGCATGGACCGCGGCGAGATGCGCAATGTCACCGTGGCAGCGGATGGCTCCCAGGCCAGAGGGCTCGGCTCCACGGCCCCCGACCGTGGGGTCCTCGTAGCTGAACAGTACGTTTCAGCCAGAAATGGGGGACGGGGCTCATGTTGCCGGGTCCTGTCCTGCTGCCTCCCTCCCAGAGCTGGTCCTGGGAGCCCTTCCCATCCCTCCCCACGCTCCATTCACGGCCCGACCTGGGGGCCCCCTCCCAGACTCCTCAGATTGCAACTGGGACGGACACATGTGGGTTGGTTCAATCCCCAGCTTGCCCCGGGGCCTCTGGGGAGGAGCTACTGTAGCACGAAAGGCCGAGTGGAAGTTGCCGGAGAGCTGGGCCCTCTGGCCGAGATAGTGACTCAGCCCGGCCGGCGGGGCTCAGTGGTTGAGCATTGAGCTATGAACCAGGAGATCACGGTTCGATTCCTTCAAGGGCACCTGCCTGGTTGTGGGCTCCATCCCCAGGAGAGGGATGTGCAGGAAGCAGCTGATTCTCTCTCATCATTGATGTTTCTCTCTCCCTCCCTCTCCCTTCCTCTCTGAAATCAATAAAAAAATTTAAAAAGAAAAAGGCAGTGAATGAGAAACAGCGCCGCGTCCTTCCACCGCCCTCACTCATGACCGTCCTCGGTGGCGGCTGCGGACACCCTGCTCCTCGTCCCCCGCAGGACTGCCAGGCAGGAGCCATGTCCCCGGGAGAGACGTGGGGCGAGGGCTCCACCCCAGTGGCTGCAGGCGGGGAAGAGAGCGGGCAGGCCTGGCGTTGGGGTCACTCGCAGCCCACGGGGGTCCTGCACTGGCGGCCCCGGCTTCCCTCCGCCTGACCGATCCGGGCTTTGGGTCTCGCTGTTTCTGACGCCAGCTTCTCTCGGGACTGGAGGCTGCCTCCCCCTCCCCCAGTTCTCCCGGCGACGCCCCTGGAGCGGGTTTACGTGGCAGCTCAGGAGAAAGGCAGCCGTGAACCCGAACGGACGGAACAGTCGCTCCATGGCCCCGAGCATCCCTCCGTGTGGGAAGGCACGCAGCGCCTCCGGGACGAGGAGCAGCGCCCCTGGGACGCCAGCGCAATGGGCACTGAGACGCTTTAATGAGAAGACAAGTTAAAGCCGACAAACGTGTCCTTTGTTGATACGAGGCGGAGGTTTTGGGGGCAGTGGGGTTTGGGGAGCATCAGCGCCGGCTGCTTTATTGGGTGCCGTGTGATGAGTGTTTCAGCAGCTGCAGCCAGACGTGGGGCCTGGGGACAGGTGTGACTGTGAATAGACGGATGTGAGGGAAGACGAGGGCGTCTGTGACGGAGGCGGCTGGGGCAGACCCCGGCGTCCGGCAGCCCACACAGCCCGCTCGCCCCGCCTCACTCCTGGCTGGAGGCCAGCTGGGCTTGAGGAGGCCAGGAGGTCTGAGGCGTTAACGCCACGAAACCTCGGCCGGGCGGTGAGAAAATCGCTCCGGTCCTGGCTCTGGGCGCCTTTGGCCTGAATCTCATCTCTCGGTGCAGCCACGAGCCAAGGTGGCCCTGGGACAGGAGCTGCAGCTGGTCTGACAGCCCCACAGCGGCTGCGCCTATGGCCGGCTGGCTGGACGGGCACTGCCATGGCTCCCTGGGGGCATCCCCCATGGAATGCGGGGATGACAGTTAGCGAGACAGCTCACGGGCACAGCCTTACCAGGTGCCGGCCACCACGTCGGCATCCCACGTGGGTTCCCGTGAGTCTGTTCCCTTGGGTGCAGTGGCGGCTGCGGCTTTGTGGCCGGGGGTCCCTGCGTGGCTCTTCCGGGTCCCCGCGCAGGAGCTCAGCAGGCTGACGACCCCTGTCGGCCAGGCTGGGTCCTCACCGGCGGCTCGGCCGGGAAGGAGCAGCTGCGAAGTTCCCGCAGGTGGCGGGCGCTTGCAGAACCCATGGCGACCTTCTTCTCTGCGGGCAGCAGGAGAGAGTCGACTGCCTGGAGCCTCGGACTTCAGGGAGGCCCCTGCCCCTAGCAGCTAAAGGCTCACCTGCTCCGACCACGCCCATAATGGGACCACGCCCACCTACTTGGCCACGCCCACCCAGCTGATGCCCTTTGGTGAACTCACAGTCCACTGAATAAGGATCTCGCTCCCATCTGCCCAGTCCTCCACCTTTGCCAGATCCGAGCAGTAGCAGCAGGTCAGGGGTCCCAGCCGCGTTTAAGGGGCGGGGCTCACACAGGGCATGGATATTGGGGGGCAGGAACCAAGGAGGTCAGCTGGGGCGTGTCCACCACCGTGAATAATAGCCACCAAGCCCCATGAGCCGGGCGCATGGTTACTGCCATCCCATCAGGGGACACTGAGGCTGTCCCGGGTTCAGGGGCTGGTCTGAGGTCCCCCCCAGGCCTGGTGACCAGGCTCCAACACAGAGTGTCTGCAGACCCCCTCGCAGCACTCCGCTCCCCGCTTAGAGGGTAATGAGGCGGAGAGCACGGTGAGGAAGGTCGCGGCGGCTGTGGCGTGGAACGTGGGCCATAAACCCAGCAGCTGAATCGCTTGCTGACATAAGGGAGCGCCAATGGATGGCAGCTGCCGCCCGGTTACTGTCACTTTTTATTTTCTAAGGGCAGCAGCGACGTCCCACAGAACCTCCTGGGCCGGCAGGACGACCCAGGCCCGGGGGGAGGACGTGTCGCCAGGGGCAGGTCATGGAGCTGAGGGGCCTGGGGCTTCCTCGGACCGCTCTCACTGTGGACCCCGGCGAGCAGCCGGCCTTTCCCACACGTTCCCACCTTCCCCGCCCTCCTCTGGGCGTCACCGGCGCCCACGTTAAAGAGGGGACGTCTGCAGGGTGCGGTTGGAACCTGAGCCCAGCCCTGGGCGCACCGCGCAGGTTCCGAGCTAATGACCGAGCCCGGCGCTGCTGGACCTCGGGAACGTGCTCCCTCACGTGCAGCACGACTGTCCTGAGGCGGGACCACGCTTGTCCCGTGTCCCATGGCGCTCGGGCCTGGCCCTGCTGGCTGACCAGACGCCGACACCAGAATCCCGGCTGTGTGAGCCCTGCTGGTGGGCAGCGGGGCCTGAGCGCCAATGGGAAACCAGCTGCACCCCAGGGCCGTGCTGTACCCCAGGGCCATGCTGTATCCCAGGGCCGTGCTGTACCCCAGGGCCATGCTGTATCCCAGGGCCGTGCTGTACCCCAGGGCCGTGCTGTACCCACTGGTTCCGCTGCCCCCTCTTCGGCGCTGCTCCAGCTCCGGGGACCATGTCTGAGCAGAAGGGTGCACGAATGTTGCTGGCTGATTTAAAACGAACTCCGATGAAAAAGAAGAACTGGTGTGGGAGAGAATGGTCTCACCTTTCAACTCCATAAGGTGGCACAGCGAGCCGCAAGCTGCCCAGGCACCCCGCGGGGGACCCTGTCGCTATCTTAGCACACGCTCACCCGGTGTGCACAACGGTGAGCCGGGGGGTGGGGTGGTGGTGGCCGCCGGTTAACGTTCGGCGTCTCCCCTGTACCATGAAGGGACCCCGGCGGCTCCTCGGCCCACCCAGTGTCCGTCCCCCGTGTCCTCGGTCACAGAACCTGGGTTTTGTCTGTGTGACCTCTGCCCGGTGGAACAGCGGCCAGGCCACGCAGTGTTGGCCGAGAAGATCCAAGTGCAAGCTGCTGGGGAGAGTGGCCCCTTGCAGACAGAGATGCACAGGCTTCTGGGAGAAGGCTCTGTGCTCCGGCTCTTCAGCCCCCCTTGATATTCCTGCCCGGAGGCTGGGAGCGATGGCTGGAGGCCCAGCAGCCACGCTGAGCACAAGAGGCATCCTGATGACGGTGGAGCAGAGGAGGGTGAGCTTGGTCTCAGATGCCGCCTTTGACCTTCCCACCAGCTCAGGGCTGCCCGCTCCTGTGCGTGAGTGACATCAGACCCCACCACGCTTCGGGCCACGGCTGGGAAGGTTCCTGTCCTCTGCAGCTCGGTCCCGTCCCCACAGGCTGCGGGAGACTCCTCTGTTCACCCCGGGACTTCTGTTTTGCAAACCTCAGGGAGGTACATACCGTGCTTACGATCCAGAGCCAGGCGGGGTGAGCCTGGACACGCGTCTCTTCCAAAGCCTCTAGTTTACATCGTCTCTCCGAGTGTGAGGACGGAGAAGGGGCCAGGTAGACCCCAGGGCCCCTCCTGCCTGGAGAATCATCAGTCATTGGGTCGTTCATTCCACAGATGTCACTCCAGCTCCCTGAGCAGGCCCTTCCCCGGAGTCCGAGGGCCGCTGCTCCCCGAGCTCTTCCCTCTCCGGGGAATCTGGTCTCTTGCTTTTTATTAAAGGAGGAGGCTCCCTGGCATCAATCTCTTCCCAGGATTCTAGCACTCTTTTTTAAAAAAATTTTTATTAACTTCAGAGAGGGAGCGAGCGATAGGAACATCAATGATGAGAGTCACTGATCAGCTGCCTCCTTCACGCCTCCTACTGGCGATGGAGCCCGCAACCCAGGCATGTGCCCTGACCGGGAATCGAACCGTGACCTCCTGGTTCCTAGGTCGATGCTCAACCACTGAGCCACACTGGCCAGGCAGCTCCCAGCACTCTTAATGGAGTCATAGCGTCCCAGCGAAATGAGCAGTCGCGGGAAATAGGGACCAGCAGGCGTTTTGTCCATGTGCTGCGTCCGGACTGAGTCATGGAAGGCAGCGGCCTATGAGGTGAGGGTAACTTGGGTTTTCAATTAAAAACAAAAACACTGGGAACCGGAATCCACATGGACGAAGTGGCCAGGAGGAGAGCAGCCCCGGAGGCAGGGAGGGGCTGGCAGGGTGCACCCTCCATCCCCACGTGCCTGTTTCCCGTGGGTCTGGGGGCTGTCCACAGACAGGAGACAGGAGCCTCCCACGCAAACGGTGTGGCCGCTGCCGGAAGAAGGGACTTGTAATAACACGAGTAAAGCAATCGTTCGGTAAATGCATTCTTACTGTGCTGAGCACTTTAAGTTCATTGTCTGGCTGTCTCCCACAGCAACCACGTGGGGTCATGATGATCGCAATCCTCATTTTAGAGGCGAGCAGTAACCGGAGAGGCCACGCGACAAGGTCAAGGTCCCACAGAAACCACGGGTCCCAGATTCCTGACCCAAACTCTCTTTCTTCGTCACTGGGCTGGGAGGAGGGGAGATGACACCCTGCAGAAAAGGCCACGTGACCAGCATCCCTGTTAGGGGCTCAGGATAAAAATCAACAGGACCAGACCTGCCCCGCTGGGAGGCCCGGGCAGGAGGGAGGAAGCGGGGAACTCACGAGGAAACGGCAGCGATATAGAAGAGATTCCCAGCCCCGGGCTACGGCCCATAAATCCGAGCAGTGCTTCAAGTAACCATTTCCCCACAGCACAGAGCTGATGGCTTCCTGAGATCAATGATACTTCAGATTTACCGACTGCTCCCTGCCTGCCAGAATTTACTTGGTTTACCTCATTTAATCCACACAGCAGCCCGGGAGGACTCTCTTAGTTTCGGCTGTCCCCAGAGGCAGAGCCTGAGACAACAATTCAAAGGCAAGCTGGTTATTGGTGAGGGGTTAGGAGAACGGATATAAGGAAAGGAGGCCATCACCAAAGACACCTCATCAAGGCAGTCCTACTCCGCTGTCTGGAGATTAATCCCACAGGGAACCCCTGGGAAAAGGTGTAGACACAGACTTCTGATTTTTATGTAATTTACTATGATGGTGATGGTGCTGAGGTAGTGATGGTGATGGTGGTGGTGATGATGGTAGTGATGGTGATGGTGGTGGTGATGATGGTGATGGTGATGGTGGTGGTGATGATGGTGGTGATGATGGTGGTGATGATGATGGTGATGATGGTGGTGATGATGATGGTGGTGATGATGATGGTGGTGATGATGATGGTGGTGATGATGATGATGGTGATGGTGATGATGGTGATGGTGGTGATGATGATGATGGTGATGGTGATGATGGTGATGGTGATGATGGTAGTGATGGTGATGATGATGGTGATGATGGATGGTGAGATGGTAATGATAATGGTGGTAGTGGTGATGTGATGATAGTGGTGATGATGATGATGGTGGTGATGATGATAGTGGTGATGATGGTGGTGGTGATGATGGTGATGATGGTGGTGATGATGATGGTGGTGATGATGATGGTGGTGATGGTGATAGTGATGATGGTGGTGATGATGGTGATGATGATGGTGGTGGTGATGATGGTGGTGATGGTGTGATGGTGGTGATGATGATGGTGGTAATGGTGATTTGATGATAGTGGTGATGATGATGATGATGATGGTGGTGGTGATGGTGAGATAGATGGTGATGATAATGGTGGTAATGGTGATGTGATAATAGTGGTGATGATGATGATGGTGATGATGATGATGGTGATGGTGGTGGTGATGATGATGGTGAGATGATAATGACAATAGTGATTCTTTTTTAAAAAAATGTGAATGATTGGATATTGTAAGTCCAATAGGAGAAGATTCAGCTAAAATTATTTTAAATTACATGCTATTTACATGATAAATAGAAAAGTTCAAACCAAGTATGTTCCAGAATCAGGAAAAATTCAGCCTTATCTATATGCCTCCCACAGCGTGTCTTTTAGGACACGAACCCCAATGAAAGCGGAAGTCAATCCCGCATCAATGCACGTAGCACAGGGCGGGCACACCCAGTGCCCAGGACCCCTTTGCTGATTGGAGGACGAGGGTCGGCACACGTGTTTGGTGATCGATGCAGAAACCTGGTCTGAGTGTCTGTAAAAAGCCAAGTCCTCCCTTGTTTCCGGAGCATCTCAGGTGCTCAGGGAGCTCCCTCACCAGCAAAGATCACCTGCCCAGGCCGCCAGGGACAGCCTGCGGGTGGGGGCTGACCTGCCAGGGAGGGAGGTCATGCCCTGTCTCCCATGAGCTGGGTTCCCTGACCCCCGAGGCGAGTCACCTCTCCTGCTCAGGCTCCCCAGCTCAGGCCTCGATGTGCAAGAGAAACAGGCACACGCATGTTGCTGGAGAGGACTCCATTCTTTTCTGACGCGTCCTTTTGCCCGGGCGCCGTCTGTGAATCAGTGTCTTCCGGAACTGAAACAGGAAGGAGCAGGAGCCCATCGAACAGGCGGCGTCAGCAAGTCATTACCCGCCCGTGTGCTTCCGCCGAGGCTGAGTTGTGCCTCCCTGTGGGGGCGGAGGGGAGCGGCGTGGAGAGGAGAGGCATGGAGGGGTGGCGTGCAGAGAGGTGGGTGAGGGACAGGGTCAGGGTCAGGGCTGCAAGTGGGCCTGCGCCCAGCCCCAGGGAGCGCTTCCGACTCTGTCCGGCCGACTCTGCGTCCCAGGAAGGAGCCTGGCCCCTAGTGCGTCCTGCCCACCCAGACCCCTGCCGGCGTCTGCGGGGACACGGGAGGACGTTGGGGAGGGCGCATAGCCAAACCCGGGTTTGTGGGATCAGGCCTTGTGAGCGCAGAACAGAGAGGGCTGCCAGGAAGGAGGGGCTTTCATGCTCACAGGCCCCGGGAGCAGGAGCCACCATGCCACGCACGCCGGGAAGCACCGCAGGCCCGGGGACACAGGCAGGGCCTGGCCCATGGTTTCTGCAGGAAGGAAAGGGAGGCGGTGAGCGGGCTCAGGACGGGCAGTTTGAGCTACTTCCACGGCTCTGGGCATCAGGGCTGCTCCTGGTTGTCCCCTGGGTGACTGGGTTAGGGGAGCTCGCAGCGTCTGCAGGGGGCTCAGTGCCTGCCAGTGCCCGGCTGGGGCGCGCTTCCCTCTGCTCTTCACAGAGGGTAACGTGGCTGACCTGTCATATCCATTGCCAAGTCTGTGGTGTGGCCAGGAGGCTGTGCGTGACCTGGCATGGCCGGGAGGCTGTGCGTGACCTGGTGTGGCCGGGAGGCTGTGGCATGGCTGGGAGGCTGTGTGTGACCTGGTGTGACCGGGAGGCTGTGTGTGACCTGGCGTGGCCGGGAGGCTGTGCGTGATCTGGCGTGGCCGGGAGGCTATGCGTGACCTGGCGCGGGCGACTGTTTCCTCGCATACACCCCTCTCTTTCCCCGCCATCCATTTCCTCTGGGTTTCCATTTAATCCCAGGGCTGCAGCCTCAATTTGTTTTTCATGCACTTTGCTGGGCCTCTTGTGTTCCATTAATTCTTGCCTGACCTTTCTCTCCCTCCCCGCCCCCCTTCCCTTTCGCAAACTCGCTTAGTGCTGCAATTCAGGCCCAGTGAGCACAGCTCCCGCCCTCAATGCGGGCCCTTTCACCCGCCTCCTCTGGACAGAGCGATCGCACACATTACCGGCTCAATGTCAGACAGCCTACCCCGGTGCTTAGCCCGTCAGCACAGAGCCCGCTGGGGAGAGCGGCCCCTCCTCATCCGCTGGCTTTGTCCCCGGCTCATGGGGATCGTGGGCATGTGGGCATGTGGACGTGTGGGAGGCTTTGCTTCTCTCTTCTCTCTGGTCACCGGGCTGTGTGTGCCCGGACCTGCTCTCCCCGGACCTGCTCTCCTCGGACCTGCTCTCCTTGGACCTGCTCTCCCCGGGCCTGCTCTCCTCGGACCTGCTCTCCTGGGCTTGAGATATTCTGCATGTCCACGTGGGGACTGGCCTGAGAGCTCCTGGCTGGTGGGGCCTCTGAACTCAGGGAGGGAGCTCGGAGTCCTGAGATCCCCCCATGGCAGGCTCCTCCCTCCCCCGGGATGGGGCCCCCTGGGGGGTGATGGAATCTCCTGAGGCCTTTCTGAACTTCTGACCAAGGGACTCAGTTCCCTCCAAACCGCACACACACAGCCACCAGGTGGGCAGAGATGGGAGAGGCCCTGTGGGCCCCTGAGGCCCATGGAAGACCCCTCCCTGATGAAGATGGAAAATCCAAAGGGATTCCACCTAACCCCTCCCTCTGCCAGCTGTCACGCCTGCTGGCGGACCCCCGAACCCCACGTGTGCGAGTGTGCGGCCGGCTCACACTCCGCCTCGGGGAGCAGGCGGGACTGGGAGGGCTGATGCTAAACTGTCTGCTGAGGCTGTGCTCCGCCCGGAGTGAGGGGGTGGGGTCTGTTTGGGGCCCTGTCGCTCATCTCTGAACTGGATGGCTGAGCCCTGGAACCAGGCTGCGGGGTGCAGTGAGAGAGGCGGAATGCAGGACCCACGGCCCCCCCTGGCAGGCGACTCTGGCACAGACCCAGGCCTGGAGGACAGGTGTGCTGGTGGGCGGGCCAGTGGCCGGGCGGGGACAGAGGACCCAGGGACACGGCTGCCCACACCATCTCCCTCCACGACTCGGGCGCCTGCTGGGGCCGAAGGATGGGTGCTGATCACTCCTGACCCTCGGACCCCGCTTCTCGCCGGAGCTGGCCCCGAGCGTGGCCCGTGGAAGAGACACAGCGTGGACGGGCCGTTCGAAAGGACGACCAGACATCGGAGCTCACTCATGGAGTCGCCCACCTCCAGCCGCCCCCACCGGCCCCCAGGGGGGGCGTTCAGAGCGGGAGAAGGACGGACAGAAGGTCCGGCGGCCGCTCTGCATTCGCACCACGCGAGCCTTGCTTATCTGAGACAGAAAAATGAGTTTTCTGAGCCTCTTTATTCCTCCCCCTGCTTTCCTCGAGGTAAATTGTTTTGGATTTAAAGTACACCGCCCTTCCCCGCTGAGGTACCAGCTCTGTTCATAATTTTTCAAGCAAAGAGTAAAGACGGGGCGTGTAAAACTAGTCACATCCCACTGGGCCTGGATCCAGGGATCTCATTAGAGGAGGGAGGACCGACGGGACTGAGTTTGAATCCTTGGGACCCGCCCAGAAGACGCAGGGGGACCCCGGGCGGGGCGAACAGTCACGCAGTCACGCCCAAGTGAGCAGACTGTCAATGGGACGGGGCCGCCGTCGTGTTAACGTCTCACTGAGGAGCACACACACCCCCTCTTCCTGCCGCGCGCGCGCTGCTCACGGGAGACTTTTCACGGAGGCCTTCTATCGATCGCCCAGGAACACGGCTCGGCGGGGCCTGGGGTTCCGGACCTCCCCATGGCATCGGTGCCCTCCTGGGTTCGACGGAAAAGCCACAGGACAGACACCAGAACGTGGCTCTTTTCAGGGGGAAATAGATGCTCCCAGCATCTCTGAAGCGGAAAAACACAACAAAGAATGACTGAGAACGCTGCGCCCTGAGGAGAAAGTTAAAGTGCGTAAAATATTTATCGCTTGGCTTCTCGGCGGCCCGCCACGCGTGCAGGGCGGGCATGGTCACACCCCTCCCGTCCCGCAATGAGCTTGGCAATTTGGTAAATGGGACGAAATGCAGAGTTCGTTCCTCACATTTCATTAATGTTTCATTTCTAATATTCTTTCCAGTTTACATTTAAAACAAGATGGGAATTGGGCACCACGTGTTGTTCTCCATTAAGGGGGAAATAGAAGTGCCTCGGGTTGGTGATCGGGACCCTCCGGCGGACCACCCCCCACACTGGGACCAGCCCCCACACTGGGACCAGCCCCCACACTCCCTGTGCCCGGGGACCACCCCCCCCCCACACTGGGACCACCCCCCACACTGGGACCACCCCCCACACTGGGACCAGCCCCCACACTCCCTGTGCCCGGGGACCACCCCCCACACTGGGACCAGCCCCCACACTGGGACCACCCCCCACACTGGGACCACCCCCCACACTGGGACCACCCCCCACACTCCCTGTGCCCGGGGACCACCCCCCACACTGGGACCAGCCCCCACACTGGGACCACCCCCCACACTCCCTGTGCCCGGGGACCACCCCCCACACTGGGACCAGCCCCCACACTGGGACCACCCCCCACACTCCCCTGTGCCCGGGGACCACCCCCCACACTGGACCAGCCCCCACACTGGGACCACCCCCCACACTGGGACCAGCCCCCACACTGGGACCAGCCCCCACACTCCCTGTGCCCGGGGACCAACCCCCACACTCCCTGTGCCCGGGGACCACCCCCCACACTGGGACCACCCCCCACACTGGGACCAGCCTGCACACTCCCTGTGTCCTGGGGACCACCCCCACACTCCCTGTGCCCTGGGGACCACCCCCCACACTCCCTGTGGCCTGGGGACCACCCCCCACACTCCTGTGTCCCGGGGACCACCCCCCACACTCCCTGTGTCCTGGGCCCACCCCCCACACTCCCTGTGTCCTGGGCCCACCCCCCACACTCCCTGTGTCCTGGGCCCACCCCCCACACTCCCTGTGTCCTGGGACCACCCCCCACATTCCCTGTGTCCTGGGGACCACCCCCCATACTCCCTGTGCCCGGGGACCACCCCCCACTCTCCCTGTGTCCTGGGACCACCCCCCACACTCCCTGTGCCCTGGGGACCACCCCCCACACTCCCTGTGCCCGGGGACCACCCCCCACTCTCCCTGTGTCCTGGGGATCAAGCCCACACCCGGGCATGTGCCCTGACCAGGAATCGAACCATGACCTCCTGTGTTGTCACCTGGGGGTTAGTGTCTTTACATGAAGAGACACCAAAGAGCTCTTTCTCCATGTGCTCACATGAGGAAAGGCCGTGTGAGGACATGGCAAGAGGGTGGATAGATGTCAGCAAACCAGCAAGAGTGTCCTCACCAGGAACTGGATCTGCCAGCACCTTGATCTGGGCCTTCCGGGTCCAGGGCTGTGAGAAAGCAGTGTCTGTTGTCTAAGCCGCCCATCCCGTGGGACTTTGTTACAGCGGCCCACGCGACTGACACGGGTGCAGAGAGGAGCTGTGGGGACAGCAGCTTTAGGACAAGAGCCAGAGAGGGGAGAGGCAGGAGGGAGAAGGTGGGTCCTGGGAGCCCGGAGCACGGGCGGTTTTCGGAAAGCAGAGATGGGGAGTGTGCGGAGGTGCCAAGGGGTTGGAAGGTTAGGTTGGAAAGGGCCATTGAATGTAGTGGCAGCCCCCGAGGCCCTGGCATGCTCAGACTCAGCAGGATGGTGGGGATGGGATCCGGGCCACAGTGCGCTGGAATGGGGGTGGCAGCTCATAACACAGGGGTGGCAGCTCCCTCCAGAAATGCCTCATTACCCCATTCGCATGTCAGAAAACCAGGCCTTCACAGGGCGAAGCAAGTTGCACGAAGCCACAGCAAGAAAGCAGCAGCATGGCAGTTGAACCAGCCTTGCCTGCCGCCCAAGTGCATGCATGCTTCAGCCACAGCACCAGAGGGCGCCATCACCAAGGCTCCTGACCAGGGAGCTGGATGCTCTGCTCTCAGGAGCTCCAGGCTGTCTGGGGGCGGAACCGCCAAAGCACCAGAATTAACCCTGTGTCCAGGGGCCTGAGCTGGAAGGAGACATCACCCCGACACACTAGGGCTGCTAAGCTGACCTGCAGGCGTGGTGTGGTTCAGACACCTTAGAGACCACACCAGGGGCCCAAGGCAAACGGAAGCTGGGAGATGAGTAAGGCAGGGGTCCTCTTAGATGGGGGTGGGGTCCAGTAAAAAGTGTCATGTTGGTGGGGGAGGGGAAGGAGGAGGAGAGATGACAACCTCCGTTGTGGGCCAGCCCTGAGGAGCAGCCGTGACTTTCCCTTCCTTGTGGCCCTTGGTGACCCTGGTCTGAGTGAGCGGACTCCTGGTATGGCTGAAACAGGGCCAACCACCCAGGAAGTGGGGACCCGGCCCTGCTCCTGGGGACTCAATTGCCGGCTCAGCTGGGTCTGGCCCAAGGCACCCGCCTGTTCCAGCCGCTCGACACAAGTTAATTCGGGTCTGCTTAACGGGACGGGCAATCGGCTTCGTGCCACATCCTCTGAGCCTGTGATGATGCCATTTTCTCCACACAAGGTTTGTAAGTCACTGGAAGTGATTTCCTGTCTCCTGGAGCCCTGCCCTCCTGGTCTGTGGCCCGTCTTCCAGCACAACACCCGCGGCTTCCTCCAGCGCCCTCCATCCTGCGCTGTTCGGGGCGCCCGTCCGGTGAGAGGGGCGCAGGAGGTGGCTTCTCTGTGGGCAGCCTTTCTTCTTGTTGGAATCCTAGATCGTAACAGCAGCTCAGGCGCATCCACACACACTCTCTAACCACAGGGCTGGCCTGAGTCCTCCCACTTCACAGATTAGGAAAGTGAGGTTCAGAGGGTTCACAATGGCCCTGCGATTCGTGCTGTTGTTTCTCAGTGAGCAGGTCCCCTGTCCACAGGGGAAGCGGAGATGGGTCACCCCTGGAACAGAAGGCAGTGCATAGGCTGAGTCTGGCTCCTGCTCACGCATCACCTGGGGCTCATCGTTGGCCACGCTGGACTCCCGGTCTCCTGCTGCGGGGAGGAAGGAACAGGGAGGGGGGAGAACGCAAGGCTGCAAGCTGGGCTGGCACAGGAGGTGTTGCTACCTTGGTCGAGCCAAGGATCTCTGAAGCTTTTCCTTGTCTGCACAGGGAGGCTGCCACGTGGCTCCAGAGCATTTCCGAGCGGTGGAAAGATCGAATGAAGACCCACGAGAAAGCACCTGAAACAGCATGACGGGCCCAAGTGGTCTCGCCGCCCCATGAAGGTCCGAGGCGTCTGTCTCCACCCCTGCCTCAGGACAGAGCTCACTCTGGTTGTGGGTGCGAGACTCCAAGACTTACTTTGCAACTGCCGTCAGGGCCCAGGGACCGTCTCCTCCCCCTCTGACCTGGTGGCTGCCCTCTCGGTCTCTCGGAATGGACTGTGAGTCTAGTCTCTGGGCGTTCGAGCCACACCATCCGCTTGAGTCCACTCCTTCCAGTCCCGTCAGCACCGAGCGCGCACGGGGCTGCCGGGGAGTCCAGAGCTTGGACAGGCATCTGTTTCCTGGGAGCAAAAAATCATTTAACAGCTCTAATCTCCGGTCTGCTGGTTTCATTATTTAAACCAAAATGAAATGTGACCCAGAGTGAGAAAAAAGACCAAGTGCGCAGCTGAGAGCAGTAATGAGGCATTTACAGCCTCTCCGGAGGAGGCCGTGTCCCTGCCCGAGAAAGGATCAGGAGTCCCCCCAGGTGGGAAGCAGACATAATTGACTATTGCCAAAGCCAGCTAGTGGGAAATCTAACAATAATGGTACATTCTGGACAGAACAAATCAGCTCCCACATTATCCCGATTACAGCGGGCCAGAGCTGGAGGCCTGGCGCTGCAGCCTGCCAGCTGGTTTGTGCCATTCTCACTCCCCACCCAGGAGGACGTGCCAATCAGCCTCTTAGAAGAAACCCAGGACACCCCCCCCCCCCGGCCCCCGTTAAGCCGAGAGGGCGAGGCAGAAATGCTGGGGAGGAAGCCAGGCTCCTAGAAAGAAGGGCTCTATTTGGGTGGCCTTAGGGGACCAACCCTGGACAGCACGCTTGGGCCTCTGCTGTTGTGTTCACACACGTTGCTAGAAGGTGGCGTGGGTCTCCAGATAAGGAGTAGGGGTTACCACCTAAGCATGGATGGAACATTTGGGTCCAAGGAGAAGAAGGACAAAGTCAGGAGTCTGGGGGGAGGGTGGGGCAGGAGACCCTGGGGTCCTACAAAGCTGCTACCAGTTGACCCCAGCCTACCCTTGCCACCAGGTTCTGCTTCCAGCCCTACAACAAAACTGGCCTCGGGAACCCTCCATCTTCCCAGCCTCCATTCCTTGCCTCTCTCATTTCACCTGCCTGACCTGCCTCCCTCTGCCTCTCTCCTGTCCCAGGATAACCCATCTGTTCGAGCCCAGATTCTTTTCTCCCTTTGAGGGTATAATAATTATGATAATGTTGATGATGATGATGATGATGATGATGGTGGTGGTGGTGGTAGTGCTGATGGTGATAATGATGGTGATGTTGATGATAGTGATGGTGATGATGATGGTAATGGTGATGATGATAGTGACAGTGGTGATTATGGTGGTGATAGTGATAGTGATGATGATAATGGTGGTGATAATGATGATAGTGATGGTGATGATGATGATGGTGGTAGTGCTGATGGTGATGATGATGGTGATGGTGATGATGGTAATGGTGGTGATGGTGATGATGATTGTGATGATGATAATGGTGGTGTTGATGATGATGGTGATGATGATGGTGGTGGCAGTGCTGATGGTGATGGTGATGATGATGATGATGGTGATGGTGATGATGGTAATGGTGGTGATGGTGATGATGATTGTGATGATGATAATGGTGGTGTTGATGATGATGGTGATGATGATGGTGGTGGCAGTGCTGATGGTGATGGTGATGATGATGATAATGGTGATGGTGATGGTGGTAATGATAATGATGGTGATGATGATAATGGTGTTGATGATGATGGTGATGATGATGGTAATGATGATGATGGTGATGATGGTGGTGGTAGTGCTGATGGTGATGGTGAGGATGATGATAATGGTGGTGATAATAATGATGATGATGATGGTGGTGATGATGATGATGATGATGATGATGGTGGAGATGATGATAGTGATGGTAATGATGATGATGGTGATGGTGATAGTGATGGTGATGAAAATGGTGATGATGATGATGGTAATGATGATGATGGTAATGATGATGGTGATGGTGATGGTGATGTGATAGTGATGGTGATGAAAATGGTGATGATGATGATGGTAATGATGATGATGGTAATGATGATGATGGTAATGATGATGGTGATGGTGATGGTGATGGTGATAGTGATGGTGATGGCGATGATGATGATGATGATAATGATGGTTGTGATGGTGAAGATGGTGGTGAGGATAATGATGATGATAGTGGTGCTGGTGATGATGGTGATGATGAAAACAGTAATGATGGCATCTGCTGAATATCTCATGCTATTCTTTCCAGGCCGTAAGTGTATTGACCCATTTAATCCTCATAACAATCCTGTCATGTAGGGTTTACTTTTAGGTGAGAAAATCGAGGTTAGTGTCCATGGATGTTAGTGTCCATGTTCCCCTGGCTCCCTGCTCGGGTGACCTGTCTAGCCCAGCCTATTGTTCAATAACCTCAGACACTTTCTCAGGAGTGGTCCCTATGGCACTTAGAATGGTCACTCACATCTCTGTGACCCTTAACTTCCCACATAGCCCTGCCTGTTTCCCCAACCGGGCTCTTGGTGTCCCGTTGCTCCGGCACCTGCCACTATGCTGCAGGTGTTTCTGCACAAAACGTTCCCCAGGAATCAGGGGCGGGAATCAGGGCTTTGGGGGCAGAAGTTGACCGCGGCTTGGACGGGCAGCTCCGGCCACCCTGCCAGGACTAGGCGGTGCGGGTTTGGGGCTGGAGCGGGGAGGGGGATGGCTCCAGTAGGGGCAGCCTGCGTGCTGGGTTGCTCAGAGGGATGGCGTGGTGGTAGCAGTGCAGGACCGCTGTCCCTGGGAGAAAGGTCTCCTTTGCGCCTTTGCTGGAGCCCTGCCCAGCCCGCCAGGCCTCCTGGGCGCCTCCGACACACGACACAAGAGCAGTGTTTGCGTTTATCTTCCGACTTCCCTGAAAGCTATTGTGAGATACTTCAGTGCTCATCCCCTGGGGACATGGGGACTTCAGAGAGAGCCGGGGAAAATCATTTGTTTTCCCTTCCTAAATGCCACTTGCAGCTTTTTATGCCCAAGCTGACAGACTGTGTCTACTTAGGTGTCAGCATGCTGAGGGAGGCAGAACGCTGAGCGGGGAGAGGATGGAGTGGGGGCCGGGGAGCGGGTGGGGGGGTAGGAGGGGGGGTTGGGAGGGGTGCTCTCCAGGGACGCTGGCTGTGGCTTCCCTGTGATGGCAGGCAGAAATCACTTGCAACCAGCAAGCAGACAAAACACTCGTTTTTATTTATTCACACACACTCACACAGCGCGGGCTCCACGGCACACACTGTTCCCAGCGCTTTATCACATTAACTCGCTGGATCCTCCAACAGCCCGGCAAGGAAGACGCTGATGCCACCACCATCTTGCGGAACAAGAGACCAGCCCAGGGAGGCCAGGAGCTCCGGGCCGCACAGCTGCCCGGCCAGAGCGGGCCTGCCCCGGCGGCGGGCGGGCGGGCGGGCGGGAGGCTCTGGGATGGGTGCCCGTGCACAACTTGAGGGCCCAGCCTATGGCTCAATGACCTCAGACGCACTGGAAGCTTCATCCTGTACGTCCAGGCAGTGAGAAGCCCAGAGAATTTTATGTTCAGCGGAGGGTTGACGTCAGGGACACCCACCCGCCTGGGCCCTTTCCCCCCAAAGATGGCGGGGCCACTGGCCGGTTGTGCAAGGGGCAGAAAGGGGGTGGGGCCTGCGGTCTCCTCCTGGGAGTTGGCTCAGGTGGGACTGGTGGGGAGGGTGGGACCGGTGGGGAGGGTGGGCGGGGTCCGCTGCGACCGGCCTCCGGAGACCCTGCTCTTCACCCACATGTCCTACACACCAGGCCCTCCTGGGCAGCCTGATGAGACACCCCGGGAGTCTAGGGTGAGGGCTCCCTGTAGCTTTCCATTCGATGTGTCTGAGCCCCTTGGTCGGGTCCGTGCAGAGGAGCTGACGGTCATTTTGACCCGCCCCTTTGGGTGGGAGAGTGAAGGGGACTTCGCCAGGGTCTCCAGGGCTGGAGGGAGCCAGACGCTCTGCATCTCTCTCTCCCTTCCCTTCCTCCTCTTTGATTAAACACGAGGAGGTGGGACGACTGGTTCCTGGGGTGTCTGGTCTCCAAGGTCCATTCCTTCATTTTTTTAATTTATATTTTTGTTTTTTTGTGTTTTTTTTAGAGAGAGAGGGAGAGGGAGAAAGAGGTAGAAACATCCATGATGAGAGAGAATCATGGACCGGCTGCCTCCTACATGCCCCATACTGGGGATCGAGCCCGCAGCCCAGGCCTGTGCCCTGACCGGGAATCAACCGTGACCTCTTGGTTCCTGGGTCAACGGTCAACCACTGAGCCCCACCGGCTGGGCCGTCCCTTCATTGTGTACCGGCGGCTTCCCCTTCTCCAGCAGAACTTGCCCGTCAGCATCTGTTGACATTTTCAAGTGTTTTAGGGGGTTTGTTGGAAGGGTCTCAGCCCACTGCCCGTCTCAATCATCGAGCCCCCACCCCAACTTCCGCCCAAGTCCTTTCTCCTTTCCGGAAACTTCTCCCTGAGCTGGCCCGGCCGATGGGGGGACAGTTCCCTGTGTTTCGCATCATCATTTCCTGCGGAGGCACTGGACGCTTCATAAATGTTAACAATGACAAATCACAGGCGCCCGCGACACCACAACCACATAATGACAGTCATTACCCCGCGGCTGCCTGAGGGCTGAGCGGCAGGGTTCCGCCAGAGACAGCCGCTGAGCAGCAGCCCCGAGACGGGAGGCCCGGGGCCCACAACAAAGGGCGGCCACACGGGTGGGGGTCAGAGCCTGGGTGCAGGGCTGGGTGGCACCGTATGTCACTGCGTTAACCCCTGGGGTTCTCACAGCAACCCGGGGGCTGGCAGCCACAGAAACGGGCCTCGCACCCCGCAGACCAGAAGCTCAAAATCCAGACGAGGGCAGGGGCGACCCCCCCGGGGGCTCTGAGAGAGAATCCCCCACCCTGGGCCCCCTTGCTCCTGGCGGCTGCAGCCACTCTCGGGGTTCCTGGGCTGGCAGAGTATCCCTCCGTTGCTGCCTCGGCCTCTATTGTCACGCGCCTTTTCTCCGTACGTCTGTGCGTCCCCCCACCCCCCCCCCCCCCCGTGTTGGAAGGGCACCTGCCACTCATTGAAGACCTACCTCCCCCAGCACAACCTCGATTCCACCTGCCCAGACTCACCTCCGGACAAGGTCCCATGCACGGGGAGGTGGACACGCGTTTGGGGGTCACCCTTCCACCCAGTGTGGTCGTCGAGTCAGGGTGGACCCCAGGCCCGGACTCGGAGCCCACACTCTGTCCTGGGGGCTCTCGGTCGCTCACTGTGCCCAGAGGACAGCCCAACGGATGGAACAGTCTGTCCCAGTCCCCCGTGCCGGGTGTGTCTGGCGGAGGAAGGACCCGGGGGAGGACCGGCTCTGTCCCCTCAGGAGCCCCGTGGCCTTGGGGGAGGGAGACAGCCATGCCCCACCTGGGAGGCGAGGGCCCCTCCGTGGAGATGGGCCGGCAGGACCCAGAGCGGAGCCCGCGTGGCAGAAAGGCCGACCGGCGCGGAGGAGCGGCGCAGACCGCAAGCGAGAGGAGATGGCAGCGTGGGGAGCAGCTCTTACTGGAGCTAGGACCTGCATCAGAAGGTCTGTCTGCCACTTGGGGGCGGTAGGAGCCGCTGGCAGTCGGGTGGCCTGGCCGGCGGGTGGGCCTTGCGTGGGGTGCCGGCCACACCAGGTGGGCGCGGTGCTGTTTCTCCTGCTGGTCATACAAGGTTTCATGGCAGCCCTAGCCGGTGTGGCTCAGTGGATAGAGTGTCGGCCTAAGGACTCGATTCCGGTCAAGGGCACATGCCCGGGTTGCTGGCTCGATTCCTAGTAGGGGGCGTGCAGGAGGCAGCCGATCCATGATTCTCATCATTGATGTTTCTCTCTCTCTCCCCCTCTCACTTTCTTTCTGAAATCAATAAAAATATATTTTAAAAAAAGAAAAAAAGGTTTCATGGCATAGCAAGGTCAGCAAGGCCACCCTAGGGCGGGTCTGAGCCTAGTCGGGGAGGTTCAGACCCCAGAATGACCACTTGCCCCCCCCTCCGGAGCGGTGGCCCCCCACAATCTCACCATGCCAGCGGTGACCTCACATCTCCCGCCTTCTACCGAAAACCATGGCGGTGCTCCCTCGCTGAGTCCACCTCCTCCGCCCCAGCATCCATCCAGAGCAAAGCCCAGCCCCTCCCGCATCACCCAATCCCAGACCACACCCCTCACTGGGTGTCCCCCTGCAGGGAGCCCTTGCTCACACGGGTGTGTCCCTGTGGCCTGGGGGGCGGGGCGCACGCACGGGAAACAGGTGGTCACCAGTGGGAGTGCTGTTTGGCCAGGCGCCGCGCCACGTGCTCGGTAGATATGATCTCGTATCCTCTTCCCGTGGAAGCCAACGAGTTACGAGGTGGGAACTGAGGCACCGGAACCCGTGCTGGGGGAGCGTGTCCGTTCTGTGTGTGCGTGTCCGTGCTGTGTGTGCGTGTCCGTGCTGTGTGTGCATGTCTGTGCTGTGTGTGCGTGTCTGTGCTGTGTGTGTCTGTAGCTCGATGTCCGCGTCTCTGTGCTCACTCCTGGCTGTGGCTGCCTCTCCCCATGCGTGTGCAGGACAGGGTTCATGTGTGGGCGCGTGCATCGGGTCTCTCTCCATCCTGTCCCCATCCATGTCTGTCTCCATCGCTGTCTGTTTCTGCCTCTCTCGGTCTCTGTTCATGTAAATATCCATCTCCATGTCCATGTTCATGTCCGTATCTCTGTCTCTTTCTATCCATGTCCATCTCTCCCTCTGTCTGTCCCAGTCTCTGTCTCTATTTCTGTCTCTGTCCATGTCCATGTCCATGTCCATGTCTACATCACCTCCTCTCTACCCGTCTCTCTATGGACCTCTTGCTCTCCCTCCGTCCACATATTTATGTCAATGTGTGCCTCCATAGCTACACGCGTGTTCTCTACTCGTCAGCTGAGGCAGATGAGGACAATGCGGCCCAAAGACGCCGCAGTCCCCAAGGCCCCCGTCTGTGAGCTGTGGGTGCCCAGCCCGGCCCCCCGTGCCCGGGGCCCCCGAGCTGCTGCAGTCAGACACCATGTGCCTGGCTGACTCTGGCCCCGCCCTGCGCCCACACGCATGGGTGTCCCGCGAACACCAGTGGGACCACCAGGGCCCGAACGCCGGAGCGAACTCTACTGCTGGGAGCGGCATCCCCGCCCTGAGGGAGCCGGGAGAACACGCAATACACGCCAACTGCTCATGTCCTGCCGCCCGTAACACCCTCCTGGGAACAGAACCAGGGAGACGCTCACATGCATGCACAGGGACATGTGGAAGAGATCCAGAATATTCTGGATAGCACCATACGGTGTGTGTGCCGCCCGAGACTAAACCCACCCGAACGTCCAATGGCCGGGGAGGTGGTCGCCGGGGTGGCCTCGAGGGCTGGGCGGGGGCACGGGCGGGGGGCACCTTAGTCGCCTGAAATGCCTGGCGTTTGGAACCTACGTGGGGGGAAGGCCAGGGAGGGGGCGCCCGTGGCCCAGAATCAGAGCGCTCCCCAGGTGGCAGGAGGGCCCACGGGGACGGGGCGGCCACACACCCATGTCTCACACGGGTCCCATTTGTCCTCGCATCCAACGGAGTGTCCTTTTGTGGGGCCTCGTTCCAGGCTCAGGAGGAAGCGGGGAGACCACTGACCACCGACCGCTCAGTGGGGCGTCGGGGAGAACCCCGAGCTGGGAGGAAGGCCCCTCTCTGGGCATCTCCATCGGACGAGTGCACTCAGTCGGCACCTGATGCCCACCCAGTGGGAGGCGCTGAGAAGGCACGGTCCTGCCCTCAGGGCGGTGAGTGACGGTGACACGGTGTGAAAGCTCGGAGCCAGGCTGGGAGCAGCGGCCTCGGCCAGCACTCGGCTCTTGGGCTCGGTTTCCGGCATGGCCGCGGCGACGCCGCCTTCTGGGAGGCACAGAGTCCCGCGGGTTAACGCAGAGGCACTCGGAAGCGGGGCGGCGCACAAAGCCCTCGGTAAATGTTGCCGTTATTCCTGAGGCTGATATTTATCGAGCCTCCGGGGCACGCCGGGCGCCGGGGGCAGCTCTTCACATGCGCTCCGTTGTTTAATCCTCAGAGCAAACCTTCGAGCCGGCTCCCGAGTTCCCACAGTGACATGTGGCCGTGCTGGGCGCCTCCCTCCCACCGGGAGCCACAGGCCCGGAGCTGAACGCACAGCCCTCACCCTGCAGTTTGATAAGAGCGTCAAGAACGCAGCTGGTCACGCAGGTGCTCCGTGATCGGGCACCACGTGGTGGCCCACAGGAGGGGCGGGGCCAGGCGTGTCCCCGCCGTGGTCCCATGTAACACTCTCAGCCAGCCCACACCTTCCAGGAGTCACCTGTCCTCGCTCCCAAAGTCAGGAGGCGGCAGAGCTGGGAGCGGGACGGTCCTTGGCCTTGACCACGGGTTGCTCCTCTGCCCGCACCGTGTCCGGGGATCTTGCCATGCGTGCTGGGGCGTGGACACGAGCCAGGTGTCTGGCCAGTGGGAGGGAGGTGGAGAGACACTCCGAGGTGCTGAGTCTGACTCGGAGGCTGTGTGCTGGCCCGTGGACCAGGCAGCGAAGGGCACGCTCCCGTCCTCAGACACACGCTGTGCCGGGTTAGATGAGACACAGACTCAGACCAGAAGGTGCGAACCCTTCACACATCCCAGCAGACATGGTCTGTGCGGCAGCTGCTGCGTGGGGAGCTGTTTCCGGAACTTCACAAGGACGAGAGCGTGCTCACGGCGGTGCACAGAGCGAGGGCACTGGGCCTGTAGGCACCCCTTCCCCCAGGCCAGGAAGGGGCCAGGGTGCCCGCTGGACTTTGAGGAGCCGACAGAGGAAACAGCCACCTGGCCAGGAGCTGATCTGAGAGGAGGGGCGCCCACATGGTTCAGCTCAACCAGTGTGAGCGAGGAGCCTGGGTGGGCGGGTGCTCCCAGGTGTGAGCAAGGAGCCTGGGTGGGTGGGTGCTCCCAGGTGTGAGCGAGGAGCCTGGTGTGAACAGGTGCTCCCAGGTGTGAGTGAGGAGCCTGGGTGGGTAGGTGCTCCCAGGTGTGAGCGTGGAGCCTGGGTGGGGGGGGGTGCTCCCAGGTGTGAGCTAGGAGCCTGGGTGGGCGGGTGCTCCCAGGTGTGAGCGAGGAGCCTGGGTGGGCGGGTGCTCCCAGGTGTGAGCTAGGAGCCTGGGTGGGCGGGTGCTCCCAGGTGTGAGCTAGGAGCCTGGGGCGGGGCAGCTGCTCCCTCCTCCCCCCCCTCGAGCATCGGAAGAGCACCCACCTCTAAGGGAGTGTGAGCTCTGTGGCCCCAGAAAGCCTGTCATTATCATTAAAATGCTCTTGTGTGGAGATTAGACAAGGAACCGTTCAATGGGCTGGAGAGGCCGGGGTGGGGGGTGGGGGGGGGCTGCGAGACTCCAAGCGAGACAGCAGCTGCCCCGAGGCCCAGGCGAGCCCAGAGGATGGTCCAGGCCTCTGAAGCCTGCAGCCGCTCTGCCCGCCCCTCTGCTGGGACCCCCCTGCCCGCCCCCCTGCCTGCCCCTCTGCTGGGACCCCCCTGCCCGCTCCCCTGCCCACCCCTCTGCTGGGACCCCCCTGGTCCTTCTCCCCACGCTGACTCCTCTTGTCACTCAGGAACAACGCAGTGGGGCGTCGGCTGCCGGTGAAGATGGGGCCCCGCCCGGAGGACACAGCCGCACAGGAGTGATGTCATGGGGGGTCGGTCTGAGGCCCCCTTTTGTCAACCCCACAGTTTCTGGCATAAGAAACGCTAGAGGCGTGTGGAGTGAACGGTAGGCCCATGGAGTTCTCCACGCTGTTCCCACACACACGTGCTCACGGGCGCAGAGGCCCCGGCCCAGCAGTGAGCATGAGGTTGTCTGGGCAGGACGGGCCGCCACAAACCCGGATCCAGGAGCTATCTGGGACCATGTCCTCGCGTGCCCTTGGCACCCGACGCAGCCTCGGAGGCCCGGCTCTGCCCCCAGCAGCGTGCCCGCCCGGACCTCCTGCCCACGGGCAGAACCTGCAGCCTTTCCGTGGAAGCGCGGTGTGGGGGCATGAGTGGCTCTGGGTCGGTCGGTGGCTCAGCCGGGCTCCCGAGCCTCCGCCGGGGAGGTGTCGATGGGGAGGGAGTATTTCCCACCGTCGTTTCCTGGGGAAATCGCAGCAGGAACCCCTCTGACATGGGACTGCACGGGCACCGGAACATTTGCTCGGCTGGTTCCCACTGGGCTCTGTGAGGGGCCTGAGGTGGGGTCCCCTCAAGAGGCCGAGGGCCAGCTGACAGGGACTCCTGTCTTCATCCCTACCCCCGAGTCCTGGGCTATGCCTGCTCGCTATCTGTGTCAGTGTCTCTCTCCTTCTCACTCTCTCTACTTCTGTCTCTGTTTCTATTTCCTTGTCTCTGCCTTTGTCTTCCTCTCTCTGCCTCTCTTATCTGTCTCTGTCTGTCTATTTCTCTCTGTCTCTCTGTCTCCTGCCGCCTGGGTGAAGGGCCTGTGGGGCCTCCCAGCCCTGCCCTGAGACCTGGGCCAGGTGCTGTCCCATCCGGGGGGGTCTGTTCCAGGCCGTGAGCCAGGTGTGAGGTCGGGAACGGTCCTGGCCAGTGTCTTCTTCACAGCAGGCCAAACAGTGTTCTCCCCAAACCCACATGCTGAGGCACTGACTCCAATCATAACCCAACACTACCTGCACCATGGCCCCTAAACCTAACCCTAACCATAACCACCACCCTAACCCTAACCCTAACACTAACCCTAACCCTAACCCTAACCACAAACCTAACCCGAACCACCAACCCTAACCCTAACCCTAACCCTAACCACCACCCTAACCCTAACCCCAACCCTAATACTAACCACCACCCTAACCCTAACCTTAACCCTAACCACCAACCCTAACCCTAACCCTAACACTAACCCTAACCCTAACCCTAACCCTAACCCTAACCACCACCCTAACCCTAACCCTAACCCTAACCCTAACCCTAACCCTAACCCTAACCACCACCCTAACCCTAACCCTAACACTAACCCTAACCCTAACCCTAACCACCACCCTAACCCTAACCCTAACCCTAACCACCACCCTAACACTAACCCTAACCCTAACCCTAACCACCACCCTAACCCTAACCACCAACCCTAACCCTAACCCTAACCCTAACCCCTAATTGACGAATGAAGCGGAGACCCTGAGCTCTCACAGGAGTGCAGGTGGGAGGTGGTGCGATCTGACAGGTGAGGATGGAGGCGAGGGACAGCAGAGGATTCTCTGCAAGGCTGAGCCGCAGGTTCTGGGGACGGCGGAGGGTGGGGAGCAGCCGGGAGGTGAAGGTGGTGCCTGGTGCGGGCTGAGGTCCTTGGTGGGTGGGGAGGAGGGAGGGCCAGGCCCGGGGAGGCTCTGCCCACCTCCGCAGCCCAGGCCAGGTTCTCGGTGTCAAACTTGCCCTTTCATCCAGGGTCAGCGAAGAATGACTGTCTCCCTCAGGTGGCTTCCCAGGGCGCAGTGAGAACTGTAGGTCACCTGGAGGGGATCAGGTGCCAAAGAACTTACCTGTCCTTCTGGGGGCTCCTCAGGGGTGTTCCAAGGAGCAGAGATATCCTCGGGTGGAAATACATGTCCCTCATGGAATGCAGGGCAAGCCCCACCGGGGAAGTGCGAGTGGCAAAACTATGCACATGGCGGGAGGGGGGGGGGCTTCAGGGAGGGCTTCCTGGAGGAAGTGGCTCCCAGCTCAGGCTTCTGGTGTGTATGCCCTGGAGAGGAGGGAGGGGCATCTCAGGCAGGTGGAGCATTGTGAGCAAACAGTATGGCCTGCTTGGAGGGTGGGAGGCAGCAGGGACGGTGCCCACTCCACACGGCATGCGGCTCTCAGGGGCCTTTGGGAGGGAAAGAGCTTCGGCGTGGACCTCGGGGACAGCCCTGGTGACCCGCCGGAGTCCCCAAGCCGTGTGCCTCCTTGCGGTCACCTACAGATGCCTCTTTGCAGGCCAAGACTCTCCCCATGGTTTGGGGCTAATGGCTCCCCCCCCCCTTTTCCCTTTTCCTCAGCTGTCAAAGGTCCCGGCAATGGCTGCTTCTCTCACTGGAATCAAAAGTGAACTTTAAGCAACTTTCTTTCAGAGCCATTTCGCCAGCCTCGAGACAAGCTAATTTACAGCGGAGCAAATGCCACTGCCGCCCGGCAGCCCCCGCGTCTCTGTGCTCGGAGGCTGGCTTGGAGGGGGCCCGGGATTTGGAGCAGGTGCACGGGGCCAGCAGGGGGTGGGAGGAGGACCGGGCTGGTGTGTGGGAGGCAGGGGATGGCTTTGTGCAGCTTCCTCTCAGATGGTGACGCCGGCACACAGGACGCAGAGAGCTTTCTGAAAGGTCAAAGCAGTGAAAACAAGAAGCGCCTCAGTCAGGGCTTGTGCTGCCTCTAGAACATTTGATAGGAGTGGGGGAGGACGGGCTCCTGCCCGCCTTGGAACAAAGGGGCCACGTGTCAGTCCTGGCTCCTTCCACAGGGATCCCCGTCCTGGCAGGAGGCAGCCTTGTGGACTGAGCGCTCCCAACATGACTTGGAGTGAAGTCCTCATCCCCCGCGAGCCTCAGTGGTCCTCATGTTTTTGTGCCTCGTGGACGGACTGGCCCACAGTTTCTGAGTTCTCATTGCTCACCAAGCACCAGCCTAATTGCTTCCCACGACCCTCTCCTGGAACCCTACGACAGCTCTGTGGAGTGGACCCTACCGTTCACCCCATTTTGCAGGCGAGGAAACTGAGGACCAGTGAGTTAAATAACTTAACCTAAGGACACCTAGGGGTAATTTGCCAGGACCAGGGAGCCTGGTTCCAGATTTGGTATCTAATCTCTTAGCTAATGAAACATTGTAAAATTAGGGCAACAATGCACCCCACCCTAATGAGATGTGAGGAAGTTATGAGATGATGTGTGTAAAGTACTCAGCACAGAGCCTGTAACAGAGCCAATACCCAGTAAATGTGGTGATGGTGAAGGGGTGATGATGGTGATGGTGATGGTGATGGTAATGATAATGATGGTGGTGATGGTGATGGTGATGGTGATGATGATAATGGTAATGATGGTAGTGATGATGGTGGTGATGGTGGTGGTAGTGATGATGGTGCTGATGAGGGTGATGATAATGATGGTGGTGATGATAATGATGGTGGTGATGGTGATAGTGATGGTGATGGTGATGGTAGTGGTAGTGATGATGGTGATGATAATGGTGGTGATGATGGTGATAGTGATGGTGATGATGATAATGGTAATGATGGTAGTGATGATGGTGGTGATGGTGATGGTAGTGATGATGGTGATGATAATGATGGTGGTGATGATGGTGATAGTGATGGTAATGATGATAATGGTAATGATGGTAGTGATGATGGTGATGATGGTGGTGGTAGTGATGATGGTGATGATAATGATGGTGGTGGTAGTGATGATGGTGGTGATGGTGATGGGGTGATGATGGTGATGATGGTGATGGTAGTGATGATGGTTATGATAATGATGGTGATGATAATGGTGATGGTGATGATGATGGCTGTGGAGAGCAGCTACAGTGTTTGGACAGGTTATGGTCTGAAACATGGCTGAGTGATATGTGGCTGAGTGATGTGGGCTGCGGGAGGTGCAGCAAGTGAACAAGGCTTGACCAGGTGCATGTAATTGAGTAGATTTGAAACCCACGAGAACGTTGTAACCACACCCTTCCTTTGCCTCGTGGAATCTGGCTATAAAATAAAGACTCGGCTTGCAGGCCATGGGCTGTCTCTCCATCAAAGAGAGCAGCACCCCACCTAGACTCAGCTTTCTTCTCTTGTCTGTCTTTTCTTAGTATTCCACCGCCCCCTCTCAGGCTCACTGAACCTGGCTGCGCTGGCTCGGCACATATGGTGCCCAACGTGGGGCCTGAGTTGGGGGAACTATGATGGCCAGGTGAAAGGAGGCTCCCTGAGGCACATGCAGAAAGTGAAAGTAGGGTAGGGAGCAAGGTGTGGTAGCCACTGGGTGTAACACATGGAAAACTCAGGGTCTCAGGAAGGGGATCCCTAAAACAGTGCTTAGTGACGCATTTTTAAGTTTTTTAAGTGTTGTTAGGAACTGTAAAGCAAAGGACGGAAGTCCTGGTCAGTGGGATGCTCAGAGCCAGGCAGCGCATTTTGTTAAGGACTGTCTGCTGTGCTCTGTGGTTGATGACCTCAATATGAGTTTTGACTGTTCGATGACCTGAGAGCTCCCTGGAACTCTGGGTCTGTGTGGGACGCCAGACTCGGAATTGGAGGTCTCCAGCTCTGCAGGACCGAGGGCTGCTCGCTTCCGGAGAGGACTCCATGCAGCAGCGGCTGAAGAAGCTGAGGAAGGGACCAGATTTCCACCGGAGCGGATGGGGCTGATCTGACTCAGTCCCAAAGCCAACCGTCCAAGCAGCCTGATCCTCAGAATCCAGGGGCACCATCCTCGCATCGATGACATCTTCGCATCGACGGCATCTTCGAGAGGAGCCAGAGCATCATCACCGATAGCAGCAGCTGAGACCATCCCACAGAGGCCCGCTGACCTGCAGCAGCTGTGGGGCCTCCTCATTAAGGAGAGGAGAAGCGGCACCAGCGGCTGGAGGAGGTGCAGGGGACCCAGAGGACTCCTTGCCCTCCCCTTCCCCCCCCGTTCAAAAGACTGAGAGTTGCCTGATGATAGCGATGCAGAAGAAGACAACGAAGACTATGCAAGGGACCAAGGTACCAACATGGGGTCAGCTGAAGAAGTTAGCAGCAGATGGTAGAAAAGCAGGGAGTGGAAGCTATGTGTCTGGCTATGCGGGATTTGGTGAGCTGCCTGTTTTCTGTAAAGTCTGGCGTAGCCACGTCTGAGGACTCTGAATAAGATATACACCAGCAGCAAAAGAAACTTTAACATGTCTGTAGTTTGGTTTCTCATTGCTGTGTTGCATTGGCATTGTTTTATTAATAGCCAGAGTTTTGTTGCTGAATTGCATTAACATTACTGTATTGGTTGTTTTGTTAATAGCCAGAAGTTTGTTCTTGATGTTTTGGTTATGCTGCATAATTTGCCTAGAGCTTTTGATGGTGTAAATGAAAGTGTTTAAAAACAGAAAAAAAAAAGGGGGAGACGTGGAGAGTGGCTACAGTGTTTGGACAGGTTATGGTCTGAACCTGTGGCCCCATGTGGCTGAGTGACGGGCTGCTGGAGGTGCAGCAAGTAAACAAAGCTTGATCAGGTGCATGTATTGAGTAGGTTTGAGACCCGCAAGAATGTTGTAACCACGCCCTTACTTTACCTCATGGAATCTGGCTGTAAAATAAAGACTCGGCTTGCAGGCTATGGAACTGCCTCTCCATCAGAGAGAGCAGCGTCCCAGCCAGACTCAGCTTTCTTCTCTTGTCTGTCTTTTCTTAGTTTTCCACTGCCCCCTCAGGCTCACCGAATCTGGCTGCGCTGGCGTGGCACAGATGGTGATGATGATGATGGTAATGATGGTAGTGATGATGGTGGTGATGGTGATGGTGGTGATGGTGGTGATGACGGTGATGATGGTGATGATGGTGATGATGGTGGTGGTGGTGGTGATGGTGGTGGTGGTGATGGCGGTGGTGGTGATGGCAGTGGTGGGGATGGCGATGGTGATTGTGGTGATGATGGTGATTGTGGTGATGATGGTGATGATGGTGATGGTGGTGAAGTTAGCAGCAGATGGTAGATGATGATGATGGTGGTGATGATGGTGATTATAATGATGGTGATGATGGTGGTGATGGTGGTGATGAGGGTGATTATGATGATGGTGGTGATGAGGGTGATGAGGGTGATGATGGTGATGGTGGTGATGGTGATGGTGATGGTGATGGTGGTGATGGTGGTGATGACGGTGATGATGGTGATGATGGTGATGATGGTGGTGATGATGGCAGGGATGATGGTAGGGATGGTGGTGGTGATGATGATGGTGATGGTGGTGATGGTGATGGTAGTGATGATGGTGATTATAATGATGGTGATGGTGGTGATGATGGTGATTATAATGATGGTGATGATGATAGTGATGATGGTGATGATGATGGTGATGATGGTGTCCTAGAAGCTGAGAGAATAGTGTTGAAAGGAGTGAGCGGACCACTATGGTGTGTGTGGCTGAGAGGACAAGTGATGAAAAGAGAGAAGTGGCCATTGGAGCTGGTGACATGGAGCCCAGGGTGACTTGGGCAGGAGCCGGTTCAGCAGGACAGTGAAGACAGAAGCACATTTACAATGAGTTCAGGAGAGACCGGGCCGTGGGGGCAGCGAGGGCCTCTCAGTTTTGCTATGACGGCTGTTAAAACATGGGGTAGTAAGTGGAGGGAAGTATGGGCTGTACCAAAGCCTATCCTGACACTGGTTAATTGGTTAGAAAAACTTTATGCCAGACTCGGTTAGCACTGCTCCTCTCCGTAGGCTCCCATCCATGGACCCTGCCCTTCTGCATTCAGAGCTGAGCTCTCTTCGCTCCCTCATTGCTCAGAGGAGCCCATTAAAGCTTGGTCCCCGGTGGAGTCTCTGCCAGGTGTCACAAGCAGGTTTTAAAGAAGGGAGACACGGGGCGTGTGGTTCACCAATGGGCATGGCCCTGGGAGAGTCTGTCGCCTCTGGTGCTCATCTCTGGTAAACACGACATCTAGGCAGCTCCAGGTTCCAGGCTCTGGGCCTTGGACTGCTCTCCAGCCGGTTCCCAAGGCCGCAGGGCTTTTGATTCAGCCACACAGGAGGCCGCAGATGGGCTCTGGTCCCACTAATCCCGAATCATAAATCTGGCTGTTAGGACAAGCTGCACTAATCACCACATCACTCTGCCCGGCTCCCTGCAAGTCCCTGGCAGGGCTGTTGGTGAGCCCAAACGAGGAGACAGAGCTTTGCCTGGCTGGCATGGCTTAGTGACGATGCTAGTGATGAAGACTGTGGTGGTGATGATGGAACTAGGAGTCCACAGTTTGATTCCTGGTTGGGGCACAGGCCCGGGTTGTGGGCTCGATCCCCAATGGGGGGCGTGCAGGAGGCAGCCAATCAATGATTCTCTCTCATCATGGATGTTTCTATCTCTCCCTCTCCCTTCCTCTCTGAAATCAATAAAGATATATTAAAAAAAGAGCTTCCTGCATCCTGTTGAGCACGTCCGGGCAACCTCCCTCCTTCCAGCATAGCGGGCATGTATCTGCTCTCTCCTCCAGGGTGCGAGTGGCCCTCAGCCAGGAGGCGTCTCTTGATTCACCTTTGGGTGAGGAGAGAAGGCGCTCGGCGACCTTCCTCACAGTCAGCCCCCGGCACTCGCAGAATCAATGGTCACAAGACTGAATTGATCCAAAGGTTGCGTTGTCCTCTTGATGTCTCAGTAAATGAGCAGTTGGGCATCTGCTCCCGTCTGGCTTCTGGGCGAGCGTGAAGCCCTCCGCAAGGGGCTTGGCACAGGATCAGGGCTCAATACTCATTTGCCCTGGCGGCTATTTTTGTTTCTGTTGTTTCTCTGAGTTCATCACCTGATGCCAACGGCACAAGATGGGTCATTTGTCAGCTCAGTCTCCTCATGTTCCGCAGCCAACAGCCTCAGTCTTAATGTATCTTTTCCTAAGATAACAGGGACCAGAAGGAAGGGCAGTGGTGGATAAGGGGGGATGGTGGTTTGCAAAGGACCAGACAAGGAGAGGCTTTCGGGAAAGGCTAGTCTAGTGGTGGAGGTCAGGATGGGTTCATCCGGGAAGAGAATGAAAGGAGGCTCATAGTCCTTGTGTTCCTGTCTGATTTTTTTTTTTTAATGATTTGGCCGAGACCTCTCTGTATCTGAGGGGACCCACTAGAGAGGAACCATATCCAGGGTGGATGTGAGATGAAAATGTCACCATGTCCTGTGTAGCACATGTACTTAGATTCTGTTCACTCTCACCACTCCAGCTGCCTATCCATCCTCCCACCTCCCTAGCATCCATCCATCCATCCATCCATCCATCCATCCAACCATCCACCTACCATATCCATCCATCCATCCATATCCATCCAACCACCCACCTCCCTAGCATCCATCAATCTATCCATATCCATCCACCTACCACATCCATCCATCCATCCATCCATCCATCCATCCATCCATCCATCCATATCCATCCAACCATCTACCTACCACATCCTTCCATCCATCCATCCATCCATCCATCCATCCATCCATCCATCCATCACGCATCCATTCATCCACCCACCCATCCATCCATCATTCATTCATCTATCATCCATTCATCATTTATCATCCATCCATCCATCCATCCACCAGCCATCCAGCCATCCACCCATCCATCCACCCACCCACCCACACACACACCCATCTATCCACCATCCATCATCCATCCATTTATCCATCATCCACCCAGGTATCCAGTCAGCAGTGATTACTGAGTCCTTTCTATATGGTGGCAGAAAGAGAAATCATAAGCCACTTCCCTGCTGAGAAGGGCCCACGTCTACTGAGCAGATCACAGCAACATGCACAAGGCAGCTCGCAGCGCAGAGGGCACTGTGTTCAATGTGGGGAAGTCAGAATAAGCTCTTGGAGGAGGTTTACCTTCTCAAACGGAGCAGAACAGTGAGCCAGGCGGACCCCCAGGCAGCGGGAGGAGCGTTCACAAATGTGCCGGTGACGCGGCCCCGGGTTCACGGGGCTGCAGGGCCCGCTGCACGGCTGGGCCAGGGCCTGTGGAATTGGCAGGAGCGATGGCCGGAAAACCCGCACACGCCCGTCACAAAGGGCCATGTCACTGCGTCTGACCTTGCCCTGAGGCTGGGGTGGGGGCGACGGTGGACTTTATGAAGGGGGCGTCATGATCAGTCTGTGTCATGGGAGATCCCCCGGGTGAGGGTTCTCCCATCACTGGGACCGGGGATGAGTGAGAGGGTGGGGGCCACTGTTAACATGGACACGGCCGCCTTCCTGGGGTCACGCCCACCTCTGCCACCTCTGCCACCTCTGCCTCCGGCCGGTGCTCTTCTAGCATCCGAGTCTCTCTCTAAATCTTCGCCTGCAGTGGCACTTTTTAACCTCATGTTGCAGCCTAGGAAACAGAAGCATGAACAGCTTAGGAGACTTGCCTGGGGTCAGCCTGCCAGTGAGAGGAGGGGCCAGCTCAGGGAAGGCAGTGGGGCCCCGTGCCCCTCTTCTCTGGGTCAGGGTGGGGTGTGGTGGGGTGGATGGTGGGGTGGGTGCTGGGACCCACCTGAGACCTCAGTTTCGAGCCGGGGTCCGTCCTGCCTGTTCTCAGAGCGGACACGCTGCCCGAGAAACAGGCCGAGTCCCATTGGAACCGGGCGAGGTGGAGGCCAGGTGCGGGCTCACCTTCCCGTAAGAGCCTGAGAGCGGGTCAGACAGCGGGCCGTCCACACGTGTCCCCCGCGGCTGCAGCCTTTGAGACGACAGGACCCCAATGGGGTGTTTCAGCCCTGACCACACCCCGAGTTTCCCAGTGGGATGGCCGCTCAGTGTCCCGGCCACCAGGCCTTGTTGGTGCCGCGCAGAGAGCGGAGGGGACTCTCAGATGCCGCTGGGGACAGGGCGGGGGGCCCCTGCACGGTGGCTCCGGAACACGACTCAGCGGGAGTCACAAGGGCCAACTCCATCTCCTCTGTGACCCATGACCTCGCTGCCACCCGAGAGGAGGGAACATGGGTCCTTCCCCAGGGCCCGTGAGGGGCAGGGCCCCCTCCCCCCATTTCCTTGAGTGGTCTTCGAGATGGGAGGGGCATGCCGATGGCCCGGGCCCAGCTGGGGATCCCGGGAGACAAAAGAACAGCCTGCAGCTCGCCCCGCCTGCCAGGGTGATTGGTACAAGCGTGGGGAGCAGAGGCAGCTGACTGGAAAGCTGTGCTCGCCCCGGGTCTGCAGGAGATTCCAGGAGAGAGAAGCTAATTTTGTGGCAGGAAGCGGAGCAGAGGTGGCCCGGGTGGGGGCAGGCGCTGCTGAGCAGGAGAAGGCGTGGGAACTTTCTGGAGGGCTAGGAATGGAACGTTCCCTGTCTTGATGGGGGGGGAGGGGGGGAGGAGTGTTGATGTGGGTGCATGGATTTGTCTAGGTTTATAAAGCTGCCCTGAGAATCTTTGCATTTCAATCTCGCTGCATGTAAATTACACTTTAAAGAATAAAACATAAAAGACAGAGGAGGGGGGGGCTGGGAGAGAAGGAAGGAGGGAGGAAGAGGCAGGGAGGAGGGAGAGAAGGAAGGAGGGAGGAGGAGGAGGGAGGACATAGGCCCAGTAGCTCCAGGCCTCAGGGTGGCCCCGGGCCCACATGGGTGTGTGGATGCAGGGTCAGACTGGGCTGTGTGTGACCTGCCCTGCCTGGGCCCCCGAGCCGGGAGTCCCTGGCGTCTGCATCACGCTCTGGGGAGCGGGTCCGGGGCGTTCTGAGGCAGCCCTGACAGAGACCTGGGAGAGGGGCCAGGTGCATGGAGGGAGGTCCAGGTGCCCGGAGGCTGTGCTGGGGGATGGAAGCTGTGCCCCCCCACTTTCTGAGAGACCCCTGAGCTGTGGAGACATCCCAGGCTGTATTTATTCCACAGAAAAGCAGGCACGGGGCCCGGCTCAATGTTGCCCCCAGTCTATTACCCTGTCCCCTCCCCCACACCTGCACCAGGTGAGGCATACACCCTCAGCCGGTGGGATGCCTCACCATCAGACGTGGGTGCCCCAGGCCAGGCAAGCTACAGGGGCAGCTGCGGGGGGAGGGGGCCTGTGGCAGGTTCTGAGCCTCGTGTGCGTTACCTCCTAGTCCCTGAGGAGGAGGAGGCTGTGCATGCACGAGGCCCGTGCAACGCGGGTCACCCAGCAGCAGGTCGGGGCGTCGGTCCAGTCCCTTTGGATGCCCAAGGCCACCGACGGCCACGGGCACTCTGTGGCTCCTGGCCCAGGACGTGGGCATGAGGGGCCCGAGGGCCACGGCGTGGGGCCTGATGAGAGTCCCGCACCTGTCGGTGCCGGAGGGACAGCTCCTTCCCTCCCAGTGACAGGTGCGCCCCAAGGGGCCTGCGCTCCTGACAGCAGGCCGCGTGGCCACGGGGAGCGTTAGGGTCCACAGCCTCTCGATCCCACAGCCGCCGCGGGCTCAGGGCTGCTCCTGGCGAGCACCGCACGGAGCGTTTTCCTGGGCGTAAGCGGGCGGCCACGGAGGCCGGGTCCCCGCCATGTGCGCAGCAAAGGCGCTGGGACCAGAGGGCGACAAGCACGTCCAGCCGGACTGGTCGCTGGCCGGCGACCGAGCCGTGGACAGGGGCCACCGGCTGCTGGAGACCCGGCATTCTCCCGACTTTACAGGCAGCCAGTGCGCTGCAGCTGGGGACGGAGCCAAGTCCGCGTCTGGGAGAGGCGCCTGAGCAGGTGCCCAGAGGCCCTGCGGGTTTCTGCCCCGGAAACGCCTTCGGAGACAGAGAGGCTGAGGAGGGAGGGGCCTCGAGGGGCAGGGCCCGGGGACACCGGGAGGAGGAGCCGGTCGCAGGTCCCTGCATGACCCCAAGAGGCCACGGTGCCAGGCGGGAGGCAGGCATCGGGGCTGATTCCTCACACTGACTCTGTGACGGGCCCAGATCTGGCTGACTAGGTGGGGATCCCAACACCCCCCCCCCCACCCCCAGCATGCGGCCTCACCTGGAAGTGGGTCTCCTAGACATGGTCACGTTCAGAAGAGGTGGCGGGCGGGCGCTGGTCCCCTGTGATGGGCATCCCTGCAGAAGGGAACTTGGGGCCCCGGGAGCAGGCCGAGTGAAGATGAAGCCGAGTGGGGTGGTGCCCCCAGCCAGGGAAGGGAGGCCGAGGATGCTGGCACAGCGCCCGGCGGGGTGAGGCACGGGGCGGACGTGCCCTCAGAGCGCCCAGGAGGAACGGGCGCTGCCCAGGGCTTGACCTTGGCCTTCTGGCCATATTGCATTGTGATGGGGTCCCAAGGGGGGTTTTCTTTGAAGGACAAACCCACCTGAGCGAAATCTGGGCTCTGACTTAGGTCACGCTCCTGGCACACTGCGAGGTCGCGGAGGGAAGCTCTGTGGGGGGACGTGCTGAGGGAGCGGGGCGACGCTCCTTAAGGAGGCGTGTCCGTGGCTCACGGCCCGTGTCCGTGGACGTGAAGGGAAGATGCACAGAGCAGGGGACGAGGCCTGACGTCTCCATTTCTTCCCCACAAGGAGCCACAGCTAGGGAGGGGGCGTGGGGGACAGGAGCAAGCTGGAATTTTGGGGAGTCCTTAATATCAATGGTTTTGTTATTTAATCTGCTCCTCCCCTGTTCCCCCGGGAGGCAAGACCATCTCAGTGTGCTTTGGGGTCCGCGACTTTCTTGGCTGGTCGACATAATTGACACCCGGGTTAGAATTTGCGGGGGACAAACACACAAAGGCGCGGAGAGCCGTGTGGGGAGTGAGAGTCCCAATTCAGGAGGGCCCAGATGTCACCTGCCAGTCACTCCCGGGGTCTGGGCTCCCCCTTCGCCGTGGGCGCTAGAAGGTTCCTGCCCCGGAGACTCAGGAACGTTTGCGGGGAAAGTCCCCCAGGAGCCCCGTGCAGTCCTTGGCGGGTCCGGAGGGGCCGCCTGCTCACGCCTGTGACCGCCATGGTCCTGGGTGGGCGGGGGGCTGCGCGTGTCTCCCCGTCTCTGCAGCGCCAGGCCGAGTCCCGCCGATCCCTGCACGGTGGCTGACTCCACTCGACTGGCGGCAAGCACCCTGTTTTGGTAACCGAGCTGCCCAAGGAGATCGCCTCCTTTCACCGCAGCCAAGTCACGAAGCCGGGTCTGATGTGGGTGTGGTGGGTGCGGGTCAGAGGTCGTTCTGGTCCTCGATGTGCTTTTCCCTCCTCCTTCAGCCAGAGTGGGGCCAGGGCCCATGCATACACCGTCTGGGGGGAGGGCCGGACACGGTGTGTCAGGGTCTGTGGCCCCCACCCAGGGGGGGGTTGACAAAGCTCTTCCTCCCCTCGTCCCCTCGTCCCCTCGTCCCCTCGTCCAAGGCAAACTCCTCATGGAACCGGGTTCCCCTGCAGGACGTTCCGGGTGCTGCGGCCCCGGGTCTGTAGTTGCCATGGATGGAGACACGTGAGCTTGGGCACAGCGTCAGTGAAGTGTGTCAAGTGGCCCTCCCACCGGAGGCCCAGCGCCCAGGCCGAGGAGCGGCCGCTTCCAATGAATACCCTCTGAGGCCTGGGGCCCGAAACTAGCCAGCAGACGGGCCTCTGGGGAGAGCCAGCGCGTCTACGCGCTCTGTTATCTGTCACTGACAATTCAAATGGCCCCGTGACGATGGGGTCTCCATCCAGGTGGGCGAGGCCTCTCCGTGGCAGGGGAGCTATTCCTTGGGGGCTCGGGGACCCTCCTTCCTTTGGGCCTGACCTCTGAATTCCTGGGCAATTACAGGTGACGCGTGGTTTCCAGAAGGGGACGCTGGAGCGGGCAGGTGTTGCCGGGCGTGCGTGCCCATAGCCTGGCACCGTGGCCAGGTGGCAGGGGACCGGGAGGAGGTGCAGTGTGGACAGGCACACACTAGGGGGACGGAGTGGCTCCAACGGCTCTGGGCAGGCATTCGGAAAGGCTCTACCTGTTCTCACTCTAACGTCTGAGGGCCAGGTTGTTATTGGCAACCACTGAACAGACCATAACTACCCCAGTGATGCAGCGTCATCCGGCCAGGCCTGGGAGCAGGAGTCCGCGTGCTTCCATTTCTGCCCTCGGCAGTCCACCCTCCCGCGTGTGCAGGCGCGCTGGGGCTGCCCCGCTAGCCTCTGTGATTGACGGGGAGAACCGCTCCCAGGGTCGGGTGCTGTGCGGGCTCCAGCGTGGCAATGCCACCCGACAGGCGCCCTTTCTCCGCGTCTCCCCTCCTTCGAGAAGGACGTAGGACAGCAGCCCCCTCTCACCTCTCACCGGACGGATAACTCAGCTCTGCGGTGGTGTGTGCTGGGCAGCGTCTCGTGGAGGCCCTTCCGGGAGCGGATGAGCAGCCATTCCCTGGCTCCCGAGCGCTCCCGCTGGAGGAGGTCATGGGCAACCGCCCACTCTGTAGAGGGACCGGCCCAGCTCTGGCCTCTCTGAGGAGGGGCCGTGGGACCCGAGGGCGCTGGCCGCCTCTGCTCCGTAGTTAGCAGGAGCAGGTGCAGGGAGGACCCGGGGAGCCCCCTAGGTGGCCCCCTGTCCTTTCCTCAGGAATCAGACGTCTTTGGACCCCTTCTCAGGGCAAGTCCACAGCACAGATAGCAGGGCCTGGGGACCGAAAGCCAAGGGTCCCAGGTGAGGGAGGGGACCCTGCGCCCTGTCTATGACCCCGTGCCGTCCTCTGGTCCCCGGATCCTAAATGCCTTTAGCAGCTGGTGAAAGCCACACAGGTCCCCATGGAGAGTGGCCCCGGGGCCACGTCCACGTACCTCTGAGTGCACCCTGGCCAGCGGACACTCAGCTTATGGCTGGCCTGGCTGAGACGCTCCTTTCTGATTTCATTTTGTTTTAATTAATTTAAATGACTTAACGAGCCACAGGGGCTGACGGCTCTGTGAGGAAGGACCCTGGGTTAGGCGCAGAGATCTTTGGGAAACAGGAAATGCTCGTGGGCCCTGGGTCTGCCTCTCTTTGTCCCTTTGACCTTCACTGCGTTCTGCTTCGGGTCTGGAAGCAGGTGGTCCAAGGATTCGGGGCGGTGAGCATCGGGGAGGGGCCCTCGTCCTTCACCGCCTCCTCCGTGACTTACGGCCCCGCTGTGTCCCGCCGCCTCCCACTCGGTGACAGCTCCACGCCGCTGTGGCAGGCTCCCTCCACGCGTGATAAATCGCCCTCATTCTCTCTCCGGCAGTCCCACAGCCAGCAGAAAGCAATAAAGAGCCCAACAACACGCAAATTGTATCCCCAAAGAGCCGTAGAGGCCTAAGATACTGGTGCATCTGATGATCCGACGGGGTTCTTTGCCTTTAAACAAATAACCTCATTAACCAGGAAGACTGTTCCGGGAAGGGGAGGCGGGCGCTCGGGGAGGGCGCAGGCCGGGCCGGCGGGCTCTGACTCGCCGGGGAGCGGGGAGGCGAGGCCTCTGACCGCACTCGGGGGTCAGAGGGCTCCCCGGGTGTGATGGCGGACGACACGCGTCCCCGGGCAGCTTTGTGCTGTGGGGAGCGCCTCCGCCTTGCTCGGGTTTAGGACTGGGGCCGCGGTTTCTGTCCCGGCTCTGGCTTGTGAGTCTCCGTGGTTACCGGGCAGAAGTGATGCCCAGACCCCAGGCCCAGAGTCTCGGATCCAATCGGTTTGGGGACCCCGGCATCTGCCTTTGAAAGCAGGTGCCCCAACATCAGCCAGGCCACGAGCCCCGGGCCCCCACAGTCCACACCAACAGAGTGGAGGGCAGCAGTGGCCCCGTCTGTCCTCTGCTCTCTGAGCACCGGCCTGCGGGTTCCCCATCCCAGGCCTCTGTCCTCCCTCGTTCCCGGCACGGAGCACGTGGCCTTCGTGCTGCCCTGGAGGAGGGGGGGACAGCCGTGCGCTCTGCCGGTGCCGGTCTGATGCTTCCTCTCTACGCGTGCCGGTGCTCCTCAGCTCCCGCCTGCCCCGGCGTGCTGTGGTCATCCCGTGGCCGGGAGGAGGGGTCCGATGGTGGTGTGAGCCCAGGCCTCTCCATGCCCGGCTTGGAGCCTGGTGCACACCCAGCATGCATGGCAGTGCAGGCAGGGCGGGCGCAGCCTGCGGGGCTTGCTTAGCCGGGGAACCTCAGAGATGGCTGCATAGGAAGCCGGTCCGGCCCGGCCAGGAGGCTGCTGCACCCAGAGCGGGGCTGAGAGCAGGAACAGCAGGTGCAGGTGTGGTCCCAGGCACAGGGAGTGTGGGGGGTGGTCCCAGGACACAGGGAGTGTGGGGGGTGGTCCCGGGCACAGGGAGTGTGGGGGGTGGTCCCCGGGCACAGGGAGTGTGGGGGGTGGTCCCCGGGCACAGGGAGTGTGGGAGTGGTCCCGGGCACAGGGAGTGTGGGGGGTGGTCCCCAGGACACAGGGAGTGTGGGGGGTGGTCCTGGGCACAGGGAGTGGGGGGGTGGTCCCAGGACACAGGGAGTGTGGGGGGTGGTCCCGGGCACAGGGAGTGTGGGGGGTGGTCCCCGGGCACAGGGAGTGTGGGGGGTGGTCCCCAGGACACAGGGAGTGTGGGGGGTGGTCCTGGGCACAGGGAGTGTGGGGGGGTGGTCCTGGGCACAGGGAGTGTGGGGGGTGGGCCCCGGACACAGGGAGTGTGGGGGGTGGTCCTGAGGGCACAGGGAATGTGGGGGGTGGTCCCAGGGCACAGGGAGTGTGGGGGGTGGTCCTGAGGGCACAGGGAGTGTGGGGGGTGGTCCCGGGCACAGGGAGTGTGGGGGGTGGTCCCAGGACACAGGGAGTGTGGGGGGTGGGCCCCGGACACAGGGAGTGTGGGGGGTGGTCCTGGGCACAGGGAGTGTGGGGGGTGGTCCCCGGACACAGGGAGTGTGGGGGGTGGTCCCCAGGACACAGGGAGTGTGGGGGGTGGTCCTGGGCACAGGGAGTGTGGGGGGTGGTCCCCGGACACAGGGAGTGTGGGGGGTGGTCCTGAGGGCACAGGGAGTGTGGGGGGTGGGCCCCGGACACAGGGAGTGTGGGGGGTGGTCCTGAGGGCACAGGGCACAGGGAGTGTGGGGGGTGGTCCCCGGGCACAGGGAGTGTGGGGGGTGGTCCCAGGGCACAGGGAGTGTGGGGGGTGGTCCCGGGCACAGGGAGTGTGGGGGGTGGTCCCGGGCACAGGGAGTGTGGGGTAGGGTCCCTGGGCACAGGGAGTGTGGGTGGGAGTGCCGAGCGGAGTCACGTGGTTCTGGGAATGTGGACAGTAGTTTGCAGTCGGCTGTCCCCAATGCTTTCCCAGAATGACACTGTGTTGCCGCTGAGGCGGCACATTCGGGCCTGCGCTGGGACACAGGCAGGGGCTTGCGAGCGAGGACACGGTGTCAGCCCCAAGGACCGCCGGAAGCGCAGACGCCGCAGCTGCCTCGGGGCGCCTGGAATCTCGTTTTCCATGGGCTGCAGGCCCCGCGCGGCATCCCCCAGTGCGGCGACCGAGCCGTCATGTCGGTGCCATCAGGGTGACCTTGTCCGGAGCCCATCGCTCACGCTGGCGCTGGCGTTTACGGCTGCATCTCATCCATCAGGGCTGCGTCCAGACCAGTCAGACTTCACCGGGAGCTGCTGAAGGATGCCCCCGCCCCGCCCCCCGCGGGCTCACCAGGGACAGGGCTGCAGGAGGGAGCCGGCGGGCATCGTGGGGGAAAGGCAGACCCTACGCCAAACCCAGAACAGACGCCAGCGCTGCTCCCAGGGGAACCACCGAGCCGTGTCTTCACTTCCTGCTGCCCAGGCGGGAGGTCACCTGGGCCACGAGCCCCGTCCACGTGGCCACGTCGGGAGAGGGGCCGGCGAGTTAACCCCTGGGGATCCCAGGTGCTGGGAGCCCACTCTCAGGTCGCCCCGTCAGCAGGGCCCCTGCCACCCGGGCGCCCAGTCAGGTGACCTTATGCTGGCCCTGGGAGAGCGGAGGACAAGGAGATCCGCGTGGAGCAGGGCCACACGGCCTCACGAGGTGGAGGGGCGGAGAGGAGGGGGGCGGGGGTGCTGGAACCTGGGAAATCCTTAGTGGTCACACCATCATCACGGAAGCTGGCTCTTAGGCGCTTCAGGCCGCCCAGAGCGTCCTCGCCCAGAGCATCGGCGGTTGTGGCCGTAAACAAGGGGAAGCGGCGGACCGTGGACGTGGAACTGCTTCTGTCCGGGTGGCCTGCGTGGTCAGCGCCTCGGCGTGGCCGTGGGGGCGGGGGCGGAGCAGCGAGGATGAGCGGAGCCCGTGTGGCTGGAGGCGCTAGCCGCGGCGGGCAGGGTTGTTTCGGGACAGACCGGACGGTTCTCCCAGGTGAGTGTTTGTGACGTGGGCTCCGCCACGCAGCCCCGCTCCGCACCGAAGTGACGGTGTTGACTTAAACAAGGTGGTGTCGCCGTTAGCTAGAGTCCAAACAAAGCAATCCATAGTCCTCCATGTCTGCGTGCCTTTTAGAGAAATCCTCACCTGAAGGTGTGTCCATTGATTTCTGAGAGAGAGAAACATGGATGTGCACCCTGACTGGTATTGAGCCTGCAGCCTCGGTACGCACCCTGACTGGGATCGAACCCCCACCTTCTGGAATAGGGAGGACGCTCCCAGCTTTGCCAGCGGCCAGGGCTGCCACCCGTCTTCCGGGATTCTCAGTCCTGTGTGCGTGGTCTCTGTGCGAGTGGAAGGACCTGCATCTCGTAGTTCGCACTTCGGCTCATTCATTCAGTGAAACACGCTGAGCATGGGTAACGGGTTACACGGGGTCGGAAGTAGGGCTGCAGTGGAGGATGGGCGAGGGGAGAGCCATCTCCCCTCATTTATTTCTGTTCTAGAGGGGGAGGGGTGTCGTGAGGTTCAGGGAGCAGTTCCACCAGGAAACACAGCAGACAGATGGGCAGGGTGGCCAGCCGCTGGCATTGCCCCCACGCACCCAGGCCCCCACACACCCAGGCGCCCACGCACCCAGGCCCCCACGCACCCAGGCGCCCACGCACCCAGGCCCCCACGCACCCAGGCGCCCACGCACCCAGGCCCCCACGCACCCAGGCGCCCACGCACCCAGGCCCCCATGCACCCAGGCGCCCACGCACCCAGGCCCCCACGCACCCATGCACCAGGAACCCACGCACCCAGGCACCCATGCACCCAGGCCCCCACACACCCAGGGGCCCACGCACCCAGGCCCCCATGCACCCAGGGGCCCACACACCCAGGGGCCCACACACCCAGGCGCCCACGCACCCACATACCCAGGCGCCCATGCACCCAGGCGCCCACGCACCCAGGGGCCCACGCACCCACGCGCCCACGCACCCACATACCCAGGCGCCCACGCGCCCACGCACCCACATACCCAGGCGCCCACGCACCCACATACCCAGGTCCCCACGCACCCAGGCCCCAACGCACCCAAGCACCCAGGTGCCCACACACCCAGGCACCCACACACCCACGCACCCACGCACCCAGGCGCCCACGCACCCACGCACCCAGGCCGCAGGAAACTCCAGGACCAAGGAGTGGGTTCTCCTCGGACCAGAAGGAAGGGAGAGAGGCTTGGAGGGGCCCTGGTGGGTTCGTGGACACGACGCCCAATCCCTTGCCGTGTGTGAGCACTGTTACACATCTGAACATGGGCTTCACAGGTGATCGCTTTAAGGAATTATTGCTCATTTTCAAAGCGGAAAGAACAGTAGGTGGTTATACACCTGATATCATTCCCCACCCCCTCACCCTTCACACCTGATATCATTCCCCACCCCCTCACCCTTCACACCTGATATCATTCCCCACCCCCTCACCCTTCACACCTGATATCATTCCCCACCCCTCACCCTTCACACCTGATATCATGTCCCACCCCCTCACCCTTCACACCTGATATCATGTCCCACCCCCTCACCCTTCACCCACCCCTCACCCTTCACACCTGATATCATTCCCCACCCCTCACCCTTCACCTGATATCATTCCCCACCCCCTCACCCTTCACACCTGATATCATTCCCCACCCCTCACCCTTCACACCTGATATCATGTCCCACCCCTCACCCTTCACACCTGATATCATTCCCCACCCCTCACCCTTCACACCTGATATCATGTCCCACCCCCTCACCCTTCACACCTGATATCATGTCCCACCCCTCACCCTTCACACCTGATATCATTCCCCACCCCTCACCCTTCACACCTGATATCATTCCCCACCCCTCACCCTTCACACCTGATATCATGTCCCACCCCTCACCCTTCACACCTGATATCATTCCCCACCCCCTCACCCTTCACACCGTGGCCGATCACCCGCTTGTGTTCTGTATCTACGGATACAGGTTTGTTTCTTCATCTGCTGTGTGTGTTTTAGACTCCACATGGCACTTGTCTTTCTCCGTCTGACGTGGCTCACGTAGCACCGTACCTCTGGGTCCCCCGTGTCGTCACAAATGGCACCATTTCATTCTCCCCTGTGGCTGAGGGTGGTCCATCGCGCACACACCCACCTTCTCCGTCCAGTCCTCCGCCGACGGGCACGGGGTGTTTTCATGTCTTGGCTGTTGTAAGCAGTGAACACGGGGCCTGTGCTTTGTGAATCAGTGCTTTTGTTTTCTCCAGATCGATGCCTGGAAGTGGGCCCGCGGGGGCGTAGGAAGGGCTACATTAGCTTTCTGAGGCATCTCCACAGTTTCCACCCCCGCAGCAGCGCACGGGGTCCCCTCTCCACGTCCTCGTCCGCGCGGATTTGCTGGTTTACTGATGTCACCCAGTCAGACAGGCGCCGTCTCGCGTGGTCTTGGTTTGCATCTCCCTGATGGTTCGTGACGTGGAGCGTCTGTCCCTCTGGGCACACGCTTTGCAGACCGCCCTCTCTCTCCGAGAAGCACACGCTGACATGTGTCCGGGGGAGTGAGCTGGGTTCGCTTCCGACAGCGTGGTGGGCAGAAGGAGTTCCATTTCATTGTCCTGTCTACTTACGTGTGTGTTTGGAATGTTCCATGATGAAATGTAAAAAACAAAAGTAGCATTGCTTGAGATAAAAGGAAAGTTCAACAAGGGAAATCGTTTGAGATAGTGCCAAGTGTTGGGTAAAAAATACAACAGGGTCAGGAGGTGCCCGGGGTGTAGGGGGTCCCTGCTGTAGGTGGCCCTGTGTTTTATCTCTTGGGACCACCTGATCTTTTCTTTAAAAAAAATACATTTTTATTGGTTTCAGAGAGGAAGGGGGAGGGAGAGAGAGAGAGAAACATCAATGCTGACAGAGAATCATAGATCAGCTGCCTCCTGCACGCCCCCCACTGGGGATCGAGCAACCAGGCCTGTGTCCCGACCAGGAATTGAACCGTGACCTCCTGGTTCGTACCTCGATGCTCAACCCCTGAGCCACACCGGCCCGGCTGTGTTCAGTTCCTTGATGGCCTCTGAACCCCGGATGTCTGGGTCACGCCCCGGGCTCCACCCACACTCGCCAGCGCTGAGCAAGACCCTGCAGTCCCTCCTGTTGGCAGTAGTGCCCTCTGTGGCGGAAGGGACGGGAAGCGCGGGGAACGGGGCATTTCCACCGCAGACTGTACAGCTGAGGTTGGGAGAGGGGGCGCCGGTCTGCTCTCATTTCCCTGTGGTGTGTCCCTTGTGCTCCTTTATGACCCTCTTTCAGAAAACCTGCGGAAGGAGTGGGCTGGAAACCCTTCAGGGATTTTCTTCTTGAGGGCGTTCTAATCACTGACAAAGAGCCGAGGACAGACCCCAGATGGTTCAGGGGTGTCCTGTCCCCCCCCTCCTCCTCCCTCCCTAGGAGAGAGTCGGCCTCCAGTAGAATGACCCTGGAGGGCGGTGTGAGGCGGGCTCCTCAGACGCTGCTGTGGGTCCACCCACAGCCGCCAGTTCAGGTTGAACTTCTCAAGGAGGTGACTGGGTTTTAGGGGTGAAGCCTTAGGCAATGGCAAGTGACAGGGGCACCTGGAGGGGGTGACGGGAACTACGACTTAGAAATGGCAGGTGGGGGTCAAGGTGGGTGCGCCCGTGGGTTCCAAGAACACAGGCATCGTCTGCGCCGACGGCCCTCCTGCGGCCAGTCACCGGCTCCCTTTCTTCGTGCCTCTGCCTGCCGTGGACCGGTCCCTCCAGACACCCTGGTCTCGCCTTCCGCCCGGGGGTCCCACAAGCACAGCCTGGCCGCGGCGCCTCCTGTTTGCCCAGAGAGGCCGCGTGGTGCCGTGGACGGGCTTGCTGCGCGGGTCAGGGGCCTGTGGTTGAGCGGCGGCCAGATCCCAATGGAGCGACTCAATGTCCTTGAACTTCTCTTTCTGCAAGATGGAAGTGGTCATGACTGCCCTCAGGGTGGGGTAACCCAGCGGGACAGGTTTGCCCGGGACGGCGGCTCTGAAAGGGCTCTCTGAGTGCCGGCGGCTGTGATCACTGTTGCTCACGGTCACCAAGGCGTCTAGGATTCGGCGACAGCCACGTGTTAGTCCCACCCCGGTGGCCCTGTGCTGTCAGGGAGCCGTACAGCTGATCACTTTTGGTCGGTGGGTGGAGGACAGGAGTCTATCCCACAAACCTTGATGAGCCACGTGCCCACTCTAGCGCCCCTCTGCTTGGTCCTATGGACAACACAACAATAAACACCATCTTGATAGGGTCTCCTCTTTCCCCCCGAAGTCCTATTTTGCCCGATGCCATCTGGGGCGGCTAGGCTAATGCCCGCCAGAGGTGGCGTGTCCCGATCCCCAGCCCTGCAAACGGGTGAACTTACGTGGAAAAGGAGAAGGAAGGTTGTAGGTGGAGCTAAGTTTGCTCATTGGCTGACTGAGATGGGGTTATCCTGGACTGTCTGGGGGCCCATGTCGCCCCGGGGTCCTTCCAAGTGGACCAGGGGTCAGAAGAGGACCAGGGAGAAAGCAGAGTGCCACAGAGGTGGCCTGATGTCGCTGGGTTTAAAGATGGGAGACTGGACCCCAAGCCAAGGAAGGCAGAAGTCTTCTAGGAGCTGGAAAACACAGCTTCCAGAGGCTTCTAGAACGTTCTAGACCCCTAGACCCTTCAGAAAGGAACATGGCCCTGGCCACAAATGGTTGTAGCCCAGTGACACGAGACCCATGTCAGACTCCCGAGCCTCAGAACCGTAGGAGAACACGTCTGTGTGGTTTACGCCACTGTGAGGTGTAAGCTGTCCCAGCGGCAACAGAAAACCAATTCCGTGTTAACTCTGACTCTCTTCTTCAAACATGCATCTTGTTCGGCAGATATGAATGGAGTTCCGATTCTGCGCAGCCTCCGGAGAGGTGCTAGCTACAGGGCGACGTGTGTGGGGCACCAGCCAGGCCGGGCCTCGGGGCGCTCCCAGTCCAACTGGGGACACAATGCCACAGAGCGGGAGGTGAAGCCACAGCTGTCCGGCAGGACAGGGTGCCCCCGCGCTCCCCGCAGTTTAGCAGAGGCTCTGCAAGCCGCCCAGACCACCTGCTGGTCCCCTCAGGAGCCGCCTTCTCCAAGGGCCAGCGCTGGGCGGTGTCGGCCCCCTGGTCCCAGGCTGCTCCAGGACAGGGAGGCCCTTGGCCAGGTGGCCCCATTGCCCCCACCCACTGGAGGCCCCGCCCCGCCAATCAACAGGAGAGACAGCCAGGGCCTTTCAGCGCACAGCTCATCACTGGCCCCCATTCATTCGCCTGTCCTCGCCCTTGGCCTTCGTTGCTGTGAGTTTGTTTTCGCTTCTTAGGTAGGAAGCCAGGTGCTCACTCAGGTGTGTAACCTCCTGGGGCTGCGGGACTCACACAGGATTTTAAATACGGGTTTATTTTTGGGGAACGTGACCAGAAAGCCCAGGGGTTCACTCCCTCCGGTTGCCGCCTCTGCTTCTGTTGTGGCGGTTCCCCCTCAACAGTGAAGGGTCCAGAAACCTACGTGAAACCACCTCGCGTGCCACGGCCGCGGCTGGTGCAGCCCTGGGTTCTCCCAGGTGAAGCTGGTTCCGTTCTTGCCGGGGAAGGAGCCTCGGATGAACCAGGGCTCTGGGAAACAGGCCAGGCCCCGATGGAGACCGACGGCAATACTACTTCCTAAACGGCGATCCCGGTCCTGGTTCCGAGGGCCCTGAGGTGTCCCGCTCTGTTCGGGCTGCCGTCCATCCCGGCCAGGGGCGTCAGCGGGCGGCAAGAGCCGGCCTGCAGACCCAGAGCGGCACCCACTGAGCCACACCCTCACGCTTCCCAGGCGCACCCCAGGCTGGGCCCCGGGGCCCAGCACTGCTGCTCCGTGAGGGGCCCACGGCCATGGCCACGGCCACAGCGCACAGGTAGGCGGGCTGAATGAAGGATATTCGTGGTGGTTACATTTCCCAGCTTCTGCTTCTAGAATTTGCTTTCTGTTTTCAGCGAAATGTTGGCGGCTTCTTCTCAATCACACCGTGCTCTGGGGTCTTGAAAGGAGAGGCGGGGATCCGTCCACCGCCTCTCCGCCCCCGGACGCTCCTTTGTTTGCGGTACCGAAGTGTTAATATAAAAATAGACGTTCTCCAGGCAAGAGCGCGCCTCTCAGGTTCCCATGGAAACTGAGCAGTGCAAATATGTGAAGGGTTTTTTTTTTTTTTTTTTTTTTTTTTTTTTAATTTGGCCAAAAATTTCATCTTCCGAGAGGTGGGGGTCATTCTGCCTTCTGGTTTGGGAAAACTTCTTTTCTTTTTAAGATTTCCAAGAAATGGATGCGGTCTTTCCACTGGCTGCCCACCCTCGCGCCCACGCCGGCCACAAGGTTTTCTCTCAAGTGTCCCACGGAGAGTGACCTCCTCTGCCTGCCGCGGCCTCGGGGGTTTCAAACCCTTTTGGGACGAAGCTGTTGTCTGGGCCGCAGAGGCAGCAGATGATTCCTCCTCCGCTTGAAAGCGATTTGGAAGCAGCCCGTCGCTGCCTCCGCGCTGACGGCGGTGATCCCGCGGGGACATCGGAGGCGAATAAATATTGTGAGCGAGCAGAGCCCCGTGTCCCGGCTGCCGCTTCCCGCCTTCCCGCTCAGACAGATCGTCCTGGCTCGGCGGAAACCTCCCCCGGGCAGCACCGCTGCGGCCGGGGACTAGAAAAGGCGTAAAATCAGGGCTTTTGTCAATGTCACTTTATTTCTTTAGAGCATTAGTTCTCGGCCATTTGTGCGGAGAGGCTTGGGCAGGTCGGACGGCAGCCGCGGCAGCCCCGGCCAGCGTCCTGGCTGTGCAGGTCTGGGCCTCGGAGCACCCTCTCCCTGAGGTCCCCTGTGGTCCCCTGAGGTCCCCTGCCCAGCCCCCCTGCAAGGCCAGGACCAGCCCCTGGTATGTGAGATAGATCCTGGAGTCTCAGCCGCCCGGCCCCCATGCGATGCCTGGGGCAGGTTACACCCTCTGCAGGACTGACCGATATGGGGACAAGGTGTGGACGCTCTACCCGAGGCCCCTTCCCGCTCAGCTCTACCCACCCCGTGTCACTTCCTTTCCGAGTGTCTGCTGGCAACACTCCACCCCAGCCACCACCGGCCTCGGGTCTGCGTCCCTGGGGACCCTGAGATGCTGGCAGCCCCCTGGCTGGGTTATTTCCAATGAGCCATGAAAAATGGAACATGATGGCTTAAGCTGTGCCCTGACCCCACCTCCAAGATGCGAAGTCCTCACTCCAGGCACCAGGCCTGAGCTCTTATTTGGAAACTAGAGGCCTAGTGCACGAAATTCGTGCAGCGGGGGGGCGGGGGGATGGGTCTCTCAGCCCGACCTGCACCCTCTCCAATCCAGGACCCCTCAGGGGATGTCTGACTGCCTGTTTAGGCCCCATCCCTGTGGGATCGGGACTAAACCAGCGGTCAGACATCCCTCTCGCAATCCAGGACTGCTGGCTTCTAACTGCTTGTCTGTCTGCCTGCCTGATTGCCCCATAACTGCCCCCCTGCCGGGCTGGTTGCCCACTAACTGCCCCCTGCTGGCCTGGTTCCCCCTAACTGTCCGGAAGGAAGTCGGATGTCCGGAAGATGTCCGGTTGGCCCGGTCTAATTAGCATATTACCCTTTTGTTAGTAAAGTTGAGCTCTTTGCAGGTGGCAGGCGGAGAGGAGGTCATGGAGGCGCGCCCTGGTCAGCGTGCCCGGGGTGTCCAGGCAACGGCGCTCCTTGACCGTGTTCGTCAGGGTCCTCTGACTGGCCTGGCCCAGGTGTGGCAGGAACCCCAAGTCAGGTCCCTGAGCATCCCTACCCTCGATGCCTCTGCTCAGCAAGTCCCTCCCCGACCCCCTCGCTGGGCTCCCGGGCACACCTCCTAGCTGTCCTCGCTGCATTTTCTCTCCCCGATGGCAATAGCCTTGGATAACGTCTTCCCACCGTTTTAACGGGCGTCAGCAGCATTCTTTCCTTCAGCACCTTCAAAGGGGGGATTCAGACACAGACACTCCCTGGAGAACGCCTTCTGGAGACGGAGCAGAGATGGGTGAAAGGTCTACCAGCCGAGGATGCCGGCCGCCCCAAGACGCTGAGGGAGACGTGGGGCAGGGTCCCCAGCAGAGCGGGCCTGCGGACGCCTGGCCTCAGCCTCCAGCCTCCGGGACGGGGAGGACCGGTTCTGGTGCCTCTTCGCCGTCCGGGCTGCGTTGTTACGGCAGCTGCAGGGAACAAATGCTGGTCCCTCTGTGCCCCTGCGGCTGCCTGCGGCCCCTCCCAGGCCCTGCCGGTCCATGGAGACCCCCCAGGCTCCCCGATGCCGGCTCAGGGAGGTCAGCACCAGCGCTGAGAGCTGAGGCTGGAGGGAGAGGACCGCCACAGGGGAGGAAGTGCTGGCTGGCCCAGCACAAAGCCAGGGGGGCTTCCTGTGGGAGGTGGCGTTCTCCCGACCGCACTCGCTGCCCTTCCACGCTGAGCTGTCACAGCCCGAAGACGCACATGCCCCCGGATGCGGAGCCCGCTCTGCCCTAAGGGAGTGTCTCCCCGGCGGGCTGGACAGCACAGGAACCTGCTTCCCGCTGGGGAAGGCAGCACCGTGTGACCCATGATTGCGTGCGGCCCCCGTGATGCGTTTTTCCACAGGAGCACCCACGTGCGATGGGCTGTCCCGGGCGACGTGATGGGACTGGGAACCGTTACCTTGTGAACTGAGCTCCGTGACGGGAGGTGCCAGCTGGATTCGCGCTCTCCTTCGGCTGGCGACTCCATGTCCGTGGGGAGGAATGGCAGCGGGCGTCTCCGTGGCGCCGGTTGGAGGATGGGGGTCTCCGTGGCGCCTGCCTCTCCTGCTGCCTCTGGTTTCCAGCGTCCCACCGGCCATGGGAGCCTTCCCGGTTGCTGGTCCAGGACAGGCTGCTTGGCCTGGAGCCCACGGGGGCGACAGCTCGGGGGGCGGGGGTTGCTGACCTGGTCTCAGCGCTGACAGCAGCGCCGTGAGGGCTGAAGGAGAGCCCAGAGAACTGGCTCCGGCCGTGGAGCTGGGTGTGCGACTCCAACCCGCCCCTCCCGGTGCCATCTTCTCGGGGAAGCGCCCTCTCAGTTAGAGGGTTTCGCCATTCCTGGGCCCCTCATCTCCTGCCCATGGCCCCGGGCGTGGCCCCTGAGCCTCCTCTCACCGGGCCCTGCGGCCTCTCCCTGAGCCGCCCCACCCGCACCTGCTTCCCCGGAGCATCTCCCTCGGAGGTCGGGGCCAGGCTTTCAAAGGGCGTTACGTCGCCAGCCACCTCAGCTCCTGGTGGTTTCCAGATGCCCCGACGCCAGTCCCAGGCTCCCCTCACCTGCTGGGCTGTGCCTTACCTCTGCGTCCTCCTGTGGCCTCCTCCTGCACCCCAGCCTCAGCCCGCACGCCTCACCCCTGCCTCCTCCTGCTAGCCTCCTCCTGCGCCCCAGCCTCAGCCCACATGCCTCACCCCTGCGTCCTCCTATGGCCTCCTCCTGCGCCCCAGCCTCAGCCCACATGCCTCACCCCTGCATCCTCCTGCACCCCAGCTTCAGCCCACACGCCTCACCCCTGCGTCCTCCTGTGGCCTCCTCCTGCGCCCCAGCCCACATGCCTCACCCCTGTGTCCTCCTGCACCCCAGCCTCAGCCCACACTCCTCACCCATGCCTCCTCCTGCTAGCTTGCTCCTGCACCCCAGCCTCAGCCCACACGCCTCACCCCTGCGTCCTCCTGTGGCCTCCTCCTGCACCCCAGCTTCAGCCCACACGCCTCACCCCTGCGTCCTCCTGCACGCCAGCTTCAGCCCACACGCCTCACCCCTGCGTCCTCCTGTGGCCTCCTCCTGCACTCCAGCCTCAGCCCATACGCCTCACCCCTGCATCCTCCTGCACCCCAGCCTCAGCCTGCACGCCTCACCCCTATTTCCTCCTGCGCCCCAGCCTCGGAGCCCTGCCCATCCTGTTCCCTGCTCCTGGAGCTCCTCCCCCAAAGATTCTGGCATTTCCCCTCCCCCTGGGCCAGGGACCCCAGGGACCCTGAGAAAGGACTGCGCCCCTTCCCCACGTGGATGTGGGGTGTGGCCACGTTGCACACGTGGTGGATGGATAGGAGTGATTCAGGCGCCGTCTTATCTAAGACGCTTCAGAGGCAATGGGTCCCGCTCCTCCCCGGGGCTCCCATTGGGGAGCACGGAGCCGTGCTGGCCCCAAAGACAAGGACGGCCTCTGGGACCCGGCTGTGTGTGCCACGGCCTTGCTGAGGGACATCGCCTCATGTCGCCATCTGTCCCCACGTCCTCGTCTGGGACATGGAGTCGGCGAGCCCTCCGGAGAAGCAGCGGGACCGTGCGGATCTCACCCAGAAACCATGGCCCGAACCCGGCGCCAGACAACGCCCCGCGCTGCCATCATGAGGCTCCCGCCGTAGCTTCTCAGCCTGAAATATTCATGGGGCGTCACCCACGCTGGCGGGGAGCTGTCACAACCGTGGCGATGTGTCGGGGAGTTGGCAGGGCGGACTGATCAGGCTCCGCGCGGGGAAAGGGCCTCGTTCCTGGGAGTGGGCCAGCCCTGCGCTCAGGTCAAACCCCGGGCGGCCCGCGCAGTCACTGGCTCGCCTGCATCCCGGAGTCCTCGGCTGTCACCCCAGCCCAGTCCTCACAACCCCGCAGGCCAGCAGGACAGCGCGTCCCCACGTTAGACACGAGGCACTGGAGACGTGGGCGGGAGCGGCTTCATCAGCCACAGCCGCTGGAGTCAGAGGGCCTGGGCTTGCTGTCACATGTCCCCATCAGCTGGGTGCTCACACGATACAGTTCGTTACATGTATCCAGTGCTTCTGGGCTATTGTCAGGTTTTCTTTACTGTGGTCCGAATGTCTGTGTCCCCCAACATTCCTCTGCTGAAGCCCCGCCCCGCCCCAGGGCGACGGCGTTAGGAGGTGAGGTCTCAGGAGGTGATTAGCGCCCGGTCATGGGAGGACCAGCGAGAAGTCGGCGTCTCACTCTGTGCGGGGTCCCTGTGCCTGGTGCGCGGCTGGCATTTCCCACGTGGCTGGCACTGCACAGTGTGGGCACACGGGAATGCATGCGTGTGCACAAAGAAGTTAATAGAATGCAAAGCTGAGCATGTCTTCCTCTGGCGTAAACCTTCCCTGACAGCAGTGCCTGCAGGACTGAGCCCGAGCGGCTCCCTGAGGAGGGTGGGTAACGCGCCCTTTTAAACTTGAGTGTAACCGGGGTTTGGGTGTATAGGTGTGAACAGTTCTGCACCCCTCACCACTACTGAGCTGTAAAATATTCCATCACCCCAAGAAGAGTCCGTGTCGTGAGCAATCACTCCCTCCCCTCCCGTCACCACTTCCCAGTCCTGCACAGTAGATGGTCGTTGGGGTAGGCTTGTTGTTGTTGTTTGTTTGTTCACTTAGCAGATGGTTTCCAAGTCCATCCAGCTGTGGTGGGATCAGAACTGCACTCCTCCTTCTGGTGAAGAGCAGCCATTGTGTGGACAGCCCGCTTCCTGTGTGCATTCCGCCCTGAGGGGCATCCAGCTGCTTCCAAAGTGGGCCGCTGTGGGCGGGGCTGAGGTGCATGGGGCTGCTGTGGGTGGGGCTGCTATGGGCGGGGCTAGGTGCATGGGGCTGCTGTGGGCGGGGCTAGGTGCATGGGGCTGCTGTGGGCGGGGCTGCTGTGGGCGGGGCTAGGTGCATGGGGCTGCTGTGGGCGGGGCTGCTGTGGGCGGGGCTAGGTGCATGGGGCTGCTGTGGGCGGGGTTAGGTGCATGGGGCTGCTGTGGGCGGGGCTGCTATGGGCGGGGCTAGGTGCATGGGCTGCTGTGGGTGGGGCTGCTGTGGGCGGGGTCAGGTGCATGGGGCTGCTGTGGGCGGGGCTAGGTGCATGGGGCTGCTGTGGGTGGGGCTGCTGTGGGCGGGGTTAGGTGCATGGGGCTGCTTGGGCGGGGCTGCTGTGGGCGGGGCTGCTGTGGGCGGGGCTAGGTGCATGGGCTGCTGTGGGCGGGGCTGCTGTGGGCGGGGGTTAGGTGCATGGGGCTGCTGTGGGCGGGGCTGCTGTGGGCGGGGCTAGGTGCATGGGGCTGCTGTGGGCGGGGCTAGGTGCATGGGCTGCTGTGGGCGGGGCTGCTGTGGGCAGGGCTGCTGTGGGCGGGGTCAGGTGCATGGGGCTGCTTGGGCGGGGCTGCTGTGGGTGGGGCTGCTGTGGGCGGGGTTAGGTGCATGGGGCTGCTTGGGCGGGGCTGCTGTGGGCGGGGCTGCTGTGGGCGGGGCTAGGTGCATGGGCTGCTGTGGGCGGGGCTGCTGTGGGCGGGGTTAGGTGCATGGGGCTGCTTGGGCGGGGCTGCTGTGGGCGGGACTGCTGTGGGCAGGGCTAGGTGCATGGGCTGCTGTGGGCGGGGCTGCTGTGGGCAGGGCTGCTGTGGGCGGGGTCAGGTGCATGGGGCTGCTGTGGGCGGGGCTGCTGTGGGCGGGGCTAGGTGCATGGGGCTGCTGTGGGCAGGGCTGCTGTGGGCGGGGTCAGGTGCATGGGGCTGCTGTGGGCGGGGCTAGGTGCATGGGGCTGCTGTGGGCAGGGCTAGGTGCATGGGCTGCTGTGGGCGGGGCTGCTGTGGGCGGGGTCAGGTGCATGGGGCTGCTGTGGGCGGGGCTAGGTGCATGGGGCTGCTGTGGGCGGGGCTGCTGTGGGCGGGGCCTCTGTGCTAGGTTCTGGCTGGAGGGCGGTGGCCATGCTGTGAGAAGGACAGTAGCCAGAGGAGTGCCTGAGAGCGTCCCCCACGCGGCGCCTCCACATAACTCGGAGAAGCAGTCACCCCAAGAAGGAGACGGAGGGGTGAGGCCTCCTGTTGTGTTTGCAGGCGCTGTGCTCCGTGTAGTAAATCACATGGCCGTCTTTGCCGACCTATTCACTGTGAGAGCGAGGGTGAGAGGCTCGCATTAGATACTGAACCACTAACAAGTCAGTGTAGGGCCTGAGGCCCGCATTAATAAAGAGCCTGGCGGTGTGCAAGCAGCGTTCTGTACTGAGGAAGAGGGTCCGTGTCTCTGTTATTTTCCCTCTGGAGGGTCTCGGCCTCCCGCGGCACTAGGCGCGGGGGTATTGCGCTCCCTCTGGAACCTTAGCCTCCCGTCCCCTCTGCTGGCTGCCCACAGCCTGGGTTCTTCCTTGGCCTCACTTACTCCTCTGCATCCCCGGGGTTCTGTCCAGATGCCCCTTCCTCCAGGAAGCCCGCTCTGCTTGCTCTCGAGGCACTGGAGCTTCCTTGCCATGGCGCTGTGTCCTCTGCACCTCCCCCACTCGGCCAGGGCTACTTGACACAGATGTCACGCACATATAAAGATATGTGCGTTATATATATCTACATACATGTTACCTATATCTATATATGTTGAGAGGTCACATATATAGTGTATATACATTGTGTATTTATATGCACACAATATTGGATATGCATTGTGTGCGTATATATAACATTGTATATATGTTGTATGTATATATCACAATGTTATACTGTGTGTGTGTATGTATAAATAAACAACATTATGTGTGCCTTGTGTGCATGTATGTGTGCACGGCTAAGGCAGATCAACAGGGGAGAAAGTTTACCTTGCAAGCACCCCAAGCCGTTAGACCATCCTAATAAAGGGCGATAAAGAGGCGACAGGCAAGGGGGCAGGGGGGCCCGGTTATGTAAGTGCGAGGGGGAGACGAACGAAGGTAAGGGTTGTTTCGGGGAGGTTGTGCGTATGACCATCCCCACATACCTTCACCTTCAAGGATGCAGGTTGTCCTTCCCTCCTGGCACGAGGGGCGCCTCCACCAAGGACATTTAGGTCCTGCCTTTAGGCCGATGGCGGGGGGCGGGGGCGGGGGGAGCGGGGCTTTCTACCAGGTCAGCGGCTCCTCAGTTGTGAAGATCATCTTTTTGCAGAAGTGGCATATTTGCAGGTGGCGTCTCCTGGTCCCCTTCATCCTAGAATTTACAGGCTACGACAGGTGCTAATGACCTTGGCACTCTATGCAAATGACCTTGGCACTCTATGCTAATGACCTTGGCACTCTATGCAAATGACCTTGGCACTCTATGCAAATGACCTGTGCCCTCCAGCCTCAGCTTCCTCAGCTTCCGTAGGCCGCAGGGAACACCACCCTCCCCACCGCTGGGAAGGCTGCTGTGGGGTCACCCCGATGACGCGAGGGTCCCTTTGCAGAGTGTGACGCCTTGCAAAGCTGCAGCTGCGTGCCGGCTCGGTTGGGTCCGGGGAGGGGCGTCTCAGGCCCCGCGTTCAGTCCAAACGGGAACCGCTGGGTGCACTAAGGAGGCCCTCGATCCACGACACTGAAAGGGGCGTTGGCAGGGACCCTCTGTTCCAGCCCTGCGCCCCTTTGGATCTACCAAGGGCTGAACTCCCCCGCGGGAAACGGGGCTGATTGTGAAACCGCTTTGGAGTTAAATGCTCAGTTATTTTCAAAGAACAGGCAGGATTTGCATGGAAAGCGAGCTCTGGCTGCGATGGTGAATGCCCGGTGAGGGGCCTGGCTCTCAGCCTCCAGGCTCGTCCCACCCCGACGCTCCTGGCCAGCTGGGCTCCACGGGGGTCTACGGAGAACGCCTGCCTGAGACAGGGAAGAAAGCACTCAGCCTGAAAGGAACGCGGCGTGGCGAGCCCGGGCCCTTTGTGCAGCCTGCGGGCTCCGCGCGGAGATCAGCGTAGGAAGGAGACCGGGCCCACCGAATCGGAGCTGGCTGTGTCCGCGCCCAGAAAGCCAGCAGCCCCGCGGGACCCTGTCGGAGAGCGGGGTGGCTGTGGGTTTGCGTGCCTTTTACACACGCCATTCCCAGAGGTGCTGAAACGAACCGCTTGATTAGGTCTCAGCCATTTATTTTTCAGTTTATTTGGATTTTTAAGTGAGTTATTAAATAGTTTTAAGGTGGAAAACGTCTACGCCTTGGGACGGAGTTGGAGCTGGTGGGGAAATCTCATCTGTTGTCAGTACCAGGGGGGTCAACTTACCCCAGGAACGGGACATTCAAGTGGGCACATGTAGATGTTTTAAAACTATGTGTGAGAACATATTTGCACACCATGGATCTGATGAGGGGTTGGTCTCCAAAATACATAAAGAGTCCACACAGCTGAGCCCCAGCCGGTGTGGCTCAGTGGGTTGGGTGTGGTCCCAGGCACCCAAAGGTTTCAGGTTCAATCCCCAGTCGGGGCGGCTACGGGAGGCAACAGATCGATGTTTCTTTTGAAGCATCCATCTTATATAAAAACTGCTGTTTGAAATGTTAACCCTGCTATTTGGCTTCTGTAGATGCTTGCTTGCTTAAATAATAAGGAAAATGAGACTACTCCCACTCCAGAGAGGCCATTAAACCTTCCCCAGAGGAAGTTATCAGTGCTGGCACCAGGCCAGGCCTTTGGTTGAGGTCTCAAGGCCCCAGCACATAGGGGCTCTTTAAGAACTTGCAAAGGGGGCCGGAAACACCCCATATTTGGGAGACAAAGAAGGTAAAAACATATGAGTAGGGAAAGTTCCTCCATGTTGGGGCCCAGAATTTGAGAGACATTTTCCTCTGGACCCGCGCGTAATAAATGTAACTCCATCTCTCTAGGTATTGCTTGGTTCTTCTCCGGTTTTCTGTAACACTTTCTCACATCGATGTGTCTCTCTCCCTACCTCTTCCGTCCTCTCTCTCTAAAAATCAATGTAAACATACCCTCAGGTGAGGATAAAAAAATAAGAGTTCACACACTGAATAATAATAATAAAAAAGATCTAAAAATGGGTGTGAAAAGGTACTCAAATCACCCATCGCCAGGGAGACGCAACCCAAAGCCACAGGGAAGCATCGCCGCACACGGGTCAGACAGGCTGTCATCCAAGGGACGGAAATAACAAGCGTTGGTGAGGACGCGGGAAAAGGGGGCCCTCGTGCACCGCTGGTGGGATTGCAAGCTGGTGCAGCTGCGGAGGACAACAGTGTGGAGGACCCTCAAAATATATAAAAAAAAATGGAGCTGCTGATAACCCGGCGAGCCCACTTCTGGGCACTTATCCGAAGGGAACGGAATCAGCATCCGGGAGAGATGGCTGCCCCCATCCATGTTGCCGGGATTCACAACAGCCAACAAGCACGTGGGAGCAACCTGCGTGTCCCTTGCCAGCTGAATGGCCCGGGGAGGGGTGACTTGTGAGGGTCCATGTGTGGGTGTGTGGTCTCCAGGAGGGAGACGGCATCCCGTGACTTGGGGCGATCTGAATGGACCTCGAGGGCATTGCTGCTGAAGTAAGTCCGACAGAGAAAGGCAGAGACCATATGATCCAACTTATGTGTGGAACCCACAAAAGCCAAACCCATAGACACGGTAAGAATGGGGGTCACCAGGGTGTGGGGTGGGCGTGGGCTTGGGGAGATTGGGGAGATGGCCGTCAAAGGGCACCCACTTCCCGTCACGAGATGCACCTGTTTTGGGGACCAGTGACAGTGGGGTGACTGTAGTTTATAACGCTGTACTACATGCTTGAGTGTTGCTGAGGGAGTAGATCTTACATGTTCTCAGCACAGAAAAGAACGGGGGATTGTGTGAGGCCGTGGCAGGAATCCCATTGCAACGCAGAAATGTATTGAATCCGCAGTTTCTATGTCAATTACATCTCAATAAACCCCCCTAAAAACTATGTATCATTACACTTTACCCCCTGGAGGCTGGCCCCCCAGAGGTCAGTGGCCCCGGAGAACAGGTGCCAGGAGTGGGCATGAACCCCGTTCCTGGCGGTGGGGTTTCTATGGCCCAAATACCTGTGCCCCCCTTCCCCAAGGCCTGTGTTGAAATCCTAACCCCAATGTGATGGTATTAAGCGAGAGGAGCTTGGGGGTGGTTAGATCATGCGGGTGGCACCCCATGAATGGGACTGAGTATGCTTTCAAAGGGGACCCCAGAGTGCCCTCCACCCTCTGCCGTGTGCAGACGGTCGTGCACGAACCAGGAAGTGAGTCCGCGGCAGACACGGAACCTGCCGGAGACCCGCTCTCAGCTCCGAGGTCCAGCTCTGAGTACGATATTCTGTTATGACAGCACGAACGGATGGAGACAGTGGCCTTCGCAAGTCACTGACCTCTGCCTGCCTCCGGCTCCCCTCCGGCCACGGCCACGGCCACGGCTACGGCCACGGCTACGGCCACGGACGGAGGCACAGACTCTGTGAGACCGAGCAGTGCTCAGGCCTCCCAGTGCCAGGCTGTGCTGAGCTCCTCCCTGTCACTCACCTGGACTCCGTGGAGCCCCGCCCCCCACGACGGGGCGGGGGTGGGGGGAGCTGGAGGCGGGCTCTGCGTGTGGATCCCTGTCATTCCAAAGCCTGGCACGCAGGTGGTGATCCTGATTGGAACTGCTCTTGGGGCTCAGTTCCCTTCCTGGGACCAAGCTCCGCCACAGTCCGTCCTGAACCCCTGCGGTGGGGCCGGGGATGGCTTCCCAGCACCCCACCCCCGGGCGGTCTACAGGCGGCTCCAGGAACCAATCAAATGGAGTTTCTGGGATCCAGGAGAGAAAGGAGACCCTGTGGCAACTGCTCCTACCCATCCAACGCCCACCGCCCTTTGTTGGTGACAACAGCGGGATGCACGTCCCAACCTCGGGAACGTAGGGGCCAGGTGGCCCTGCCCACCGGGCAGAGCGTGTCCCACGAGAGTGGTCACGGTGACAGTGGAACAGGACCAGGAGGGGGGTGGGGGGTAGGGAGGGGCCCTTCCCTGGGGAGAGGGACGGCTTTCACCTGGAGGTCTCCGAGGACAGGATTCGTATGATCTACCTTTTGCAAATGAGGAAACTGAGGCACGGGAACTAAGTGCCTTGCGGAAGGTTCAACCTTTGGGACGAGGCAGAGGGGGGACTGACACGTGTCGGGTTCCAGAGCCCAGACCCAGCAGGAGGGTGGTCCTTCCCTCTCTGACTGAGGCTGTCATTCTACATGCTGCCTCGAAGTCGCTTTCTCACTTCACAAATACATCGGGATATTTCCATATATTCGCACATCCGACAGCATGCTTTTTAGACGCTGCGTAGTACTTCGTCATCCGGGCAGGTGATGCATTGTGCCACGCCTCCGTCATTCAGCGTGTGGTTCGCTCCCAGTGGTTGTAAGTGCCGCGGGGAGAAATAGCTCGGGAGACGGATGCCTCTGCTTCTCCGTGGCCAGTTTCTTCGCGTAAATCTCAAAAGCGAAGCTGCCGGGTGGAAAAGTGTGCCGTTTAAACTAGACACGTGTTTGCAAGGGCTACTCTACGTTTCTTATCAGCAAGATGGCTCTTAAGACCTCCCAGAATCAGTATGCCAAACCGGCACTTCCTGGATCTGATGGAATGATGAATTAGGCTTTGGTTTGCACTCGAATTCGGAAAAGCAATTGGAGGCAGCGGCAATTAGAAAGAGATACCCGTGAGGAGGGAACAGGAATGCTAATGCAAGCCAAGTGAGCGTCTTCGCTGCTGGTTGATTGGCATCACCTGAGATGATGAATACGATTACAATGATGGTGGTGATGGCAGTGATAATGGTGATGGTGGTGATGGTGGTGATAGTGGTGATGGTGATGGTGGTGATGATGGTGATGGTGGTGATGGTGATGGTGGTGATGGTGGTGATGGTAGTGATGATGGTGGTGATGGTGATGGTGGTGATGGTGATGGTGGTGATAATGGTGATGGTAGTGATAATGGTGATGGTAGTGATAGTGGTGATGATGGTGATGGTGGTGATGGCAATGATCATGGTGATGATGGTGATGGTGGTGATGATGGTGATGGTGATGGTGATGATGGTGATGGTGGTGATGGTGATGGTGGTGATGGTGATGGTGATGGTGGTGATGATGGTGATAATGGTGATGATGGTGATGATAGTAATAAAACCATTTTAGGAGGGTTAGCAAATGTCAGGCTTCTATACTCAAAGCGTCATTATGTATGTCTCCTCTAATCTCCCCAGAAAACCCGTGGGTGTGGGATTTTTGCCTTTGACAGCCATTGCCTGTTCTCCCTAGCATTCATTCCCCTGTCCTTTTAACAATGGAACTATGCGCTTATATCTGATGTATAATAAGAAATATATAATTTGCCTTCATCCCATTTCCTGGCACAGAATGTCCTAAGTGGTGAGAGCAATACAGGCTTTTTGTTATGCTAATGAGGCGGTTTTTGAGAGCCGCAAGATCACCTTCGGGGAGCCAGCCCTAAGCAGAGAGCTGGAGCTTCAGTCCCACCCTGGGCCTGCTAGGAGGGGGGGACTGGAGGGCGGATTGATTGCCAGGGTCCAATGATCTAAACAGCCATGTCTATATAATGAAACCTTCATAACCCCCCAATGGGGATCGGGGCGCTCCTGTGTTGGTGAAAACATTTACCTGCTGGAAGTCTGCTGCCCCCAGTTCCACGGAGCCCAGGGCTGAACCAGGTGCGTGGTCACGTCCCACCCGCTGGCCTGAGTCCAAGGAGCTCATGACCCTCAGACACCCTGAGGGAACCGGAGGCAGAGCAATGAGGGGCTGGGGGCGGGGGAGGCCCAGGGAGGAGGCCACCTGTCACCCTGTTGCCGTTTATGATCTGGCGTAACCCAGGGACATGAAAATGTGGGTGCAGCTGGAGCGTAATGTGACGGAAGCTCCGGGAAGATGGAACTGGGGCGGGGGCAGTCAGAGGCGATGCTGGACACGGCGGTGGAGTGGTGGGAATTACGCTCAGCTCCTGGGGGAGTCCTCACAGTGTGAGATCCAAGCTCGCAGGTGAGCTGGGTGCAGGGGGTGCAGCCGAGCGGGGTAGGAGGGCAGGTGACTCGGGCCCATGGGCACAGCACTCGGATGGGGCGTGGGGAGGGCGGGGGGCGTGGGGAGGGGATCAGCCTGGTGTGGGGAGGGCGGGGACACAGGCGGGGCGGGGGGCGGGCTCAGCCTCAATGCCTGACCCGTCAGAGGGGAGGCCAGGCCTGGGTTGAATACAGTTCCCATGCTCCTAATGCACGTCCCCTGCAAAGTCACCCCAGGGGCCCACCTCCTGAGCACGTGAGGATGGTGTGTAACACACACACACACACACACACACAGACACACACGCACACACACGCACGCACGCACACACTCATGCGCGTGCACACACATGCTCACATGCACACAGACACACACGCACGTGCGCACGTGCACACACATGCTCACATGCACGCACACGCAGACACACATGCACACACACACACACACGCAGAACAGACGTGGGAGGAAGGGAACTCTCCCCCTTACAGACGAGCTGCCCGGGAGGGCACTGGTTTGGGAGGACGTTGGTCACAGACCACCAGGGGAGCCCCGGCCGCCGCGTGCCAGCCAGTGAGCAGAGGCTCCCCAGGAGGGAGGCCGCAGGGTCTCTGGGCACCAGCTCGCAGCTCACCCTCCCGCCCAGTCCCCCGCAGAACTAACAGGGTTTCCACCCCAGGTTGGGATGGGCCACGTCGCCGCCCGGTGCACAGAGAAAGAAGCCCTGATGCCAGCCCCTCACACGCCCCGAAGAGGAAGCACCCCACCAGTGCGCCCCGGTTTCCGTTTCGTGGGGATGCTGCCAGGCGCTTCCTCCGCGGCGCCATTGGCACTGACCGTGCGTTTGGGGAATTGAGCCCCTCCTCCCCCCTCCTCCCCCCTCCCCGTGTGGTGCTGTGTGTTCTGAGGAACCAAGGTGCTGGGCAGGGAGGCAGGTGGGCTTGGAGCCTGGACGCCGCGCCCCAACCCCCCCTGGAGTCCACCTCCGCCCCCGGGCAGCTCAGCCCTGGCAGCTTCATTTCCGCCGGCACCAGCTCAGCACCCAGACGCTGCCCTGCATCACAGCACGGCCCGAGCTGAGTGGAGACGGAGAGATTTGAGTCTTTAAAGAAAGCCCTTCAAGCCCCATTTCTCTCCCCTTCTAGTGAGTTCCGCTCCCCGAGCGACTTTTCAGCTCCCCGAGAACAGCATGTTTTGAGCAAAAAGAGACCAAAAGTAAGAGGAGAAAATTAAATATGAAAATTTAATTGGATCCCTCTTTGACCATTCTCCCTGGAACGACGGGGGGCTGTGCCATCAGCAGTCAGAGGACCTCGCGGCTAATTGGCGTGAGGGATGGCCTCGGGCACCGCACGTGTCCGAGGGCATCTGACAGAGCGGGGCTTCTTCGCCGTTTCTCTTCTCTCAGGCTCCGCAGGCGCAGACGGGGCTTGGCACCTTCTGGGAGGTCTCCTGGCGCCGGGAGGTCCCCAGGGCGTGGGGTCTGCAGGCGTGTTCAGGGTGAAGGCCTGCAGCTGCACTGAGGGGGGTTCTCACGTTTCTGAGGCTGGGGGTGCGGAGAAATTTGCCTTTTAAACCACCGCCATTGCCCCCACTCCAGGAGCTGCCTTCCCAAGTGGGGCCAGGACCCACATGACCAACAACCAGCCTGGTCACTAGGGACCTGGAGCCACAGGCTGGTCAGGGACAGGGACGGCCCTGTGTGCTGTAATCCACACGGACCATCCCTGCCCCGTTAGACTGAGCTCAGGCCAGTTTAAAGCGTGAGTACACATGCACACACATATGCAAACACACAGATACACACATGCACACAGACACACTAACACAGAGATACACACATGCACACACACAGATACAGTTATACCCAAATATGCACATAGACACCCACACATAGACATAAGCACACGAACTATAGACAACCACATACACACACACAGAGAAACACACAGATACACACATACATGCATTCACACACATACGTACACATGCACACACATGCACGTACACAGACACACAGATACACACATGCACACACAGAAAGCACACACATAGGTACTCAGATACACACATGCACACACATAGGCACACAAAAACAGAGATACACACATGCACACACATGCATGCACACAGGCATACCCTAATATGCACATAGACACATACATAGACATAGGCACACAAAAACATAGACACACAGAGACACAGAGAGACACACATTCGTGAATGCATACGCACATATATACACATGCACAATACACACATGCACATACATACACATATACACATGTATGCAGGCACAGGAATGCACACATACACATATGCATACACCAAAGCACACACACACACATGTGCACTGACATGTAAACACACATGCACACACAAATGTACACACACACACACACTCACATACACACACACACGGTGGAGTTCCGTGCCCAGAGAGAACTTTAGGAACGTGCGGCGCATCCCTGGTGAGTGGGCTGTGACAAATGCAGACGTGGGTTCGAGCCCGCGTTGTGGGAAATATGCTAACTTAACAAACTACTGAGGAGCACGGAGCTCCTGAAGGGGAGATAAAGGAGAACAAGGAGGCTCGTTCAGGTCAAATCCCGGAAAACATCCCTGACTCAGGCCCCAGGCGCAGGCGGCGTGACGCGTGATTTATGGCTGATCAAGGCCTTCCCGGGCCGAGCCACGAGGAAGTATTTTGCTAAGCAAATCATGTTGCCGAGGACTGAGGGACGCCGCCTGAATTATTAAAAGAATCAATTGTTTCCCAGAGTTTTGGAAGCCTTGTTTGCATACAATTAACATAATATTACAAATTATTTTAAATGATTGCTGCAGGGCCCCGTGTCCCCTAACAATTTTATTGAACAACATCTTTGTTTCATTAGTCGGGAAAAAAATTATGTAACTAGATTTTTTTTTTTTAATCCTGAAAGCCCATTTTTCATCAGATGCGGATCGGCTCTCGTTCTTCAGGGACAGCGCGGAAAAGCGGTGCTGAGGTTGTACCGAACCAGCCCCAAGTCCACGCTCCGCACAAGGGATCCGAGTTCCCCACCACTGAGCTGAGCGGGCGGCTGGGTAGCTGCGTCCCTCTGGGCCTACGTGGATCTCTGCTCCCCATGTCCCCTCCTGATTCACTGACCACAGAGAAATCTGCCTGAGAACACGCAGGGCCAGGACACTCATGGGCTGGGACACGGGGCGCTCGCAGGGGCGCCGTCACAGGGGCCAAGACAGGCGGCCGAGACCACAGCCATCCATTCCCTCACAGCCCCGGAGGCCGGAGCTGCAGCCCCAGGTGTGGGCAGGGGTCCCTCCCGCGGCCTTGCTCCTTGTTGTGTAGATGGCCGCCTCCTCCGTGTGCTCATACGGTCCCTCCACGTATCTGTGACCCGATACTTCCTTTCCGTAAGGACACTGGTCCCCTTGGGTTGGGGCCACCCACTGACATCACTTTACTTACCTCCTCTCTCCTAATACGGTCATGGTGAGCCGCGGTTAGGATGTCGACATATGCATTAGGAGGACACCATCCAGCCCCTAGCAGCTGCTGTCTCCTCCGCTAAGCAGGGGCCACGGTGTCTTTCGAAAGGGTCTTCGCCGTCGGGGAGGCCGGAGGGAGGGAGCCGGTCAGCGAGCGTCCGCAGAGCAGGGCCTCTGACGACAGCCTGGTGTCTGGTGGGTACCCCGGGCAGCCTCCAGTGGGCACTGTGGACAGAGTGTCTTAAGAATTGACCGCGGAGGCCTGGTCAGAGGCAGGGCACTGGCGTGCACCTGCTGAACTTGGGAAAACTTAAAGGAACTCTCTGAGCGCCACCGCGACGTGGCCGAGCCCAACGCGGACAAACAGAGGGCTCTTCCCGCTCTCCGCCGGATCCGGGGCCCTCACCACCGCTCCCACCCTCTCCTCCGAGTCAGAGATGCCCCAGGACGGCAGAACCCTCTACAAACATTCACTAACTCCCCCAACCCCCCTGGGAAGTGGAGGGGGGGCATTCATGTCTCTTTCTTTTCTTTTTTTCTTTTTAAATATGTCTTTACTGATGTCAGAGAGGAAGGGAGAGGGAGATAGAAACATCAATGATGATAGAGAATCATTGGTCGGCTGCCTCCTGCATGCCCCCCACTGGGGATCGAGCTCACAACCCGGGCATGTGTCCTGACCGGGAATCGAACCGTGACCTCCTGGTTCATAGGTCGATGCTCAACCACCGAGCCCCTCCGGTGTACAGAGGTTAGGACATCATTGTTTGTTTGAAAGAGGAGACCAGGAGGCCAGAGGCCAGCAGAAGTTTGGAAGTCGAGGTGGCTCAGAATCGGGTGGAAAGAAAGACTGTGTGTGCCGGGCGGTGAGGGAGCCCGCAGGCGCGGTCAGAGAGGACGGCTCAGGGAAGCATACGGGCGAGACCAGCCAGCTCGCGGGCTGTGGGGCCGAAAGGCACGTGGGGGCTGAGTCGTCCCCGGGAGTCGAACCCACCGTCCAGTCCACGATCGCCTGTGAGCAAGCCCAGGCCTCGGCTGGAAGGTGCGACCTAATCGTCCCCGTGGTTTAGACCCACGGTCGCCAGCCAGGGGTCCGCGGCCACTGGTGTCCATGAGGTCCGGGAGGCCGGCGACTGCTGGTTTGGACACTGGTTAAGGTGGGGGCGCTGTCCGTGATGATGAACACCAGGGATAAGCACGGCGGCTTTGGGAAGTTGCTGCCACTCTCCCCGGGGAACTCCACCTCCTGCCGTCACTGGGAGCCAGGTCCTCAGGGCGTTGGCGGGGCTGCCCGGTTCCCGCTCCCGGCTCTCAGTGGCTGTGCCCAGAGCTGCCGCTGGGGGGGGGGGGGGCACCTGGCAGACACCCCCAGGTGGGGCCCGGCGGGGAGGACACAGGCAGCCGGTGACTTAGAGGGACAAACGCCGGAGACCAGAGGTCAGGGCTCGGAGCACAGAGGAGACCGTGTCCGGTGGGGGGTCCGGGGGGGCCTCTCGCTGAGCCCGCTGAGCTGAGCCGGGAGCTTCAGGAGGGGCGTGTCCTGGGATGGCACGTGGAGGACAAGGCCCCCAGCCCCGAGCGAGGTGCCGAGGCCCAGCCTGGTCCCCCTCCTCATGAGCAGGCGGGCTGGCTGCTGGTCTGTTCCGTGTGCCGGAGCCCGAGTTCCTGGGCAGACCTGGCCCCCAGCACCTGCGTTGTGCCCGCCCCCCCCCTCCCCCTCACACTGTGAGCCCTCAGGAGGGCGGGAGGGGATCAACTTTGAAATGGTCCGTGGACAAGGGTGGTGGACAGGGACCAGCCCGTGTGCCAGCCTCCCTGCCCCATCCCCCCCCCCCAGCCCCCCGCAAGTGTCCCTGAGTGACTCCCTTCTCGAGTCACAGGAGACGAGGAACCACGCCGGCCCCAGCCTGGCTCCGCTTCGCAGGCCCCTTCCCTCTCCTGCAGAGCCGGCTCCCGGGAAGGAGGCTGGGCTGCCCTGCCATGGCCCTTTGTCCTGCCGCCCAGCCGCGGCCTCTGGTCCAAGTGAGTGACACCCCCCCCTTCCCCCGCCCGCTGACTCCGCTCATGTCTCATTTTCCTGTTCACATAACAAGGTCACACACGGAAGCTGGTGGCAGGGGCGGCATCCCCAGGCCACGGTTCTGTGTTAGAAACGTTCCTGGCCAGCCCCAGGCGCTTTGGCCCAGTGGATAGAGCGTCGGCCTGGGGACAGAAGGGTCCCGGGTTCGATTCCTGTCAAGGGCAGGTACCTCGGTTGCAGGCTTCTCCCCAGCCCGGCCCTGGTTCGGGTGCGTGCAGGAGGCAAACAATTGATGTGTTTCTCTCCGTCTTGCCCTCTCTCTTCCAATCTCTCCAAAAATCAGTGGAAAATATCCTCGGGTGAGGGTTAAAATAAACAACAACAACGAAACGTTCCTGGGGACCGACCGGGCTGAACAGGCGGGTCCCGGCTGGAGGGCCTCTGCTGGGAGCTTGGACAGCGGTCGGCGTGATCCCCATTTAAAACCGAAGCGCTGGGCAGTGAACGGGCTGCCTCCGTCTCGGAATGGCCTGTGAATAAGGCCCGGCTCGCAGGAGGCTCCGGAGTACACGCGCCCCCCCAGCTCCACCACCTTGGGGCGCGGAGGCCCACACGCAGGCGAGGCTGAGGCCGGACGGAGGTTTCTGCGGGTGGACTTTTCAGAATTCTCCATCCCGTCCGCTCACGTGATTCTCCGGAGGGAAGCTCAGGGCGCCTGAGGCTCTGGAGGAGGGGCGGGGGGGCGGCATCCGGGGGTTTCTCAGCCCGGACTCACCCACTATTCAGAGTCTCGCTGCCCCGTGAGCCAGGCGGTGCCACCTGCACACAGCCCTCCTCCAGGAGCCCGGCCCCGGCTCCGGGCGCTCCTGCTGGTGTGGGAGTGGCCAGGCTTGTCCCGGCTCCCCAGGGCCTCCTGGGGGTCGGGGCGGGGACCTGAAGTGCAGCCCGGACTGGCACCAGCAGGGAGCAGTCCGGTGGCGGACACGGACACGGCCGCGCCCTCGGGGCCCGTTTCCCAGCGGGATGAGCTAAGCTCCCTTCCCGCTCGGCCACCATCCTCTGTCCTTGTGAGGAGCAGCGCTGAGCTGCCTGTGGGCACAGACTCGGAGGCTGGGGCTGAGCCGGGGCTGAAAGGCCTCAGACGGGACCCCCCTCCCGCCTGGGCGAAGCCACCCCAGGGCCCCCTGAGGAGTGCCAGGCCGAGGAGGCTGGTGTGTAAACGTCTGGAGTGGGAGGCAGGGTTGTTATGGCAACAAATTGCTCTGACTCTGAAGAGGCACAGCCCTGGTGAACATGGGGGGCGGGGTCGGAGATGACGAGGATAACATCTCAGAAATGCGCTAAGCGGCCGGCAAGACGTCTGCATGTGGCATGACCGGCTGCTGGTCCCAGCCAGGGAGGCCATGTGCACTGAGACACCTTTCAGAGTGTGGGGGCGGGGGTGGGGGAGCTGCCCCCTAGGCTCCCAAACCCGGGCACCCTGCCCTCCCCGCCCCTAGAGGTGAGGGGTGAACGCAGGAGGCAGTGCCCTGCAGTGGTTAGAGCTTGGCTCTGCCTCCACCTGGTTACACCTGCCCCTGCCCCTGCCCCGCTGTTCCTGCCCCTGCCCCTGCCCCACTGCCCCTGCCCCGCTGTTCCTGCCCCTGCCCCTGCCCAGCTGCCCCTGTCCCTGCCCCTGCCCAGCTGTCCCTGCCCCTGCCCCGCTGCCCCTTCCCCTGCCCAGCTGCCCCTGCCCCTGCCCCTGCCCAGCTGCCCCTACCCAGCTGCCCCTGCCCCTGCCCCTGCCCCTGCCCCCCTGCACATGGGGGCTCTGTATCCAGTCATGTCCCCAAGACCATGGAGACCAGTCTCCAAATCTTCAATGCACTCGCAGGCCAGCATCTCCGTGCCCAGCACCGCCATGCTGAGCTGTTTAGTTGGCGGGAAGTGGAGCTGCGGCTGGCTTGTTGGGCTGGGCAGGAACGTGAGCAGGTCCCTGCATCAGTGACGGCCGATGACACCTGTGCTGAGTAAGACACGGGGGGCAGACGGGTGCCCGTCCCCTGAGTCAGGCACGAGAAGGCCCCTGTGACCAGGGTGTGGCTCCAGTGCCCCCGGACGATCTACACCCTGAGAGAGGCTGGGGTGGGGGTGGGGCGGGCCATGAGCGACTCCATGCAGGAAATTTCACTGCCTTCAAACCATGAGCTGCTCCCCACCCCAATACTGTGACCTGTTTTTTTTTTTTTTTCCCCATTTATTTTTTCAACTTTATTGAGATACTAGAGGCCCGGTGCATGAAATTTGTGTACTTGGAGGGGGGTGTCCCCTCAGCCCAGCCTGCACCCTCTCGCAGTCTGGGAGCCCTTGGGAGATGTCCGACTGACGGCTTAGGCCCGCTTCCCTAAGCCAGTGGTCGGCAAACTGCGGCTCGCGAGCCACATGCAGGTTGTGAGCTGCGGTTTGCCTCTCTGTTGACTAATGAGTTTGCCGACCACTGACCTAAGCCGGCAGTCGGACATCCTTAGCGTTGCCGCAGAAGCAGGAGAGGCTCCCATTACCACTGCTGCGCTCACCAGCCGTGAGCCCGGCTTCTGGCTGAGCGGTGCTCCCCCTGTGGGAGCGCACTGACCACCAGGGAGCAGCTACTGAGTTGAACGTCTGCCCCCTGGTGGTCAGTGTGTGTCATAGTAACCGGTTGTTCCGCTGTTGGGCCAAAATCGGCTAACATCCCCCGAGGTGTCCCAGATTGTGAGAGGGTGCAGGCCAGGCTGAGGGACCCCACCGGTGCATAATCAGGGCTAGGGAGGGACGTGCGGAGGTTGGCCAGCCAGGGAGGAACCATGGGAGGGCTCCAGGGCATGTCCGGCTTGTCTTGCTCAGTCCCAATAAGTCGGACCCTAGCAGCAAGCTAACCTACCAGTTCGGAGCCTCTACCCCTGGTGGTCAGTGCATGTCATAGCAAGCAGTTGAGCGGCCTTAGCATATCATTAGCATATTACGCTTTGATTGGTTGAACGGCCAACTGGACGACCAGACACTTAGCATATTAGGCTTCTATTATATAGGATAACTGACAAAATTGTGAATATTTAAGGTGTGCAGCATGATGTTTGTATTTTAAAATATATATTTTTATTGATTTCAGAGAGGAAGGGAGAGGGAGAAGGGAGAAACATCAATGATGAGAGAGAACCATGGATCAGCTGCCTCCTGCACGCCCCACACTGGGGATTGAGCGTGTGCCCTGACCGGGAATGGAGCCGTGACCTCCTGATGCATGGATGATGCTCACCACGGAGCCCCGCCGGCCAGGTGTTTGATATAGGACACAAGGTGGAATGACCCCCGCTGTGGAGGTCACTGACACCCCAGCTCCAAACGCAGTCCCGTACTTTGTGTGAGGCGAGGCCACTTAAGATCTATGATCCTGGGGTGGTCCCAGAAATGGGGCATCCAGGCTTGTCTCCCGGGAATCGGGGTGGGGCGCCTCTGGCACATCGAGGTGCTCAGCACACGCGAACTCCCAGGCCGTGGCGTCCGAGGTGTTTCTCGGGGGGGTCACTGGGTACTCATGGCTGACGGGGTCACAGGCCTCAGGACTAAACTCACTCTCCGGGCAGCCCCCCTCCAGAGGTGGAGGCTGGGGGACTGTCCCCTCGGCTCCTCTAATCACGTTGGTGTCCTGTGCACACCCCCCACTCCCGCCTTCTCACTTCTTTAGCATAAACTCAGGTGTGACCCCGGAGGATCATGGGATCACAAAGACACTCCGGTTACTGGGGAAATGCCAAGGCTTCAGGCTTCCTCCCGGTAGCCAGGCAAACCCTTCCTTCCCCAGCGCCTGTGAGAAGCAGGACGCCCGACCAAACACATCACATGTACGGGCTGTGCAAGCCGCGCGTGGGAACAGCCCGGGGAACACGGATCTCGGCTGGAACATGAGGTCCATCTCCCGCATGAGGTTCCTGTTAGAGAGTGGGAATTTTTGACGCATAAAAGGGGGGGCGTTGGCGGGGAGAGCAGGGAGAGCCAGAGAGGCCGTGGACTGTGCCCCAGATAGAGTTGTCAGTGCTGACATCAGGCCAGGCCTTGAGATAGGGTCTCATGGCCCCTTCCCAGCACATAGACCTTCTTTCATAGATCACTGTCAGCTTTCTGAAGAACAGGATGACCCTGTGAATAACATGGTCGTCAATGGCATGACCCTGACGTTGCTTGGGAAAAACTGTTTTGTCTTGGGTTGCTTGTTCTGCAAAAACAGGATGTGGTAAATGTGCTTAAAAGTGGTCCTGCACAAAGGGTCGGGGCTGCTCTCTGGTCTCCCTGTGTGGAGAAAGGCAGAGCAGTCGCCGGCCGGCTAATAAAGGCTCCCTGAATTTTAATTTGGTCTGGACTCCAGTGGTTGTTCACTCGGGTTCGCTCCAGAACAGTCCTGTCTCTGACACAGAACTGAACAGGCTTCCACAGTTACTCCCTAAATCACCACCCTGGGGCAGGGGGGTGGGGACCCCCCAAGGCACCTCTAGCAGCCGGGGAGGCCTTGGGCCCATTCACTGACCCACGCTCCTCTGGGCCACGTCTTTGTAGCAGCGCCCTGTGAGCGAGGGACGAGGTCGGGGGAAGCCACTCTTCCCAAGAGAACCTCTTAGGGCAGGTGTGTACCTGGGAGTGGGAGGTGGCAGGACACCTCAAGAGGCCCACGGGTACCGGCATCACGGTGCTCATGTAAGAAACATTCAAACCGGGGAAGAATGTTGGTGAGTTTATCTGAGCCAGACTGCCGACGGTCGCCGGGAAGCAGGACCTCAGCGGATGGGGACAGTGCTCCGGAGAGGGCGGGCTTCACCTGTTTTCATAAATCACCGTCAAAGGTGGGGGCGGAAGTGGGTTACCTTGGTGGCAGATCAGGGAGGCGGGAGAAAGCAAAGCAGGGAAGCCTCTGGGGTCGGATACGAAGTGAAATGACAGACACCTGTCTCTTTTCACATGTGGTGCAGGTCGCTAACAGTCAGTCAGGAGCAGATAACCATCCCCAGCAGGGGATCTGTGGTCTCCGCCCTGGCACCCTGGTGCAGGGGGTGTGCCCTGAGGGGTCCGGAAAAGGGAAGTTACGAGTTACCCCGACATCCCACAGGGATGTTACTGTAGATGCGTAAAGACAACAGGCTCAGTCAAGGTCGAAGCTGGTCTTTGTCAGGGGAGACGCCTGGCCTGGGGCGCGACGGCCCACCATGAACTGCGTTTTAATGAAGGTTTTCACATCAGATCGCCTTTGTGGTCACTTCAGGTCTCGAGTTTGCGGCCGCCACGCAGGCCTCCCCTGGGCTCGCTGGGTTAGCGTGTGCCTTTCCACGCGCCAACCACATGGCCAAGGCGCGAGGAAGCGTGTGCTGGGTCTTGGTCTCCGCAGCTGCCTCGGTGCGTGTCTCCACCCGCGTGGCACCCTCGCCTCCCTCCGCCACGGGCTGTTCCTGCTCTCCGGCCTGTCCCACATCTGGTGGTTTTCCTTAGCATCGACCAACGCCTACAGCAAGCAGAGCCCCGGGACGGAGAGGGCACGGCCTCCGGGACGCAGAGCAGGTTAAAATCATCGCGGCACAGAGCGCATGTGGAGGGCCTGCCCACCCATCAGGGAGAAGTGAAAGCAAAGACGTGCACCTGTTCGCCCGGCGTCCGCGTTCTCTGCTCAGACTCCATCTCAGCAGCTCTGCTCCCTCCACGCACGCCCCCGTGTCCGGTCCTCTCCCGCCTGCACCCCCCCTGACTCTGCTAGCAGCAGCATTGCCTCCCGGGGTCTGGCGCGTCTTCTCTTCCTTTGCTGGTGGTGGGTGCCCTCTGCGCCCCCCTGTTCCCGGTGGAGGTGGAGGTGGAGTTCCTGGGATGCCGCAAGGAAGCAAATTTCCCGAGACTCCACCGGAGGATGAGCCACGGGAGAGAAATACAGGTAAGAAAATGGGGGACTGTGGGTTAGCTTCCCGGGTGGGGTACATACGGGAGGCAACTGGCTGATGTGTCTCTCTTATATGGATGTTTCTCTCTCTCTCTCTCTCTCTCTCTCTCTCTCTCTCTCTCTCTCTCTCTCTCTCACATCGATGGGCATTATGTGCACTGGCTGCAGGAGCCAGACTGGCAGGAGCTGGTGCCCCCACATGGAGGCTGACCACACATGGAAGTGCCTGCGCCGTCTGTAGCTGCTGGCGTGAAAGCAGGAGAGCGAAGGGGAGGCCGGACGCCATCATGGCCCCCGGGGCGGCCTCCCCAGGAAACCGCCTCCCGCTCCCCAGGGCATTGCCGCTCTGCTCCCTGCAGGTCCCGGGGGCGGGGGGGCCTGTAGGGACCCAACAAGGGTGAGGGACCCAGGCAGTGAGTCCGGGGTGGAGCCCGGGAAGGAGCTGGTCTGGGGTTAACCGGCTGTGGTCCTCCGCGGGTTGAGGATTAGGCTGCCCCGAGTCTCCGCTCCGTGTTCCGGCGCCGTCGGGTGCAGTGCGTGGCCGGCTCAGCTGCGCTCCCGGGCAGAGCGCTGTGACCCAGCCGGGTGACCTATGGTTTCGCTGCCCTCGGACGCTACCTCAGAGTGACGGGAGGGAGAAGCAGCCCGTGCCGCGTCCTGCCTGCCGAGAGGTGAAGTGTGATGGGGAGCTCAGTGGCCAGGGAGGAGACAGCTGGGGACCCAGGGCCTCATGGAGAAACATCAGCCAGGCTTCTGCTCCTGGACGTGTTCGCTGCGACAGTGTCCCCGGGGGGACGAGGAGGACGGCTCCCCCCCGCCACCCCCCCCGCCACCCCCTGGCTGTGGCGTGTCTAGAGCGAGGCCAGGTGCCAGCTCAGCGGGGTGGGGGAGCGTCCTCCTGGAGAAGGCCTGGTGCTGGGGAGGTGGGGAAGGGAGGGAGCAGGTGAGTTAACTGCATTTCCCGCGATTTGCATGTCATGAATATTCAGAGCCCCCTCTAGCCTTGCTCGCTCTAGACCCGAAGAGACGTCACAGTTCTGGGACCTCATGCCTGGGACGGGTTCCAGGGCCCTCCCAGACACCTAAGCCCACGGGGGCTCAGTCCCGCAGGCACAGCGACCGAGGACCTGCGTGCAAGCTCCACGCATCCTCCGTGTGCTCCCCTGGTCTCCAGGTGACTTGTAGCACCTGCTGTGTCAACCATGTTACACTGGGTGGCCTCCAGGGGGCGCTGTCACAGGTTGCCCTGAAAAGCTGGACCTTGCGGCCCGCCCCTGCCCCTGTCCTTCGAGAGGGGAAGGGACCGTGGTTGAGTGGATCATCAGCCACGCCTACGGGAACACAGACGCCATGGCATCCCTAAACCATGGGGCTGGGGGGACTCCAGGTTGGTGAACACTTCCACGTGCCCCAACCCCACAGGGACAGCGGCCCCTGCCCTCGGCCCTTCCAGCCTTGCCCCGTGTCCCTCTGTATCTGGCTGCTCGCCTGTGCCCTTTGCCCTTGACACTCCGCTGATAAATCATGAGGTGTCCCCCGAGGTCTGGGAGCTGCTACAGCAAGGTAACCCCCAGGAGGGGTTGTGGGGGCCACTGACCTATACCTGGTCGCTCGAACCAGCTGGGCCTGGGGACTGGCTTCTGAGGTGGGGGCCGTCGTGTGGGACTGAGCCCCTAACCTGCAGGTCTGACAGGCAGGCAGGGTCAGACTGAGCTGCACCACGGGCGGCCGGCAGAAGGGCCGGGTGTGGGCAGCCCACGTCTGGTGTCCCGAGCGCCCGGTGAGCAGGGAGTAGCTGAGGGCTGCCTGGGGTCCTGCCCGGGTCCCAGGATCAGGCTGTCTGGTTTGGCTCGTCCCCTGCTGGGTGAGAAAGCAGGGAGAGGCTGCAGGAGGTCACCCTGTCTAGGACACGGGGATGGACCACTGTCCCTCTGTCCACCAGAATCTCCCGAACACGCACGTCCTGCAGACTCAGCTCAGCCTGACTCTGACGCCCGTGGTGACATCTGTGGACCCCGTGAGTCACCTCCCAGGTCCAGGCTGAGGGCCTCTGCTCAGCCCCCGCCGGCCACCTGCCGGGCCACCTGCCGGGCCACCTGCCGGGCCACCTGCCGGGCCACCTGCCAGGCCGGGAGGAGCCGCCTGGGGCTGCAGGAGGCCGGGAGAGGGCTCTGACCTTCGTGTTATTTCTTGGCACCGTGGGGGCTGGTGACAACTGTCTCGGGGGCGGGTGGCGGGGAGAGGAAGCCTCGTCACGCCTGGCAGGAAGCAGCGGAAGACATTTACATCCCAGGTGGGAGCGGAGGTGACACAAAGGAGGTGTCCCGTTCGCGGTGCGTGGCTGCGATGAAAGTCACGGCACAAACCGCCGTGTCAGGACATTTTCCCCAAAGAAGAAGGGGGAGAGCCAGCGCTCAGCCAGCTCTCTGCTCCCGGCTCCCTATGCTGGTGCGGCGGGCGGGCGGCTGCTCCAGGGAGCTCTGAACGCGGCCCAGCACTCATGGGCGGCCAGGCCCTTCCCTTCGAGAAACCTCGTGATGGCCCGGGAGCCTCACCTCCTCGGAGCCTCCGAACTATCAACTGTCACCCCATTTCACAGGGAGCAGCCCCGGGTCACCGCTGGGCCCCCTAAGCCTTAAAACTGCCACGGGCCCACCCTTGTGGGGTCAGAGGTCGGAGTTTTGCAGGCTGCATGGCAGCCAATGCTCTCCCAGCTTGCCCCAGTGCAGCCAGACAGGTCTGCCAGGTGGGGGGCGTGCTGCAGGGGGCACGGGTGTGAGATCCAGGCTGCGTGGGGACACCATGCCATCGGGCCCTCGTCTGCCCAGTCCCCGTCCCCCCAGCATCCCTGCCTCAGTCTCCCCCTCCTTTGCCCAGGCAGCACCTGCAGCAGCCACAAACCACAGGACACCTGGCACCATGGAACCCCTGGAGCCACGGAACCCCTGGAGCCATGGAACCCTCGGAGCCACGGAACCCCTGGTGCAACAGAACCCCTGGTGCAACGGAACCCCCAGAGCCACGGAACCCTCAGAGCCATGGAACCCCTGGTGCAACGGAACCCCTGGTGCCATGGAACCCCCAGAGCCATGGAACCCTCGGAGCCACGGAACCCCTGGTGCAACGGAACCCCTGGTGCAACAGAACCCCCAGAGCCACGGAACCCTCGGAGCCATGGAACCCCTGGTGCAACGGAACCCCTGGTGCCATGGAACCCCCGGAGCCATGGAACCCTCGGAGCCACGGAACCCTGGCACCATGGAACCCCTGGAGCTATGAGAAGCTGGAGGCAGCGAGGAAGGGTCCCCCCTCAGAGCCTCCCGCAGGACCCGCCCTGCTGACACTTCGATGTTAGACTTCCGGCCTCTGGAGGAGAGTGAGTTTTGTTAAACCACTCAGCTGGTGGGCTTGGTTACAGCAGCCACGGGAGACTCATACAGACCATGTACACAGACTGCACTCAAAGGAGAGGTGTCTGGACCTGCCGCTGGTCCTGGCAACGGCCAGTCGGGGGAGGTGGCTCACCTGTGCTGACTCCCAATGCCCTCAGAACTGTCCCCCCTCCTGGAGGCCCACAGGACACAGCCAGGGCCCCTCGGCCCCCTGCCCCTGACGTCTGGGGTGTCTTCCCTCTGCCCCTTCATCCCTGTCTTAGTCTGTTTGGGCTGCTATGACCAAGTCCCAGAGACAGGGGTTATGGTAGGTGACACCTGCTGCTCACAGTGCCGGGGCTGGGAGCCCCCGGTCAAGGTCCCCGCAGGTTCGGGGTGTGGTGAGAGCCGCCTCCTAGTTCACAGGTGACATCTTCCCCGCTGTGTCGCCCTCAGTGGAAGGGAGGAGAGAGCTCTCTGGGGTCCCTTCTACACGGACAGAAATCCCCGTCCTAGGGGCTCCCCCGTCGGGCTGTAATTGCTCCTAAGACCATCACCATGGGGTTAGGCTTCACCATATACATTTTGGGGGGACACAGACATTCCGTCCATAACCATCCCCAAGCTCATTCTCCAACCAGACCCGGGCTGAGTCTGCCATGCACACTCCCCCCTCCCTCCCCCTCCCCTTTCTCTCAAGGACCACGGAGCACATGTCTGAGGTCTCTGTCCCAGCTGCTCAGCTCTGTATTGTGGGGGGAGGTGGCCCCAGGCGATATGCAAATGAATGAGCATGGCCGCGTGCCAATAAAACTTTATTTATGGATGCTGAAATGTGAATCTCATATCATTTCCACATGCCACAAAATCTCTTCCTTTCGATCCCCCCCACCCCCCAACCATGTGGCAAACCCCATTCTCAGCCCGCAGGCCGCACGGGAACGGGCTGGGGCTGGCGGCAGGTATGGGTTGCAGGCCCTCGAGCCAGAAACAGCACTAGAGGAGAGTGAGTGTGCAGGAGGGGGCAGAGCTGTGACCTTGGGCAGAGCTCAGGGTCACCTGCTGTCACCCACCCGGGCTGGGCGCCGTGCCAGGCACCCGATGGCTGCAGCCAGCTGCCCCGCCTGCAAACGCTGCTGTTCCGGGTGGGGGAGCATCAGCCCCTCCCCCACCCCCAGGACTCACACCCGCCTCAACTTTAAATATGGAACTTTTAATGTTAAAGAGCTTAATAAGAAGCAGCTTGAGACAGATTTGAAATAGCTTTGGATGGAAAAATTGGGCATATTAATTGCCACCGCTGGTGAGCTGCCTTTTTTCTCCATTCACCGTCAAAAGCCTCGCTGCTCTGAAATGTCAAGTGTTTTTTTCCGAGGGAGGCTGCGGAAGTGCTCTGGCTCCTGGTCCGAGGGCGGGGCGTCAGAGGCAGGCTGGGTGTTCTGCGGGGCCCGGGGTCCCCGCACTGCCCGCCCCGTGTCTGTAGGGGCGGCATCAGGCTCATATCTGGGAGCCCCCGAGGGCAGTGATTCCCCGGGAAAGTCAGGAGACAGCTCGCACCCTCCCACCCGTGACCCAGGTGGAGGCAGAGGGCAGGAGGCAGGGGTGTCCCTGAGCGGGGGGGGGGGGGGGGGGGGGGGGCCGCGGCGCTGATTCGAGGACATCCGGCGACCAGCCCTGAGCAAGCCCGCAGCCTCCCCAGCAGGCACAGACTGCCCGAAGCAGGCCTGCGTGTGCCGTCCCACGGCCGCTTTCTGCTGGCAAAGGCGGTTCCAAAAAGGAAACTGAGCTGCAGAACGGGAGGCATCCTGAATCTTCCCGGGCACCGGCTCCCTGCGCGGCGGGCCAGTCTGTACACAGGAGGCAACGCCCATCTGATGTGTGTGTGTGTGTGTGTGGGGGGGGCGGAATCTGAGAAGCGCGCGAGACACGGGTACATGTGCTAAGCCCTTTAGCCATTGGGCATTCATTATTCATCCTGAGAAAACACGCCGGCTCCGTCAATACCAGTGCGCTTTCTCCCTGTGCACGCTAGTGGACCCGACCCCCAGCCGCTGCCAAGGGTGGTGCAGGCAGCCCACTGTGGGCCGTTCGGTACTTTATATCAATTCCTAAACAAGGAGCGGAAGAAGGTGGATGGAGCCTGCTGGAGCCTGGCGTCCGCGCCCGCGGTCTGCCTCCCGGCGCCCTAGCCCAGACGCTGACCCGCCGTGGCAGCCGTCTGTGGGAGCCGGGGCCGCGCGGGGCACGGGGCTCCCTGGCCACTGAGAAGCACCAGGCCTGCCCTGCCAGCCTAGTCGGGCAGCTGGATGGAGCTCATCCTCCCATGGTCCGCGCCCGGCCAGGCCCCTGCAGCTGTGTAACCATGAGGTCCCAGGGGACCCCTGGAGCAGAGCGCCTGGCGAGGGCTCCCATCAGGAGACCGGAGGGTCAGGATGAACTGTCCTCGGAGGGACGCACTGGACGCTCCTCCTGTGAGTGGCTCTCACGGGCCGACCCTGGCTTTTGAGGCCCAGAGCCCCTGAACCCCAGAGTAGGAAGCCTCTGGAAGGTCCCCTGGAAAGAGAGGTGGCACTGGAGGCGCAGCCTGTGACAGGTCTACCCATGCCAGCGGCAGCAATGAGGCATCCTTCGTGAAGGGCCAGGCTGTTGTGGGGGGACAGTTCGCCCCATTTCCCTCCGGCCGGGGGAGCCCACTTGGGCCGGTCTGAGTGGCGAGGGTGGCAGGTGCGGCCGCATGACTGGGGGTGGAGTTGGGACCAAAGATGAGTGTCCAGGTGGCCAGTCACAGCTTCTCAGCTGGCTGCCCAGGGCTGTCCCCTGGCCTGAATGGTGGGGGCCTTCCAAGCCGTCAGCTCAGGGACCCCGCCCTGGAGGGCGAGCAGCCGCAGGGGACGGACTCTCCCTGGCCGGGGCGGGGATGAAGTCACCGCAAGCCCTGAGTTTAAACGTGGCATCTGCCACCCTTGCCGCCCGTCCGCCCTCCTCCCCGTGCCCTGTGCCCTGTGCCCTGTGACCTGACCTCACTCAGATGCCGCAGCCAGGTCCTGCTCACGAGGCCACCGCGTCCTCGGGGCACAGTGGCAGCTGACTCAGGGGGTCTGCCTCTTGACAGAGCCGCTGACCTCCAGGGGGGCTGGTCCCATGCGAGGAAAGGGGCATGCGTGTGCCGCCTTGGACGGAAGGAGCATCATCGGGGAGCCCAGGGCGGCCCGGAACGTCCCAGTCATGGCACTGCAAGCCCTGAAGCCCTGAACCCCCAGAACTGAGCAAGGAGCATGGCTGGTTCCCCAGCCAAGATGGGATCCCCCAACACAAGATCCTCTGTCCCCCATCATAAACAGACCCCTCCATCTCCTCCCCTGCATGGACCCCCATCTCCTCCCCTGCACAGACCCCTCCATCTCCTCCCCTGCATGGACCCCCCCATCTCCTCTCCTTCACGGCCCCCCATCTCCTCCCCTGCACGGGCCCCCCCATCTCCTCCCCTGCATGGACTCCTCCTCCACCTGCCTTACACAGACCCCCATCCCTCACCACGCACTGTCACTCTCAAGGTTTAGTGACTCAGCCCTGAAGCCGTTTCTGCTGTGAATTCTGCAGATTGTTGGACACCAGGGAACGCTGATTCTTTGTGCAAACACAACAGAAAAACAGCCCAAGCCCATTTATTAGGAGACCTTTGAATTCATTTGCGAATCTCCGGATCAGACCTCAGCGCGCAGTTGGATGGATGCGGCGCCTCGTTCCGGAGCAGCACGTTCAGCCAGGCCTCTCTTTTGTCAGCACCCGATTTGCATCGGGAAACTGGCCGGGGTTCCAGAAGGACAAGCTTCAGCAGTACATCAGTGTCACTTATGGGGGCGGGGGCGCTCGGCTTGTTTTTGCCAATCCCCTTACTGTTGTGTGAGCTAAGCTACGCCCTGGACTGAAAACTGGAGTTGCCTTTGGGTTTAAAGGTGTTCATCTTGGTGGAGACCCAGGCCCTTGTCCCAAGCGGCAGTGTGATCATGTGGGCATGTGCTCTTTGGGCTTCCTGGTCTGCTAGGGGCAGACACCCAACTGGCTTAACTGAGAAAGGGGCATCATTGGTCCATCCATCCATCCATCCATCCATCCATCATCCATCCATCCATCCATCCCATCCATCCATCCATCCATCCATCCATCCATCCATCCATCCATCCATCCATCCATCCATCCATCCATCCATCCATCCATCCACTCATCCATCCATCCATCCACTCATCCATCCATCCATCCATCCATCCATCCATCCATCCATCCATCCATCCTCTCATCCATCCATCCATTCACTCCTCCATCCATCCATTCATCCACTCCTCCATCCATCCATCCATCCATCCATCCATCCATCCATCCATCCATTTATCCATCCATTCATCCATCCATCCATCCTCTCACCCACTCATCCATCCATCCATTCACTCCCCATCCATCCATCCATCCATCCATCCATCCATCCATCCATCCATCCACTCCTCCATCCATCCATCCATCCATCCATCCATCCATCCATCCATCCATCCATCCATCCATCCATCCATCCATCCATCCATCCATCCATCCATCCATCCATCCATCCATCCATCCATCCATCCATCCATCCATCCATCCATCCATCCATCCATCCATCCATTCATCCACTCAACTTTCCATCCATCCATCCATCCATCCATCCATCCATCCATCCATCCATCCATCCATCCACCATCCATCCATCCATCCATCCATCCATCCATCCATCCATCCATCCATCCATCCATCCATCCATCCATCCATCCATCCATCCATCCATCCATCCATCCATTCACTCCTCCATCCATCCATCCACTCATCCATCCATCCATCCATCCACTCATCCATCCATCCATCCATCCATCCATCCATCCATCCATCCATCCATTTATCCATCCATTCATCCACTCAACTTTCCATCCACTCATCCATCCATCCATCCATCCATCCATCCATCCATCCATCCACTCATCCACTCATCCATCCATCCATCCATCCATCCATCCATCCATCCATCCACCCATCCATCAGCATATGACCACTCTATGCCAGGCATAGCTTGAGGCCCAGCAGATAGAGATGTGAACCCGCCAGCCCTGCCCTCCTCGAGCGAGCAGGCAGATGTGCAGTCTCATCTCGAAAATCCAGATGCACTGGGTCAGGGGTTCAGAGGATATTGGAGCACTTGGCATTGTCCTGTTGTCCCAACGGTTCACACAAAACCACTGGACTGGGGCCTCATGGGGGCGACTTGGGTTACAGCCCAACCCAGGATCTAGCACTGCGTCCAGGAATGGGGAAGCTGACTGGCTGGCCAGCCTGGGTCATGTTTCCCCCTCAAAATCGACCCCGTGGCTTGCAGGTGGTGGGTGGGGATGCCACAGGACTAAGCTGGTTGCTCAGGCCTGGCTCAGCTGTCCGTAACTGAAACTTAAGGCTGAGTCTCTGTGTCCAAACACAGGACCCAAGAACTGAGTGGAGGAGAGTAGATATATATGTTTATGTATCTATGTCTGTGTCTGTGTCTATATATCTGTCTATTTCTGTCTATATCTATATCTATGTCTATGTGTCTGTGTTTATATCTGTGTCTATGTCTATATCTATGTCTATGTCTATGACTATGTCTATGTCTATATATCTATGTCTGTGTCTGTGTTTATATCTGTGTCTATGTCTATATCTATGTCTATGTCTATGACTATGTCTATGTCTATATATCTATGTCTGTGTCTGTGTCTATATCTATGTCTATGACTATGTCTATGTCTATATATCTATGTCTGTGTCTGTGTCTATATCTGTGTCTATGTCTATGTCTATATATATATATCTGTGTCTGTGTCTATGTCTATATCTATGTCTATGTGTCTATGTCTATGTCTATGTGTCTGTGTCTATATCTGTATCTATGTCTATGTCTATATATATATATCTGTGTCTGTGTCTATGTCTATATCTATGTCTATGTGTCTATATCTATGTCTATGTATCTATGTCTATGTCTGTATCTATATCTATGACTATGTCTATATGTCTATGTCTGTGTCTGTGTCTATATCTATGACTACGTCTATGTGTCTATGTCTATGTGTCTATGTCTATGTCTGTGTCTGTGTCTATGTCTGTATATCTGTGTCTATGTGTCTATATCTATGTCTATGTGTCTATGTCTATGTCTGTGTCTATATCTATGACTATGTCTATATGTCTATGTCTGTGTCTGTGTCTATATCTATGACTACGTCTATGTGTCTGTGTCTATGTCTTTTTCTATATCTAAGTCTATGTCTGTGTCTGTGACTGTGTCTGTGTCTATCCCTATATCTATGTCTATGTGTCTATGTCTATGTCTGTGTCTATATCTATGACTATGTCTATATGTCTATATCTATGTCTGTGTCTGTGTCTATATCTATGACTACATCTATGTGTCTATATCTATGTCTGTGTCTATGTCTTTTTCTATATCTAAGTCTAAGTCTATGTCTGTGTCTGTGTCTGCGTCTATATCTAAGTCTATGTCTGTGTCTGTGTCTGTGTCTATGTCTATGCCTATGTCTACATCTCTTTCTCCGTTTATGTCTATGTATAAGTCTATGGCTAAGTCTATATTTGCATCTATATACCCACCCAACAAAGGGACATGGAGAGGATAAGAAGCACGCCATGTCACACACTCTGTCCTTTGTTGGACAAACACCTGACAAGTCTTAAACACCATAATCAGGGCCACTCAGGGCATGGACTGCCCGGCCACACAGACCACAGGGGAGCAGCGTCCCCGAACCGTGCACTGCTGTGTGCTGTCTGGTTCTGACCTCAAAGACACCCCTTTGTGGGGTCCCCTCCAGGTGACCTTGCCCCAGGCCCTCAGCTTGTGCTCCATCCTGTTAAATCTTCCTGCCGTTATGTTTAGAACGGAAACAATTTACTGCTTAAATAATTTACCCAGATCCCAAGCAGCAAGGCTTTTGCCGAGATCCATCAGCTAATAAAGAAAATTGATTCTGGAAGCCAAAGTCAATCCGAGGGTAGGGACACGCTCTCCGATCTGCTTGTTCCCGTCTCCGGAGACTCTCTGTCACTTTGTCTGAGGAGCCAATCAGCCGGGACGCCCCTGCCTGGGAGTCTTTTTCCATTTGTGACTCTTCGGGTGCCAGAGCCACGAGCCGTCCATGGCAGGGCGGGGTAGCCATGTGGGCCTTTTCCTAGCGCTTCACCAATAAAAACAAAGCGTCTTCCCTGAGGAGCTCATTCTGGGAGATCAGGTGCTAGTCTGAGGGTGCAATGGCCCATGTAACTGGGGTCCAGATCGAGAGTGGTTTGCGGGTCATGTAAAGCCTCAGCGATGAGCTGGCTTCAGTGTATCTGCTCTCATGATGGGACTCATTATTGATTAGAGGGGATCAAGTGCTTCTAGACAACTAATCTAACAAGGTGCCCAAAGCCAACTTCCCCTCTGAGCAGCTCCCTGGTATTGTCCATCCAGCGCATGCCCTTACGGAGCCCTTTGTTCACTGACAGTGAGGAGGTGCCACGCCCGGTGCCCCGGCACCTGCTGCTCCCCTGGGGCATCCGGCAGCTCCGGCTCCATTCCCTCATGGTTTCCTGCACAGCCAGAGCCGCCTGGACTACCTCCTCCCCATGTGTGCAAGCTGGTGAAGATGCCCGCATCCTCTAAGCACTGGCTCAGACCCTGCTCCTGCTGGGCGTCTCCCAGGCCTGGCTGCTCTGGGAACTCTCACGTCCATTCCAATTCCTTTCTCAGCCCCGGGGGGGGGGGGGGGGCACAACCCGCCACCCGCAGACCAGCTTTGTCTGTGTCGCTAAAGCTTTCGGGGAACACAGCCTGGCCGTTCACTTACATGTCATCCAGGCTGCTTTGCACACGACGGGAGAGTGAAGGAGTGGGGGTGGAGGTAGTCCTTTCCCATGCACTTGGAGAGAAGGTGGGTGTGCAGAGACAGGGCATACTGTGGACTGAGGGTTGGCTGTGTAAGAGTTTAAGCAGCAAACAGGCATTGTGAAGAAACACGGAAACTGTGTTGCACTTCCTCTCACGGACTTGATGGTTTTGTATCAGACTTTGTTGTTGTTTTTCACCCAAGGATATTTTTCCATTGTTTTCAGAGACAGCGTGGAAAGGAAGGAGGGACCGTCTTGTGAAAGAGACACATCGATGGTTAGCTGCCTGCACACACCTTGACTGGGGCCAAGGTTTGAATCTGCAACCCAGGTAGGTGCCCTTGACCGGGAATCAAACCCTCGACCTCTCGGTGCACAGGCTGATGGTATAACCACCGAGAAACACCAGCCGGGGCTCATTCTTATGTTTCGTTGCCTGCGACATCACCATTAAAGGTCAAAACCAAGTGTATCTTTGGTTGCAGCCATCAGTCTGCCGGTGCCCTCGGGGAAACCTCCGGGCTCTCCGTCCAAAGTGCGTCTCCTTCTGTAAAATGGGGAAGCTGGGTGAGGGGTCACGTGGCTCACTTACCAGGAACGGCTTTAGAAACAATGAATCAAACAACAGCGATTGCAAACGTGTTGTGAAGGAAAGGTCACCGTCCATCATCCCGCCGCCCGACAATCCCCGAGAGCTTGGAAGGTTGCCAAAACCCCTTGCGCAGGAGAAAGTCATTAATTTCCTGTTCCTGGCTCTTGTTTGGTCACATGGTTTGGTTTCTCAGTGTCGCACACATGCTCTCCCCAAATCTGCCACCGAGGAACAGCTCTGGGAGCCAATGAGGACCGAGGCTGCCGGAGCCTCCTCCGCAGTCCCTCCTGCAACCGGGAGTCTCCACTTGGAAATGCACCTGCAGAGCATGCGGAGTAGGCGCCATCACTAACGGCAAAGGGTGGACTCGACCCAAGCGCCTGCACACAGGGGGCTTGAGTCAACTCCCTCGTGCACCCACAGGGACAGAGGGACGGGAAAACATGCAGAAGACGCCTGTGGAATTGGCATGGGTGATTCCCAGGATGCACTGCTTAGTGCAAAGAAGCAGGGGTCAAATGAGGATCTGCATGCACTGCATATATATATATATATATACACACACACACACTAGTAGCTCTGCACACGAATCTGTGCACCAGTAGCTCTCTGCGGGACCTAGCTGCTCTGCGCCCACTGTCCAGAGGCTCTCCATGGCCCAGAGGCCCATCCCTGCCCAGCCTGGCCAGAGGCCCATCCACGGCCAGGCGCGGAACACTTGTCTCGTCGCCGGGGCGGCAATGCAACCCCGGCGGGGCTGAGAGGACTGGGAGTGGATAGGCGCTGCCATCTTTGTGATGGAGTGATGGTTAATTTGCATATTACCCTTTTATTAGTTAGGATACTAGAGGCCCTGTGCATGAAAACTCATGCACTGGAGGGGGGGACCCTCAGCCCTGTCTGCCCCCTCTCACAGTCCGGGAGCCCTCAGGGGTGGGAGGTGACCTGGCAATCAGGGGAAGGTGACGCCCCCATCACACCTCTGCTGCTGCCACTGCCAGCAGTGCAAGCCTCAGCCGGCCCTGGTTACCTGTGCCTCGGGAGGCCCTGGGTGGCTGGGGGGCTGAGGGGGCTGGGGGACTCCAGAGACAGGCACGTGGAGCAGCCGGACCCACCTGGGGGCAGTCCTTGCTGTGCTGCGTGCCTGCCACCCCAGCGGGGCTGAGGGGGCTGAGTGCCACCATCTTGTGGCTGTGGACGCTGCCATCTTTGAGGGTGTGGCAGTCAATTAGCATATTCCCTCCTTATTGGCTGTGGGTGCTGCCATCTTTGTGAGGGTGTGATGGTCAATTAGCATATTCCCTCTTTATTAGATAGGATATATAATTATTGATTTCAGGAAGGAAGGGAGAGGGAGAGAGATAGAAACATCAATGATGAGAGAGAATCATGGATCGGCTCCTCCTGCACGCCCCACACTGGGGATGGAGCCTGCAACCCGGGCATGTGCCCTGACCTGGAATCGAACCGTGACCTCCTGGTTCCTAGGTCGACGCTCAACCATGAGCCACGCCGGCCGGGCAAGCTTCGAGTTTGTCAGCACGGCCACTACAAAGCGTGTTCCCAGCGGGTCCAGGCTGTCCACAGG